>CAJQZP010001486.1:1907500-3107500 GCA_907164705.1 Parnassius apollo | reverse complement strand
ATGGGAGTTGTGAAAAGATATTCTAAAAAACGTAAGTGTAGGGTTGTTGTTCTTTGCTGTCACGTGAAAAGCAATGACTATGTATAACAAATAGATGGGCGGTGTCGATTTACTACATGCTATGTTAGGCTTCTATAGGATCAAAATCAGCAGTAGAAAATGGTACCACCGCTTGTTCTTCCATTTCATTGATCTATGTTGCGTGAATAGTTGTTTATTTTTTTTTTTCAAATATTAGTGATCTTATTAATTAACTACTAATATTCCTTTTAACCACTCCTGGTAAGCTTGAAACGCTTGTGTTAGGAGTGGTTCACGACAGTAGTCAAATGGTGGATTCGAACCTACGACCTTTTGAGTTCGCGATCCGCGCCTTGCCATTAGGCTATTGTCGCTTTTAAAATGGATTATTATGTTATTACGGCGGAGAGTCATAAAACAGATAGGGAATATATATTTACATTGCATTGCTTGACCTCAAATTAACCATAGCAGATGTATTGATGCACAAAGACTCTAAAGTATATACTCCGACTACACGCAAACGAGGACGACCACTGAAACAAGATGTTGAGGCAATTAGAAAAGCCTAGAACTGATCTGTGTAACAAATGTGATTCAAATACGCACACCAAAGAGCATTTGAAGTACAAAAACAAGACTGTAGTGGAAAGGGTACTATAGAAGTTTTCACTTTCTTACTATTTAAGTAATCTAACTAGTTTGAAAAGTTCTCAACACTGGTCTGTTACTATGGTCAGATTCTTAAAATAAAAATCAATTTCTAATTGTTTTATATCAGTACATGATTTCACATAAAATGTTTGCATCTATTAAATGCAAATTTCCAGAAGTAGGTCACATATTTTGAGATTGTAACAGGCCTTGTAATTGCCAACATAGAATTTTTTTAAAAAGAAATGAAAA
The DNA here is from genome assembly GCA_907164705.1 of Parnassius apollo. NCBI lineage: Eukaryota > Metazoa > Arthropoda > Insecta > Lepidoptera > Papilionidae > Parnassius > Parnassius apollo. The sequence goes on along the minus strand of CAJQZP010001486.1, from coordinate 3,106,573 downwards.
AATATTTACTCTTAATAATTACAGAAATATATATAATTAGAATGACATTAAAAAAGAAATTCGGTTATTGGGGATATGAATCACCACTTTTACGATTTTAACAAATAAATTAAAACCAAAAATCTATTTTAAAATTAATATCAAGTGGATTCACATCTAAGATGCCAAAGGGCAGATATTTAAGACAATCTATGACCCCTACACGCCATTTCTGGAAGTCTCTCTAGTAAAAAATGTGATGTTATCCCAAAAGTGTCCATTAGATGTAACATGAATCACAAGAGTAAAATTACAAAAGGAAAAATTGGTGGTATAAAAACACAACTTGCAAGAGTCTCAGTGGTTTTACATAATATTCTAAATTCTTAATAATTAATAAATAGTGCGTAAGTACATGTATGTGGCACTGGCATGCCTTTTTTTTAATAATAACACTATTTCATATAAATAATGCTATTTTATTTTTTACTACACAGAGGCTTTGTAAGTTGTTCCTTACTAAACTTAATATAGTTTATAGTAAACAAAGGTGTTATGTTCGTGTTTTCGTTATGTTAGTTTTTTAATAAATATGCATTGAATAACCTTTTCTTTAATATAATATAGAAAATAATCAATCCTATCTAAGTATTGGTACTAATATTGTATTTACAACTATAACACTTATTTGCCAAGTGCATTTGATTATTTATTATTTTCAAACGCTTACTACTCGTTTAGAACTATTTGCTAGTTAAGTAAACTTTTGTCCGCTTAACTCAATTGTAAATAATCTGTCCGTTTAGTGAGTCGTGCGGTTAGTACGACGTCATGTTGCCGGTCTCTTGACAGTCGCCTTTATCCGGATTCAACTGTACTTAATTAAGACCAATAATATCTTTGATTAAGACTCAAAACTTTGTAAATATATTTTCTTTAATAAGAAATGAAATTAACCGCAACATATAAATGCTGTAAAAGAAAACTACTTTTCACAAACGTAGTAAATTCTTGCAAGAAGTTAATCAGATTGATTAACTCCTTGTAAATATGATTTAAGAATATATTATATTCGAAAACGACTTCATGTATGTCTTTAAAAAGCCTTATTTTATACAATTATCCTATCATACTAAATAAATGTTATTATTATTGCATAATAATACTATTTCATTAAAGCATAAGATTAGAAATAGGTTCTGAACAAGCCTACTACAGCTTGAACCCATAAAGGAACCTGACGTTCCTGCAGTGCCTTACTGCATTCGGATGCGTATTTGTGTAGTTCGAGACATTCTTTGTGCAGCCTTTCCTGAAAAAGAAATTAATCGTTACTTTTTTATTATTGCACTAATTTATTTTACAAATTAACGTAATATGGAAAAATATATAAAATTTTGTAATTAAATATATTGTCATATTAAAAAAATATTATGTAACTTTTTTATAGGAAAGGGGGCAAACGCGCATGCGGCTCACCTGATGGGAAGTGACTATAGAGGCACTGAAGGGACCTATAAAGGCACCCATAGACGCGGGGATTGTAATCGCTTCGCATCTTATGGCATAGACAGCGACGACAGGACAGATCCGTCCCTCAAGACTGCTGCTGAGGCGTCGATAACAGATGTCCTCTCTGACGTATACGAAAACTCCAGCCCGGGGCACAAAGGAGTGTTCCAATTTGTCACCAGGGTAGGAGACGTGAAATATCAGCCGGAGCCGTTTCCAGATGATAGTGGACGGCGTTAAGGTTTGAATGAAATCCCGTGATGTTGCAGAAATTCACGGGTAGCGCGGCAGGGGTTGCCTTTGTCTTATTGCCCTGCCTGCCCCGAGCACGTGTCGTCCGTCCTGGGGTAGTATTCTAAATAATTCTGAGGGGGGAGGGGGGTTGGGACTCCAGGCAGTCACCAGGCGAGATGCAGAAGTAAACTATTTAATAAAGGGGGAACTTACAAGACAACACATTAAGCGCAGACACCCGTCGCGTAAAATATTTAGAGGTCTAGACTTTAACTTCTGTTCACCCCAGGCTTCGCTTATCGTTCATTCATTTGTTGGAAATAATGTTTTATAAAAATGCAAATGACAACTGCATTTCTGATGCCGACGACAGTGTTGCGAGATTTTAAAAATTTGCTGAATTTGAAGCAAATTGTTAAAAAAATGGATTTATAACAAAACTTTTATATTAATTTTTTCAATATGTTAAAATGAGTTCATCTTTTAATGTCTCCAAAAGATTGAGTATGAAGGATCCAAACATGATTCATGACACATAATCTGCCTTTTTTAACTGTACTGCTTATATAATTTTCCAATATTTTTTTGGAAGTTGTTGCCATCATTTGAATGCAAAGTCAATATACCTCTGGCTACTAATGCTGCTTATTTGAAGTTGGATATGTTGCCATTGCCAGTGTTTTTTCTGGCAGACAGCAGGATATGCTGCGTGCAGGTGAGATTGACATTTAAGGAAAAGATCGTATTTTTCCTGTCACTACTTAAAAATATAAAAAATCACTTATCACAACTTTACCCGTAACTCAATTAAAGTAACAATGTTAAAAAAATCTCTGAGAATCATTTGTTTTAAAAAAACATTTTTGGCAAAGATCATTATTGATATAACATCTATAACATTAATAAAGTTTTATAATTTATAATATGATTATGATACTTCAAAACATTCAATATTTTACCTGTAATTCTGATGATGTGGTAAAAATTGCAGCCTGAGCCTCAAGATCCCGACGTACAGATCTTTCTCCTAGATTAGCCGAACCAATAACTGTTGCCCATGGCCTGTTACTGCCAGGTGGATAATACCTAAACAAACAGATGCATTATACATAAATCAGATGCTCATGCTATATAATATATAACTGATTGCGCCGAAACGCGTATTTTGTAGACTATATTAGCTGGTAGTATTTCCTCCCCCTACCACCTCCGCATCCTTCCTGCACGGGCACACCAATAGGAGGCTAGATTGATGGCGTCATTTCGCACGCCCAATGAGACACGCTTGCCGAAAAGTGAAAGGTCGAAAAACACGCCACCAGCCGTCGAGAGTCGACGAGTGATTGCACCTCTGTGACAGTCGCGCCACAGAACAACCTAATAGTGATCGCTTTGCATAGTGCAATTTATCGTCGCGCACCACCGCCGCTGCAACGTAACGCCATCAACCACAGGCCTGAGTAAAAGCCCGCCAGAAGATCAACGCCAAGTGCATCTCCTTTCTTTCCTAGCATGAGCTGTTCTCATTTGTTGCCGCTCCTTCCCTACAACAGCTTACGCTCCTACCCATGCCGGCTGATATAGTAAATTAGGTCCTAGCAAGTGCATTGCCCAAAACCGGCCACGTGCCACTTCCGCTATCTTGTTTAGTTATAGGGAATCTCACATACAGTCCACATATAGTTAATCTCGCATAATTATTTTGGCTCGACCCCGGAACCTTAGCTCCATCATTTTCTGGGGCAGCCTGTGGCCGCACCAATAACACCAGAAAGTTTTAAGATTTCGACCACATAATGTAGATGATTTTCGAATGATATTACATATAGTGGCACATAAAGACTCTCTAGCCTTAATCTCAGTTTAGTATGTAAATTTTTTAAGATGTCATTTTTATATTTTCAGTAGTTAATTTTTAATAGCTTTTCAAACTTTTACTAACAATGACGTCATAGAATGGGCTCAAGAGTTTGTTTACCTATGTCAAGCACAAAAAAGTAATAACAAACACTAGACATTTAAATAAAAATAGTTTTTACAAATTTTATTGAGTATATTAACTTATTTTTTATTCCTGACATTTCGAGCACTTTACAGCACCCATGGACATGGGGGACATTGAGGTGTACGACGTACCAATGTCGTAGTTAACCACGGTTACCTTCCGATAAAATTAAAATTATTAAATTTTGGTCCAATCTGCGCAATATGAACTTATAGTATCTTGAAGTCTTGTAGTTGTGTGCTTGGGTTGAGATTTAATTTTATTAATTATAGGATCCCAAGCAGATAGAACCACGCAGCCTTTTTGTCTATTGAAATTAGGATGTTTTTGATTTCAATAGTTTTCCTCGCCTGGAAGGAATTGGTTGTCTTTAGAAAGGGTATTTGTTGTCTATCAAATCTGATGTAGTGACGGAGACAACCCTGTACATATTGACATTTCATTTATATTTTAATGTTTTTTTGTCATTTATATGATGAATATTAAAACAACAGAAATAATAGTTTATTTTTATTAAGAAACTTACCATAATCCTTTGGCATGGAATGTCCAGTTTGGTCGCTCATATTCCAACATACATATTCGACTTGCTTGATTGGTATCAGCAACTTTTATCCAAAACCTTTAATTAAAAATATTTATTATTGAAATTATGTTAACATAACAGCATTATGATATTAATAACAATGTCCTAGAGAACGAATTTCCGTCACGACAGCCGGGCTCAACGGAGACTAGCCATCTGCACAAAACAGGATTACAGTATATACGCAAGCACAGGTGCACTCTCTATTGAGGATGAACACTGGCAACTTCCTGACTCCGGGCTGCTACCTAGCCATCCGCGCTAGACAAGATTATAGTTCTAGAGTGTACGCGCGAGCACAGGTGCACTCACTATCGAGGGTGAAACACCGCCAACTTCCTGACTCCGGGCTGCTACCTAGCCATCAGCGCAAGACAGGATTATAGTGCTAGAGTGTATGCGCAAGCACAGGTACACTCTCTATTGAGGGTGAAACACCGCCAACTTCCTGACTCCAGGCTGCTACCTAGCCATCTGCACAAGACAGGATTACAGCGTTAGTGTATGCGCAAGCACAGGTGCACTCTCTATCGAGGGTGAAACACCGCCAACTTCCTGACTCCGGGCTGCTACCTAGCCATCTGCGCAAGACAGGATTATAGTACTAGAGTGTATGCGCAAGCACAGGTGCACTTCTATCGAGGGTGAAATACCGCCAACTTCCTGACTCCAGGCTGCTACCTACCCATCAGCGCAAGACAGGATTATAGTGCTAGAGTGTATGCGCAAGCACAGGTACACTCTCTATCGAGGGTGAAACACCGCCAACTTCCTGACTCCGGGCTGCTACCTAGCCATCAGCGCAAGACAGGATTATAGTGCTAGAGTGTATGCGCAAGCACAGGTGCACTCTCTATCGAGGGTGAAACACCGCCAATTTCCTTACTCCAGGCTGCTACCTAGATTATAGTGCTAGAGTGTATGCGCAAGCACAGTTGCACTCTCTATCGAGGGTGAAACACCGCCAACTTCCTGACTCCAGGCTGCTACCTAGCCATCAGCGCAAGACAGGATTATAGTGCTAGGGTGTATGCGCAAGCACAGGTGCACTCTCTATCGAGGGTGAAACACCGCCAACTTCCTGACACCGGGCTGCTACCTAGCCATCTGCACAAGACAGGATTATAGTGCTAGAGTGTATGCGCAAGCACAGGTGCACTCTCTATTGAGGGTGAAACACCGCCAACTTCCTGGCTCCGGGCTGCTACCTAGCCATCAGCGCAAGACAGGATTATAGTGCTAGAGTGTATGCGCAAGCACAGGTACACTCTCTATCGAGGGTGAAACACCGCCAACTTCCTGACTCTGGGCTGCTACCTAGCCATCTGCACAAAACAGGATTATAGTGCTAGAGTGTATGCGCAAGCACAGGTGCACTTTCTATCGAGGGTGAAACACCGCTAACTTCCTGGCTACGGGCTGCTACCTAGCCATTTGCGCAAGACAGGATTATAGTGCTAGAGTGTATGCACAAGCACAGGTGCACTCTCTATCGAGGGTGAAACACTGCCAACTTCCTTACTCCAGGCTGCTACCTAGCCATCAGCACAAGACAGGATTATAGTGCTAGAGTGTATGCGCAAGCACAGGTGCACTCTCTATCGAGGGTGAAACACCGCCAACTTCCTGACTCCGGGCTGCTCCTGGGAATTTATTGACAGAAAACCTTCCTCAAATAACTGATTTTGGTTCGCCCTGGGATTCGAACCCTTCCCGGGTTCAAATCCCAGCAGATTTCATGTTCAGCAACTGTGTTTACAACCAGTAGACCATCATCCTTTCTACAATTTCAGATCAAGTCTACTGCTGAACAAATACCTCCCTCAAAAATTGCCACAAAACACAGTCCTGAGTCACCTGAATCTATTAACTCCCTTCAAACTTATTAGAATATCACATCTAGTGGGAGGTAGTCTCAAGAGTACCACTTAGAAATGTTCTTCCCTACTGGTTGCTGGTTCATCAAGTTATATAGCCAATGCCACTTCACCGTATTAATTCATTGATATATTTCGAAAATCTATCTGTTTTACGTGATAGAGCCATGCTGCAGCTATATTATTTAACTTAAACTTAAAATAGGAGTATCTTCTTATTATTTTTTCAAAACTAGGCAATTTCAAAAGTAGAGCAAAATTCTAAATACACATAGATGATACTTAAAAGGAGCGTGAGCTTGAGCACCAAATTTGCTGCCCCTGTATTATCGTTTAAATAATAATAGTTTGCAGTGGTTTTTGATACGTAGTACACTTATGTTATGAGAGTGAACAAGTTGCTTTTTAGGTGGTAGAGCCACGCTGCAGCTATATTATAGTTGTAGCACGAATGGGTTGACTCGACTGGGAAAGCATCACGCTCTCACAGAATACCAGCGTGAAATAGCAGCTTAATGCTGCTGTGTTTCATATGGTGAGTGTAGAGAACCGATGAACCTTTTTAATGGAAACGAGGAATTCATTAGATCATTGAATTTTATGGCAAACATCTACATTTTGATTCTTATCTGAGGGTAGATGTAGATATAACGATAGCTTAATCCAGCAAACGGTTGATAACGCCAAAACATCAAGCTACCATAGCAAATAATAAAACTTAAAGAGTTATATCACCATCAAAGCACTAACTTGTAAAGATATATCAAAATCTGATGCCAAATAGGGAGATGAAATTTTGTAGTAAGTAACACTAGGGTAGATCAATTAAAATGTTGAATATAGTGATTATACACTCTTTGTAAAACGTCCTGGCCACGAATTAATAAGAAGTGCTAGCGATGTCCTGGCGAAATCACTGACCTCTATATATACACACCGTGACCTTTGAGTATTCAATTCAAAATAAAAACTGGAGAGGCCATGTTCGTTAATTCCTAAACAAAGTCTGTCAATTTTGGGGGGGGGGGGGGCTTTACTATACCCGCACACTATAGCAGTTGTGTTCATTGCATTTACGCATACCTTAAAATTTTACATGTGTCTATACACTGGTGCCGCTGGCTACATGCGTAAGAAACATAGAACGAGGACTTTGTCGACATTTTTACCAATAAGCAAACCATTATAGTCCGCACAAGTTCAACGTTGGTAAAACTGATTTTTCTTGTTTTTTCATTAATTACAGCCCTTAGCGGTCAGCCGCCGTAGAGTCAACATCACCTGAAGATGCCTCGTGTAAACACGTGTCGTATTATCGTCGATGGTGTGTCTTTCCTAGAATAGTGTTGGGAGTAGTGGCGTTAGGAGTAGTGGTGCTGGGATTGGTGGTGACGGGATTAGTGCATGCAATAGTTAAGTTGAGGGAGGGCGGGAGGTGCTCTTTTAATTAGGGAAGACACATCATTTTATTTAATTTAGCGGATGGTTGCAAAGTAAGTTAAGCAAGTTTTCAGAATAAAAAAAAGAAAAAGAAGAGAGAAGTTTCTACCCATTACCACCACGCAAACTGTGAGTTTCCATGGAGGCTCAATAATGGTATGGGGAGCTGTAAGTTTCGACGCACATACAGAGTTGGTCATTGTCGATAATCGGCTTACAGCTACTTGATACATCGAGGAAATTCTTCAGGAGCATGTAATGCCTTATTCGGGGTTCATTGGACACGAGCAATTCCTCTTCATGCACGATAATGCACGCCCACATATCGCACATTGTGTAGAGGAATAACTGGAAGAGTTTGGAATACAAAAATTACAGGGGCCAGCTCGTAGCCTGAACTTAAATCAATTGGATTTGCATGTGAGCATACCCCAGCTCAAAAGAAAGATAAAGTCCAGCTCCAAACCGCCATGAACTCTAAATGAGCTCTGAAATGCAGTGCTGGCCACTTGGGACAGCATACTGCAAGTAGATGTCAGAAACATCATTCAAAGCATGCCTGATTGAATGCAGGCGGTTATCAGGGCTAGAGGAGGAAACACTCGATATTAAAACTGATTGACAATAAAGTGTTTCTTTACTCATAACCTTAAAGTGACAATAGAAAGATGTTAATTTTAGTGAAAACATGTTATCTTGAAAAGAAAAATTTTGGTGAAGTTAACATTAAATTTCTATGTTCTAAAACCATTAGAAACACTTATTGAATCCATTTACCCTTAATTTACTATAAAAAAACATTACAGTGCAAATAATCAGCAAATTCAGGAGTGGCCAAGTTTCCGTGCCAGTGAGTGAAGGTATTTTTAAGTTATTATGATAAAGATATTATGTGTTACATATAAGTGAATAAGATATAAAATGTAATTGAAATTTGAGTTCTTAAAGTTTATAAAACTTACTTTCTTGCTATTAAAGAATATGCATGTGGTATTCCCCCTGCTGGACCAGCGGCTCCCATAAATCCATTAGCCTGAAATATTTTTCATGTATTTACTATACCAATCTTTCATATTTATTTTCACATATTAATAGAATATATCTTTACATATTATATTTTACTCACATTTGGATGAGCCATTAACAAGCTTATATTAGCTTTACAATATTTTAAAAGAATTTTTGCATAGTTTTCCGTTAAATTAAAATAACCAGTAGCTAATCGGATATAAGAACCTTTAGGTGCTGATTCTAGAATATTGCAAGTTGCATGTTCATCTTGTGTTACATTAAATTCACCCATTTGTATCAATGGAAATACCCATGTATCACTAGAATCTACAACAAGAAGCATATAATTGTTAAAGTTTACTCTTAATTGAAAGTTGAAGTTTGCTTCAGTATGAATGGACCTTTATGGAACATTCAATCTCAAGCTCTTTTAGTGGTGTCCAATGTAAGACTAACTTGGTAAAAACAAGTAACAAACTTCACTATAATAATAAATAGAAACTAACGAAATAGAACTGACCAATCAAATGTAATAGAGCTGATCATGTAAGAATATCTACTACCCTATATTGTTGCATAATCTAATTATCTTCCTAATAACTAAAAAATAAAAAATAAAATTGCCAACCCGCTTGCTAAGCGTGGCAACTATGTCAAATATCTCCCCTAGCAATATATGGGGAAGCCTACATGTAGCTATGGACTTTTTATTGGTTGCAAAGTTAATGGAATAGAAAGTGCTAACACACTGCTGCTTTGTTTTAATGTCTTCCTAAATTATGACTATGATGAAGTACATAAAACCTGCAATCAATAATTTCAGTGATAATGGCATGCTGAATTTTAAGCATCTGAAATTTTAGGTGGCTTTACCTGAGCCCTGAGCCCCTTACTGCAACTACCATATCAAAAATAAAAGTATTACCATAACAGTGAATAAGCATCTCTACATAGTAAAATATAAAGTAGCTTCCTGCCATGTGTATGATAAAATTTTTTAACCCTACAATGGGGACATGGTCAGATCGGACCAAGGCGATGTTCCATCAAATCCCAAGCGTTCGGATCCGACTGCACCCACCCACAGCAATATAACCCATAAATACTTATATTTAAAGACTACTTTTCTATGAACAAGCAAAATGCGCTAACGTTGTCAACGTTTAAGCTGGGGATTGAGGGGTTAAACCACAAAATGGATTTTGATGTGGATTGGAAGTGGATGTATAAACAAATAGTAAATATGATAAAGCATAACACATTACAAAATTACCTTCTGTTGATGATGTCAATTTTAGAATTTGCTTTTGCTTCCACTTCTCAATAAAATTCACAATTCTTCTGTTTGTTTCTTTAACAATTTTTTCCTTTGAATTTTGGTTTAGAATAGCATCCGAACTATCTTGTTTACTGATTATTGTAACTTCATCTGAAAAAAATATAAGTATAAGAAAACTAAGCTAACTAAAAAAACATACTCATGAAACTTAAAACAAAAAAGCAAAGTAAAAACTTACACATTTATCATACCTATTAGTTCACAGTAAAAGTTAGCTAGATCAACATCTTCTATTTCAATATATCGGTCTTGTCGATTCTGAAAATAGTCATTAGAGCAATTGGCTCCACTCAATAACACTGAATTATCTACAACATACAGCTTCATATGTTGGAGGCCTACAAGTTCATTATAACGAGCGGGCAGAATTCTCGACAAGAAACCTTGTAAACGTGGGGTTTGATACAACGCCAGCTTACATTGGTCAGGAGCAACATCCACCAATTCTTGTACAAGATTACAAGAATTAATTTCGCCTCGTGTACCGCGTTGAAAATCCAAGAGGACATCAAATTTTAAGCTTTTATTTACTATAAGATTATTCTTCGTTACATTCAGGAGATTTTTCTCTAAATTTCCTGTACCAATATACAAACTAGCAATAGATAAGCGACGACTGGCATTTTTAAATCTTTCACACAATGTATCATAAAATTTTCTGGGATCTGTTATGATATTAACTTTAGCACTATTTATAGGAAAACATGGGGAAACATTGTAAATCCAATTAAAACAATGTAATTCGGTAGGTTTGAACCTAAGCGACATGTTTTTCAAATAAAACTTGCAATAAATGTTTTGCTAATAAAATTTAAAAACGATTACATTAAAAATAAAAAGGAGATTGTTATCAACACGTGAACATTGTCTTTTTATAATAAAGGAGATATTGAATTACATAAATAACCTAACAAAAATATCACATTCGATTTCGACGATTTCGATTTTTGACTTTATGAGCATGTGTTTTTGTTTGTTTTATACCAGTTGTTAGCTTGCTACATATTTATTTATCTATGCCAGTTGTTATGAAGCGTAGACAGGTACAGTAATCTATGGTAGACAGAGAACATCACAGAACACTAATACCCTTAGGCGGTTTTCTCCATAGATAAATAAATATGTAGCAAGCTATTTCTCTTCTCTGTCTACGTTATGAAGCAGTTATAGTTGTTACCAGTGTTGCCACATTGAATTACCGTAAGTCTCTAGACTGCCGTCAAAAAGTCCCTACATGAATTTAGTAACAAAAAAAGTCCCCAAATGTCGCTAAATTTAATTTTATTAAAAAAACGCGAAACAAAGATAAAATCGAACAATATATTTATCGAACATTAATATTACTATATATATAAAAGTAATATAAGCATAACAATTATTTATGTTGTACATTTTAAGTGATTTATTTGTAATAGGTGATGGAATGTAGTTGTGCTTTTTTAATGTGTTTATTATTGTATAAGCGACATCCAGAGAACCTTTGTTTCGGTTCCTTTACATTTTATTATTTCTTTAACGGACAGAGTATAGTATTCCTTACTCCTAAAATAGTCAGATGGTAACAAAAATTGAAGTAAGTGCAAATGTCGCTAGAAGTCACCAGAATATTTTTAGTCGCTAAACATTGAATTAAACTCCCCAACTTAACAAAAAACACGTTAGATTTAGCGACAAAGTCGCTAAAGTGGCAACACTGGTTGTTACTTGTTACCGTGTGACAGATATAGACAGAGACAGCGTGACCAGTGACCACTTTTTAATGAGGGAATCTACCAAAGACACTGCTAAAATCTACTAGATCGCATTTTAAAATCTACTAATTTTTAGAGTAATATTTGAGCCGTTTTGGGTATAGTCCGTTCGCGTTAAGGAAATAGTGAGTCATCAGTGCAACCACAGGGTAAAGGTGTATTCACAGTGGAGTAAAAATTCTCTTTTTTTTTTTCAAACATTTAATTAAGTTTAATGGAAACAAATTTTCTTAAAATTACTTAAATCACTAAACAGTATCGCTAGATTCTCCAGTTACATTAATTATGAAAGAATTTTGTTCTGCAAGTTCCATGATGTCATCCAAATTCCAGATGGTTCTCTTCGCGTATCACGTGGTCTCAGCACTTCTTCCAACGATTAGTGTCTATTAATGCTATTGCGTCATATAATAATTTTTTTATGTCACTCATTTTGAACGTGGAGTTATTGGCACCAACATAATTTTTTCCACGAATCCTTTGTCGCTGCCAATGTGCAATACAATTAACCTTTTACCTTTTCCTGTCGGAGCTTTGGACCTTTTCAGGACCGGCTGATAAGCCATCTAGAAAGGCTTGTCTTTTATTTTTACCGTTGTATCCAACCATGCTTTTGTCTTTACGTGTCCGGCGTTTACCCACGTTTCGTCAAGATAGTGGTAAAATGGTTTTATTAGCGGCTCTGTATTCTTTTATTTGCCCCAGATATTTACGCCTCCATAAAACAATATCTTCTTGACTTGTTCGTATTGTTTGAATCGAACAAGCTCGTGTTTTGGGTGGTACGTTTGAAAACAGGAATATCTTTGTCAGCTTCGCAAAGTGTCATAATTTTGTCCATTGTCGGGTAGTAGTTATTTAAATATATTGAGTGAACTTTTCTCCTTATTGCAAATTTGTCTAGTTCATCTAATTTATGGACCGTCGATAGTCGAGTCCGTGAGTTTAATGTGTTAGTATCCTTTTGTTCTTTAATAATTTTATAAACAGTATTTTCGGACACGCCACATGCACTTGCAGTTTTTATTACTGTGCTCTCCACAGTCGCATTTAAATCACACAGTTTAAAATACTTATAAACATTGTAAATTACGCGTCTTTCTCCGCTATGGATTATTGATCCACTTTTATTCTTTCGAATAGGTGAGGTATTCATTTTCAAAATTTAATGTTGAACGAGTAACACGTAAAATACACAACCGTTTTGTTCGAAGGCCTGACTTCAACTGGTCACTGTGAACTCGACTTTCTAATTTCTTGCATTTTAATTGGCTGGGGGCCGTGGCCAGGCTGGCGGACAACGATGACTCACTATTTTCTTAACGCGAACGGACTATAGATACGAATTGAAAAAAAAACGCATTTTTTAATAAACCCTACATATAATCAATAATTTTTGATTAAAATTTTTGTATTAATTGTCATTGTCATCGAAATTTCACTTCTTTTCCGCGAAAGCAAACAATACAAATGAACGAAAACGAGTAATTAAACTGTGTTGTCTTTGATTATACAGGGTATTTTTGTAATGCTCCCGATAACGAAGACAGACTATAGTACTAACGATACCCCGTTGACGATGGGACCAGGTTAAAATCGATCCCAATGAAAAAAAATCATTATTTCACAATGTTTTATTAGATTCACGGTCCATCGTGTCAGTACAGCTAAATAAAACAATAATTTCATTAAAAAAATCATGAAAATACTGAAAAATAAAACCAGCAGTGAAAATTAAAATGGTACCAGCTGATTATATTGTTGAGTTTTTGAGACAGTTCTGTGTAAACGTGCGCGTGAGTATCCCGTTTATACTAACTTATCTATGGCGTGAGCAGTTCAGTTGTTTTGTGTATTAAATTCTTTTTGTTATTACTTTTATTGTTACGTTTATAGTTCTTAAAAGATAGCTTGATCTCTGCGACAGCTGTCAGTAAAAATCACGCCTATGAAGTCCTGAATTTCTTAGTAGGTAGTACAGACAGTACTTGTCAATGTCATACTTTATGGGCATGCACTAACCAGGTCGGCATGCCCATTCCGACCTAATTAGTGCATGCCCATAAAGTATGACATTGACAGGTACTGTCTGTACTACTAAGAAATTCAGGACTTCATAGGCGTGATTTTTACTGACAGCTGTCGCAGAGATCAAGCTATCTTTTATGAACTATAGTGTTTGTTGTTTTGTTTTAAAAATGCCTAACGCGTACGTTTATAGTGCTCGTGAATACGGCAACATGTGAATGTGCCTTGGAGAAGCCTGCGGGAATGCTGCGGGTGTGTTACGAATTTACCGAGAAAAATTTCCGACCACTCAACACCCAACTGACTCTCGTCTGATGAACAGCAGCATTTCAGAGAGTGTTGGAAAATCGGCCCATTGCTCCAGTAGCGGCAGGAGGTGGAAATCAAGTGACTGTTCACTCTGAGGAGCGCATTTTAGATGTCGTTCGCGGAATCCGAACTTAGGTACACGAAGTATTGCTAAATTGTTAAGGCGTCGGGATGGAACAAGTGTGTCATTCTGTACAGTTCACAAAGTGTTGAAGCGTAACCGAATGCAACCATTGTGCACAAAGTGCAAGCTTTAGTCCCAGGCGATCACGACCGCCGATGAGTTTTTTGCCGTTGGCTATTAGACCAGCAACAACGTGTAACTAAACGGTTTCATTGGCACCTCATCTGGACGGATGAGTCCACATTTACCAGAAACGGCCTGTGGAACCGAAGAAATACTCACGGGTATTGCGAGGTTAACCCGCACGCTATTCGACAAACCGGGCACCAAACCCGATGGTCAGTTAACGTATGGGCAGGTTTATTTAAGGATCGCATACTAGGACCAGTGTTTCTTCCACAGCGACTTAACGGACAGCGATACCTAAACTTTATAAATGAACAGTTGATTGACATTTTGGATGACCTATCTTTGGCTGAATATCGCCGCACATAGTTCCAGCATGATGGTGCATCTCTACATGTCGTGAGGTTCGTCCGTGAGCGCCTCACCGAACTATTTCATGATCGCTGGATCGGCAGACTAGGACCACACGCTGGGACACCTCGCTCATCTAATCTCACCCCGTTAGACTTCTTTCTGTGGGTATGTGAAAGAAAGGGCTTTTAATCGTGAGTGTGGTAGTGCTGACGAAATGCGCCAAAGAATCGTGGATATTTTTCACAAATTACGTGTGGACTGTGTCGAAGAACCCATGATGATGTCCCGCCCGCATGAGGAGACGAAACACCGAGTCTAAATCTGCCTCGAAATGAATGGGGCACAATTTGAGCCGCATGTCATAAGGCCACGGAGGATTTAAATCGGTAAGCTGTTTAATACCTATTTTATTAATAATTTAGTTTTGAACTGATGTGAATATTATACGTAACTGAATTTATCAAAATAATGAACAGTGGTGTATAGTGTAGGTAACACGATGTATAAAAAAGCATGACTATCCTTATTTAAATTCATTTAAGTAAACATTTCATTTAAGTAAATTTTTCATTAGTGGGGAATCGAACCAGGTATTTGATTTATTTAACCTGTGAATTCGAATTAAAGTGGGTGGAGACTAGCACAGTGGCAAAACAGTAGATTAAGTGGATAAGTTAGGCAAGTGACGCGTTTATTGACCCTTTATCAGCTGATTTCAGGTATTGAAGTTACGTTGCTGGTTTAATATTTAAGTATTTTCATGATTTTTTTTTTATGAAATTATCGTTTCATTTAGCTGTACTAACGCGATAGAGCGTGAATAAAGCTATTTAAACGTTGTAAAAAATGATTAGTTTTGCATCGGGATCGATATTATTTGAGTCTCATCATCGAATGTATCCTTAATACTATCGTCTGTCTTCGTTTTCGGGAGCGTTACAAAAATACCCTACAGGGTAAGGTATCATTTTTAAAAATGATGTTGAAAGACACGTTTTATAAAAATAACCTTTATCTAATGGAAATTTAAATTCAATTTGCTATGGCCACAGTAACATTCAATCAATAATAAAGGAATTCCATATCACTTTCGTGTGCTTCCAACTGTAAAATTAAAACACAGACATGGATGCTTGGTTTTAAGCCTAATATCCTTTGATAGCGAATTAATACCAAAACCTACCGATGTTTCTCATTTCTACTAAATTCTACTAAGATATGTTGTCCTACTAGATTATCGTCTCATTTGCTTCAAATATACTAAAAAAGTAGAAATCTACTAAAAGTGGTCACGCTGGCCTTAGCATTCTTTGTCTACAATTGTTAGTTGATATAGCGCATAGCGCCGTAGAATAGCGCGCTATCGCTCCATAGCGCATAGCGCGTACTATGTAAGTTGTCCCCATGACGCTATGGCGCTATTAAGTAATGATGGTTAATATAGCGCATAGCGCCATAATATAGCGGGCTATCTCTCCGTAACACGTAGCGCGTGCTATATAAGTAGTCGCCATGGCGCTATTACGCTTTGGAGCTATTAAGTATTAATATCTAGCGGCAACTAGTTCTAGCAGCAACGCTGTTGGTAGAGGACGTGTGACGCAAATTTGATCTAGTAGCACGCTATTCATCGCGCGCGACCTAATTGGAGGCTGTTCAGTTAGTGTGTACTGTATATTTATAAGTAATCGAAGGACACAGTTGTCTGAAGGACAGAAGCCTAACTAATGTTTGAAATGTAAATAAAATAAGTATACAAAAGTGTATGTAAATAGTTCATTTTTATAAATACAATCAATAAACTTTTAAATACAGCTTTATTTGATTTATAATTTATATTAAGGTTAAAATAACGTTTACATCAATTATAATAAAAAATAATTAATTTTATTTCGTTTTAAAAAGTACATGCCTTAAAAATATTTTTAGGATTATAGAAAGTCGTAAGCCTGAAAAGTATGAAAAAGTGTTAATTGGTTTTTCTTTACCGCTTTATTATACTTTAGTCCAAAATGCGACTTATTACGAAATAATGTTCTTATATAGCACGCGGTCTATCCAATGAACGACATGTAATGTTACGTGCTACGAGATATAGCGTGCTGCAAAACTTAACGCGCTTGCCGGCCTCCTACACACTTTCTTATAATTTAGCGGGCTATAACATATCATATTTAATAGCGCGCTAGAAATTTATAGTTTATAGTCTGTAGCGTGCTATTGATTTAAAGTCGTTTTGAACAACTACTATTAAGTAAACTAGTTTTAGGTTTTAGCAGCAGCGCTGTTGGGAGTGTATGTGTGACGTGTGATTTAGTAGCACGCTATTCATCGCGCGTGACTTTATTTAGTTAAGACATTGTTTATAAGTGATCGAACGACACAGTTGTCTACTACAAAAGAAGCCTAACTAATGTTTTTAAATGTAAATAAAATATAGATACAAAAGTGTATAATATAATAGTGTAATGAATAGTTGATTTTTGTATATGCAACATGTAACATAATTAACGCACATTGAAGAATTGATTGTAAGAAATCATTATAATTAACGCACTTTGAGAAAGTAATTTGTTCAGAATCGTTTACTGAATCGATTTCTATCATTTTTAATATCGGTAATTTTTTATCCCAAAAAAAATTAAACTACGTAAATTACAGTCACACTAAATCTGTACAGTCAAAACAAACTGAAATGGACCGTAACTTAAGGCAATAAGACTTTTAAAAGTGCAGTTTTATTTGTATTATTACTAATTCTGTCATTCAAAAAAATAAAGAAAAATGAACTTTATTTCAAGCACGTTAAAGTCTGCTAATGTGATAAATAATCAGTGCATAAAAATGTTTAACTAAAAATTCACTGTATGTATTATGATTATAACATAATATACTAATTGGGGTGTCTGAGGGTGTGCGTTAATTACGTTACATATTGTTCAATCAATAAAATTTTTAAATACACCTTAATTGATTTATAATTTATATTAAGGTTAAAATTAGTACAATAGTATTATGAAATCTAGTGGGAGGGTCGCTCTACACTACGCCTACCAGTACGAGACTGCCACTCGAGAACCTTTTCCCCCACACATTGCCACTTCAGTTTACTAATCCGTTAGGCTATGTCGGTTACTCTGGTTCTATTGCGGATATCATCATTTCTAAGTTTATCACGCAGAGAATCTCCGAGCATAGCCCTCTCCATAGCTCGCTAAGCGAGCTTGAGCGTCCTCATACGGCCAGCAGTGAAGAACCACGTCTCAGATCCGTAAGTCATGGACATTACACATGATCTTTGTTTTGTCCATGTTCATCTTAGGACCTATCCGCTGGGAGACCCTATTGAGGTCACTAAGCATAATGCTCAGGTCCTCCAGCGATTCTGTCATAAGAACTATACTGTCGGCAAATCAAAGATGAGTGATGTACTCGCCATTGATTTTAATACCGTATCCTTTCCATATCAACAGCCTGAAAACGTCTTCCAATGCAGTGGTAAAGAGTTATAGAGGAGATATAACGTCACTCTCTCTTGCACCTTTCTGCAGTTGGATAGGTTTCGTACTCTGGTTATGTACTAGGATAGCTATTGTCGCCCCACTGTACAAACACTTCAGCACTTCGATATACAGACAGTCAATTTGGCACCGCTGAAGGGACTATAGCACCGGCCAAGCTTAGACGAAATCAAAGGCTTTCTCATAGTCCACATACGCAAGGCAAAGTGGCAGATTGTACTCTTAAGTCTTCTGTACAATCTGCCGCAGGGTATATATGTGGTCTATGGTACTGAAGCCTTATCGGAAACCGTCTTGTTTGGGAAGCTGAAAGTCGTCGAGTCTGCGTGCGAGACGATTAGTAATGACTCACGAAAACAGCACATAGACGGAGCTTAGAAGGGAAAGCTGTATTTCTTCAAGAGAACGTTGTCGCCTTTCATGAAGAACAAGAACACCGAACTTCTGCTCCACGCCTCGTCAGTAGTGCCATCATGAAAGACAGAATTAAAGAGCTTCGGAAGGACTTTAAGTACCGGTTTTTTACCCGCGTTCAGAAGCTCCGCTGTAATTCCATCCTCGCCTGGGGTCTTGCCGTTTTAAAGGTGCTGGAGAGCCATTCTAATCTCGCTTAGACTGACGTCCGGGTTATCATCGAAATAGTGTCGGATAAGAAGTGCTCTTGGATAGTTACTCACACTTGCGTGTGGCTCCAACGCTTATGTGTACAGCTGCCCATAGAATCTTTTTTTTTTACTTTTTATAAGACAGTGCGTGACCACAATCCCACCTGGTGGTAAGTGGCGATGCAGCCTTAGATGGTAAATCGCACTGTCTTAGCGTAACAAATGCCAATTCACTCTTGCCTTCGAGACGCCCAGATTGTATTCGGACGGAAAGCTAGATGCTGGCAAATTATTGCACTCCTTTGCTGTACGCATTAAAAATGTCGAAGTCAACCGTTTGGTTCTAATGCGTGGAATATCGACAACAAAGGGGTGAAGTCCCGCCGACAGCCTGGTATTCCGATGGTGGAAAAGAGAGGGAGGAATTAAGGCGTGCAATTCCTGCGCACACTCTCCGAAATGCATCCTATAAAATACCGAGAGACTGGCAAGGTTGGTTTCAACAAAATAAAGGCCACCAATGAGCCTCTTAGCATGTCTCTGCACTGATTTCAACGCTGCCAGGTGGCATTTTGCAGCACCAGCCCATATGTGACAGCAGTACTCCACGCACGACCGGACTTGCGCTATATATAAGATTAGGAGCTGTCCCGTCAAAACAATCATAGCCTCTCTTTCGGACTAAATTTGATCCCGACTGACCCGAGCACTCGGTTGGTATCTCTCCACAACTGTGCTATTGTCTGCATACCCATAGATACTGGGCATAAGCAGATCATTAATATGCAGCAGGAAGAGAGTTGCGGAGAGTACAGACCCTTGAGGAACATCGGCGTCAGTCGCCACAGGATCGTATGAGTAGCCATCGACGACAAGTCGGAGAGACCGTTCACCCAGGAAATCCATCCATTTAATCAGACCCCCCTGGTCTATAAGCCGTACGCAGGAAGCCTACCCAAAAGGCTAGCGTGCCAAACTCTAACAAAGGCCTTCGAGACATCAAGGGAAACAGCAAGTGCTTCCCCACTGTTCTCGAGTGCCTCGCCCCATACGTGTGTGGGTTCTTGCCGGTCACTAAGGAGGCAATTTTGTTCTAGTTATGCCATTAAGCGGGCGTGCAATATACGCTCCATAATCTTGCAGTGGAGGTAATTGAAATTGGTCGATAGTTGGCAGGGTCTGCACGGCTACCTTTTTTAGACACAGGCTGCACATCAGCCAGCTTCCAAGATTTGGGCTCTATTCCAGTTCTGATTGAGAGGTGGAATAAACGCGTCAACACAGGAGACAACTCAGGGGCACAGACCTTTATAACTAAAGCCAGTACACCATCAGGTCCACTAGCTATGATCACGTCCAGCCTTTGCAAGGTTTTAAGAACCTCCTTGTTGGTGATACGGACCTCTGACATAGAAGTACCGTAGTAAGGTAATTGACCTCAATTACCACCTGGTACGCTGTTGCTACCGTCCAGATGCGAATTGCAAGCAAAAAGAGAAACGAGTAAATCCGCTTTCTTTTTAGGAGCATGCACCAGTGAGCCATCTGGTATTATCAGAGGAGGCAGTGTAGACCGACAGAAGTTTGTCTGTCTCCTCCTCTCAATCTCAAAATCTCAAGTATCCCAGAAACGATACTGCCACACTAATTCTTCAACTTTGACATTTGGCTCTTCCTGGCAGACAGATCGGCGTCAAAGACTTTGGAACCCTGGTTCTGCTCGATCGCTTTTTCAATACGAACAGTTTTAAAGTTGCGAAGTCCCGACGCATGCATTTGAAGATCTGTCTGTTCAGTTACCTATATGCTATCAAATCTGTTGAAGACTGCAGCTTCATTTCCCGTCTAACAGCCATCAGATTAAGAGCGTGATCGGAGTTCTTTTGTGCTTTTCTGCGGTGGGTCATGCAAAACTTAGCTCTGACCGCATAGACAGTTTCCACGAGCTTATCATTCATATCACCCACTACATTGCAGTCTTCTAGGCACTGAAAACGAATTTGTAACTCGAGCTGAAAGGTTTCGGGACTTTGAATAAGTCGCTCGCGTCCGTAGGCTTCGACCACCTAATCCTAGGCCTACTCTACACGTTTCCCCGGGTGGTGCTAAAAGAGCGACAAAGCCGAAAGAACAGAATCTGCTCATCGCCGTGTGGTAGCGGCATAAAATATACCACCCCCTAGTTTCACACCATGACGCATAAAAGAAAGGAAATGGCCCCGAGTTCCCGGCGCCCCTTTAATGGGGCAGGTGTGCGAAGAATCTCCGGGAGGAAAACCAGCAACGAGGTTTGCCATCCGTAGCACGTTCTGTCTTCCGGAGGGGCGAAAAGAGGATTGTGGAGGTCCGTCTAGCTACTCTGAATGTATGTGGAGCAATAAATGATAAGATAGAGAGGAATAGATGTTCTATGTGTAAATGAGACGAAGCGGAAGGGAAAGGATATCACTACACATACACATGGCATATTGTTAGCGTCGCAAGCACAAAATCAGTAAATCAATGTTTATGTAGAAAGGCTAATCCCTGAATCTTAAGACAGTGTGTGAGTGATTATTGGTGTTGAATCAGACATCCCTAAAGACAAAACAACTAGTCTCTTGCTTTCTCTTATTTCAATATGTTTACGAGCATACTCGATTTTTTTATAGGGTCAGGTGACAAACGAGCACATAGTCTACCTGATGGTAAGTGGTTGCTGGGGCCAATTCATAGACATCTACATCTATCCTGGATTACAAATCAAAATTCAGATGCGTTGTCACCCGTGAGTACTAAGATGGAATGCCTCGTTTCCAGTAAAAAGTGTGCAAGTGCGCAAAATTACACACTTGGCATCCAACCAACCATATTGAGACTACTGCCATCATTTAGAAAATTATTGAAATACTTTGTCGAAATTTCAGGAGTTAACACACAACTAAAACGATCAGTAATACATTGTAATTCCAACACGTGTTCCATCAGTTATACTTGCAAAATGTCAAAAAATTAGATCAGAGGTTTACAAAAACTTTGAACCCACTTGGACTTTTTTTTCGTATCTCAATATTTTTTCGGGAGCGCATGCTGGCATTCAATGCATTCAAAACACAACTGAAGTTGGCAGCGTGTTTTGCACTGATGCCGAGTAATGACAGGTGCGCAATCTTACACCACCCTACCCTAGGTAGGTATATAACAAATTCAAAACAAGTTACGACCGGCTAACAAAGCGACATGCACATGTTCGTGGATCCTGCCACGCGTTCCGTCTCGCTCTTGCAACCACAGATGACTAATAGTAAGCTGCGATCCGATTCAAGCCAAAATCGCTGATTGCGCTCGGCTCACATTCCCGTTCCGAGTCACCCGTTTTCCGATGGGCGTTTTGGAACTTCAGACAGGCCAATCTGTCCAAATAGTATAACTAGCTTTAAGGCGGAGTGTAGAGGGAAGGAGAATCATCTAATATGGGGGGAAAGTTGAAAAAGTGTCCAACTGTAAACTGGAAATAGAGGTTCCTGTACCTGCACAATAGCGTTGCGCGTACGAAAAACTACGATATGATTATGAACATGGCTGTTGTAGACGGAGTGAAGTGTGCTGAGTTTACATATTTTGAAATTTTCATGACAAAATCTCAACCATTTACGTAGTCTAAAATGATTTAGTAAATATTACTAAAAAAATCTGTTGTAAAAAAACGTGATTTCATCTCATTCAAATTACTTTTGGTGCTTTCTTTAAAATTTATCCTATGCTATAATGCTACCCAAGCCCACTCTAATTGGACGAGTTTTTACGGACATTTATTCATACACAGAAATGGTTCTCCTTACCGCTACAATCCATAGTCGTTTGGCAGTACTCTTATACGGGAAGGCATTGTATGAAATTGTGTGAATATTCTCTCTAGTACTCTGTGGATAAGACGCATCATTCACTTTATTCCAAGCAACCGTGGATGAGGCGATCGCTTTGAATCAAAAGCATAAGCAATGTTCAATCAGTTTAGGGCTCGTCGACAAAAAAAGAAAAGTAGCCTACACAAAAATCCTGAAAAGATTATGACAGTTTTCACAACTAAGGACATGTATAGAAATCTAATATAGTTTTCTACAATAATAAATAATCCTTTTATATAAATATAAGCCTTTATTTGACCATTACAAAAATTTTAACGACATTAAAGCTGTCTTTTTAATCACAATTTCATTTTTATGCTTATGTATAAATTAAGTTATGTAAGACATTATTAATAAAAATATTAATTATGTCTTCACATAGCCGTCTTCATGAGCTTCATTTTGTTCAATTCCATAATACAATTTATCGTCTTTAATATAAGCCCATGCCATTCTATTAGAGGAAAAATATATTCCAATATCGCCATTCTTAGACAAAGTTATCGCACCCGCCGTATTTTTTAAGCGTGACGTCATACCTAAAACAGGAAAAACCGTAAGTTATATTACCCTAAGCAATTTTAAAACAGATTTCTGGGTCTCTTAAGAATTTTTATGATTGATTATAGGAAATTCACCATAATCCGCTCTATTATGGTATGTTTTTCTGTGCGATTTTTTTTTAAATATTTACTTCTATAAAATGCATTTAGATTTAAATACGCAGAGGGTCAAAATATTATAAGATAATTTTACCAGTTACAGCATTCTTAGTTGCTGTTGTTGCGTCAGTGCCATTTTCCATGAGTTTTACAATGCTATGCGCCAAACAATACTTCAAAATAGATTCACCGTGACCTGAAATATTCATATGTG
Source organism: Parnassius apollo (assembly GCA_907164705.1). Taxonomy (NCBI): domain Eukaryota; kingdom Metazoa; phylum Arthropoda; class Insecta; order Lepidoptera; family Papilionidae; genus Parnassius; species Parnassius apollo. Next base: position 3,083,009 of record CAJQZP010001486.1, on the reverse strand, counting down.
TTACAATGTGCTATTGAATATAATTAGAATCACAACAGAAAATCTATTTATTTTTAAGCAAAGTAGAAGGGTATCATATAAAAAAAATCATCTCTATGTCATCTTATCTATAAAAATTTAAAATACTAGACATTTTGTCAACTTTTTTTTGTTTTAAGTAAGGATTGCTTTTTCCAATCCTTAGTCAATTTCGTCCCCATTGACAACTCCCATGTCAGTATCTGGGACACAGGGAGTATACCTACATAATAAATAATCTGTGTTTTCCACAACCTACTAGGGTCGTGCCAAAATAAAATAGGTACTTAGAAATTATAATAATTGTTTTCATATTGATCTTTTTAATGTATTGTATTAACCCTGAGCACGTATACCCTTGTCCATTCTATTTTCCATCCTAGCGGACAATATTATTTCACAATCTTTAAGCACTTCTCGAGACAGCACAAATGATTATAAAATATCCCCTAACAGACACTCGATGGCTCTACTTCTACCAGATGAAAACGAAATTGTGGTCTTGATCATGAATCTTAAAATGATAGTGCTACTGGCTGGGACTCTATATTAAATAAGTCCCTTAAACTGATAAAACACATCACAGTCCCGGTGTTTACCATCATCGTTAAATTGTATTTTGAGCAAGGCATTTTCCCAAGGTTTTTAAAAGAGCTCTCATTGCACCTGTCTACAAGAGTGAGGCATGAGACAGTGTAACAAATTATAAACCAATTTCTGTGCTACCAGCACTATCTAAAGTGTTAGAAAAAGTCCTGAATAACCAACTGTTAAAATTCTTGGAACAAAATATCCTTTCAGGCTCCCAATTTAGTTTCAGAGCGGGAAAAAGTATAGACGGAGCCGTCAGTTCTTTGTTAGAATATGTTACAGAAAGTGTCGGTAACAAACAAAAGTGTGTGGCAGTTTTTATTGATCTTGCCAAAGCATTTGATACTGTCAAGATCAATATTCTTGTGGAAAAGTTAGAAAGATAAATAGCGCACGGGGAACAGTGCTTAAAATTTACAAGGATTTTCTGATGGGTTGTCAGTAACAAGTTAAAATAAAGAAACACATCAGCTCAGACGTAGCTGTTAACTGTGGGGTCCCACAAGGTAGTGTGCTCGCTCCCAGCCTCTTTCCCTCTTCATATATACATAAACTATTTGTGTCAAATGTCACTACATAAAGGCAAAATTTTTACCTATGCCGATGATACAGATTTCGTGTTTCATGGGAAAACCTGGCACCAAGTTCGACAAAATGCTGAAATGGGACTAAATAGAGCTAACTTATGGCATAAACATAATTTACTGGCCTTAAATGTTTCGAAAACCTCATTCATTCAGTTTAATAATTCTCGAATAAACAACAGAACAGATATTCGTATTCACACATGCAAATTCTTAACAAACCAACAATGTACATGTCAACTCATACGTAAAACCCCTACGTAAAATACCTACGGTGAAGTATCTTGGAGTACTATTGGATGAGAAACTAACTTGGAAACCACAAATTATGGACATGATTGCGTCACGAGTCCGAAAATTAACATGGGTGTTCAAGAATCTTAGGATCATTGGCTAATGTATCGGAGTATGGGGAGGCGTATGTAAAACACACATCATAAACCTTGACAGAGCTCAACGTTCCTTGCTCAAAACAACCTTACAGATTCACCACCAACACCCTTTATGAGATGTGTCATGTTCTCACAGTAAGGCAGTTATTTATTTACCACATTATTATCAAACAGCTTATTTCTAACCCTTATGACCCAATAAATTACGTACAACAAGCATACAATTACCAATTTTATTGATCCCCTAAGATGCCGTACTGCATTAGCAGGGCGACAAAGAAGTTTTCTTTCTGGATACCTTTATAATAATGTTGGGTAATTCCGTTATCCACCGTAAAGAATCTACCCTAGGGTGGATATTCAGAAACGCGTGTCCGTCTATCCACCACAGTCCGGGTGGATAATTGGAATTCACTTTTATTTGTTCTTCCAACTTTTCACCCCAACACATACACTTAAATTATTAATAAATTTTTAATTACCACAAATCTTATCAAAAAACTTATTACGTGTTGCCGTTACCGTTACCGTTACAGCCTATTAAAGTCCACGCATTACGTATTGCATTTGAATCAAATTAAACTTCTTTGTTTTAAGTAATATTATTGCGGACTAAGATGGAATGCCTAATGTGGATGTATGGAATTAAGCTGCTATTTTAAGCTGGTATCTGTGAGAACGTGGTCCTTTCCCGGTCGAGCCGAGCCATTCGTGCTACAACAATAATATAGTTGTAGCGTGTCTCCACAACGTATAAAACATGCTTCGCGCACGGCGATATTTCGTTAGAGTTGGCTCACACTAGCTTCAATCTCATACAAACAACCTATCGTTTTGTTTCGTTATCATAGTTATATAGCCATATTTCATCGCCAGTTAGTATATCGTAAACATGTTTTTTCTCTTCAGCGTCGAATTTCTCTATAATAAATTAACAGCAATTCACATAACGACGGGTATTTTGGTCAGTTTATGTCCATTTCAAACAACGCTAATGGTGTGAGAAGTTAATCGAGAATAATAGCACAGTTTTAAGACTTTACAGCTTGCGCCCTCCTTTCTGTCAAGGAGGGTCGCGTCCGTTTACGGCTTAAAGATCCCTCGTCAGATCGTTAAGCCAACCCGAAAAAGGTAGTGTTTAGTGGGTAAAAGTCTCCACATAACCACACAGCCGGCTGCGTGGTATGCTATGAACATTCACCGCCTCCCTCCCGTTACCGGAGGGTTGCCCTTATTGGCTTCGGGCGCAAAAAAAACCTTACAGTTGTGAAACGCCTTTGCTGTCCGGCGATGCCGCCGTTCGCATAGGCATTTACCCGGCCAACGTGTAGGTATAATACTAGGGGTTGCACTACCGAATATTTTCGTGACACTTTCTTTTTATAGATGTTTTCAGTTCTCGATTGTTAAATTTAATTATGTAATCTATTCGCATTCTGATAAACAATTTCATCCGTCATTTGAATTCATTTTTACTTAGTATCTCATATAACTATATCAGTAATTCGCCATTCAAGATATTATATTTTTTGAAAACAGCATCTAATATTAGTTAAATAAGTACTGTAAAACACGCTCGCGAAAACTGCACATATTGTCTATCAGACTCAGTGAAGTGTAATGGCACTCCTACCCAGCAGTACCCCCACCATTGTTCTGCACTAGTACATTTGTTTCCCAACCGTTAGGTCTTTAAACTAGTTATGAGACGAATAGCTGTTTGACCGGATACCGAATACCGGATATTCGGCCGATCTTATCGCCGGATAGCCGGATATCCGGCCGCCGGATATTCTGACGAACATTGCCTTTTGGTGCATCGCAAGAAGTGAAAAGTAAAGTCATTACAAACTGTTCGCGATCGTGACCCTTATATTTGGTGGGCAGGTATTGTGTTCTTTTTTAATCCGGTATCCGGCCGGATAGCTTTATGTTATCCGGTATCCGGCCGGATAGTAATTTCAGGCCGGATAGGCTGAATAACGGATAGTTACCGGATATCCGTTTCATCTCTACTTTAAACTGTAATAATAGTTTGCATTGGTGGTGATCTCATACCCAGTTGTTGTAGGTCAAGGTTGCAAGCCAAGATCTATGTAAAATATAATACATAGGTCTTCTTGAAAAATTTTTGGCGCCACTTATATTTTCTTGAGTGACCACGGGAGGCGGCCAAGAATTATAACTTCCATAATTGAAAATTTTCAAAAATCGGGAAGTTATTGTTTTTATACCGTTTTTCGAAAATTGAGTTGTCATCAAATCTTGACGTTTTGAGATCATAGGAAGCCACCCTGAAATGTTTCGATGGTGTCTGCATGTATGTGTGTTTATGTGTGGATGTATGTACCTCTGATGTATGTATAACCTCTTATAACTTTTAAACGGCTTGACCGATCGAAATGAACTAACCGAATTTTTAAAGTGTTTTATCAAACTTAAATATCCTATGAATTTGAACAAATTCAGACCGGTAGATTTTGAGAAAACTCAAAAATAAAAATTTTAAAACTGTTTATGTATTTGTTATAACGTTTAAACGGCTTTACCGATCGATTCCAAAAACTAATCAGCTTTCAACCTTAAAAAAACCACGTCGATCACCGCCGGTCCGGTCAACCGGCTACCGCAGGGCGTCCTGAGCGAGGATACTCGTGTGTCAAAACACAATATTTGTATTATCCCATTTGAAAGTTGTTAATAATATTTTTGAGATCTTAGAGTCCGATTCTACTAATTTTTTAAAAGAATGCTCAAGTTCTTGTGTAAAGGTTTGTGAAACTATGGGTTTTGTGTGTCCGTCAGTTACACATTATAAACAAGTGCTAACGTAATATCAGCCGCTGTAGTTAAAATATAATACCTGTAGTAGAGACTCCTCCTATGTTATCGTCTGCGTAAGTACCACTTCCAATCTGAGGTGTGTCCCCAATGCGACCAACTGCTTTGCCACTCATGCCACCGGTGCTAGTGGCTACTGCTATGTGTCCATTTGTATCGATTGCTACTGCACCCACTGTGCCCACACCTCCCTGTTACAATATATCTAGTTAAATAAACGACAGTAGCCTCAGGTTGCCTTACTGTGTAGTGGCGTCGTTAAAGAAAATTCACCAGAAAAGGAAACAATGAGGAAGGTCAAAAAAGCAAAATGGCCTACGATGTATGGCACTATACTATCTTGTACAAAATATAAAGAACAAACACTGGCGACGAGAACCAGTTTCAAAGGTGGATGTTACGGGTTGTAAAAGGAAAAGGTAAGATCTTCCTCCAGGCAAGTACAGAGCCGTGACAGACAGACAGAGCCTCCGTGAGGTAAGTACAGAGCTTGTACTATATATATCAGAGCATGTAGGTTGAAACTTCGATATTGTGATTTAGACTTCGATTCGTTTTTACCATATTTTGCGATGAGTCGAGAAGTGGGTAAGTAATCTGCAAGAATATTGTAAAGAAGAGACGAGGAGTAAAGGTTCGAAGCCGTGCCGTGCACTGAAGCACAAAGAGTAGCTTTAAGAAACAGTAAGCGTTTTTCCGAAGCTGCGATAAAGCTTGTAAGGCTGAAGCTGTTTTCTCGGACGCAAATGAATGGGTTCTTGAGGACAAATGCTTAAAATTGAAATTTCAAAAGATTGCAGGTTGCGTGTGTTCAGATTATGTCAAAGTCAACACTTTGATCGTAAAAGGAAATGGCAACAGTCCATGTAGTTGGTACTATATACTACTATGTATTGAACGCCTCGCTATACCAACACTCCTCTCACCCTTGTGACTCCAGCTCAGCTGCAGTGGCCAGGTGGAGAAGACACCCCCCTTTACCAACTTATTATCAGGTGGACTGCCACTTAATCTGTTTTATAACTTTAAGATATTTGTTACTCAATTAGCTTTTAACAAAATCTGCTACTTATTTAACATTGATGATTCTTTAATTTTTAAACCAAACTGGAATTGTCCTTATATAGCTCCCACCTATCACCAAAAAATGTAGTTAATTTTGCCAGTATCTATTAAGCTGGCTCTCCACTATGGGATATAATATATATTATTGCCCTTCACACTGTGAGATATATCTTTACCAGTGTGCATTCGTCATTGGACGATCTGAGGACGTAGCGGAGGCGCGGAATGGTGTGCGGGGTACAGGAAGTGAAATATAATATGAAAATATCGCTCAGTCGATCAAAAAAATATTTATAGTTTGGAATGTAATATATATTATATCTCAGTTGAAACGGTTCCATTTAAAAGTATGGTGAGCAATATTAATTTATATCTGGAGATGTAATATAAATTATATTATATCCCATAGTGGAAAGTGGGCTTTAAAGAAAAAGGCTTACCTCAGCTATGCCAATTTCTGTTCTTCCAAATTTACCATGTTTTAAAAACTCATCTAAGGCCGCTTTAGCATTATCACTTATCAATGATTCTGGAGGGACTGTTTGAAAGCCCTGTAAATAAAACAAACTAGTATTATGGTTGCAGCATAGTCTATTTGAGAGTAAGAGAATTTTATTATCGAATTATATTGTATTAATGCAGTACAAGAATATCCACCACATCATCCCGAGAGGCAGAAAAGGAAAATTAAACCAATATCTTCTAATATCATCTAGAAAATGATATAGGTACTATGGATGCACTGTTGTATTGAAACAGTTGTTCTGTACATACAGAAAACGTGGAGTTGATGAAAAGAGCCTGTCGTAAACTAAACTAAACTATTCTATACATAAGCGAGATTATAAATTATTATAAAAACATTTTATTATTAAAGACTTGCTTTAACTTTCCACTGTTGGACATATTAGGCACCTCCCATTCAAGGGAGGATTTGCTACAGTCAACATAAACGCTGGTTTATTTGGTTTTCATAATAAATAATGTTATTGTTACAGCCTAATAACACTCACTGCTGAAAATAGGCCTCGCCCATATAATGTGGATGTTTGTCACAGTTGCCACAATTGACAACAGTGTTGGCAACTGCAGCTTTTTTATTTTAGTCATTATCAGGAAGATGCTGCTGCCCTTCTCTTGATTTGTTTTCCTCTGTCGCCTCTTACTACACCTTCGAGATGATATGGGGGTAGTGGATATTTCTACAGCCACTACATGGTCAGCATAATATTAAAAAATGATTCACTTATTTAAGCCTATTGAATGCTCATAATCGCTCACCTATTATGATACAAGTCATACAACCCTAAGTTAGTCTATGTAACCTCATGCAATCGGTAAACCGTTCAACACTAGTCTTCTGTTGTAGGTATATAAACCAGCCAGAATGCCCAGTCATTCTTTTAACTTTGCTACATACAATCAAATAAAACTTGTGCAACCCTAACTTACCCAGTTCTTATTCATATTCCTATTTTTTAGATATTCCTAATTTGTTTATTTCTCAGTGTGCTCAGTGTTTTATAGGACCAAAAAATAATATAGTGTATAAATTTCACTCGGATCACTTTGTAAAATGTTACATAACCCATAATCACTAAATCAGTAAAATATTAGCTTTTTTGTTTAAAATATCTCTCTACACATCTTGCTGTTGTAATTTAATAACTAATAATCATTCTATAATATGATGAATATGTTGCTCAATGCCATAAAGCTAAGTTGAATGATATAAAAAACTATTTTTAGTGGTTTTTCTTTTGTTTTGCATGCTCTGTGGCTGTGTTAAATGTTTTGCCAGCATAATTAGTAGTACCCGGATGACCGAGCTTTGCTTGTTTTTTTTTTTTGAAATTACATTTATAAATTACATACTGATAAAACTTAAATAATATTTTTTGATCTTATTGACAGAATAGAAAAAACTGAACTGATTATTTGAATAAAAAATCATGAGTGCAATTAGTTTTATTAAAATTTTCGTATTTTTAAAAAATACTAAAAAAAGGGCTCGAAATAATAGATTTTCTCACAAAAGAGCCAGCTTCCAGCTTTTTTCCTTTTTTTTCAAGTTCCCTAACTTAACTCCGATATCACGCCCGACCGACATCCCACCTGAGCTATTACGATCATAGATAAATAAATACGTAGCAAGCTAATTACGATCATTAGTAATCTATCAAAAGGGGGATGCCCATTTTCGGCCATGGATTTCGCCCAACAATGTAAATTTGTTAAAAAAAAATATATCTTTATTTATGGTTATTAATCGCGGTATTCATTTATCCTAAAAAGATGGGAATATTTTTGCACAAATTAGAAGTACCGAAAAGATAAGAATAAAATTAGGTAAATCATTAATTCATTAGTTTGTTAATAAAATAAAAAGTGTTGCCAATCACAAATCTCATTAAAAAAATCGATTCCTCTTTTCGATCGATTACTTATGGTGTCATTATTACAATGCTAATATAATTTTTCGATAATTATTATGATGTTATGATATAGGTTTAAAACAACCATTGACAATGGATATTTATACAAAGTAGCCGATACGCAACCGTTATCAACCAGTTGTTTATCCGACTACAGACGAAAAAGGATGGGTGAGGGTTGGACTATGTTGAATCGTTTTTCGCTATGGTGCTTAAAAACGTAGGATGCATTTTATTATAGAGGGCACTACTATCAAAGAATATTTTTTTTTCGCTAAACTCGTAAAGTACTTGACCAACTTTGAGAATTCTTTCACCATTTAGTTTTTTTTTGGGGGGGGGCTAGATTGTTATGTATAATTTTAGATATCTAATATAGGATGAATTTTATTATAGAGGGCGCTACTTTCAATGAATACGTTTTTGGCTAATATCAAAAATTACTAAACCGATTTTGAACATTCTTTCACCATTACATTGCTAATGAGGGCGTTCGTTGTGTGATAAAATTATATTATTACAATAATTAATTGTGAGATTAATATTTTCTAAATTAATAAAACTAAATACCTACCTAAGATGTTGAAATCCCATTATTATTTTTACAATTCAAGAATCGTATTTACACACTTTACTTACTCAGATTGATTATTATAGATGAAGACGTAATAAATCTAAAGTAAAAGAGCTCCGCTTAAACGAAAAACTATTCATTAAATAAAACTAAAAGTTGAAAAAAGTGGTTCAGTGCGAGTCGGACTCGCAGGCCCATGAAGAGTTCTGTAGTAACAAGCATATATTTTAAATCGAGTCAAAATACCACTATCATTATCGCCAGCAACAAATTAATATGTTTTTCATAGTGTTTGTATAAATAACAAAGTTGTTTTTGCGGTTCTTTAAAATGTGCTACTTGTATCTAAAAAAAGACTATTATACATTATAGGGGTTTCTGTGGTTTATTCATTACCAAAGAGAAAAACTTATTGCACAGAATGGGTTTTTATCCATTTCAAGTCATCAAAAGCGGTAGTCAACCGTTAAAACCAAAAACAACCGTTGTTATAGGCTCGGTTGAAATCGTTGACAACCTTCACATTTATAGTTATGATAATTAAACAAGTTGAATTACTAGCTGATTTACCTTCTTATATTGTAGCAGTTTTTTTATTGCCTGAAAACACGGACAAAAGGACATTTTCTAAAAATAAATTCTAGCTAGATCGATTTATTGCCCCCGAAACTCCCTGGACACTAAATTTTATGAAAATCGTTGGAGCCGTTTCCGAGATTCCGATTCCAATATATATTATATACTTATATATATATATATTATATTTATATAACTTTTTTATATATAACATTTTTTATCTGGCAGCCATTACACAGAGCAATAAAAAAATAAAGGGCAGTCAACAACTTATTTCTTAATTTGTAATAGGTACTAACCTTTTCCAAAGCAAATTGTTTAGCACCTTGACCGCCCAGTAATGAGTGTGGGGAGTCTGTAAGAACTTTATGGGCAATTCTAATAGGATGGAGAAAATCTTTTATTAGAGTCACTGCCCCTACATCTAGATTTTGTCCACTCATTATGCTAGCTTCCATTTCTACTTCACCAGCCAAATTTAAAACTGATCCATAACCTGTAAACACAACATTAAAATATTTTTAAAATTATGCTAAATGGATAGATGGTGGCTGATGTTTGTAGAAGATGGAAATGTGTCCCATTTCTACCCCTACAACTTTTTACTTTTGCATCTGATACACAGTTTTTTTTAACATCAATTTTTGTTAATTTAAAAACAAATTGAAAAAACTTTATATAAAATTGTAATGTAACTCTTCATAATATTATACAGTTTTTGTTTAATAATTGGATTATTTTTGTACATATTTGTTGTTATGTCATCTGCACCAAGTGCAAACATAGCTCAATGAAGTTGTAAAATGCCTTATTGAAGGCAAACAATTAAATATTAATTTTCTTTACAAAATAAAAGTAGATATATTAAATAATGATAAACATTTATATAATAGTCATCCTGTAATTTGAACAAAAAATTTATACATAGATTATAGATGTAACAGCATTGTTCTTGCAAAAGCTAAAGTATTACAAAACCGAACGGCACAACTCCAAATCCTCTGTGGTACTAGAGAATTTTCCTCTTTCTTATCCTTTGCATTCCAATCCCCCTAATTTATACATAAAATTTTGTAAGAATAAACTATAAATTGTATGTTTTCTGATTATGTCCAAAACTATATGGTTCTTCACCTCCTCTATTAAATTGGCTTTAGATACAATCCCCCCCCCTCTGCGTACCATTAAGGTACCATGTAACTAAAATTCTACCATTAATATTATGCAAAAACTGCTACAAACTGGCCAACAGCATTGTTAAGATAATTATAAAATTGATATTAGTACCATCATATGGGTTGGTTATAGACATCCAGTACTTAATTTTAATAATGTCTGCCTCGTTAATCTAGTGGTTGTAGTAGTACGACTGCTGATCATGAGGTCTTGGGTTCGAATCCCAGGTCAGACCAAAAAATTAATGATTGAGTTTTTCTGTCAAGAAATTCTCAGTAGTTGCCCGGAGTCAGGAAGTTGGCAGTGTCTCACCCCCGTGCCTCGGAAAGCATGTAAAGCCGTTGGTCCTACGCCTGATCTATCCGGTCGTGTTGTTTTACCGTCCTATCGGATTATGAGAGTGAGGGAATAGAGAGTGCACCTGTGCTTGCGCATACACTTGGACACTATAATCCTGTCTTGCGCCGATGGCTAGTCTTCGTTGAGGCAGGCTGCCGTGGCCGAAATTCGGTCTGAAGGACATTATTATAATGTTTTTAGTACAGGAGGCGTTAATAAATTTTACTAAAAATTGCATAATATAACGAAATGCAAATGTCTATTTGTTTTTTTTTTAACACAGATCATCAGCATGCCCCAACTCCACATATATAGTCTTGTCTGCTCTACCCCTAGTGTTTTTGTAAACCGTAGGGGCAGAGGAAGAACAGGCCCCACCCACTGTAGCAAATTGCAGGTAGAAGGCAAGGGCGAAGGGGCTATTTCTTTACTGCTCTTTCCGGAGCACCGAAGGTGTTACAGAAGTGACTTTGGGTCAATATTCCTGTGTACAAAGTGAGGTTATGATTTTACAAAAAATCATTACTCATTGACTAAGTATAGATTTTCACAATGAGGGGTAGGGGAAGCGTCTCCTGCACCCACCCCCATATTCAAGTTCCGGATGTCTATAGTTTTACCAAGCATAATTAAAAAAGGAAGAGCAAACCTGCATTAAAATATTCATCTTTCTCCATAGATACAACCGCTGCTTCAACTGCAGCTAGAGCACTACCATTGTGTAGCAGTACTTTGTAGCCTTCTTTTACTGCTAATCTTACTCCATCCAATTTGCCTTGTACACGACTTTGGGGTATATCCCCTGCACCACCATGAACTACTAGAATTGGCTTCATTGTCTGTAAACATCCACTTAATTCACGCTCATAGTTATGCATAAAACTTCTTAAAATTGGGTGGTCTCTGCTTGACAGATAAACAATAATAAGGCTAAATGGAGACTGGTTAATATTTCATAAAGCTTTAGTTAGAAGTAGTAAAAGACATTCTATCACCTAATCTGATGCAGAGTAATTGCTATAAAAATTCTTGCAATGATGAATATATATATATATATATATATATATATATATATATATATATATATATATATATAAAACAATTTACAACTCAATCATTAGAGAAGTGAGCCGAGAAACGAAAAATACATATTTTAAAGTTGTGTGGAGTCCACCAACATGCATTATGACCAGAAAGCAGATAACCCACTCGAAATATTAGGCCTGTGGCCTGCAGTGGGACATATAAATACCGTTATTTTACTTACTTTACAAATATGTTCACCTCCCGGTTATCTTATGACGTTCACACCACAGTTAGTTTTGATAGGACATTATATTATGATGTCATCAACATTTACTATAACTGAGTTTATCTAAGTACAAGTGTCAACTAGTGTTGACTAACAAACTGTTTGTTAAAAAAAATTGGGAATAAAAAGGGGATTAATATTATTTAAGATGAATTTAATATTGTAAAATATTATTTTTACTTGTACCTTAGTGTAACTGTTAATTGTAGGACAGAAACACAAAAAGATGTAGCATATTTTATGAGGACTGACTCGGATAATAGCCATCTGTGTTCAAAATTTCTCTTCTATAAGTAAATATTACTTTATATTGGAACTTCTCTTCTAAGGGTATTATATCTGTGTTCCCTTTTTCATATTTTTATCCCTATGTTAAAGCATAAATCATAATATTTTAAATATTTAAACAGTAGACAGTACATATACATAGTCTACACCATAGATTACAAACTCAAATTTTATTTACGTTAAGTTCCGTGTCCATCCGTCAGGTGGCGTAAAATTAAGAGTGCTTTGGGCCCGCCCTTTATTTGCACTTTACAATTTTATATTTTCAGAACCATTAATTACATTGCACAAGTGCTGCAATGTAATTAATGGTTCTTTATATTTCTTGTGCTAATTGCTAGTTCCTATTAATAAAATAAAAACCGGATATATTTTAAAATGTTGGTCTACACTCTATAATTTTAATTTTAAATTTATATTTGATTTAAATTAAACCCACATTCAGTGTTGCAAACATTAAAATGTGGCTCCAGTTGTTGAGAATAAAGTTGTTCAAAACTACTATAAATCAATAGCACGCTACAGACTATAAACTATAAATTTCTAGCGCGCTATTAAATACGCTATGTTATAGCGAGCGTTTATATATATATACATATATGGTTATAACATAATATACTAATTGGGGTCTGAGGGTGTGCGTTAATTACGTTACATATTGTATATTTGAATAAAATAAATATTTATGAACGCATCCAACAATATCGAAAAGTTGTCATTTCATTTTCATTTCTAAATTTCTAATTCTATTCTTACCCGTGGAATGTTGGTCTAACTTAATCTGTGCTGTGAACAAAACTACATATACATACTACAATTTAATATTATAGCTGTGAACCTGTTTGAACTGTGAACTTGCGAATTTACTTTATTATCAAAAACATACATACTGTGAGCTGTAAGTACAGACGGAGTACTTTCTATATATCTAGATGCTGTAAATAAATATTATATGTTAAAGTTCATAGAGGTTTATAGTAAGGAAATAACCAGTATTGTGTTCGTGTAGCATTCATTTCAATTTGATAAATACTGAGTTAATAGATTGAAACAGATTAATCGAGAAATGTACGTTGCATTTTGCCCTTTTGTTAAAGTATTGTTGATTAAAACTACTTTTACGGATTTTATCGCGTTTTATTTATATTAATTTTAATACCCGACGTTTCGGGCGCTTTCCAGCACCCATGGTCACGGGGACAGAGGTGACTGACGTCCCGATGTTAAAGTTAACCAGGAGTACCTTCAGCTTTTTAATTATTGTCTTTGATCCGATATAATTAAAAAGCTGAAGGTACTCCGGGTTAACTTTGACATCGGGACGTCAGTCACCTGAGTCCCCCGTGACCATGGGTGCTGGAAAGCACCCGAAACGTCGGGTATTAAAATTAATATAAATAAAACGCGATAAAATCCGTAAAAGTAGTTTTAATCAATGTATAGTGTTCGCGTAAATATAAGAAATCATTACAGTATTGTTGTTGTTTTTAGCTTAAAATGTCAAATAAAAGTGATACATGGAATCACTTTGTAAAACATCGGCCAAGAGCGTGTCGGGCCACGCTCAGTGTAGGGTTCCGTAGTTTCCGTCCGTCACAATAAGTGTTTCCACTTATGAGTTTAAAGGTGGATATCCATTATGTTCGCGCTCCTGCAACGGCTCCCGGTAGTGGGTGCTGTTGTTTCCATCCAAGTTCAAAATGATTTTCCTAGAAAGTCCTTATAAAGTTCTACTTTTCAGATTTTTTTGGGGACACATTGTTTTTTACTTTTGGAGCGATTATTTCCGAAATTATTGACATTATCAAAAAATGATTTTAGTAAACCCCTATTCATTTTTAAATACTTTTCCAACAATATATCACACGTTAGGGTTGAAATTAAAAAAAAATCACTTCCCACTTTACATATAGGGGGCTACCCTAATAAAACATTTTTTTCCAATTTTTATTTTACCACTTTGTCAGCGTGATTGATACACATATTGGTACCAAATTTCAGCATTCTAGTGCTAACGATCACAGAGATTAAGCGAGGACGGACAAACGGACACAGACAGACATGGCGAAACTATAAGGGTTCCTAGTTGACTACGGAACCCTAAAAAAGGGATCGAGCGGCGAACCACCCCTAAAACAAGCGTTTCAAGCTTACCAGGAGAGGTTAAAAGAAACATTAGTAATTTTAATTAATAAGATTACTAATATTTTAATTTCAAAAAATATTAAAGTTCAATTAAAGAAAAAATCGCAAATTCTTGACATGTTTGAATATGTCGCGATTAATCGAAAATCGATCTTTTAATCCTCGATTTAATCGATTCTAGTATCTTCGATTCGAATCGATTCAGAGATCGATTTTTTTAAGAGTGAATCGACATGCCTAATCAGAACTAGTCTAGTTATATACACGATGATAAGATATCATCGTTTCCAAAAATAACCCGAGACGGCTGGGAAAGCCAATCCCAGGCGGTTTTTAGAGGGTGACTCGAACGAGGTGTCTGCATACTATTCAAAATCTTTGTGTAGCAAAACCATACTGCGTTATAAGGTACTACAAGCGCCATCTGTTAGTGTGACATACAAATTACCGTTCAACGCCTACCATTGATAAGTTTACATGATTTTAAATATTAATTGATTAATTGCAATCGCTATTTTTTACTTTCACTAATGTCGATCGTCATCATTACAGCCAGTGGCGGATTCACACATTTGCCGCCAGTAGGCAATGAAAATTTTGCCGCCCCCACTCACTTCTACAATTCAATATGATATTGTTGTTCAGAATATGTCAATAATATTGTAACTTTATGATTTGTGCACTATCGTCCTAATTACACCACCTTTTTGCCGTAATTGGTATGATTGTTAACTAAGGGATTGATGAGTTAGTATCCAGATTATTTTTACAATCCAAAGATTTTTAGTTAATAAAAGCTCAATCATGTATGTACTAATAATAAGACGGGGAAAGGTAAGGTTTTGATCGTAGATTATTGATAGGTTTCGCGCGCTCAGGCAAAGACCTATTAATAATCTAAGGTTTTGATACTACTCATATTCGGTAAATGTAATTAAATAATATTTCTTTCGCTTACAGCTTAAAAAATATTTTGAATTATCTGGTAATAACCTGGCTAACGATGAAATTCAATAAATGAAGTTATGAAAGCTTTGCAATGCCGTTTTGCGCGATTTTTTGTTCGCGAAATCATCAATTATATCGTCGTATGAAATCTTGTTTATTAGCTGACTTCATGCACAAAAGCGCTAAGGCGCTTATCTTGTTTTGGCTTCAGGTAGTACTTGGATAACTTTCACTCATCTGAAAAACCTACCTACCACCTTACGAATCAACTACTTTTTATGTTAATGAACGTTTAACAAAAATAAACCGCATTTTATTTGCTAAAACACGTGAAATAGCTAGAAATTTAAATTGGAAATTTGTATGGACAAAGGGGGGTCGTGTTTATGTTAAGCGTGAAGACTCTCATAATATTCCTGCGCGCATAGTAAACTCCGAAACGGATATTGAACGTATTTTTGGTGTACCCTATTCAAAAATTTCTAAATAATGTTAAATGTATTTTGGGGCTCCTTACTATTTTATTTTTGTTCATTTTATTAGATAATATTGTGCTTTTTATTATACCTTATACTTTATTATTAATTACATGTTATTTCATACTTTTTAATTCCTATCTTTTATACCATATTTTATTACGTCTATATTCTGCAGTAGTTTGCTGTAGTAATATTGTACGTGTGGTAGTATTTTTAACCTTATGTGCTAATAAAGCTTCTGTCGTGCAGAATCTGTATTATTGCGTAAACATTTTTATGACTTTGTTAATTTTTTTTGGAATTGGTTAACGTTATTTTAACTTACTTAGTTAGTTTTACTTACTTTCTTTTGTTAGCTAGTACAAGTATAGAAATATGTTGTTTTTATTCTGAATATTTTTTAATAATTATTTTTACCTTATTTTATTCTCATTTTTGTGCAAGTACTTTGTAAATTTTTTTGCTAGTTTGTATGTATTTTTTTGATGATATATTGAAAATAATTGTAGATTTTATATGCATGCCGATGCTAGCCAGTTCAAATTATAATATTATATGTTACTATAAATACTCTTTAATTATTTGTGTTCAACATATCGACGATTATATACATGAAATGATTATTCATACAAAAATATTATTACAATATGGCTACTACTAAAAGTAAAAGTTTAAGAGTTGGCCTTTATAATGCTGGGTCGATCAGAAGCAAAAACGATGAGTTTCAGGCAGCTCTGCCGCGTGAGTCTGCTGATATTATGGCGATAAACGAAACGTGGCTACGAGCTGGTGAAGATGCCTGTGCTCCGTTAGTTCCCGGCTATCGCTTCAGTCATATTCCCCGTTCTTGTAACATATCTAGAACACGTGGTGGTGGTGTTGGTTTTTACATCAAAAGAGGGATTAATACTCGTTCTTATGCCCATAATATTATCTTTGATGAGGTCGAGCAGCAGTGGCTATCGCTATCCATTAACAAAGTGAAGCTTTTAATCGGAACGGCCTACCGACCACAATGGGTAAATGTAGAAAGGTTCTTTGACTCTCTTACAGACACTTTAACTTCGTATTCAAATTTCGATAATATAATTTTATTAGGAGATTTCAATATAAATATTTTGGATGAAAGTGACAACAAAACGCAACAGCTTAATCAATTCTTGCAATATACTAGGTTGAAAAACTGTATTTTTCAACCTACCCATTTTACACAAGAGAGTGCTACATTAATTGATTTAGTAATGACGGATGCCGGTGTGACTAATACTAGTGTAAAATATACTCCTGAACTTGGTGGTCATGCTATCATATTAGTTGATTTTAAGATTAAACGGCCTAAGGTAGCTCTAAGGCAGCAAATTATAAGACCTATGAAAAATATCAATCTGTCAGATTTTGAGTCGGAAGTTGAATCCATAAATTGGGATAGCATTACTAGGTACAATTGTGTGAATGATATGGTTTCTGTTTTCTCCAAACGCATTTTAGAGTTGTTTGATAAGTATGCTCCAGAGAAACTAATAATTATGCGTAAGAAACAATTGCCATGGTTCACGAGTAATGTTAAGTACATTATGCAGCTCCGGGATAGCGCGCACAACAAATATCGTCACACTAAAACTGAGAGAGATAAAATTCAATATAAGACCCTTAAAAGTCTGGTAAACAGCACTCTCTATGCCGAGAAGAAGGCATATTTTGATTACCACATTAATCAACATTTACATAACACAAATGTTCTATGGAAAAATTTGAAGTCATTTGCGTTACCATCATTTAAAAGTTCGAATGAATTACCAGAATATTTTAGTGATCCCGACGAAATTAATCGTCACTTTTTGAGTATACTGGGAACAAACATCGCCTATTCACCTAATGTAATTAATTTGGAAAGTATAAACCGTATATATACTTTTAAGTTAATGCCAGTTCATGAAAATGTAGTTGCAAAAATCATAATGGGAATTAAGTCAAATGCTCAAGGCGTTGACCGCATTAATATGGATATGATAATTCTAACGCTTCCGATAACTTTAAATGTTATAACTACAATAATTAATAAATCCATTACAGAGTCTGTTTTTTCTTCTTCTTGGAAAACTGCGCTTATTCGTCCAATACCAAAAAAAGTAACCCAACAAATGTAGGTGACCTAAGACCCATTAGTATACTGCCTTATTTATCGAAAATACTTGAAAAGGTTGTTTACTCACAAGTTTTGAATTTCTGTGAAAAAAATCAAATAATACCCAACCTACAATCAGGTTTTAGAAAAAATTACGGTACAGCAACAGCTCTGATTAATGTCGTGGATGATCTGTTATCTTTTTCGGATTCTGGAGAAGGTACTATTCTCACTTTATTAGATTTTTCAAGGGCCTTTGACTCAATTAACACAAATTTGCTGATTTGTAAGCTTTCATATTACGGCTTTGATAAAGAAACACTCAAGTGGTTCAAAAGCTATTTAATTGACCGTCATCAACAAGTAGTTTTAGACGGGCACAATGGTAAAAACTGTGTCTCGAAGCTTCTTCCTGTTGATAGAGGTGTTCCTCAAGGTTCTGTGTTAGGGCCTTTACTTTTTATTATTTACAGCGCTGATATAATAAACTGTCTCCAAAACTGTAAATACCATCTATACGCCGATGATTTACAGGTATACTTACCCATAGATCGAAAAAATACTAATGCTTTAGTAAATAAGTTAAATCAGGATCTTCAACGTATTTGCGATTGGTCACAAAATAACTCTATGGTAATTAATCCTTCAAAGTCGAAATTCCTTATCATTGGCACTAAAAAGCAGGTACACGATATTGGTATAACTAAACCCGATATACGTGTTAATGGAGAGACAATTGCACAAGTTCACAAAGCACGTAATTTAGGCATTCTTTTTGACAGCAATTTGAGGTTTGAAAACCATGTAACCAATTCGGTACAAAACTGCTTTTACAGGTTAAAAGTTCTATACAAATTTAGACAATTCATTACAGTTAATTTACGTGTAAAACTTTGTGAAACTCTAGTTTTAGCTAAATTAAATTATTGTATAACTGTTTACGGACCCAGTTTGCTTAAGAAATCTCAAAAATTAATCCAAAGGGTACAGAATACTTGTGCACGCTATTGTTTTTACATACCGAGACGATCTCATGTCACGTCATATCTTAATGCTTCGAATATGTTAAAAATGCAGGGGCGTCTCAAACTTTTTTTATGCTTCTTTGCTTTTCGGCGTAATAAATACAAAGAACCCAGTATATTTATACAAAAAACTTAACTGGAGAAATGACCAACATTTATATAAAATTCGACTATGCTCTAAAGTTTTATGCGTCCCTAAACACAAAACATCGGCTTTCCGGGGCAGTTTTAAGTTTATGGCAACTAAGTGTTGGAATGATCTCCCACCCCCTCTACGCACTATGACAAGTAAAAACAGTTTTAAAAAGAATTATAGACGTCACTTACTAAGCGAACAATTACTGTCATAATCGTATTATTCTTACTAAATCACAGGGCCGTTTTATAAATAAAATAAATAAATATTGCCAGTAGGCGGTAGTAGATTTATAAGCTCAAATAAGTTAGGCTCAGTAAAATACATATTATTTAATACTTTGTTGTTATTACTATTAGCTGTATTGTTGCAATAATTATTAATAATATAAATTTTATGGAAATAAATTTATGATAATTTATATTATATTATTATATTATATATTTCTTAATTATTAATTTGAACTGGCTAATACTCGTAATACTCGTAATACTCGTAATACTCGCAATACTCGCCAAAAAAACACTCGCTAATACTTAGGAAAACACGACATGTACTCTTATATGAACAGTTGTTAAATATAATATAAGCAGGGATGCGCGCGTACTGTACTCTTCATTTGTTGGGCGCTGGCAGAATAACAGCGTTGTAGGCAACTGCAACATTTATGCTGAGCTAGAGCCCATTCATTACTACACTTTGTAATTTTGGTTATTTCTGTGTATACTGCTCACTGTAACTATATTGGTGGTAATGAATAAATGTTTTATTATTATTATTATTATTATTATTATAAAAATTAGTCGCTGATGTACATAAAGTCATGCGAACTGCTGTATTAAAGTTTGGATAAACGGTTTGCAAATTCAGTTTTCACAGCAACGAAGATCAGTATCTAAATCATAGGAATTTATTTCTTCCAAGAAAAAGGGCTTTTCCGTAAGAGTTGATGATAAAAGTTCACTAATTTTGCTCAAAAATGAAAACTTCTTATTGAATCTATTGGAGGCGTCTCCTGCCGTTTTTCTTATTCGGATACGAGTCTTTAAATGATGAGGAGAAATATGTTGCCCTGAAAATATCCTTTCCTGAAATTCTCATTTCTTTATCTGGTGTTTGAAATTTTATACCTTTTCGGTTGTCTTTTTTCCTCGTCTTTTGTATACTGCTTCCATACGCTTAATTCCATTCGCCTGTACTTTGCTTAAATTTTAATGATTGACAGCAGTAATCAAATCTACGGTAGAAACTTGAATTTAAACGTTCACTTTGTTTACGCTTTCCAAAAAACATTCCACACAGCAATCATTACCGCCATTTCCAGTTTTTCGATATTCAAAAGTAGTCCCGTCGCTTCGTTTAGCGTTACAGGCTTTTCGGTACAATCATCTTTGATTGATTCCAAAGTTTTAAGGAATTTGTACCAAGAATCTCTAAAACTTCCAGCTTCGTGTTAAACTTACAAAAAAACATAGATTTCTTGAAGCAACATGTAAAAGCGAGAAGCTTCTTTGCAACATTCAGCGGCCGCAGTTTTTACTAAATTTAAAGCGTGAGCAAAGCAAGGAACGAAAAACTGTTTTGAGTTCCGTGATAATAGTAGAAAATATTTCTTTAACTTTTCTTTTATAATTCAAATTTTTTTAATTTCCGTAAGCCATTAAAATAAAAAATTGTCTCGAATTTGCAGCACTAGACTCAAGCCTAATGAGCCTGCTGGTAAATCCACCACTGATTACAGCCCTTCACAGGTCAGCTGTTGAACATAGTCCTTCCCCAAGGAATGCCACAAAGAACTGTCTGTCGACTTCCTGCGTGTCTTACCAGGTCGTCATTAACCGACGTCATCAAGTGAGGGCCCGCCCTACACTTTGCCTACCGGCACGGGTTTGCCACTCGCCAACTTTTTTGCCCATCCGTTTTCGGCTCTTCGACTTATATGGCCAGCCCATTGCCACTTCAACTTAATAAACCGTTTGGCTATGTCGGTAACTATGGTTCTACTGCATATACCTCTCCATAGCTCGCCGAGCCACCTTGAGTTCCCTCATGCGGCCAGCAGTGTAGGACCTCACACCTCAGATCCATAAGTCATCACTGGCAACACGCAATGGGTGTACAATACTGTTTTCAAATTTTGAGGTATACCTGACGAGAAGATGTTTTGTAATCTTCCGATGTCTGCCCAACCGAGTTGAATCTATCGATTGACCTCTCGGTCGAAGTTGGCTTTACCTAAAATAGTTGGACTATATGTCCTAGGCAAACAAACTCGTCGACAACTTTTAGCGTAGTGCTTTCAACAACTACCGGAATAGGCCATGAACGCTAGATATGACCTTTTTAGGAACATTTTAATTTATTTGGGTGCATAGAACCCTAGCGGACAGCGCCCGAGTCTATCAACATTGGACCCGTTTAATTCAATGACGTTATCTAATTAGTGCCTCCTTAAGTTTTTGTCAAAAACATCCTAGCATTTAGAAATTATATAAAAAAATGGCAAGCTAATCGAATTGACATTACACACACACTAAAATTACACATGACGCTGAAATTGCTTAGCTGTGCTATTTATTAATTTGGGTTCTGATATAGTCAAAACGATTATATTATGAAAAGTAAAAATTTAATGGTTTCTTATTATTCTATCTCATATTACAGCCCACAGACAATGCATATATCCAGATTTTCCATTTTTGTAAAGTGAAAACTATTATGAAAACCTCGTTTTTTCTGAGTATCATTTATATTATATTTGGCTTAAGTTCAACTTTTGATACCATATTTCATGCTTGAAATATTTTCAATATAAAATACATAAATAATAACAAAAACACATGTTTTTTAATGTATTTTATTCTAAGTACGTCCATAAAGTTGCAATGTATCTTCTTTATGAAAGTTACAGTCCTAAAATTACGCGATGTCAAATACACAAATATAAGAATAAAGATGTTATTTTCGTAAAATCGTTAATCACAGTATATACTAACATATATAATGGAATGAAGTATTAATTTTATATTTTAATATAAATAAATTAAAAATCAAGGCAACCCTGATTTTGCAAAGAAAACAAATCTTTTTGTCAATTACATACGAACAATAAATTTCAAAGCTTCTATGGAGTTTGAAGGCACAATAGTATTACAAGAAGAATCTAAAATAGTATCTAATAATTGTACTGTAATATAAAACCTAAATCAAAAATATTTGTATGTTATGAACATTGGCACAAATTTAAAATTAATGTTAAGTACTGGTCAAAAACTATTGTACATCTGTTATTTCTAAAAGAAATGCTGGCCTACTTAAAAAAACTAACAGTACATAAGTTATAAAATTACTAACGACTTACGATTATTTCAATATTAAAAATGTATTACAAAAATAAATTTGAAATGTGGAATGAATTAAACATTTGGAATGACAGTACATACATTAATAACTTAGAATAATAATTACCCTAAGGTTAATAATTTTGAAAAAAGACCAATAAATAGAGATTCGAGTCACTTAACAATATTGGTTCTTTAACAATATTTTACCCTTACTTTTATTGACTTTATTACTTAACCAAATAAGTACCATGTATGTTGAAATGCTAAGAATAATTTAACGAACTAACAAAAAGTTTGTTTAAAACAAATACGCTCCGTTCGTATTTATCATTTACGTTTGTTACGTGTGTACATGTACGTTCGTAAATCAATTATGCAAGTGGATTTTAAAGGCACGTTTACATGTGTCGCGTGTTGCCGAAATTGATCCCGCTTTGATTGGCGCCTTTGTTAGAGCCGTATTGGAGTGAA
Source organism: Parnassius apollo (assembly GCA_907164705.1). Classification (NCBI taxonomy): domain Eukaryota; kingdom Metazoa; phylum Arthropoda; class Insecta; order Lepidoptera; family Papilionidae; genus Parnassius; species Parnassius apollo. The sequence goes on along the minus strand of CAJQZP010001486.1, from coordinate 3,060,145 downwards.
ATGACACCTTGTCCTGCTCTGAGTTGGTCCTCGGTGAAATTACGTACATTTTTCTCAGCTTCTTTTGGTCCTATTGACGGCTTTCCGTAGTTACCGGTCTGGAAGGAAGGTAAATAATATTATTAAAAAAATTGAAATTATGAATTTAATCATATTTTGGCCTTAAGACGACACATCGAAAACGCCATCGCCGTACTGATCCGAGTGAATACATAATTTCTATAAAAACTTGAAGAAACGCCGTCATAAGGTCTAAAAGTGCGTAGCGCCCGCGACGATTAAAAGCGCTTAGAAATTGTCAAAATCTTAAAATATTTTTTAAAAAATTATTGATTTAAGTTATCAAAATAATGAGCAAGTAAATTATGAATATTGATGTTATGAATATATTTGAGTGATTCCCAAGCATATAGATCAAATGATTTCGTTGTAATTTAAACTATAGTCATTTTTTAGAGGTGTTTTCGCAAATAATTATGATCGAGTCAAAATTATACAATCGTGTTTTTGAGCAATCAAATTCAAGATAAAGACATGAATTTACCTATATTAAAATCCCATTTTCGTTAGTGGTGTCATAGTCCTATACTATTCGATGAAAGGTGCATTTTTTCACGGTGTCGCCTTAAGAGCCCATACTACCTCAGCTCTAATTTTGCCCCACTTCCCCTTTCATTTTTCGTACTAACGTAACGGCTTCTCAAGCTAAATTTTCTAATATAAGTTGACCCCTCAGTGTACGGAAAGCATATACAATGCGAGATTAGTTTATACTGGAATTTGTCTCTGTAATATCGCCAAACATGGGTTCATCCCGCTACAGATGCCGCAGCAGACTTTCTATATATATATTACTCTACTCTATGCAGCAAACTGATGGAACCAGTGAACAAATTAAACAGGATAGCGCTATTACTACCGCGTGCAAAACTAGAGACAGAAAGAGAGTGTGCTCGCTTAGAATAAAATAACGCAAGGGCCAAATCACATAATTGCTAATTACAAGAAGACCACGTAGAAAAATAAAAAATAAATCGTCACGATTTGAGATAATATTATTATCTGTCTATTACGTTAAAATCTTCATTCAATTCCATAAGGTTTTAAAGATCTAACTCAAAATAAGTACAAAACGAGCTTTTTCCGTTTTTCTTTTCTATTATGAATTTTATACCAAATCGTGTTTTCGCTTCAACAGATTTGAAGATTATAAGTCCAAGTTTAATGTGTCCAAATAGCAAACACTTAGGTCTAATAGATATCGAGATCCAGATCGCTCAATATCACCTAAACAGCACTTATGGACTCTTAAACATTAAATGGCCAACCTACCCGAGCTTAGACAAATACTAAACATGTACATTAGAAATAAGTAGACTCCAACGATTTATTTTTACTTTTATCATTGTGTGAATAAAACACGGTTTTCATTTATACAGGTTAATAAATTTTTCAAAGAGTAGCCAAATTTTAAACTTAAGTCAAATATATAAACAATGATATGAACATTTTTTGAAAATACGAGTAAATAAGGCTTCTACTTTAATTTGAAATTATCCCAGACTGAATGTGATTTTCGGACAACAACGTTTTTGCCTACCAATCGGCCCTTACGAATGTGCGTGCGTGCGTAGTAAAATCAGTCAAAATAATGCATTATCACGCATATTTATACGTGGTAGAGCCACGCTGTAGTATGAATGGGTCGGCTCGCCGGGGTAGAACCACGCTCTCACAGAATATCAGCGTAAAATAGCAGCTTAATGGTGCTGTATTTCGTATGATGAGTGTTGAGAACCGGAGACTCGTTTAACTGGAATCGAGGCATTCCATCTTAGTCCTCACGGGGGCACTTATTACCAATACCAAACAAAATTACTAATTCTAAATTATTAGTCCGAAGGTATTGGATCTATACTTTTTACGTTCCTCAATTCGCTTGGCCAATGTGGTGAAAATGGGCAACTATTACAAGACTTGCCAATAGTTGGCGACTCTTTGAAAATATCTATGTTCAGCGGAACGAACATAAGTTAATGCTGGAAAAGGTTAGGAAGTTAAAAAGGAACTTATGATTGGCTATTTTAGAAATTATCGTTTTTTTCAAAGAAATGTTAAGTTGTTTTTTGGAATGGAATTTTCCTAAACGTAAACGTAACGCTATGCGTGGAAGTTCACAAATAATTTGGTGGAAAACGCAATCAATTTTGGTCGTGGATTTAATGAACTAATTAAATAATAAGTTACACTCGTTTATCAACTTATAAATAGTTTCTTTTATCAGTATCATATATATAACAAAATAACTACAAAATAAAAAAAGGATTCTCTGAAAATAGACAGCGAAAACTCTTGCAAGAACGTTTATCGTACAGTGTGACGTAAAGAGGAACAAGATCCTTTGTAATCGATCTAAAAGCAAGTACCTACCTAATTGAAGTAAGTAGACGATTCGTAAATTTAATTTAAGCTGAAATTATTAACGACCAATTATTGGACGAAATATGGCAGTGAATTATCGTGAAGAGCAACGTACATTCAGAACTTTGTCATTGGAAAATAATCTTTAAGCGTTACATTGTCAATAGAAATTGCGTAAAAAGTGCATTGCTGTAATATGTTCAATCACAATGAATTACATAAACACAAACACATGAATAACTCTCTAATCTTATTACTCTTTTATAATGCTGTTTATTCCGGCGCGTCGTTTCGAGATACCAACATCAAAGTATACTTTTACGTGTTCCTATTCCCAATGCTTGTTTGCTAGTTTTTTTTTCTAATATATTAGTTATAGTATACGACATTGCGTTTTTGTCTTTGTCCTACTCCTAGTTTTCGATTTACCACATTAACCTCACACTATATACAGTTATCATTTGTAAACTAAATTGTAAATTGGCATTTAAAAATATCAAAGAGCCACAAAATTTCTTGCCCGTTCTTCTCTAAGGTCTTGTTTTCCGAACTGGATATTACGTTTATAAGAGCTAAAAACAAGCCCAAATCGAAAGAAAAGTTTGGAATTTAAATTTGAAAGTTGCTACAAATGTATAGTTACGTTGTTAAAACAAAATACAGTTTCCTAACAAGAAGTTTGATTACACAGACTGTGCTTCCCGTCGCTGTTTTGAATATTTTACGTCTCAAGCGAACGAGATGGAATTACCGCCATTTATCGGAAACCATAAGATCTTTGCATATCCTTACAATAAGAGAGGCCGTGTGCAGCAGTGGAATTTTATGGGCTGATGATGATGAAGAAGAAGATGTGATGGTAGAGCAACGTTTCAGTCTATTATAGCTGCAATGTATTTTAAAATATTACGACAGCAGCACGAATGAGTCTGCTCGATCGGGTTAGGACCACGCTCTCACAGAATATCAGCGTCATATAGCAGCTTAATGCTGTTATGCTTCGTATGATGAGTAGAGAACTGAAGATCCTTTTTACTAGTAACGAGGCATTCCATCTTATTTCTCACGGGTGACAACGCATCTGCATTTTGATTCTTAATTGAGGGTAGATGTAGATGTCTATGGGTCGCAGCATTTAAATACCATCAGGTGGACTGTGTGCTCGCTTGTCAACCTTATTCTATATGTAAAAAAATGCAGTTTAATTAACCTTTCTCCCGAGTGACTGCAAACAAATAATCACAGAGTTCAGGTTCTGTCGCTCCCAAAGGTCGACCGTCTGGAATGTTTCCTGCGCCGGTACGCCAAGCTGGCGCGCCGCTTCCAGGAACGCGTTGATGTTCTCCATGCATTTGAATGCCATCTTCGATTCGTTCACCTTCTTCCCCATTCCTGATTTGATGTTGTTCACAAGCCTGAAAATACAAATTATCACATTTACCATTGTATTACTACAATTGTTGCTGCCCGCGACTTTGACCGTATAGCGCGTATATGAAAAGTTAAGACGACTATCAAAGTTAAAACTCTCTTCTTCTCATTTCTAAAATGGTTTTAGAGCAATAAGCTGCGCTGTTCCATTGCGTGTTGGTGTCCAAATATATTTTATTTCTCAGATATGCGCGTTTCCTCACGATGTTTCCATTCACCATAGTAAATCATCACTTAAAAATGGTAAATCATCACTTAAAATTGCAAATAAATGTTCAATCACATTGGTGATGGCGGGAACCGCAACCAGGTTAAATTATGGTGAGCACTTAGCTCAAGAGCTAAGTGCTCACCATATATATATATATGTATATGTATAATCCAGCATTTTATTACGTAGCCCACTGGTGCAGAGACAGCCGCAAACAACCGCACACGCCGCGGGCTTAAATAGCATCGTGAAGTTTTGTACGTGGTAGAGCTATGCTGAAGCTATATTAATAGTATAGTTGTAACACGAATGGGTCGGCTCGATCGGGGAAGGACCACACTCTCACAGAATATCACCGTAAAATAGCATCTTAATGCTGCTGTGTTTCGTATGGTGAGTGTAGAGAACTGGAGACTTTTTACTGGATGAGAGGCATTCCATCTTAGTCCTCACGGATGATAACGCATTTGCATTTTGATTCGCAAACAAGGATACAAATGTAGATGTCTATGAATAGAATAGAATAAGTTTTTATTCAACATAGATTACAAGTAATTCTTATTGAAAGTCAATTTTTTACTTTACCACTGGTTCGAAAAAAAACCTCTGTCCTGGGAAGAACCAGCAAGGTTTCTTGCTGCAGCGCAGTGTTGCCACCTTAGTGGATTTTCCACTAAATCTGGTGGTTTGGAACCCCCTTTTAGTGGCAAATTTTTGCTTTTAGTGGCTAGTGGTTTTTTTAGCGGATTAGGAATTTTAAAAGTAACGTTGCCTACACATAAGATAGATATCTTTACTCAAAATATTCGTGACTATTTGGACCAAAGATGCTACCTGGGATTCCGATTCGAAAAACAGATTCAAGAAATGAAAGAGAAAGGTTTTCCACGGGAAGAGGAAGAAGTATTGCGGAATAGGTGCATACAGTTTATAGGTTGTCTGATTGACGAAATAAAAAACAGATTGCCGGAAAATATTACTCTCATGAAACAAATATCCCGTATAAGTCTCGAAAAAGCCCTGCATCACAACAAAGAAAATCGGGTTGATATAATGGCTCGGTTCGTAACAAGTACAGAATTAATTGCAAAAATTTACGATCAATGGCAGCAAATTCATTTACTGAGATGGAATGAAACAAAAATACAAAAAAATTTTGGAGCAAAGTCTTGAAATTCAAAGATGCATAAGGTGTTGCTCGATTTCAAGAATTAGCAACATTTGCGATTACACTTTTGGTATTGCCACATTCGAATGCCGATATGGAAAGACTTTTCAGTAGCATGAATATTATAAAAAACAAGCAGCGAAACAGAATGAAGCTAACTCTTTTGAAATCAATTCTAAAAATACGCTGCGGTATACAGTTAATGGGAAAGTGCTACAACAATTATGAAATTCCTTTAAATCTTATAAAACAAATTGGGACGAAGGAGTCATATCAGTCTGATAAGGATAACAGTAAGGCTGAAATGAAAATGCAGATTCATCTGAAGACGATTTATTAATGTAAATAATATCTTAAGCAACTTGATGTTTTTAAGTACTAAAAGTAAAAAAAATTATATTAACAACAATAAGATTTTTAATAATAAACGTAATTTTACTTTTTTTTTTGCTTTAATCATATTCATATATCTTAGTGGAAATTTTAGTGGTTTTCAGAGGGGGACATCTTTTTGTTAGTGATTTTCTGGTGGTTTGAGGAGCCTTGTCTGGCGGATTGCTATTTCATCCGTTGGCAACACTGCTGCAGCGGTACTTTTTTTTTAAATAAATTTTACAATGTTAATGATCACAAAATATCTACAAAATTAATTTTAGAAACAGCTTGGAAGAGACCACCTCATTCCCAGGAGTTATTATCAACCATATATTCATTTATATCATAATAACACTTTTTATACAGTTTTGTTTAATTTAATATTTAAACTTGGTAATAGATGGACCTTGTACGTTTTCTGGGACTTTGTTGTAATAGCGTATACATTGCCCCAAGAAAGAATAACTTGACTCTGTGGAGTCGAGAAACTGGTATCACTAGCTTGTGTTTGTGCCTAGTGTTGAAACGTATGTCACTTTTTTTACTAAAACTACCTTTGTTTTTGTCAACATACATCAAAATTTCATAGTAATTTATTTATTTATTTACATTTCATCTTACAAGGTAACAGATGACACATCCAAAACGCTTATAACAATAACAATTCGGTATTACACATCCTCGTCATTGTATAGGTAATAGCAAATTTATTTTACAATATCCTAATTAACAATACATCAATAATATCATAGAAAAAATCATAAAAAACACAATCGGAGTCCATAAATAACATTAATATTAATATAAAATAGCAATAATAATAATAATAAAAAAATAAGAAAAACAATACGCAACTAGCAATTATAATAATTAATTATGAAAACAATATATGTAAGTTTGATGGCTAGAATTTATTTAAAATTATTTGAATTTCTTTATACAAATGTCCTAATCCATCGGCAAATAAGTCTAGCTCGTGGTGCTGTGCAAGTATGTCCCCAATAATGCGGAGTGCGCGGTTGGTGGGCGCCTGACAAGCGCGCTCGGTACGTGCGCGGGGGGGCTCCAACAGTCGCGGGCGGCGCCACCTGTCCATGCGAGTTTGCTGACACGTTCCCAGGGACCAAGATGCGGACACGCTCTAGTATTTGGGGACTATCAATCCCATTGTGAATTATGGACAGATATTGCATGACTTAGACATAATCCTTCTAAATTTCAACGTTTCAATGTCCACCATACCAGACACGAATAAGGAAGGGTATAAGTAGGGATAGTATCCGTACTGTTTCTTATATATCCATCGAGCAAACTTACGTTGTATTTTTTCAATCATTAGAACGTATTTCTCTTCGTAAGGATTCCAGATATAACAGCACCGTACTCTAGTTTACTGCGCACATAAGCATTGTATAATACTTTTGCGACCCGTGTATTATCAAACTGTGACGCAGTCCTTATGACAAACCCTAACATTTTGTGCGCTGACTTACAAATTTTGTTGATGTGCGTGTGGAAATCTAATTTGCAATCTAATAGTAATTCTAAGTCCCTAATCTCTTTAACTCTTTCCAAAGGAGCGTCAGTCAACTTATAATTAACAATAATGGGCTGTGATTTTTGCGTGAAAGTTATTATTTTACATTTGAGATTATTGAAAGGAAGGTGGTTTCTTGACTCCATATAGACACAGAATCAATATCTCTCTGTAATGTCACGGCATCAGCCTCAGTTTCAATACTCAGAGTTAGTTTCAGGTCATCCGCAAATAGGAGACACTCTGAAGTCAAAACAACATCTGGCAAATCGTACCTACTACCTTGACTCACTCCTGACCTAGTAAAGTAGTCTCCAGAGTTATATCCACTGAGCCTCACTTATTGACGTCGATTATTAAGGTAACATGAAAAAAAAATTAAGGAGCTTTGGTACGAATCCAACAATCGCCAAGTTTTTCAATAGTGTATCTTTATCCACTGAGTCGAAGGCTTTCTGGAAGTCAAAGTAAGCCGCATCAACTTTGTACGGTGCAACACCGTGCATTCTCCCGCGTCAGCATTTTAGTAATTTGACACTATGCGCGACTGACCTCATTCATTAATATTTTATTTTGTAGTGTGTTTGTGTTTGCCTACCAATACGGCCGCGTGACTCAATCTTATATTTTTACTAAGTTTCGTGTATTGTGAAATCGCAATAAATCATTGTTTTTCTCAAGATCGTGTTTAAATCATTCATCATCAGATCAAGTAAAAGGTGTGTATATACCAAGTGTGGTATACCAAGACCAAACATCTTTATGATCCTTCGAGGAAACTGATCAGTGTTTTGTGGATCTCAAGTGCAGTGCAATCGGTTCGGTTGGCCTCCCACCAGCGGGTCTCACCAGACGAATTGAGACGTCGCTCTACGTGTACTGAGTCTGCAAATATACTGAGAACCAGTAATAACACCAAGCACAAAACCGAGAATATCAAGAATAACACAAGCATAGCAAATTTGAAGCATTCATCAAGCAAACCAAGCAAGCATTCACCAAGCACACCAAGCAAGCACTCTCCAAGCACACCAAGCATAAGCATTCACCAAGCACACCAAGCAAGCACTCTCCAAGCACACCAAGCATAAGCATTCATCAAGCACATCAAGCAGAAGGATTTCACAAGCAAAGCACAAGCATATCAAGCGTATCAAGGTATTTTCAAAAACAAGCAAAACAAGTAAGTGATTATTTACCAAGGTGTTAACGTATCAACTCCTTCACCAAGTAATGTCAAGCATGGAAAATCTCCTAGCAAATCAACAACAAATTATCGATGGCATTAATCAAATATTTGTAAATTTCAAGAAAGATAGTTAAGAGCGAAAGACGCCCGACTATATTAATCAAGATTGAATAATTTAGAAGGGTATTGGCAGGAATTCCTGAATAATCATGTTGAACTGTGCGCTTTTCCAGACAAGTCCCATGCTTATTTTACTAACAATACGTATGAAAAAACCAAGGAAAATTATGAGAATATAACAGCTACAATAAAAGCGTACTTACCGAAGTCGGAACATCAACCAAAACCTTCAACGCCCTTGATAAGACCCGCAACTCCAATGGGTACACCCTCAACTTCGGGAGCTCAACATTCATTTAGAACGGAGTCCCAGGGAACCAACAGCAAGACAGATGAATTATTCAAGAAGCAATCAAGCAACTTCAGAGCATTTAAAAGGACAGTTTCTAATATAAATCTTGACGATGTGACGGAGAAATGGGAGCTGAAAGATGATGGGCGATGGTCAGCTATCGACAGTCTGCACTGGGACATCGACAGTGAAGTTCAAGGAGCCAACCAAGAATATGAGAGCACTTTTTCATATTATGAACAACTATATAATTCCACCAAACGACCCATCAACAGCAAGCTGTGGTCATTGTCCCATCGGGAAAAATCAACCCCCCAGATGGACATACCTGTTTTTGTAGGAAATTATCATCAGTGGACATCATTAAAGGACCCGTTCACTGAAACTATCCATAATAACCCATCATTATCAAACGCACAGAAAATGCAATTTCTTAAATTTAAGGTGCAAGGCGAAGCAGCAAGGCTTTTGCAGCATCTTCCGATCAGCACTGAAAACTATAATATGTGCTGGGAAATTCTTAACCACAGATACAACAAGAAACTCATTTTTACTTCGCACATCAACAGCTTATTGAATATTCCTGTCATACAACAACATCAAGCTATCAACCAGATCAAGCGACTTCATGACACCACTCTGGAGACACTCAACGCCGTGAAAAACTTAGGTGTTGATATCAGTACGTGGGATCCATTGCTGGTGCACTTACTGTCACAAAAATTGGACAACGAAACATTCAATGATTACAAGGAATCCCTAGAACAACCACGTGAGTTACCGACGCTCAAAGATTTTTTGGCATTCCTGGAAGGAAAATTTACTACATTGGAAACATCCCGTAGAAAACAAGAACCAACCACGCAAAAACCATCATCAAATCAGGTCCCGGTGAAGCATAATAAATCAAGATACCACGTATTTTCCAACTACAATGTTACAGAACCAACAAATGCAAAAACAAGTAATAAGTTTACAATCACGTGCCCGCTCTGTAACAATGGCCATGGAATATATTTTTGCCAAAAACTGAGACGCAGTACCATATCAAGATTACGGCTGTGCTCAAACTGCCTAAACCATCACCAAGGAAAGTGTATTTCTAAGAATCGCTGCCGCGAATGCCAAGGTCAGCACAAAACAATATTGCACGAAGCATTCGTAACATCTAAAACCAAGAACCAACCTAGCTCATCAAGAATGGTTAACCAGGGAAACTCATCAAGCAGCGCAGATGCTGTTCAGCAGAACCAGAACAGTGTGCACGTGTCACAGCAGCGCGACGTGCCAGAGATACTGCTCGCTACAGCTATTGTTCAAGTTCAAGCTAACAATGGCTCTTACTACGTGTCGGGGACCAGAGCGAGGAGGGCTTCCTAGAAAATGTCAATCTTGACTTTCGACCAACAGCGCCATCTAGTATCGAACAGAAGAATTAGGCTTTCTGGAAGCCCCACACTCGAACTTTCTGCGCCTGGTCGGTTGGCGCTCGTATTTACTTGAATATTCTGGACGTTGCAGTTTTTACTGTCACGAACCTCAAGCTCGTAACAATACATAGTGTATACAATACATTTTTGTATCTATATTTTATTTACATTTAAAAAAATAGTTAGGCTTCTTTTATAGCAGACAACTGTGTCCTACGGTCACTTATAAATATACAGTATACACTAATTAAACTACGTCGAACAGTAAATTAGGTCGCGCGCGATGAATAGCGTGCTACTAGATCAAATTTGCGTCACACGTCCTCTTCCAACAACGCTGCTGCTAGAACCAAGCGCATGTTTATAGCTCCAAAGCGCCATAGCGCAATAGCACCATGGCGACTACTTAACACATAGCACGCGCTATGTGTTATGGAAAGATAGCGCGCTATAATATGGCTCTATGTGCTATATTAACCACCATTACTATAATCCCGTCAAATCTCGTCAAGTACGGTGGTAGATAAGTGTCACTCAATCGTTGCATTGCACATTTTTTCGCATTTTTAAACTAAAAAAAGAATAAAATCATAATTTAATTTTTGCCATTTCCAAATTGTTTTTATTTCAAAAACTAATCTAAAAAAACGTAATTTTTGTTGTCCTGTTAAAAATCCGTTAGCCGTTACAGTTTTTCTCGTTGCCAACCTCGCGGTCCCGTCAAATCCACTGACCTCTATATATACAAGTACGCTGGACTGGCTATATACCAGCTACCCTACCCCAGCCTAAGAATTTAGGATATAGATATAAATAAAAATACGCATAGATGTGTTTTTAATAGCACTTCTCAAAAATGTTTGTTATTTAAACCGCACCCCCGTAGTTTATGAATAAAAAATAGGTAAATATCGCGCAGTATCTGAAGAGATATCGACGTTATAAGATGCGCGATATTTACCTATTTTTTCGATATCTTTTCAGATACTGCGTTATAAGATGCGCGATATTTACCTATTTTTTATTCATAAACTACGGGTTGCGGTGTAAATAATAAACATTTTTGAGAAGTGCTATTAAAACACATCTATGCGTATTTTTATTTATATCTATATCCCAAATTCGTAGGTTGGGGTAGGGTAGCTCCATACACTGTGACATGATGAGGCAATTTGATTTGGGCCATTTTGGCGCTGACAGCAGAAGTGCACGTCCACGGAACTAATAAAAGGGATAAGACAGTATGACAAAATATACATACATAAACACTCACGCCTGTCACCCAGAGGGGTAGGCAGAGACTACGGACTTCCATTTGGCACGATCCTGACACACCTCTTTCGCCTCCTTTACATCCATATATCTACGCATACATGCTCGTCGGTTAAGGGTACTTCTAACGTGGCCCATTTTCAAAATGTCGCCAATTTGGTCGATAAACTTTTTCCTAGGGCGTCCCTTCCCGACTCGGCCATTCACATCTGCCATATAAATTTGCTTTGTCACTCTTTCCTCATTCATTCTTTCTACGTGACCAAACCACCGAAGCATTCCTTTCTTAATCCTGGTCACAACATCATCTTGCATACCACATTTATCTCTTATCACGCAATTTCTCACCCTGTCATTCAGATTACACCCTAGCATATTCCTTAAAGACCGCATTTCTACAGCATTTATTCTACTTTCGTGCTTCTTCTGCCACACCCAGCTTTCACTACCATACATTAAAGTAGGGACTAACACAGCATTATGAATTACCATACGTGCCTGTTTTGACAAATTCTGGTTCTTCATAATAGAGTGTAGTGCCCCATTCACTCTATTCCCTGCATTTACTCGTCGTTCTATATCCCTATCATATCTACCATCCCTGCTAAATACACATCCCAAATACACAAACTCACCTTATTTCACATACCGTTTTGCTTTCTTCTCTTTCAAAAACCATCACTTTCGTCTTACTTGCGTTCACTTTCATTCCCCTTTCTTTTAATTCCCAGTTCATTAATGTAACCATCATTTGCAACTCTGCCGCCGATGACGCAAGTATGACTTGATCATCGGCATACAAAAGGCATTTGACGGTTAACTCGCCCATTCTTAACCCACATTCTTCATCTTTCAAAGTTTGCAAACACCGGTCCATAAATAGGTTGAACAGCCAAGGGGAAGCCACATAGCCCTGTCGGACACCTTTTTGGATGCCAAACCAGTCCGAGTAAACCCCATTGATCCTGACACAAGCACTAGAGTCCCTATAAAGAGACCTTAATGCCTGTACCAAACCAGCGCTCAACCCATATGAGTTCAGTGTTTGCCATAACACATTCCTGTCCACTCTGTCATAAGCCTTTTCCAAGTCCATGAACGCACAAAAAACTTTCTGGTTTTTGGCCAAAAACTTCTCCGCAATCATGCGCATGGAAAAGACTTGATCTGTACACCCCATTCCCTTTCTAAAACCCGCTTGCACATCCCAAATTTTTCCATCAGTTTCTTTCATAACTCTTTCAATTAACACCTTAGCATACAGTTTACCCACAATACTAAGCAAGCTGATACCGCGGTAGTTTTTGCAGTCCTGCTGTGACCCTTTTCCTTTATATATTGGTACTATAACTGCTTTACACCAGTCATCCGGTACCCGTTTTAATTCCCAACATAAATTAAACAAGGTGTACAGCAGGCCTGCCACCACTCCCTCTCCAGCCCTTAGCATCTCGAGTGATACTCTATCATATCCAGCTGCCTTACCTGCTTTCATGCTTTTCATTGCTTTCATTATTTCATCTACACTTATCTCCATACCCCTTTCCACTTCTTTCGGAATTTCTAGTTCATTTAATTCATACGACTCTTCACTCATAAACACGCTTTCAAAGTATTCCTTCCATCTGTTTAAATTCGAAACTTCATCTTTCAGAATACATCCATTCTCGTCTATTATAGCATTTATTATAGGCTGTTTTGTATTTCCCCCTGGCAGTTCTTACGAGTTTCCAGAACATTTTTATGTTAGCCTGGAAATTATCAGATATCCTTCTATCATTCTTATCCGTTCTTTCTTTCTTTTTCCTTTCAACAACTTCTTTTACTCTCTTATTTAGACGTCTAAATTCTGCCTTTTTTCTTTCAATCTCATCATTCATACCTGAAGAATTATCAGCTTTGGTTGCTAGTAAATCTAACCATGCTTTCTTCTTTGATTCAACTTCCACCCGTACCTCATCATCCCACCATAACGTATTACTTTTCCTTTCATTTGTTCTCTTACTTACACCGCATACTTCGGTGGCGGTATCCACCAAACCTTTCTTAATATTATCCCACACAGTATTCAAGTCTAAATCATTCATACACAACTCATTCAAACATCTAATATTTTCTCTCAGTCTACATTTATACTTCTCTATCACATCTTCATCTTGTAACTTCTCTATTCTTATACGCTGTAACGCAGTGGTAGATACAGATGTCCGATGCCGCCAACGCTTGAAAAGACCATTAATTCGACATAAGACCAAGTATTGATCCGTCCCTTCGTTGGACCCCCGGTAAACCCTTGTATCTACGACTGCGCTCCTCATTCTTTCATCCACAATTACGAAATCTATCATGCTTCTATCATCACCTCTTTCCCATGTATACATGTGAATCTTCTTATGACGAAAAAAAGTATTCGTCACAAAAAATTCTTTTCCGCACATACGGTGAGGAGGTCTTCACCATTCTCATTTATACTTTCATCACCAAACGTTCCCAATATCCTTTCATAACCAGACCTCTTCACCCCAACCCTTCCATTAAAGTCTCCTAACATAATAATATTTTCATTTTCCTTACATTTTGTCAACACCATCCTTACTATGTCCCAAAACTGCTCTCGGATGTAAGTGGGCTTAGACATGTCTGGGGCGTACACCCCTAGCAGGAACAGCTTCTTTAAGCCCACTTTCATTCGTATCCATAGCAGTCTCGGGCTTACACATTCATACTCTTTCACACATTGACCCATTCTTTCTGAAAGGATGAAACCGACTCCCTGGCATGCCCGTTCGGTCTCGCCTACACCAGACCAATACGCGGTATACGTGCCATGTGCAGTGGCATCCTTTCCCTTTCGTTTCGTCTCATTCACACATAACACATCTATTCCTCTGTCATTCATCATTTCGCATACTTCATCCATCTTATCATTCATTCCTCCACATACATTCAGCGTAGCCAGACGGGTTTCCGCAATCCACTTTTCGCCCCTCCGGGAGACAGAACGTGACGGGTGGCGAACCTCGTCGCCGGTTTTTCTCCCGGAGATTCTTCGCACCCCTGCCCCATTTAAAGGGCGCCGGGAACTCGGGGCCATTTCTTTTATTTCTTGAGTCATGGTGCGAACAAGGGTTGGTGGTAGATTTCACGCCGCTACCATACGGCGAGGAGCCGAGTCTATTTTATCGGCTTTGTCGCTCGTTTAGCACCACCCGGGGGACACGTGTAGGGTGGGCCTAAGGTTATGTGGTCGAAGCCTACGGACGCGAGCGACTCATTCCCCCTAAAAACACACAAATATATCGATAATAATTCTATACCCTACCTATACCTAAATAAATAGAATGGACTCTATGGATAGATGGACTCTACTCGTAACGTCCATTCTATTTATGTATCATATTAATATAATGCCATTATCATTCATCATCATTAAAGTCCAATGCTGAACATAGGCCTCTCCAAGAAATGCATCCATCAACTTCCTGTATCTTACCAGGTTTTCACTCTATCTAGTGGGGGAACTTCCAACACTTCACCTACCGGTACGAGGCTGCCACTCGAGAACCCATTTTCCCCATCGGTTATCGATTCTTCGAGCAATATGATCAGTCAATTGCCACTTCAGCTTACTAATCCGTTGGGCTATGTCAGTTATTCTGTTTCTACTGCCAATATACTCATTCCTAAATTTATCTTCCTAAGCTTTCAAGCTTCGGCAGTGCCACGTATTCTAGGGGGGCTTGACATATCGCAATCCATGGGCTCTTGATCGAACACTTAATTGCCTTTGTCGGTGGAGGTTACGCAAGAGAAAGCTGCCAAAAACGGTGAATGTAAACGATGGCCAGAATTTGTAAATAAGAAATAAACTAAAGTAGGGCCACTATGAAGTTAAAGCACAAATTGAATCTTGAGACTCGAGAGAGAATTAAATCTCTAGACTCGCACTTACTGAAACTCCATGGTGTTCTACCTCCGCCGCAAATTGTCAGGGCCACGGAAACGCTTTCATACCTACTCGCGGCCTTTCCGGCGCCATCCACCCAATGGCAGCCCCTCCTTAGTTGCTGACTTCTCCCCCCCGATTTTCTTCTCAGATAAAGAGCACCAGAAACACAAGGCACACTGCCCTTCGCGGCCTCTGACTCCACCTGCACTACGGACTCCTCGAGCCCGATATTTGAATGGAGCCAGGAAAAAACGAGCATCAAGTGGTGCAGCCTCACCAAAGTCGTGAAGGATAGTCGAGTGGCATTGTATTGCCAATCGCCATACCGACACTCCTCTTCCCTGACGACTCCACCTCAACTACAGTGGTACAGAGAGAGGAATCTCCTCTAGCCGCAGCCCACTAACACACACTCGCTCGACATCATCAGGCGACCTTTCGACACTTGGTTAGGGCCCTTGAGTTTGTGGGAAAATGAGGAAAGAAGAAATAAAAAAAAAACATTCGAAATAATAATCTAATACTTTTATATTTACTGGTACTGGTACTACCAGAAAATATTGTTGAAATACTGCACTTCTTCAAAGTGGTGCAGTTCTTATGTCTAATAATACAATCGTCTGCACAGACATTTTGTATAGTATAGCCAGTCCAGCGTACTTGTATATATAGAGGTCAGTGTTATTACCGCACAATAGAAAACATGAAATATCGTTATATTTACGAATACGAGTACTACCGTGGCACTAGTGCTGCAGAAACAGCTCGAAAGATTAATGATGTGTACGGCGCTGGTGTCGCAAAAGAAAGCACGATACGTTTTTGGTTTCAACGTACAACGTAATTCTGGAAATTTCGACCTTCAGAACCAACCCCGTGGACGGCCGGAGACCAAAGTGGAAAGTAAAGAATTAAAGGCTATGGTAGAAGCGGATCCATCACAAATCACTTCAGAGATAGCAGCAGGCTTCGGGTTAAATGATAAAACTGTATTAATCCACTTGAGAAGCAAATCGGAAAAGTAAAAAAACTTGAACGATAGGTACCTCATGAATTGAGTGAATCGAACTTGCAAACACGCGTCCACTGCTGTGTTACTTTGCTCAACCGACACAAAAAGAAAAGGATTTTAAATCGAATCATTACTTGTGATGAAATGTGGATACTGTACGACAATCGGAAGCGCTCGTTGTAATGGCTGAACCCTGGAGACATAGCCAAATCCTGTCCTAAACGAAAATTGACTTAGAAATAGTAACTTGTGAGTGTTTGGTGGAATAGGGCCGGTATCGTTCACTACAGCTTTCTAAAATCTGGCCAAACGATTACGGCAGATATCTATTGTCAGCAACTGCAAACCATGAAGGAAGAACTAGCTGCTAAACAATCGAGATTGGTCAATCACTCTAGTCCACTGCTGCTTCACGACAACGCAAGATCACACACTTTGGAAATTGGAATGTCTGCGATATCCACCGAACTCCCCGGACCTTGCTTCAACAGATTACCATTTTTTCCGGAATCCGGACAACTTCTTACAAGGAAAAAAGTTCAACTCCGATGCGGCAGTCCAAACCGCCTTCAAAGATTGATTACACAAGTATTGATTCTCGTTCCCATGGTTTTTTTTTAGTAAGGGGATCAATGAACTACCTATGAGATGGCAAAAGTGCATAGATTACAACGGTGCATACTTTGATTAATTAAATATATTTTACGAAAAAAAAAAATAACTTTATATTCCTCCCGTATAAAACGCCAATTTCATATGTAAGGACCTAATATAATAATAATTATTATTGTTTTTAAACTAAATTTAATGTTTGACTAGGTGATTAAAATTAATATGATTGAGACCAAGGCCCCTATTTTCTAAATGGTTATCAAGAATTCCCTAGTTCTCACTCATTTAGTGTTCACACACAAAAACCTCCTTGCTCAAGGCTTACAAATAACAAGTCATGTTATTTGTAAGCCTTGAGCAAGGAGGTTTTTCGAAAGTACACATGGATACAACAAAACTAAATGACTATCATATACATATGGATACATGGGTACTTCATAAGTACGTGTTTATCATTTAACAAAATGTACATTTGGGACTTATTTCTATTTCTAGTGCTTAAGTTGTTGATACTGTCACTGTTTGGCACGTTTAAATAACATAACTTTTGGATGCGCCAGGGGTCACTTTATGCCCTTATCTTATTAATAATACTCTGTCAAAGCGTGAGTCGTCGTGTAACATTAGGCGGGCGGTTACGTTGCCCCTCGATGTGCAATTTGAGTCGAAAATTCAGGCTGTTGTGGCCCACCGCTTGCAATGCTAATAACACATACCGCAAACTACATTATCGCATATAACGCGCCGGACTCTTAGTTCGACTCGTTCACACCACAGGTGTTGAAGTGTGGAGCGCCCCACCGCATCGCATCCGAAGACACCTCAGATGAGCACTTAAGGATTATGAACATGCAATTACCCGCTGGACCTTCGAATTTATACGTTTAATTTGAATCAGCCTTTACCGGGGGTCTCATGGATCACCCCGCATATACCAGGATTTCCAGGTCACTTCTTGTCGATCCATTGACATTTCCGGTTTTGACTCTAGCTGCAGATTCTTACAAAATTTGTGGTCAAGGCCATAATTAATTTTGTTTTCTGGCCGATTAGAGTCGTATCCACCAACTCATAAAGGATTTTCTTAAAATGAAACTATAAAATTCGCGGTAAACTTGATCTGAACCAATGTGATTCTTTTATTTTATGTTCACACGGGATATCGGGAGAAGACTTAGCGTTTTTGTCTGATATAGAGCTGTCTGTTATTTTTTACGGGGGGAATATCTGCAGTCACTAAAACAATCGTCTGTCACTATAAACTCGCACATCACAATTATAACAATAAACTAAAAAAATCACACACACTCACACACATACATACACACTCTCGGACTCGAATCAGCCACTCGACCATGCATGTCATAAGAGGGCGAGCGGCCTGTGTTGGTAAAAATTCCGAAACAATATGACCGTTATGACTTCTCATATTTTTTGTTTATTCTTAGAAAAAGGGCTTTGTCGCTGATGCTTGGCCTGTTTTTTGGGTGGGTATGTTGCCTAAATGATTTTCTTTCTGGTTCGGGCATTCTAGGGGGGTTTTTTTTTTTGGGGGGTGTAGGTTTTTTTGTGGTGTCTACACAATTTTTCTTTGTTTTTTCTCTTTTGCTCTTTCGTCAAAATATTCCTTCCAGAGATCAAAACAATATTTTTTAATAAAGGTATATACCTTTTGAAATGAAGGGGTAATATTAATGTCAGTGCCTTCAGAAATAGCTTGTTTGGCTAAAAGATCAGCTTTTTATTTATTTATTTACTCTTTATTGTACACCAAAATACAAAACATCGAGTGCAGTTAAATCTAACGTAGAATATGTACAATAGGTGGTTTTATCACTCTGAAAGTGATTTCTTCCAATAACCTTTGCGAAGAGAACTGATGCAAACAATAGTTAAAATAGAGGGGCCGTACAAAATAAAAATAAAAATATGAAAATGCATACAAATAAAGATAAGTGAAAATTATTTATTAAATATCATATAATAGAATAAATTCAAAGAGTACGAGAAAAGAAAAGTAATTTACCAATAGCGTTCTAAGTAATGCCATTTGACAAGACTTTTGAAAAGGTGAAGAGATTTAGCACGACGAATGTGGAGTACAATGTTTAAAGTTTACCCGTTGTATTGTAGCCAAAAAAAGGAAAAACAAAGTGGCTACAGCTGTCGCTGTTAAAACTGTTTTAGCTAGGAGGCAATATGTAAAAAAAGTCAGCAACTCTATACAACGCCATTAATAAAAGCATAAAAATTCATCACCTTAATACAATAATTGCAAATATGTTCTAACCGAATTGCTATAATGTAATATGATGATACTGAGGCTTTTTTAAGCAATATGAAATAATGTAATTTATTTATAATACACACACACACACACACACACACACACACACACACACACACACACGCACTCACTCATTCACATACAACCATTCGATCACACACACACATACGCGCGTGCGCGTATACATAACTTTGGCGTGAATGTTATTATTTTTTTATTTTAATTTTATAGCTAACTATTATGTAAAGATCATGCAAATAATAATGTAAGTGCTATGGAAGAGTGGAGTCTCCTAATCCAAGTGTTTATACTTAAAAGGAGACCTCATTCCCGGTAATAATTTATGTATTATCATTTAATGAATGAACTATTTTTCTTTATTATTATTTTTAAACTAATAATAGAAAAATTTACTGCTTTTTGTAATACTTTATTATAAAATCTAAACAAAAAATAAAAACCTGTTCGACAAACAAATCCGAATAAGTTAATGACCTTATTGATAGTTAAAGTTGTGGTGTACCACTACAGTGCAGTACTTTCGATTGCAGTGATACCAGTTTAATTTACTTACTTACTTATTCGGCCTTTATTTCGTATAATATTGCATATTCTGTATAATATTTACTATAGTCTCTCTAAAATCACTCCCAACTTCTTTTATGGCTATTTATCACAACCCTGTAACTGTGTCCCTGTAACTCGAGCACTGTTGTGGAGAGTTTTTGAACTGTTATTTCCTGCTCACGGATGGACACATTTTCAACTATTCTCCTATGGGAGATTGTCCTTCTTACCTCTATACTACATGATTATAACCCTTTACTATGAAGGTTAGAGAACAGGAGAATGATCGCCGTAGAAAATAATTTCCCAGAAATATGGACACCATAAGTGAGGCGCTGCGATCACTAAGTTCGGTCAATAAAAGTAATTTTTAGTCTATTTTTCCGATCAGATGCTAAACCACTTGCACATCCACGCACAATAAAATATCTCACCTTTTTTAATGTTTCTTTTTGTCAAAAATTACAAAATTACGGAGCATGAAAATCTACTCATTAAAATGAAATGAAAATTTGTACATTATTCAACTAACTTCATCTACTGGTATTCATAAACAGCTAACTTCACAGTCACTACTGACCGACGTTAGCGCTGCTATATATTCTGATTCAGATGGTATAGCTTCTTTCTTCAAGAATTTATGTAGGTGTTTAGCTCCTTGAACAAGACGTGATTTTTAACATTGCAAATTACATAGGCAGATATATGGCCAGGTACGAAATATTATGGAGTGTAAGGATGATTGAAAAGATAATAGTCAAAAGTTCACATTATGATCAGCTTACCTGTGTATTTGCTTGTTATTTTATAATCACTTTCTACAAAGTGATTACGACATAACCTCGTACTTTTTGTAGGAATCAATTTTTCACGACGAATGGCTTTTAACAAAAGCCTTCGTATTTTTTTATCCTTCGGTATTTGGTGGGTTCCAACTTCAGAGCATTTAGAGACAATACAGCGTGTCATTGTAACTGTTAGAAATTATTTTCTGAATTCGACCATAGAAAAATGCAATGTTTTGGGAACAACCTACGCTAGCGCCACTTTGACAGTTGCCAACCCCATTTTCAAGAACAGGCGGACTATGCTTTAGTACGTAGTGATCGTTCTCCTGTTCTCTAACCGTCATGCCCTTTAATAAACTGTGTTACTTTATACTCTATAATACTTTGTATTATTTGTATCTAATTTTTAAAATGGCAATCTAAAACAACGTGAAGGATAGAAACCATTTAGGTTAGAGAACAGGAGAACGATCGCTGTAGAAAATAGTGTCCCAGAAATATAGACACCATAAGTGAGGCGCTGCGATCACTAAGTTCGGTCAATAAAAGTAATTTTTAGTCTATTTTTCCGATCAGATGCTAAACCACTTGCACATCCACGCACAATAAAATATCTCTCCTTTTTTAATGTTTCTTTTTGTCAAAAATTACAAAATTACGGAGCATGAAAATTTACTCATTAAAATGAAATGAAAATTTGTACATTATTCAACTAACTTCATCTACTTGTACTCATAAACAGCTAACTTTGCAGCCACTACTCACCGACGGCAGCGCCGCTATAAATTCTACAAATTTTCAAGGTCAACCGGGCTATGCTTTATTACGTAGCGATCGTTCTCCTGTTCTCTAACCTACATGGATAGAAACGGCCAAATTATGATATCTTTTTCTAGTCTGTGATCCTAAGCATGGGCGATTTCAGGTTTTTCCTGCAACGGTTACATATCTGATATTGACTTTTCTTATCGTTATTGAAAACCGTTTTCAGATATCGATATAAGTGATAATGGTTTGCTACTTAATATTGATACTTAATGCGCAAACGACAGCCGAAACATAACCGCAAACTGTAAAACCTGTACAAAACATTTATTTTACGAATAACTAAGACAATTAAAGAACTGCCTTTTAAAAGACAATTGAAGGCAGTGTATCTATTAATGATTATTTAAGTTGGCGATTATTCTTCATGCTTGACTAGGCTTAGGATTAGCAGAAAACTTTCTGGAGTTAGTACTTAAGTTCCCAGTAGTAGATTTATAGGACAACGTTTATTGATAATATTAACAAACAGCAAGATACACGAAATTGATTTTCTTTTATCAAAGTGAGACCATATTTCACTAACCCTACGAGTATGCGACATTTTGAAAGTCTTTTAACAAAAATGATTTAGACAGTCTAAATCAACTTAAACTACACTATACTATATTATTGTCATTGTACACATAAATATCTGAATTAGAACTAATGCACAATATGCACAAAAATATTGCAAATAAATCCACGAATGCAACGTCAAAAATTAATAATTTTATCAAGTGCGTGATTGTTGCGTTTTGAAAATTTCAAACTTTCCATCCAAAAATATACAAAATATAGTCATACAAATCTAAGCCTTGTGTCTAACGACCTTAAGTTCGTTAAAAATTTGATAACTCTCATAACTACACAAACTTAAAATTTAGGTAATTTTAATCATTTAATATTCGACCTTATTGCTTAAACTATATATTATATTTCGCGATGTGCACCGTTGTGTGATAACTAACAAAACATTGCAACGATATCCATATTCTCTTCATCTCTTTCTATACATATTTAAACTATCATTGCAAGAACGAGAAGCGACGAATATCAACAGAAGATATCGGTTAGTGGGCCGTTTTCCGTTTTGAGAGATTGTTTCACAGTTTGCGTAATGCGTTTCGGTTTCGTTTTCGTACGTTGGTTAGGTATATGATAACGGTTATGTACTTATAGTCCGTTCGCGTTAAGAAAATAGTGAGTCATCGTTGTCCGCTAGCCTGGCCACGCCCCCCCCAGCCAATTAAAATGCGAGAGATTAGAAAGTAGAGTTCACAGTGACCAGTTGAAGTCAGGCCTTCGAACAAAACGGTTGTATATTTTGCGTGTTACTTGTTCAACATTAAATTTTGAAAATGAATACCTCACCTATTCGAAAGAATAAAAGTGGATCAATAATACATAACGGAGAGAGACGCGTAATTTACAATGTTTATAAGTACTTTAAACTGTGTGATTTAAATGCGACTGTGGAGAGCACAGTAATAAAAACAGCAGTTGCATGTGGTGTGTCCGAAAATACAGTTTATAAAATTATTAAAGAACAAAAGGATACTAACCCATTAAAATCACCCGTGAAAAAGAGAGCTTGACTATCGACGGTCGATAAATTAGATGAACTAGACAAATGTGCAATAAGGAGAAAAGTTCAGTCAATGTATTTAAATAACGACTATCCGACATTGGACAAAATTATGACACTTTGCGAAGCTGACGAAGATATTCCTGTTTTCAAACGTACCACACTTCATAAAATAATGCACGAGCTTGGTTTCGATTTCAATAAACAGGATAGCAGAACATTATTAGTCGAAAGAGAAGATATTGTTTTATGGAGGCGTAAATATCTGGGGTAAATAAAAGAATACAGAGCCGCTAATAAAACCATTTACTATCTTAACAAAACGTGGGTAAACGCCGGACACGTAAAGACAAAAGCATGGTTGGATGCTACGGTAAAAAATAAAAGACAAGCCTTTCTAGATGGCTTATCAGCCGGTCCAAAAGCTCCGACAGGAAAAGGTAAAAGGTTAATTGTATTGCACATTGGCAGCGACAAAGGATTCGTGGAAGATGGTCTACTAGTATTTGAATCTAAGTCTACAAAAGATTATCATGAAGAGATGGATGGTGAAAGATTCCTTAATTGGTTCATTAATATAATGCCTAAGCTAGAACCAGGAAGTGTGGTTGTCATGGATAACGCTACCTTTCATTCAGTAAGAGTCGAAAAAATACTAACAACCACCTGGAACAAGCAGCAAATAACAGATTGGCTGCAAAGCAAAGGCCATGGACATGACTTATTTAAAAAAAGAATTATTAATGAAAGTTGCCGAAATCGCCCCACAATATAATAAATATTTAATAGATGAGACTGCCAAAAGTAATGGCATTACAATTCTTCGCCTACCGCCTTACCATTGCAAACTTAATCCAATTGAATTGGTTTGTCCCCAAATAAAAAATTATGTTGGTGCCAATAACTCCACGTTCAAAATGAGTGACAAAAAATTATTAGATAACGCAATAGCATTAATAGACGCTAATCGTTGGAAGAAGTGCTGTGACCACGTGATACGCGAAGAAAATACCATGTGGAATTTGGATGACATCATGGAACTTGCAGAACAAAATTCTTTCATAATTAATGTAACTGGAGAATCTGATTAGTGATTTAAGTAATTTTAAGAAAATTTGTTTCCATTAAACTTAATTAAATGTTTGAAAAAAAAAATGAATTTTTACTCCACTGTGAATACACTTTTACCCTGTAGTTGCACTGATGACTCACTATTTTCTTAACGCGAACGGACTATAGGTTTATCGATATGATACGGTATTTTGGTAACATAACCGTTATGTTTTGATATATCGGTCCATGCCTAGTGACCACATTTTAAAAAAAAATAAGAAAATAAAAATGGTGGTCGTAAGTTTAAGATAAAACATGTCAAATAAGTACGAGTTTTATTATGAAGTCCCTGTAATGTAATGTTTTCATGAAAAATAATAACAATGTCCACACCAGTGTCGAACCGTAAATATGGGGCGCAGAAAATTCGACTCACAAGTATGCTCTTATTTGCAGAACACAAATTACATTCTTTTAGGGTATTATTTTAAGCTAATATTGTGCATGTATATTTAATTTCTAATTATATTCTATTTTATTTTAGTATTGTGTGCAAGAAACTTGGTTCGGAGGGATCTTTTCCGTAAGTTGCTCACGATTTTAGAGGCTTTTTAAGGTTTATTGCTAATGTTTTCGTTAAAAGCATTACATGAAAATTATCTAATGAATGTAATACTAATGTGTGTAGTACACAGTTGTTTGATATAATGTAAAGAGCGTATATAAATTCACGTTCAAAAATTTTAAGAATTAATAAACACAAAAGTTAAAGAAAAATATTTAGTATGAAAATCTTGATAGCGCAATATAATTTCTTAATAAAGCTAATTATTATTTCCTTTACATAAAGTTATTATTTCGTATGTAATTTTTTAAATAACATTAAACATTAACACTGGCGTATTGACATTAGTTTCATACACATTCAAAGCAGAATCATATGAAATAATATTCATAGTCATAACAAGGAAACTATAACAATTTCTCTTTTGATTATAGCTTTAATAAAATTTGTTAGTTTGTATAACAAAATTGTATGAATTAGTCTTGAATAATTCCTTATTGGTATGGCTTTTTGTAGGATTACCAGATCCATTTGCTAAGATTTCAGTGGATGGTAGTGGTCAGGTATATTCAACAAATGCTGTGAAGGCCACATTAGATCCAAAATGGAATACTCATTATGATTTGTATCTTACCAAAGGAGATGGGATCACAATAAGGTATAAAACAAATAATTGTGATTATAATTAAGATCACTTTTAAATAATATTAACACTTAAACAATTTTGGATTTTATTGTAAATAGTAAACTCAGTGTTTTCTTATAACACCCAAGGTGGTAAGCTTTTCTTGAAATGCATGCCTTTTTAATAAGTGATAGAGCCACATTGCAGCTATATTATGGTTGAAGCATGAATGGATCAGCTGGACCGGGGTAGGACCACAATATCAGCATAAAATAGCAGCTTTATGGTGCTGTGTTTTGTATGGTAAGTGTAAAGAACTGGAGATCCTTTTTACTTGAAACAAGGCATTTCACCTTATTTTGCAGGGTTGTCTGTACCCTTTATCCATATTTTTTCCTAGCCTAAGGTGTGTATTACACGCTCTTGCAGGTGTCAATCAATTCCATCAATCATGATTGATAAAAAACGGATGGTGACTGATAGGCGTACATTATGCACTCATGCAGGCATCAATCACTGCATTACATGGTAGGTTATTCGTCAATCAAAACTGTGATTGTTGTAAAACTGACAGCCTGTATGAGCATGTAATATACGCTTAAATCTATTTTGTTTTTAAATTGAAATTAAATTCTAGTCAATGGCAACCATATAAACTCATGATTATTATTGAACTAAGAAAAACTTTTCACTTTAAGATGCTACAGATTAGTAATATACCATATAACTTTAAAAATATATTGCTTATTTACTAAATTCTGCATTCTTTTAAAAATATATTGAATGCCATACTTTATTTAATAAAGTTGATTTTATTTGAATAGACAAATGAAACAACATATGTTTAATCAAGTTATTTTACATCTGAATTTACTAGTCTAAGCATGATAGGAGAGTGAATGTTTTTTGAGCACAGCTAATTTGGATAACCTTTTTTTCTAAATTGGTTGTCAGAATCTTGTTTATCAGTTAAGAGCATACCAGATGCATGTGAATTTAGCATAAACAAATAAAGTTAGTATACCTCCTCCTTACAACTCATCAATGAAATATTAATAAAAATTTCAGCATTTGGAACCAACGCAAAGTTCACAAAAGACAGGGCTCTGGATTTCTTGGATGTGTGCGTATTCAGCCATCAACAGTACACAAGTTAAAAGACACTGGATGTAAGTTAATGTTAAACATATATTTGTTATGAATAGTTACTACACTCAAGATATATATTAGGTCTATTTCTTACAAACTGTCTGTTTAATCACTTTTGTTGGGGACATTTTGACCTCACAAATTCACCTTAGAAAGAAGTTAAGTCTATGGGGTGGGTAATTCAATGTCTTGAAATATTTTTTTAGAAGAGGTTTTTTTCCCTGTCCAGAGTAAATTAATAATTAAGGCTTTGTCTCCTTTTGATTAAAGTGTCAACCAAGTGGATTGGCATGTTTGTTATTTTTGCCAAGTGGGAGTTATTTTTATTTTTTTAATTTATTCTGGGGAAAAACATATTATAAACTTAAATATAAAGACAAATAAATCATAAGCCAATAGTTTCTATTGATTAATACTATGACAAAAACTCATAAGGCAATATATATGGGAGGCCTGTGTTCAGTAATTAGACTGACAGGTTAAAGTGATGAATGATAATGATATTATACTACATACTAACATTCATATCTCCCATCTACCTCTCTTTGCTCTTTGCTTAAACTCTTTGAAAAAACAAAAAGCCATTACACCCTATTAGCACATTATTATGAAAATAACAAAATTTATTTTGTATATTCATAACACCTTATAAATTAATTCTTGGGAATCTTAAGAGTTATCACTATATTAAAAATGCATAAAGAATTTAAACCTTGCACTTTTAATTTTAACTTCGCGTTCACACTAGCCATTAAATATTATATAATATAATGTATAGCAGTGATTCCCAAAGTGGTCTATATCGACCCCTAAGGGTCTATGACAACCTGCAAGGGGTCTACGTCAGCGAAAAAAATTTGGGGGTCCATGAAATGAAAATGGGGGTCAACACATACACTAATAGTACCTATTTACTTACATCATACTATCTTATAATATCAAAACATATACATTATTTATAAAAGTACCTATAAAGTAAAAAATTTATTATATATGTTTATAAAATTGTGTAAGTTGTAGGATGTTGGTATTCGCTTTGTGGTCACAATAATTTTTGAACTTGTAAAAACCTGAGAGTTGCAGTCTCAGAGCTTTGCTACCTTGCACTGACTTGTTCAATTCGTCACTCTATAAATACGAATGTGAGACAAATACGTTTATTAGTTTCCTGAATCTTGAAAAGAAAAAGTGCTAAGAAAATATTTAAAAAAATATAAACAGATAGTAATAAAAATTATAGTGAGTCAGTGTTATTTTGTTTGAGAGTGCTGGAGAAAAGTAAGTACATTATTTTTTATTAAATTTTGGTTTTGGTCTCGTAGTTAGCAAAGATAGATAAATTACGCCAAGCATGACTGGTTATTAGTAGTTTAATATTCAATCATGCAAAATTACACGAGTACTCCTCAATAGTTTATTTTTGAAAGTTTTAGCCATCGGTGTTATAATTACAGTGCAATCTCCGTAATTTGAGCTAATTGTTGCAAGAAGATGTTCGAATTATGGAATGTTTTCGGAAAAATCAAAAAATATTTTTAATATACAGCTGCTGGATTTTCTGTCTTAT
The DNA here is from genome assembly GCA_907164705.1 of Parnassius apollo. Lineage (NCBI taxonomy): Eukaryota > Metazoa > Arthropoda > Insecta > Lepidoptera > Papilionidae > Parnassius > Parnassius apollo. The sequence goes on along the minus strand of CAJQZP010001486.1, from coordinate 3,032,133 downwards.
TTAAATAATTTAATTTTGCCCAGAGATGACTGATGCCATGTCCGAATCTAAAAAGAAATGTAGACAGTACAGTGTCGATTATTTGAAATTTGGCTTCATTCCATCATTGCCGGACAAACAATTGCCTATGTGCCTTTTATGCAACAAAGTTTTGGGCAATGACGCTATGAAACCATCTAAACTGCAAGATCATCTGAGAAGATGCCACCCTGATAAAACAGAGAAAAATTTGAAATACTTTCAAACACTCAAAGATAAACTTCAAAGAGACCTACACTGGACAGAATGTTCGCTTCAACATCACAAAGAAATGACGATGGTTTGCGGGCGTCTTACAATATCTCGTTACTTATAGCAAAATCCGGAAAACCGCATACTATCGGAGAGAAGTTAATTTTGGCAGCCGTTGAGGAGGTTTTAAAAACTGTTTTACACAAACCTGCATCTGATATTTAAAAGAATTCCCTTAAGCAACAATAATGTTGAAAGACGTATTGATGAAATGAGTTCTGATATTGAAAGCTTCTTATGTAATTATTTGCAAACGACCCATTTCTCTATACAACTGGACGAGTCAACTTTACCTGATAATGCAGCATTATTATTGGCATATGTTCGTTTTATTATGAATCAAGAAATCTACGAAAAACTGCTCTTCGCAAGAACTTTGATAGCCGACACTAAAGGTGAATCAATATTTCATGTTTTGAAGGATTACTTCATTGAAAAAGCAATTCCTTTATCAAATATAATATCAGTAGCTACAGATGGAGCACCTGCCATGGTTGGACGTTATCGTGGATTTATAAGCTATTTAAAACAAAATGTGTCAGGGGTGTTAGCAATACATTGCGTCATCCATCGACAACATTTAGTTGCTAAAAATTTGAGTGTTAGGCTACGGTCTCCTATTAAATGCTATACGCGACGTCCGACTTCAGCGTAAACGTTCCGATCGGCGTCTGAACGCCAGGCACAGCGTCAGCGGTCAATATATATTTGCAACGGACGACGTCTAGACTTTCGATCAAACAACAGTAAGTGTGGTTGTGTGTGATATTTGTTCATAAAATGGATATAAATTCAACACTTTTGGCGGCGCTTGTGTTACTTGAAGAAGAGGCACAAGACGACCGTATACGAAGAAAAATAAAGGCAACAAGGCACTGATTATTTATGAAGAGAAATGAGGAAGGATGTTTCCAGCTATTGATAATGAAACACTTAAAAGACAGCGATTCTAAATTTACTGAATATTTTCGTATTAATCAAGAACAATTTAAACATATTGTAGAACTTATGCAGGAGTATGTAATAAAAGTGCCATCAAAAAGGCATCCTAAGCCCATATCGGTTGAAGAAAAAGTTTTCCTTTATTAAATTTGGCCATTTTGTACTGACGCTAGACACGACGTTCACGCTGCAATGGTTCAAAATAACTAGAGACGCAGCGCAAAGCGTCTTACGCCGCCTACGACGTCCATACGCCGACGTCAGCATGTAAAAGAGACCACAACAGTACATTTCTATAGTAAGCATCGTAACGCGGCGTACGGCGTGACGCTGTAAGCGGCCGACGGCGTTTATAGGAGACCACCGCCTTAGATTGCATGAATCACTTCATTTAGTAATTGATGCAGTAAACCGAATCCGAAGCAACGCGTTGAATACGCGGTTATTTGCGCAGTTGTGTGAAGAAAATGACGAACACTTTCATCAATTACTCCTTCACACTGAAGTACGCTGGCTGTCGAAAGGCTTATGTTTGACAAGATTTTTTGGACTTTTTGAGACTATTTTAGAATTTCTGGATACTAAAGATAAAATTTTAAAAGAAAATTTAATGAAGAGGAAAACAGACATCGCCTATTTAACAGATTTGTTTACAAAATTTAATATGGTTGATTTGCAATTACAAGGCGACAGTTTAAATTTGATTAAAACAAAGTCCATCTTATCAGCGTTTTTGCCAGAGTTAAACTAATGAAGCAAAATATTGGACAGGACGAATTGTCTCAGTTCCCCAATTTGTCACAGACAAGCTGCCAGGAAGACGACGTTTCTACTTACGTTCAACATTTAAATGCCCTCTATTCAGATTTTGAATCTAGGTTTGAGGATATCTTAACTATGGTAATACCACCGTGAATAATTCTATATGGTGACATAGAAGAAACGAATGTTAGGAGGACATAATACAGGAGGAACTGACTGAACTAAGTACAAACGAAGAACTTAAGGTTCAGTTTAAAAACGTATATCAGCAATTCTGGCTGCAAAACAACATACCCGTTATTTATCCCGTATTATGGAATATAGCGAGGAAATTTTTAATTTCCTTTCCATCGTCATACCTAGTGGAAAGGGGGTTCAGCGCTGTTACCAATCTCCTAACGAAAAAAAGAAACAGACTGGACATCATTAGCCGAGGAGATTTAAGATTAACTCTTACAAAATTGACGCCAAATGTTGATAATTTATTATTAAAGCATCAGGTTCATCCTTCTCACTAAAAAAATTGACTTATTGCTTATGTTATTTTATTTATAGTTTATTTTATGTTTATTGCTACGTATGTTTTACGTAACATATACAAAATTTTATTTTGAGTAGTTTTAATTTAAATTCAATTAATAAATGTATAAATTAACATGTGTTTTTACTTTAAGTTTTTATCACTACACTTCACTATAGTTAAAAATTTACAGGAAATCAATATCAGGTAAGTAGGGGGTCTACCCAACACGGAAAAACATGGCAATGGGTCTACGACACAAAAAAGTTTGGGGAACTCTGATTTATAGTATATATATATATATATATATATATATATATATATATATCGCACCTTCATTTCGAAACCGTTCCTAAACAAAAAAACTAAATTTTACAGAAGAGCTAATTTACGATTTTTGCATGACTATTTACCTCTTAATAAAAAAGTAATGAACACTTAAGAGATATTTCTGGCATTATTAGTTAAATTATTTTTTCTTTTTAAGGTGTGTAGTCATATAATTTAATATTTTCTATAATTATTTTTTTATAATCATTTTAATAATTTTATAGTAACACTTTTGCGTTAATTATTTTTTTAATTAGGATTCAATTATGTAAAGTTAGTATAAAAACAATGTTACTATATTAAAACTATAATTCTAGCTATTATATGGACTGTTAAAATATATTTCGAAGGTATTATAGGCACAGGTCAATTAAAACATAATAATTCAAATCAATATTTACTTTAAAAAAACGTAAAATAGTACTTTTATGACAATAATATTTAACCAACAATGTTATCTCTTACAATAATCAATTAATCAACTGCAACAATCAGCATCTTGAACTAGTAAATTGTAATAATTATTATAGTTCAAGTTCAATAATTAAACTATTCCAAAATGTTATTATAATATGAAATCGCGTAGTACTGTGGTATTATGTTATTCTTTGAATCAAACTCTTATATATTATACGTGACTGTTACAATTATTTCGAAGGTATTATAGGCACAGGTCAATTAAAACGCAATAATTCAAATCAATATTTACTTTAAAAAAACGTAAAATAGTACTTTTATGACAATAATATTAAACCAAAAATGTTATCTCTTACAATAATCAATTAATCAACTGCAACAATCAGCATCTTGAACTAGTAAATTGTAATAATTATTATAGTTCAAGTTCAATAATTAAACTATTCCAAAATGTTATTATAATATGAAATCGCGTAGTACTGTGGAATGTGAAACTTTAAGTCATTCTTTTTTCGTTCTTATAATTTTAGTCTAGACTGGTACAATTGTTTCAATTGGATGTCTTTAAGGGTAACATTTCTACGTAAGCGTGATGAACGACTATTATAGTACTCAATTTCTTTAAATTCTGCCTGAGAGAATGAAGTTTTATAATAAACACAGACGTTGTCAAAATCTACCTTTTCAAATTTAATTACTTTTATATCGCTTAATCTAACTGTTTCCCCTAGGGTATTCTTGGAGAAACGTACACCACATTTTTCTGACAAGCTCTTAATATTGATAAAATCAGAGTAACACATTGGATTAACTTTATAAGGGTTGCCCTTTTTTCGCGCAAATTTTATGACATTAATGTAGTCATCAGGTACGTACGTAGGACCTGAACGTAAACGTTTTTTTACACCTTTTTTGATGACTGAATGAACTGAATCATTTTCGTTCTGCGTATGCACACTAATTAGAAACTTATGCGTGATAGACTTAATTTTGTAAGCTGATACGGCATACATATACATCGCAAACAAATTGATTCTTTTGCTGGCCGCAACACTTGTCCGAGTAAAATGTGACTTGCTTATATTAGAGCCATTTATTTCCGAACTTTGGGGTTACATAATATTTGTGTTTGAGTTCCTATTGTAATACTAGTTAAAGTAAGTCCCTCAGTTCGGTGTGCCTTTTGTGTGCATAGTGTGCCTCCTCCAACTGCTTCCATTGGGTTCTGTCTGCTGCTACCCTTATCCAGTATGGTCCCAAGGTTAGGCGGATATCGTCTTCCCATCTTCTGATTGGGCGGCCCTGTTTTCTGACGCCATTTCTTGCGTACCATAGGGTTACCTGCTTGCTCCATTTATTGGTCTTGCAACGAATCATGTGACCTGTCCAGCCCCATTTCAGATGGTCGATTTGGGTCAGAATGTCAGCAACCTTGGTATTATTTCTTATTTCCTTGTTGTTAATTCTATCCTTGAGTTTTATAGCCAACATACTCCTCTCCATTGCTCGTTGACATTTCGCAAGTTTCTCCTGGTGCACGTCTCACAACCATTTGTGATGCAAGGGAGAATACAGGTGTTAAATGTTTTCTTCTTGATAGAGATGCTTAGCTCTTTACTTTTCATTATTTCTCTCAGAGACCAGTATTTTTTCCAACCACTAGCAATCCTTTTGTTAATTTCCTTAGATGATTGGTCACTAGGGGCAATTAATTGACCCAAGTACACATACTCTTGCACATATTTAAGTCTTTTTCCATCGAATTCTATGTTGACTTTTGTAGAGTTGGTCATCAGTTTTGTTTTGATTGTGTTCATTTCGAGACCTGCTTCTTTGCTTCTGTTGGCTAGAGTTTGTACCATTGCTTGTAGTTTACTTGGGTCTTCTTCCAGAAAGATAATATCTTCAGCAAACCTCAAATGATTTGAAAGACTGCCATTGATGTTGAGGCCATGTTCATCCCAGTCTAGTCTTCTGAAGATATCCTCCAGCACAGCCGTAAACAGTTTGGGGGACAGTGGGTCTCCTTATCTGACGCCTCTATTAATGGGAAATAGGTCTCCTTTCGATTCCAGTTTGATACGGCTTTTGCTCATGCTATAAATGTGTCTGAGTATCTCAATATAGGTATTATCTACTCCTTGCCATCTCAAAGCTGACCAAATGTATTTATGTTTCAAACTGTCGAATGCTTTTGAGTAGTCTATAAAGGCTATGTAAACAGGTTTTTGGTATTCATTACTTTTTTCCAATATTTGTTTGATAGTGTGAATGTGGTCAATTGTGCTGTAGTTTTTTGTGAAGCCTGCCTGCTCTATGGGTTGATTTGCGTCTAGAGTTTTTGTAATTCTTTCTAGCAATACTTTTGCGAACACCTTATAGACGTTTGAGATCAAACTAATTGGTCTATAATTGTCAATGACTTCCCTAGGCCCTTTTTTATGCAGGAGAATTATGTGGGACTCTCCCCACTGATTTGGAATGACGCCCGACTTGAGTATGTCGTTAAATATCCTGGTGAGAATTGGAGCCAGTTCCTCTGCCATGCCCCTCATGAGCTCGTTTGGTATGTTGTCCGGTCCTGGAGCTCTTTCTAGTTTTTGAGAGTGTATGGCTCTCTTTACCTCTGCTATAAGTATGGGCGGTACTTATTTATTTGTTGGCGACTTATTGGTTTCTAATTCATGGTCTTCATCTATATTCTAGTAGAGAGCTTTATAATATTCCGTAGCTAATTTTTGAATTTCTTTACGTTTTGTTACATGACTGGATTTGTTGCTTTTAAGTCTAGGAATCCATTCCTTTCCATGGTCCTTTAACTCCTTAAAAGCTTTTTTCGTTCCGCCTGTTCTTTTAATTGTGTCTTCTAGTTTTTTTAAATTATTTTTATCTTCCTGTCTTTTCTCAAAATGTGACTTGTAACTCATCATTATTAATTTCAGATACTCGTTTTGTTAAATATTTTAACACGCATGTTGCGATTTCATTGGCTCCCCTCAACGCTTCACTTCACTCCAAAAAAAAAAAAACAATCAAAATAATCGTTGGCTAATTTACTTATGGTAAAATCAAAAACATTAGGTTTACACTTATAATATAAAGTCGATACCTCACCCTTCGGAAGGGGAAGCACAGCTTGCAGATCATAACAAGCAACAATATGGTTGGCATTTACCAAAGCCTTGTCATTTGCCTTTTCTTTACGGCTCAGTTTTTTTTCAATTTGGTGTTGTTCATACTTTGCTTGTAATTCTGTATTATTGTCTACGTCATTTTTATAAGATGTGCATAATTCACATTGATCTTTCTTAGGTTTAAAGAAACTAATATTATAATGTTCATTAAAAATTTGTCTACAAATGTGAACTTTAGCAGCTTCTTACCATTATTAATGCATTCTGTTTGGTAGTCTTTATATAAATCCGTCAGATTTTTTCCACCCTCTATATATTCGCGTGTCGTTTGTTGTCTCAAGTAATGCGACTCTATTCTAGGTATACTATCTATATGCCTTTTAATGCCTTGTTTAATATTGCAATCAATTTCATTATACTTGCCATGTTTGCCTCTTTTTTCTTTTTCGACAATACCCGATTTATTTATTTTTGCAATGACAGTTGCTATTGGTCTATTATTTATAGTTAAAGTACTTTTAAAAAATAACTTACAGACACGAATTTTAATATTATTAACTTCGAAGCAAAAATAATGTTTAGGCCCCCTATTGCTACTATGCACTTTATACTGATATCTGGGAGTAATCACTGAAATACACTTTGCTAAGAAATCCCGCTGTCTCGTCAAATCACCAAGTTTCCAATACTCTTCAAATAAAAACTCTCTTTCCTGTTGCGTAATTTTCTCAGTGCACTTTAATCTTCTTATCTCGGAATTCCTATCTCTCTTTTAGGAATAATATTTTTTTGACTTGGATATGTTGTTGTCCACTGTTACGAAGCATTTTAGCTTCCTTAATTTTAGAAATGTTTCTTTTGTGTTTACGTGTGCAAGAGGTACTCACACTTACTGTGATTTTTCTGCACTACTTTTGCTGAACTGAATCAACTTCTTGCACTACCTCGTGAATCCTTGCCTGCTGAAAGAATCAATTTCTTGCACTACCTCGTGACTCAAAGCTTCGATATGTACTTGCTGCATACCATTATCATGTTGAAGAGAAGAGCTAGATGAAGATGTTGAAACACGTCGTGTAAGTGCAACTGGTTCTACGTAGTCAGGATCGTTATCTGTTTCATCAGGAGAAAAGTCCTTACCTGAGTGAAAAAAGAAAGCAAAACTATTTACAACACAGTCAAGCACACAACAAGGATAAATTAGGTATATCTTTAGGTACCTACCTGAAGATGTACTAGATGATGACGATGAAGATGTGCTAGTTGACGAAGATGTACCAGAGCTAGAAGAATCAGACCTTGGTCTGTTACTAGGTAGACAATTTTCTGTCGCTATATCAAACAAACCAGTACCACTCATAGATGTCCCCGGCATCATCTAATTTTCTGAATGTACATTTTTAACACCCACTAATTCTTTATGAGATTTTATTAAAGGTGCGGCTGCAGTAGATGATCTCAGTTCTTCATCTAGGCAAAGATTTTCATCCCGTGATGAAGCTTGGATTTCTTAGATGTGACATTATCTGAAGCAAAAAAATATTATAAGCGTTACCTTTTAAGAATGTCTTATTATTATTCTAATAAATATTATATATAATATAATAATATTGTTATCTTCATAATAAAATTCTAGAGACTGACTGACAGATAACGCACAGCCACCTAATGCTAATTGTCACCGCGTTAAATAGAAAACTGCATCTAACCTAAAAATCACCCTTTTGTAATAATCAAAACAATAAACTCTACACTTTGTTTACTCAAAAATTCTACTAAGCAAATAATCACTATTTTATGCTAAATATTAATGTCATAATTTTATCCAGAATGTAAGGTAAACAGATTATCCAAAAAGTAACAGTTTATCGTACAAAATTTGAAGAATCAAAGTATACACTCTAAGTTAAAAACTGTGGCTAAACCAAAAACCACACTTTATCAAATATAAATAAGTAAATTATTTACCTTAATGACAAAATCAGCCGTAGTTAAACAAATAGTTACACTTTTTTTATAAAACTGTATGTCGACTCCTTAAGTGACAGGTGACAACGGGTATAGTAACGGTTTCGTCTGTATTTATGTTTTAAAGTTCAGTTTAATAGCGTTTTAATTTAACGCCATCTATCAAAATATTGGGAAACTAAATAGACCTGTCAAATTAATTCTGTAGATTTTGCTGTTATAAGTAAGATGGCGTTATTATCTCAATTTCGTGAAAGTTTCGTTTAGTAACGGTTTCAAAATGAAGGTGCGATATATATATATACAGTGTGTCCGGTCACGGACTAGCGATATTTTAGGTACTTATAATACAGCTATTTTAATATAAAAATACACTACACACTGAGGTCTAATCCCCTCCCCCCTCTATTTGGCAGCCATTTTGTTTTTCTCTTGAGATATTCTCTACGCGTTTACGAAAAAAGTCATATCTCTGAAAGTTTTAGTCTTACTGAGATAAAAATTAACTCATTCGGAGGCCAATAATATTGTTTATCGTTTACATTATCAAAATTTTTGTTGACATACTTGTAACTTTGAAGAAAAAAAATTTAACTTCAAATAAATATCAAAAAAATATGCTAATCGGCAAATTATTGTAAATTACTGCAAAAACAACCCCGTTTAGCCTTCTTATTTTTATACTAGATCGACAGATTTTGAGTTAATCTAGAATACAACATAAAGTTTACAGCTGTATTTATTACTTTAAGAATTATTGTTGTTTGAACATAGCATATACGCAAACACAAAAGGCCTTTGTTAAATGACAGCTGGCACTGCCAGCCTATGTATATATATATATATATATATACAGTGCTAAAGGGCTTTAATATAAAAATATTTATCCGATTTTTAAAAAAAAAACGCTATTTTCTTTCATAAAATTAAAAAAGTTTCTGTCCGACACCATCCGTAAATTCATGGATACCCTATGCGCTCGAGTGACGTAATCACTGCTACCTACACAACATTTCAATAAAAACACAATGGTACACATAACCTATGATGTAACTTTTCCTTCATACTTTCACACTGGCTTAGGACAGATAAAAATTCCTACCCTTTGTGTTGCGTGACGAGTCCAAATTAATGTAAGTTAGATTTAACAACAAAGAAAATTAAACATTAATAATAGTAAATCTTTAGGTAGGATTTTTGGCGTATTTAAAAGGTTAATCATAATGTTATGTACACATGGCTACACAAGTTATGCAAAACCAATGGGTAGCTCGCCGTCCAATCAAGGAACCGGGGTCCCGGGACTCTCTTAGCAAGATACCGCGGTCCTGGAACGCAAAGGGCATTTGAAGCATAAGCTGACCGTTCATTGTACGGAAAAATCATACAAAGCGAGGCCAAGAAAAACTGGTTTTGTATAGCTTGATGTGTAGCCTGATTGATTGATTATTTACACTTATCTATTAAATAAAATCCTCGTAAATGAATCCCATTTTGATCAGCTTTTACATTAATTGTAAAAGCTAGAAGCACAACAGTGTCATTTCTCTAAACACACTAAGAATTCGCCTTTTGAGTTCGGACGTATTACGGAACTTAGTTGCATACACTCGGCGCTTCACTTCTCCTCATAGATAAAAGGTGCTGATAACTGTTTTGCCGTATTCCGTGTTCGTTTACCCGACTCCAGTAATGTTCATTACGAACATTGTAAATGCCCGACCTTGTAAACACTGCTTCGTTCGTAAATAAAATGGAAACGTTATCAAAGTTTTGAATAAGCCATTGCGAAAATACCACCCGCAGTATGTGGTCGAACCGGCTGAAAATGATACGTATGTTGACGATCAATGTGTAGAATTTTCCAAATTGTCCAGTGAGAAACACCGAAAATACAGGCCGCCCGCCTGGTACTCCCCTCTGGGTTCTCCGCGAAGAAATCCAAGATACGTTCATGAAGGGTAACTGGCAGCTGCTGGTTGCCACGCCCCTGAGCATGAACGGGCACGGTAAACTGTCCATAGCTACGTAACCTTTGCGTGGCCGCCAACAAAGTTTCACGATTTGGCACAGGTTGTCCAGGGAATAGTTCTGCGTACATTCGTCGAGCCTCGTTCACATTGTCACTAGCTACGGCATAAAGTCGGACCATTTCGGTCCACTGTACGTTTGTGTAAGACATAATTACAAACTAATGTCGCCTCTACACGTTGGCCAACACAGTGGCGAATGGAGTGGCGAATATATTGGCCGTATAACATGTCACGTCGTTTACCACGTATAAACGACGTGCTTCATTTTTTTTTTCATTTTAAAATTGTTCTCGTAATAATCTGATTGTAAATAAATGTTCATTATTTTTTTTTATAAATAGCTTATCGATTAAAACAAATGTTTAAAAATAATTAAATCGCGCTAATTAAAGTAGTAGGAATGTTTAAAGTGGAAATTGGCACTAAAAGGCTGGTAATTGGGTCATCCACCCTACAAAGCGTGAATATAAAATTTTAATCAGATGCGTGTAATCACTCTGGGAGCTTGTAGCAAACTAAATTCGCGGCCAACGTGTGGAAGCGGCGACCAAACTCTGCCAACAATCCTTTGATCTTTTGTAAAAAACCGACACTACACGGATCTCGCGCCAACTTGCGGGCCATCGTTCCAATACATACCAATGAAGCCCAAACACCCCGTCTACACGTTAGCCAATGCTATTGGCCACTACATTCGCCACTGTATTGGCCAACGTGTAGAGGCGCCGTAAAACACACTCCGCACACACAAACGCCGCTTGTGTTGAATATCGGCACGGCGCGCGGTGCGGGGGGATTAAATCAAATTTAAACGTGCACTCGCTAGACACTCGCTAGACCGACTGAAACATATATATATATATATATATATATATATATATATATATATATATATATATTGTATGATGTGCAATAAAGAATATTAACCCTTCAACCCCTAAGCGGTCGAATTCGACCGCGCACACCCACAGCACTTTAAACCATTAAAACTTTATTTAGAGACTACTTTTCTATGAAGAAGTTTTGCATTATAAAATCTATCCTCAAATGGGTAAAGTCATGGAGTCATCGATTACACCCCTAATTGAAAATTATTTCAAAAAAATTTTAACGGACCAACAACACGGATTTACGGGCGGTAGATCGACTTCGACAAACTTAGTGTGCTTCACCGAAGAACTGATTAAGTCTATGGACAAGAAAAAACAGATTGATGTTATTATTTATTTCACTGCTGGCCGTATGAGGACGCTCAAGGTTGCTCAGCGAGCTATGGAGAGGGCTATGCTCGGAGTTTCTCTGCGTGATAGACTCAGAAATGAGGATATCCGCAGTAAAACCAGAGTGACCGACATAACCAAACGGATTAGTAAGCTGAAGTGGCATTGGGCCGACCATATAGCTCAAAGAACCGATAACCAATGGGGAAAAAGGTTCTCGAGTGGCAGCCTCGTACCGGTAGGCGTAGTGTAGGGCGACCCCCCACTAGATGGAGTGACGACCTAGTAAGACATGCAAGAAGTCGATGGATGCAGATGGCTCAGGAACGTCCTTTGTGGCATTACTTGGGGGAGGCCTATGTTCAGCAGTGGACTTGTGAAGGGCTGTAATGATGATGATGATGATGAAATATAAGTTTTAATGTTTTTAAGTGCTGCGGGTGGGTGCCGTCGCATGCGGCCACTTGGGCGTACGCGACTACATGAGAATTTTAAGGGGAGTGAGGGGTGTTAAATAAATTAATAAATAAAGATTTTTATATAACTATTTGGACGATATCGTAGCTGTTACTTTGTGCTAGGATATTTTTATGTGGTAGAGCCACTCTGAAGCTACATTATGGTTGTAGCATGAATGGATCGGCTTGTCCGGAGTAGGACCACGTTCTCACAGAATACCAGTGTAAAATAGCAGCTTAATGCTGCTGTGTTTCATATAATGAGTGTAGATAACCCGAGAACCTTTTTAATGGATATGAGGAATTTCATCTTAGTCCTCAGAGGTGACAATGTATCTGTATTTTGATTCTTGAGCCTTGATCTATGGGCTATGGGCCGCAGCATCAACTTACCATAAGGTGGACTAAGTGCTTGCTTGTCACCCTTATTCTATAAAAACAACTCAAAAGGGTTAAAATATTAAACTTAATAAAAAATGAAAATCCGACACCAAAAGCTAAAAATATTAAAATAATTTTCACATAAGCTTTTGAGTCTTGGGCTTCTATTCTTCAATACACTGTCTTAGCACCAACTTGAGAAGCTATTATGTATTTAGATCTGTTTTTACTTTTTATTAAAAGCTCAATTATGTTCATCAAATCTTTGTAAATAGATTGTGCTGAAACAATTGGAGATGTTTTATATTAATTAACTACTAAAGATTTTAAACTTAAATCTTTTTGGACAGTGTAGTTTTGTTTATGTAATGATGTCAATTTTTTTTTTAGAAAGAATAAAGATAAAAGTTTTATTCTTGAGGTGAACCATTTTGATTTAACTATAAAATTTTGCTGGAAAAAAGTTTGAGGTGATAACTTATTATAATTCTTTATTTTTGGACTTTTAGATCAATGTTTGGAATTATGTGAAGACAACCTGGGTGAGGCTTGTGGTGTTCGAGGTCAAGTTATTATATCCCTCCTTTCACGAGATGGAACAAGAGGAGAACCAGCTTCTGCTGCTGGAGAGGGTTCTCCTTTAGCAGTGGTTGGACCAGCGGGAGAAGTGCGTGCACCAAGAGATCCCCCACTTAATACAAATACATCCCATTTACCATTACCACCACACTGGGAAGAGAGATTCACATCAAGTGGCAGGTAATAATATTTTTTAAAGATGTTTTCTTCGTAGGAAAACCTTCAAATGTTCTACAGCTGGGCACAGGCTATAGAATATCTTATACACCAATTAAAAATTGGAACAAATGTTGAAAAAATGTATATCTTGCTGATTTTATAAAGGTGATAAAAAGGAAGGTTATTGAAATTGGTTTAGATTAGAGAATCACCAACTAAGGAATGATATCTTTCAAAACAGTTAAATTAGGCTAGAATCACTATTTAATTACTTTTCGCTCTTCTTTTTCTTTTGAAATCCTAAATAATTAAGTAAACCCATGCTTTGCTGCAGGGACAAAACATAATATCTCAGAACAGAGAACAGAAATGTTGGAATATACCGAGTTACTGAAGTTTGACACGTCCACGACAAAGTAGCTTAGTATTGAGTTTCGGGGTTAATAGCCGTAAGTTGAATCTCATGGGATAAGTATTTGTATGGCCTACAAATAATTGTTCGGACTGGATGTTTGTCCTTATGCAATGAATGTACATAAACTACCTCCATGATACAGGAGAAAATCCCAGAGTGGGGGAAATATTTTCAAAAAGGCGTGTACAGAAAGATTTGATTCATTGATATGATATAATTACAATGACCAATATTAAACCCATCTTTATATGTTTTAATCAAGCAATTTAATCTCCAGTTGCATTGGCTCTGCTATAACATTTAAGATAGCAATCTTGACACATTGCTTGACGACAAAAGTCCATAGACAAAGGACTTCTCAAAGAAGCAATTTATCAACTTGACATTAACTGAACATTTATATAAATATTACTTCGGTTTTAGAGATTTGTGGAATGTTTATGGATGATGGCAGGAAAGCTGACTGTACGACTTTAGCCCCTTGTAAGCAAGGTAAAGTTCTTGTGTGGGATGCTACTTACATAGGCAATTTCGCAGCCTTTCATTTCGGATAGCTAATAGAGCAGTCTCTGAGAGATAACTGTATATTTGTGGCATAAGCTAAATAAGACTATCGGTCTAAGCCTGCGGCACGCGCACTGAATTGACATTGTTTAGTGATGAGAATGAATAAACTGATTTTGGCACTATATGGCATGGAATAGGAATGAGTTTTGTTTTCATTATTATAAATATTGTGTAATATTTTTTTTTGTATATGAATGAAGTGCTGATGTTCTCTAAATGATGCTGGTTTCGAAATTGGATTCCTAAAAATTGCACCCATTACTACAACTTCTAGATGGGATGTTGGTCTTGAAAGTTGGCCAATCTTAAACTTTACTTTTTTACTGCAGGTTCATTTCATAGTCATAATATTTTTTAATATTACAAGATATTTATAAAAGTTATGTAAACTAATATAACTTAAAACTGCAATCTAGCTCAAAACACTGAATCATTTCAGGCCATATTATGTTAACCATGCACTCAGAAGAACCCAGTGGGAGCGACCAACTTCAGAAGATTTAAGCCCAGTCCCCCCTCAGCCAAGTTCACCTTCCCCACCAATACCAGCTTCTCCTACTTCTCCTATAACCCCCTCTTCCACTGCATCTCAGTCATCACCGTCATCGCCTGTTTCTGAAACAGATGTTACACTTGCAACATCAATTTCTTTGAGGTGAGTCTGAAAATAAGACTTTGATGTTGATACATATCTACAGTAGATTATGATATCACTTTAGATCCTTTTGTTTCTGGGTCAGTCTTATGCACATATTTCTTAACTGCAATATTCCAAAATTTCCTTAAGCCTATAATATTATATACATATAACTAGGAGGGTCATAAGTTCAATTACATATTAAAATGTAAAAAAAAAACTTTTGTATGCATGGCTTGGCCATATAGGTCAAAGAACCGACAACCAATAGGGTAGATATTTGGCCATGGAAGAAAATGGGGAGATCTCCCGCTGGGTAAGGGCCTGGGGAGTGGCCAATGCTCCATGTGATAGTTTGGAAGCTATTTTTTATATACCGCAATACTTCGGAATTTTAATAGCACAATTTAGGCTTCGGTGCATTACACACAGATACTTTCTCTAGGGGCAGCCATGTACCGCAGTAAGTGAAGTGTTGGGGGTGTTCTCCGCTAGCTGGTTAGAGATGCAGAAACTCAGGACCATGCTTTACAGCATTTCTTGGGGGAGGCCTATGTTTAGCAGTGGGAAGGTGATTAATTAAAAACAATTTAATTCAAAGTGGGCAACTTTTTGCTTTGATACATTTGAGAGAGTAGAGAAGTTAGCTACTGTCTCTTAAGATTATTATATAAATGTCGGGCTTAAACTCGAACTCCATAATGTCAAAAAAAATCTTAACAAAACTGCCCCACTCTAGAATTTTCTTCTGTATTGTGGTGGTAGTTACATAAATTTCACAAGGACAAACATCTAGACCAGATACAGTTATGTGTAGGCCAAATACAGAAAGTTATGTGTAGGGAAATTCAGTGCTGCAACAAGTTGCTAAGCCACTGTGCCATGAAGCCGTCATCCAATTTGTATAATTAGTATAGTTTATGCTAAACATTTGAAACTCGTGTCTCTATGTGTCGGCCTCAACCTCAATTGAGATTCGAACCACATTTCAGATGTTTAATTTACTTATTGAGTATGTATTCTTTGTAGATTTTACAATAATCATTATTGATAACACAGTCAACACATTTTACAGTACTAAGATAGCTATTATTGAACACTTATTTTGGATATTGACCAATACCCAAAATAAGTGATGAAGTTTGTAAATATAATTTCATTTAGCACATTGTAATCATTTGTTTTCAGACCTGAACCACAACCTCAAACTGCAGTGCGCTCACGTCAACCACCTAACCCTGCTTCACCAGCCAGTCCGACCAATATGTCTCCGACTATACCTATAGCTGCCACGGATCTGCCACCCGGTTATGGTAAAATAAATTATCTGAAGAATGTTTTAGTTAAGTAAATCTATTTAAAAACAGCTAAGTGGTTTAGAAATTCAAAATCAGTGCTCAAATCTTATTGGAAACAAAACAGGAAATAGGCAGAAGGGTCTTCCTAATCTATGCAAATAAACTAAAAAATTGATGTCTGTTTGTAATGTTAAAATAACAGCTTTTTACTAAATGCATATGAAAGTATATACAATACTTATAACAAAACACAATTGCTAACATTTTTGTCTGTCTGTCTGTCTATTTATTATTATTATTATTTGTTTTGGCTAATCTCCGAAACGGCTGGATCGATTTTGACGGGACTTTCACTGGCAAATAGCTGATATTTTAAGGAGTAACTTAGGCTACCTTTTTAGTAAAGTTTTAGAAAAAGAAGTAGGGTTCGGCGTAAAACATTTAAAACCCATAAAATACAATCGTAATAAATTACACGCGGGAGTAGTCGCGGGAACAGCTAATAACAACTAAAAATAAAGAGCTGAGGTTGCCAACCCGCCTGTTAAGCGTGTTAACTATGGTGAATATCCCCCCTATGAGGAAGTCTATGGGAAAGGCCTATGTTCAGCAGTGGGCTTTGATAGGATGTAAGAGTAACGCTAGGTTACTCCCTCATCTTGCCATCAGTCTAGTCATACTGACAACATACTAATTGCCCAAATGATTGAAAATTTAATTTATTTTAGTATCAGATTGATTGTGTGAATACATATATCAATCATACATCAATCAACGCTTGAACAACTATATAGTTGCGAAAAGAAGCTGTCGCCGCCCGTGAAGCCAGTCAATTGTAGTAGATTTTTTTTTCTATTTTCTTTGAAACCATTGTATGATGAAAATGCATATTATAAATTTAAATCTGAGGTAAACATTATAACCTGACTATCTTTTATTATAAGGTGGTGGTGGAGGTAGTATAAGGAGGTGGAGGAAATGTATGAGGATATTTCCAGAGCCATGTATTCCTCCAAAACCCACTACACGGTGTTGATGGGAGATATCAACGCAAAACTAGGCACAAGAGAAGGCGGTGAGCTGAAGTTAGGGAAATTTGGAGTAGGGCAACGGAACCGTAGGGGCCAGCAGCTGGCCGACTTTATGGAGAAAGAGGGACTCTTTATGATGAACTCTTTCTTACAGAAGCGGCCCCACAGGAAGTGGACCTGGTCGAGCCCCGACGGTTCGACAAAAAATGAGATTGACTTCATTATGACGACCAGACGCCAACTGTTCAGTGATGTCTCAGTGATCGCAAGGGTGAAAACCGGCAGCGATCACCGAATGGTTGGAGGCATACTGAACCTAAACGTTAAGTTGGAGAGGTCTCGTCTAATGAGGTCAACGCTCCGTCCCCCCTCGTGCTCTAATCCAGAATCCCGAGACCTTTCAGCTCGAGTTACGTAACCGCTTTCAGTGCCTAGAAGATTGCAATGCAGTGGACGATATGAATGACAAGCTCGTGGAAACTGTCCATGCGGTCGGAGCTAAGTTCTGCAAGACCCGCCGCAGAAGAACACAAAACTCTCCGATCACACTCTTAATCTCATGGCTGTTAGACGGGAGATGAGGCTGCAATCGTCAACAGATTTGACAGCATACAGGCAACTGAACAGACAGATCTCCAAATGCATGCGGCGACACTTACGCAACTTTAATACTGCTCGTATTGAAAAAGCGATCGAGCGGAACCAGGGCTCCAAAGTCTTTGCCAGAGATCTGTCTGCCAGAAAGAGCCAGCTGTCAAAGCTGAAGACTGAGTGTGGCAGCATCGTTTCCGGGACACCTGAGATTTTGAGTGAGATTGAGAGGTTCTATGGGCAGCTGTACACATCATCGTTGAAGCCACACGCAAGTGTAAGTAACGATCCAAGAGCAAGTCTTACCCGACACTATTCCGAAGATATCCCGGACGTCAGTCTGAGTGAGATTAGAATGGCTCTCCAGCACCTTAAAAACGGCAGGGCCCCAGGCGAGGATGGAATTACAGCGGAGCTTTTGAAAGCGGGTGGAACACCGGTACTTGAAGTCCTTCAGAAGCTCTTCAATTCCGTTCTCCAAGGTGGCACTACTCCGGAGGCGTGGAGCAGAAGTTCAGAGGCGATAACGCTCTCTTGAAGAACTACAGACCGATTTCCCTTCTGAGCCGCGTCTACGTGCTGTTTTCGAGAGTCATTACGAATCGTCTCGCACGCAGACTCGACGACTTCCAGCCTCCCGAACAAGCCGGTTTCCGAAAAGGCTTCAGTACCATAGACCACATACATACACTGAGGCAGATTCTACAGAAGACCGAAGAGTACAATCTGCCACTTTCCCTGGCGTATGTGGACTATGAGAAAGCCTTTGATTCCGTCGAAATTTGGGCGGTGCTACAGTCCCTTCAGCGGTGCTAAGTTGACTGTCGGTATATCGAAGTGCTGAAGTGTTTGTACAGTAGGGCTACGATGGCTATCCGAGTACAGAACCAGAGTTCGAAACCTATCCAACTGCAGAGAGGTGTAAGGCAGGGTGACGTTATATCCCCGAAACTCTTCACCGCTGCGTTGGAAGACGTTTTCAAGCTACTGGACTGGAAAGGATACGGTATTAACATCAATGGCGAGTACATCACTCACCTTCGATTTGCCGACGATATAGTCCTTATGGCAGAATCGCTGGAGGACCTTAGCACTATGCTCAATGACCTCAATAGTGTCTCCCAATGGATAGGTCTTAAGATGAACATGGACAAAACAAAGATCATGTTTAATGTCCATGTCACACTTATGCCGGTAGTTGTTGGGAGCACTATGCTCGAAGTTGTTGACGAGTACGTTTACCTGGGACAAATAGTCCGACTAGGTAAGTCCAACTTCGACTGAGAGGTCAATCGACGGATTCAACTCGGCTGGGCAGCGTTCGGGAAAAATACGACACATCTTCTCGTCAGGTATACCTCAATCTCTGAAAACTAAAGTGTACAACCAGTGCGTGTTGCCAGTGATGACTTACGGATCCGAAACGTGGTCCTTCACTGCTGGCCGTATGAGGACGCTCAAGGTCACTCAGCGAGCTATGGAGAGGGCTATGCTCGGAGTTTCTCTGCGTGATAGACTCAGAAATGAGGATATCCGCAGTAAAACCAGAGTGACCGACATAGCCCAACGGATTAGTAAGCTGAAGTGGCAATGGGCCGGCCATATAGCTCGAAGAACCGATAACCGATGGGGAAGATGGGGTTCTCGAGTGGCAGCCTCGTACCGGTAGGTGTAGTGTAGGGCGACCCCCCACTAGATGGAGTGACGACCTGGTAAAACATACAGGAAGTCGATGGATGCAGGTGGCTCAGGACCTTGCTTTGTGGCCTTGCTTGGGGGAGGCCTACGTTCAGCTGTGGACTTGTGAAGGGCTGTAATGATGATGATGATGATGATATATATCTTTTATTATAAGAAATATGTAGAAATATTCGTTTCTAATAAATTACTGTAATGGTGATATAAATTTAAGGATTTTTATCCTGTTAAGGTGAATGCGTCGACCGTCCGCCCATACATTTTTTAACCAAAATATACACCTAAACACAGACACTCTTTCTTTAAAACTAATCATTTTATCACTTCTCTACAATGAAATGTGTACGCGTCTGACCTTTATAGGCAATAACTTACATTATATACTGAGAAAAACAATAGTGAAATCCCGGAAAAATTTGACACTTCTTTAGTAGTGTGCGTGACTTTTGACAAGCAAACGAAAGGCGACGTTGAAACATTGGCACGCTAGATGGCATCCAAGTGATCTTTCTGTAATATCTTAAGTTCAATAATTGGTTAATTTCCTTTCCAACCGTTAAAAAAACAGTATAAAATAACGTAAAACTAATGACCTTAGACACCTATGTTTTTTTGTAAACAATTTTATTACTTACTATCGTTGTGGGGCGTACCAAAAGTCGTAGGTAAAGCGACGTTGCCGTCCTTCCTGACAACAAACTGATAAGAGTACTAACCGTAGACAGAGAAGTCTACGGTACTAACGTATTCCTGACCTTGAATTGACGAAACAAAAGCGTTGCCAAACTTACGTACGTTCACTTGTTTGACTTGTTATAAAATATAATATTCTGATTTCGGTTGTCACGCGCTATGTTTGCGCGGAATTTCTTGTGTATTATACATATTTTGTTTGTATGTTTTCATTGATCCGAATTGCAATATTTCTCTAGTATATATTTGAGGCTATATTGTAATTTATCGTAGGTATAGTAATTAATTATTCTAAAAACGCAATTATGTTTTCGGTAGTATTATTAACAGCAGGCTGGCCCGTGATTTTTCTAAAATATCGTCACAATACTGATTACCTACGTCATACGTGTCAGTGTTTCATATATGAATGTGTTTGAATATGTTTTTGGTCAACAATAAATACAATTATTATAAATCGGTAAACTACCAAAGTAGTCACAAAATTAAACTTGCAAACATTTGCTAAATATGGTTTTGCCGGGTTACATTAAACACTCTTTACGCATTTTGCAAACAGTTTCAGACAGACACACATTATTGTTTGTTATATTTTGTAGAGCTCAAGTTCATTCGTCACTACGTCATACCTTATGGTGCATTCAAAAACAAATATAATTCAGTTACATAAAATCCTTTTTTTCTGTTCCGTGCTTTTTATTGTTTATAAATAAATAGCTTATTCTAATCTGAGTTGTATTTTTTCTTATTCGTCGGCCAATTCTACCAGGAATATAAAGATAACATTGAAATAAAAAGATAAGTTAATTTTTGTACATTTTAGTGTTCTAGATATTCTGTTCCGAACGCAACCCTATTCATATAGAATTGATGGAAGATTTGTTTATATTATATTGTAGAGTATCTGGATGACCGAGCATTTCTCGGTATTTTTTTTTTTGGAAATCGTGTGTTTTGGAAGTTATATTTAGATTAAAAATACATACTGATAAAATATGAAGAATATTTTTTGATAAAAATGGGCCAAATTAAGATTACCCTTAACCGACGAGCATGTATGCGTCGTGTGTGGAAGGGGTATGTGGATCGAAATGGAAGTCTGTAGTCTCTGCCTACCCCTCTGGGTGACAGGCGTGAGTGTTTATGTTTTTTATGTTTTTATTTTTTGATCTTACCGACATAATAGAAAAAAAACTGAACCGGAAATGAAATTTATGAGTGCAATAAAATTTTCTTATTTTTAAAAAAATACTACAAAAAGGGCTCGAAATAATAGATTTTCTCACAAAAGAAGGGAACTTGAAAAAAAAGAGAAAAAAGTCAATCCTAAGACAAGACGCGAACAAGGGAACTACGATTTCGCGACGGTGCGTTATCCACTTGAGCTATTACGATCATTATTATAGTGTTAAAAATTACCTTCTTATATTGTAGCAGTTTTTCATTGCCTAAAAACGGGGACAAAACGATATTTTATGAAAATCGTTGGAGCCGTTTCCGAGATTCCGATTATATATATATATACAGAATGGGTCCCACATATATGCAATAAATGAAACCACAAGTAATACTAGTCCGTAGAAGTGTAGAAAAATTAAATATTAAATTAAAACCCGTAAAATAAAAAAGTGAAATTTTCAAACAAAATAAATATTAAAATAAATTCAGTAAAAGTGAACACTCTGTTTAGACAACGTACCTTGACCCCTTGGAAGAGTGACAACGTTGCACGCGGGTGGCACGCCGACAAAAGACACCGCTGTCGATATGTCGCAATACCAATAGTTTGCACTGCGTGGCAACGTCGCTTTTCAATGTTCAAGGATTCAAGTTCATTGAATCATTGACTTAGTGACCCAATTCTATAGAGTGTTCAAATTTGCTTAAAATTAAAACTCTACTTTTTGACCTAATTACTGGACCGATTACGTTCATTTTTTGTATATCGTCAGCAAAGGCGATAACAAGTATATGGTTTCATTTAGTGCATATATGTGGGACCCATATATATATATATATATATATATATATATATATATATATATATATATATATATATATATATATATGTATGTATGTATACAAGAATTGCTCGTAGGTATAGGATTTATATTTTTGTTTTACTAAAAGCTTTTGTTGAGTGCTTCGAAATTAGGAAATATTATTTTCAAACTTCCTGGTTATTATCACAAAATAAATTCTGTTATAGATTTGTTGTTATCTCTTGTTTATGAATTGTAGTTTACTTACGTGTTGGTTATGAAATGTCTAATTATTGTAATAATTGGTACTGTTACAAATCATCAGTGTTATTAGTTTTCAGTGAATAGGCATGTATCAGTATAATTATGTTGCTTCAAATAGGTACTTCTGTTTTGATAAAAAATTCAATAGTGTAAGTAATAATCGGTTTTGTATCAATGTTGACATAATTTATTTCCCAAAGTTATAAATCAATTAAATAGTTTACGCCAACAAATATAAATTTTATTTTTATAACAATCGTACATAGCGTTTTGTAGTTCTGCGTACCCAATCTGCACATACACAAAAATTAAAAACTTGTTTTTTTTACATACACGCCATCTAGTGTTCTAGCTTCGTAAACGTAGGGATACGTCTGTGTGTGTATACGACACTATATTCAATGACAGATGTTATAATCAAAATTAATGTTGAATTGGGTGGATTTTGAGGCAATGATATGACCCATTCCAATAAAATGTAGTATCCGATAACCGCTAAGTCTACTCCTGCGACTTAATAATTTTCCAATTACACAAAAATCCAAATAAACTAAAAATGTTGACTTCAGCGCCATCTTGTGGGAGAATGGCTGGGAACAGTCCGTAGGTTTCACCTTAAATGCTATGAGATATTATAGTCAACAATCCGTTGTGGTAAGCAGTCGTCAAAATTTCAAAAGAACTGCAATGTGACGCATATTGTAAGGATTTAAACGAATCTAGTTATTAGTCTAATCTAACTAGATAAAAGATACGTCCATAGTAGACCATACGTCGGTCCTCTCGTGGCCATGGGTGTTGTAAAGTACTCGAAATCGGGAATATAAAATAAGTTAATGTACGCGATAAAACCCGTAAAAATGAGCGCCATTTAAATGTCTAGTGTTCGCGTAACCATAATACATTAATATTGTCAAGAGTTTTGTCAACAAAAAAAAATCAGACTAGGCTGTATGGTCCATGACCTTTGCCTGTCTCAATAGTGGAATTATTAATTTTGAAAGGGGCATGTGTGCGTTGCAGAGATGCGCACGACGGCGCAGGGGCAGGTGTACTTCTACAATGCGGCGACGGGCGCGTCGTCGTGGCACGACCCGCGCGTGCCGCCCGCGCTGCGGCACCGCGCACCGGTCGCCGGCCCGCTGCCGCCCGGCTGGGAGATGCGCCTGGCGCCCTCCGGCCGCCCCTACTTCGTCGACCACAACCACCGCACCACGCAGTTCACCGACCCGCGCCTCGCGCTCTCTGCCAGGCTCGTTAGTATACTCTGCATTTGGAACGTGGAACGTTTTATACGTGGTAGAGCCATACTGCAGCTATATTAGTAGTATAGTTGTAGCACGAACGGGTCGGCTCGACCGGGGAAGGACCACGCTCTCACAGAATACCAGCGTGAGAGAGGAGCTTGTATGCTGCTGTATTTCGTATGGTGAGTGTAGAGAACCGGAGACTCTTTTTACTGGAAACGAGGCACTCCATCATAGTCCTCACGGGTGCCAACGCATCTGCATTTTGATTTGTAATCGAGGATAGATGTAGATGTCTATGGGCCGCAGCAACCACTTACCATCAGGTGGACTGTGTGGTCGTTTGTCACCCTATCCTATATAAAAAAAACCTCTTGTGCTAAATATGCGTGATGTAGATGTATGGTATGATAGAGCCATGCTGCAGCTATATTCTGATATTATAGCTGCAGCACGAATGATCGGCTCGCCCGACCACGCTATCACAGAATACCAGCGTAAAAGAGCAGCTTAGTACTGTTGCGTTTCGTATGGTGAGATCCTTTTTTGGAAACTAGGCATTCCATCTTAGTCTTCAGGACTGACATCGCATCTGCGTTTTGTTTCTTAATCGAAGATAAATGTAGATGTCTATGGGCCACAGCATCCACTTACCATCAGATGGACTGTGTGCTCGTTGGCACACTTATTCTATAAAAAAAATATATGGGCGTGTGCTTGCTCTCGTGGGTTATTATGTGTATGCGTGCATGTGTAGTTACCAAGTTACTGCAATATTCCTGGCATGAATTAAAACGTGGATTAATTTACTTTACGTTTGGCCGCCGATCTGTGGGGGGTTTCTGTTAAAGTTATTGAAACAGAAACAGAAACTTTTTTATTCAATGTAGATTATAAACAATACTTATTGAAAGTCAATTTTTTTCATTTACCACTGGTTCGCAAAAAAAACCTCTGTCCTGGGAAGAACCAGCAGAAACCCAGCGGGACTATTTTTTTTTTCAAATAATAACTTACAATCATGTTTACAATTAACAAGACAAATTAGAAATAGCTTGGACGCGATCACCCTTCCCAGGGGTTATTATCATCCATCAATTCCTTAATATTATAATAACCCTTTTTATACAAACTTAGTTTAATAAAATTTTTGAACTTTGCGTATGACAAATTTTGTATATTTTCTGGGATTTTGTTGTAAAAGCGTATACATCGCCCCAAGAATGAATTACTGACTCGGTGGAGTCGAGTTACTGGTACTACTAGCTTGTGTCTGTTCCTAGTATTTACAGAATGAATATCAGTTATTTTTGCAATACTACGTTTATTCTTGTGTACGTACATTAAATTTTCATAAATGTATTGAGAGGCCAGAGTTATTATATTAATTTCCTTAAATTTTTGTCTAGTGACTCTTTTGGTTTTAAATTATATATTGCTCTAATGGCTCTCTTCTGTAAAATAAATATAATTTCAGTGTCAGTCGCGTGTCCCCATAGCAAAATACCATACGACGTAATGCTATGGAAATAACTAAAGTAAACTATTCTTGCTGTTTAAACACTGGTTAGAGTTCTAATCTTTTTTTACAGCATATGCTGCAGAACTAAGTCTCCTAGCTAGTTTTGATATATGGGAGCCATTGAAGCTTTGCGTATAGTGTGATTCTAAGAAAAATGGTGGTATCAACAAGACTCAGTTCTTCCCCATTTAAAATTACATTCGTATTAACATGTTTGACATTAGGAGTTACGAATTTCATACATTTAGTTTTAGTTCCATTTAAATGCAAATTATTAACATTAAACCAATTGACTACCTTAGCTATAGCATTATTTAATTCGTCGTAATTTAATAACTGTCGTTTTAATTATATAGTATAAAGTATCATCAGCAAATAATACTAAATCATTGTTATCCCCTACTATGTAAGGTAAGTCATTAATGTATACAAGAAACATAAAGGGGCCGAGAATTGAGCCCTGAGGCACGCCCATTTGTACAGTCGACCCGGAAGAACTCATACTATTAATTACAACTTTTTGCGTTCTGTCACTTAAATATGAAATAATTAATTTAAGAGCATCACTTCTTACACCGTAGTGTTGAAGTTTCCTGATTAATGTTTCATGGTGAACACAATCGAAGGCCTTGGATAGGTCACAGAATATACCCAAAGCATCCTGTGAATTCTCCCATGCATTAAAGATATATTTAATAAGCTCAACACCAGCATCAGTTGTTGAGCGACATTGTGAAACCGAATTGATTTTTATGAAGTAAATTATTTACATTAAAAAAATTTAACATTTGATCAAGAATAATTTTTTCAAAAATTTTATTAAGTGTTGGCAGTATAGAAATAGGTCTAAAATTAGCGGGGTCCAATGTACTGCCAGATTTAAATAAAGGTATTACTTTAATATGCTTCATTAAATCAGGAAAGCACACCAGATTTGATACTAGTATTAAAAATAATAGATAGTTGAGGTGCGATTGCATCTATTATAGATGCAATAACTTTAACGGAAATCCCCCACAGATCGGCGGTTTTCTTAATATCAATAGTCTTAAAATATTTTAGAATATCTTTTGATGACACTTTATGAAATGTAAAATTCTTTGTACACGCATTTACATTTTGTTTAAGTAATGATTCGGCGACGGCAGGAGAAGAATTCAGTGACTTAGTGGTTACGATAGGAATATCAGTAAAATATTTCTCGAAAACCATTGCAACGTCCTGATCTGATTCAATTAATTTATTGTTAAAACTTAACTGATAGTTCGAATTGCGAGAGCTAACCTTCCCAGTTTCACTATTAATTACTCCATGTCATTTTAATTTTATTAGAAGAAGAAGATATTTTGTTGCTCAAATACAATGACTTGCTATGTAACACACTCTTTTAAATATTTTGGAATATTTTTTTACATATTCCCTAAATTCGACGCTAGGATTATATGACCTTTCATTGTAAAGTTCATATAACCTTTGTCTACTCTTATGGACTCCTACTGTCGCCCACTCATTAAATGCCTTGCGATTGTTCAAGGAGAATGTTTTAGAAGTAAAAGTATTATTAAATTCATTGCAAATAAGCTTAAATAATGTTCCATACAAAATATCTGTATTATTTTGGTATGAAAGTGATGGAAGTTTTTTTTACTATGTTACTTCTAAACTTCTCCAAGCGACGTGCATTTACTGGAACAAACACTACTTTTTTATTTACTTGCTTTTTGTGAACATAAGGTAACGAAACTAATTGTCCACAGTGATCAGAGCTCAATTTTTGAATAATACATTTATTGAACGGCTTAACGTTTGTAAAAATGTTATCTATACATGTTGCACTAGATTCAGCAATATGCGTTGGTCCCAAAAATAAATTAAAAAGACCATTAGATTTAAACAATGATCTTAATTTAATATTGGTGGAGGAAGCTTCTAGGAGATTGATATTAAAGTCTCCACATATTACAACAGATTTATTCTGTTTATTAAGCTTAGCAAATACTTCCTCCAAAAATTTTTTCAAAAGTATCATATAAAGAACATGGGTGTCTGTAAACGCTCACAACAATGAGGTGCTCAAACTCAACACATGCTATTTCTACAGTTCGCTCAACAGAGAGGCTCACAATATCTTTACGTTCTACATGATAATAATTTACTAACTAAAATTAAGGAGCCACCTCTTAAAACCGTTTCTCTATTGAAAGAACTGACCACCTGGTGATTACTGAAGTTAAAAATTAAATTATGAGTTTTTAACTAATGTTCAGTAATACATAAAATATGAATATTGTTGCTATTTAAGAACAATTCAATTTCTAGCTCTTTGCCTATCATGCCTTGTATATTCTGATGCACCAGGTGTAAACAATTTTTATTATCATTTTGTGGAGTTATACAATTGCAACTATTAAGGATTTGTAAGCTACATTCTAAATTATTTAAATTATTATAACTGCTAGAGGATCATACCTCTATTGTCTCATTTTCTAATTTAAATTACTTGGAACGGATTCCAAATTGCATGTCACATCATTATGCTGCTCAATAGGAGCAGATGTCTGGGTAGCCAAGTCCTTGGCTGAGTTAATATATAAATAATATGATAGCACATTTGCTATATTTTGTCTTAAATTATATTTGAATAGTTAATACCTATCTGTAGTCAAAAATTTCTTAATTAAATTATTAATGTCTATTAAATTAATGCTATTAGTATAATTATTACAATTAAATGTCAAATTTAAAATTATTGTTACATGACAAATTATTCATTAATAAATTTAAATCATATCTTATTTTATTCTCCTGTGGCCAACCCTGTGTAAGGCAATGTAAACAAGATAATTTTATGTACATTTAAAGTGTTGAGGTAATCAATATATTTTAATAATTGATTTTTGTTTACATTGCCTCTTCTCCCAACAAGAATTATTAATGTGCTATTAGGACAAAACTTTACTAGTTAAAATTTTATTCATTATATGACTAAAGGATGCTCCAGGCATACAATAATTACTAATTACCTGTCCTTTTAAATGGTTATTTAACATCATGCCCAAATTTTTATCTATGTCATCACAATACATAATAACTTCATGTTTTTTAATATTTAAATTACTTTTTAAGTTTTTATTCTTTGTTATGGCACTGTCATAGAGTGTGGGTGACAATAAGGAGTCACTATTTACACATATTGCCCTCGATGAAAATGGTCTGGAGCGCTGATTCTCACTCTGATGTTTTATTACGGAGTCAAAGCGCTCCTCATAGTATTTACATGACTTTACCAGATCATTCATGGCCAATATGTGTTCTTTTATTTCAACTTGAGCCGATGCATATTTATTTGAGATAATTTGTAAGGAGTTTTTAAGCGACAAAACTTCTGAATTAAGACACTATTTCAGTCTCATAACAGTTTTTCATATTTTCCACCTCAATTGAATATAATTTAAGTTTATTAATTAATTCATGCTTTTCCTTACATATATTTACATAATTTTTTATATTAATTTTAGTTTTAATTAACTTTTGCACTTTCCTAACATATTTATTAATTTTTATGTATTTCTTTAATTTTCTTCTACTGCATGTAATCCTTTCTGCTGTTCTTGATGTGACAAAATCATCACCACTCAAATTGATCGTTGTGGAGGGTTGCAATGTTTTTGAAGATTTACATTCTATGAGCTCATTGAACAGACTTTCGAGTTTGGAACACTTTCAATTCATCTGAGTATTGTTTTAATTGCACAATTTGCTCATTAGCCTCACTTATCTGTAACTGCAATGCAGCAATTAATCTGAGGGATTCCTCATATTCCTTGCTGCATCCGTCAAATCGATGTTTTGAGTGTCCCTTTCTTTTAAAACATTTGTATAGTCTTTATGCAACTTAACCATATCACTTTTTAGTTGAGTATTTTTGGCAATTATATTTATTATTTCCTTTTCGTTGTCATCCCTTTAAGCAACAACTCACACTGCTCCTTTGACGCCTTAAGTTCCAGAAGCGCCATTTGAAGTTGGTTCTCCATTTGGCGCGTTTTGGCGTTGCGTGTATTCATTTTACTATTATGTGTAAATAGCAAAAGAAAACAAAGAAAAAAAACCGAAGAAACAGAGTAAGCTAATATCTAGATCTATGGGTCTACTTACAGATCTCAAATTAAATTATCAGGTAAATAATTCAAATTGAAATCCGAAACAGCATTTATTTAAAAGGTAAATCTTAAAATATTGAAGGGATAACAAGAATTACACTAACTTACAGAAAGTTCAAGCGATGTACGTTACAGCTGTCACTTTTAGTTGAAACATAAAACACTATTTAATTAAAATACTTATGACTTTTATTTATTTTACAAACACAATTAAGTATTATTTAACAACTGTAACTAGAAATTGAGGTGGATATTAACAATTTACAATATTTAATTTTATAAAATAGTTGGGAGCTATTATTTTACAACATGTCATTGGGGTTGCCACAGAGTAAATTGCGTCTATAATAGATACAATCGCACCTCAACTATCTATTATTTTTAATACTAGTATCGAATCTGGTGTGTTTCCTGATTTAATGAAGCATAGTAAAGTAATACCTTTATTTAAATCTGGCAGTACATTGGACCCCGCTAATTTTAGACCTATTTCTGTACTGCCAACACTTAATAAAATTTTTGAAAAAATTATTCTTGATCAAATGTTAAATTTTTTTAATGTAAATAATTTACTTCATAAAAATCAATTTGGTTTCACAAGGGGTCGCTCGACAACTGATGCTGGTGTTGAGCTGATTAAATTTATATTTAATGCATGGGAGAATTCACAGGATGCTTTGGGTGTATTCTGTGACCTATCCAAAGCCTTCGATTGTGTTGTTGAAAAATTATATTTATTTTACGGAAGAGGGCCATTAGAGTAATATATAATTTAAAACCAAAAGAGTCACTGAGACAAAAATTTAAGGAAATTAATATAATTACTCTGGCCTTTCAATACATTTATGAAAATTTATTGTACATACACAAAAATAAAAGTAGTTTTGCGAAAATAAGTGATATTCATTCTGTAAATACTACGAACAGACACAAGCTAGTAGTAACCAGTTAACTCGACTCCACCGAGTCAGTAATTCATTCTTGGGGCGATGTATACGCTTTTACAACAAAATCCCAGAAAATATACAAAATTTGTCATACGCAAAGTTCAAAAATGTTATTAAACTAAGTTTGTATAAAAAGGGTTATTATAATATTAAGGAATTTATGGATGATAATAACCCCTGGGAAGGGGTGATCGCTACCAAGCTATTTCTAATTTGTCTTGTGTTGTTTATTGTAAACATTATTGTAAGCTATTATTGGAAAAAAAAATAGTCCCGCTGGGTTTCTTGCTGGTTCCTCCCAGGACAGAGGTTTTTTTTGCGAACCAGTGGTAAATGAAAAAAGTGACTTTCAATAAGTATTGTTATAATCTACATTGAATAAAAAAGTTTCTGTTTCTATTATCAGGGGCCAAATAAAATAAATTTTAGTATCTGATAAACTTATGAGAATGTGTATGTGTATTGCATCAAGTGATTATTGCTACTAAAAATGTTCTATAACAATTTGTATTATTGATTGTACAATATTTTTTATATTCTTAGTAAAATCACCATTAGACCAATAAAGCAGTCATACCAAAAGATCAGTTAATGGTTTTGGGCAAGAAATTCTCAGTAACAATCTCAATGCTATAGGAATATGAGTGAGAGGAAAGTACACCAGTGTTTGTGCCACTGTAACCGAAATTCGGTTTGGAGGACATCAGTAATACGGAATGGCTTTTAATACGTATTATTTAATAATGTTTATTGAATAGGAATATTCATGTTGTATTTCAATGTTGCAGCCCATAGCGGAGGCGAGTCCAGTGCCTTCGTCGCCAAGCAGCGGTAGCGGCGGGCAGACGTCACCCGCGGCGCCGGCACCTGCTGGCGACGCGGAGCCCGACGCGCTGCCCAAGTACAAGCGCGACCTGGCCGCCAAAGCGCGGGTGCTGCGCGCGGAGCTGCAGGCGCTGCAGCCGCAGACCGGACACTGCCGAATCGAGGTATTTTATTTACGACATAGAAAAATAGAGCCATGGTAGCTCAGGGTGTTAGCGTTCGCCGTAATTTTCACAGTACGCGAACCTACCCGGGTTTGATGCCCGTCGGCACCAATGAAATTACCAAATTCTCGGCGGTAAAAGAAAATATCGTCATGAAATCTGCGTGTCTAAGAAATAAAAAAATATTATTTCGAAGACATAAAGTCCGCCAACAATCAGTGGGGAAGCCTGACGGACGCTATTTTTAGTCAGCAGCCTTGAGGGAAGCCAGTCGACCAAGCTGGTTAATAAATGTTGGTTCTCTGCACGTCACTTAAGTGAAGCCAACATTTATTAACTTTCTTAATATAAGTACCTTACCCTAAAACTCACCTAGAAGTGAGAAGTAAAAGAGATATATAGGCTGTAACTTCAACTTTATTTGTAGAAGTTTTTTTTTTTTATAAAGAATAAGGATGACAAACGAGCACACAGTCCACCTGATGGTAAGTGGCTGCTGTGGCCCATGGACATCTACATCTATCCTCGATTACGAATCAAAATGCAGATGCGTTGTCACCCGTGAGGACCAAGATGGAATGCCTCGATTCCAGTTAAAAAGGTCTTTTTACTGGAATCGATGGATTTGTTATACTAGTTTCTCCAGTTTCCTCTCGGATTTGCTCTAATTGTTTGCAAATTCCAACCAATATTATTTTATCAGCATCACTAGCTGTCCGATTTTTAATGTGGTGTAAGCTTTTAATGGTTCATCCCAAGTTTTTTGTAGTTTAAAAATTGGTCTTGCTGTTGTGTTTTTTACCTCTTTCAAATTACCAATAATTTAAGTTGTTTTTTTTTTTTAATAAAATAATTCACGACACACACCATTTTCCTAGCTTTCCTAGTTAACACTTTTTTGTCGGCATCTTTCAACACTAAAAATGAAAATGTGATTATCAAACCATAGAAACAATGATATGTGCGACTGTACTCCAAGGGCTTAGCGACGTATGAACGGAGCAAGGCGTGAGGAAGGCGACTGAGCTACCAATAGAACGCCGGTACCGAGCGTCTCTCTCTTCGCGCCTCACTCCTTTCGCTAAACAGATCTAAAAATCGACTTCTGCGCATTCAAGGTCATCGCTATTAAACCGTGACGCGACCTATATCTGCCCAGACATATTCCTGGTGGAAAGCAGTCCTTCCACCTAATACACGACCCGCGCGACATAAAGTAAACACATGGAAGGATATGGGAAGTTGTCAATGAGTTTGAACTAAGTTTTCTTTAGTGAATACCTAAATACCAATGCCTATTCAATGCCAGGACAGCCGTCCAAAAACTGACTGAGTAATCTTTATTGTATAGAAAATAGTACTAATAGAAATGAATATAGATAAATATGTCCTGACATAAAGCAGAGTTAAAAAAGTTAGCTTATCTGTATAGATAGATAGATATATAACTCTTTATTGCATTTGAACAAAGTTATTACAATAACGGAAAACTTATGACTACAAACGGCGCTCATATCGCTTTAAGCGATTTCTGCCTGACAAACCGAACATAAAAAAAAGGACATTATAATTTTATATTTTGACCGATAGGTGCAACGTGCAATATGAAATAAACAGGAAAAAAAATATTATTAAAAATAATATTTATAAAAATATATTAAAAATATATACAATATTTAATGATTATATATATATGCATATATATATATATATATATATATATATATATATATATATACAGATATATACATATTTATGAAAAGAGGAAAATACATATTATAATTTATTATTATGACGGGAACTTCAAATAATACTCCTTAAGTAGTTTTTTAAAAGACTGTAAAGATTGCGCTTTCTGAATGTTAAGTGGTAATGAATTCCAAAGTCGCGTTGCTAGTGAAGTAAATGATTTATTATAAAATGAAGTTACGTTGTAAGGAGTATTTAAAGCCATTATACACTGAACGCAAATTGCGGTTATGAAATTCATGTCGATAGTGAAATTGTTCCTTAAGGTACCTTGGAGATTTCGGATCAAACAGTACACAAAAAAGTAAAGAGAGTATATAAAAATTCCGGCGAAGGCGAATAGGGAACCACTCGAGTTGATTTCGAAATTGGGATACATGATCATATTTGCGTAAACCAAATATGAATCGAATGGATAAATTCTGAAGACGCTCAAGCTTGTTTAATTGCTCCATAGTAATATCAGTGTAGCATTTGTCAGCATAGTCTAAAATAGGTAACAAAATGGAATGTGCTAACGCAATTTTGGTACAAATGGGCAGGAAATTTCAGTCTCTTAAGACTTCCATAAGCTGCAAACATTTTCTTGCTTATCTGTTCAATTTGAGGTGCCCAAGACATTGTACTGTCAATTAGAACCCCTAGAATTTTTACAACCTTACTATAAGGAATAACAGAATTCTCAAAACAAACAAAGGGCAGCGTGTGCCATGTAATTTTTTGTAGTAGTTTGCTGCTACCTATCACTATTACCTGCGTTTTACTAGGGTTAACCTTGATTCCATAAGATGTGCAAAATTCAGAAATAATTGTGAGATCTCGATTTATGGATAGCACAGCGGATGGAAGATTTTCAATACTTGTTTGAGAATATATTTGGAGATCGTCTGCATAAAGATGGTAGAGCGAAGAAATTCCTGAAGTAATAGAGCGTATGAAAATTGAGAAAAGGAGAGGAGACAACACGCCACCCTGTGGTACGCCTGCATCTAGAGAACACCACCACCACCATAAGTGTCTTCAATACGGATGCATTGACGGCATCCAAACAAGAAACTACGAAACCAGTCAGTTGCTGCTGGGGATACGTTAATAGAACGGAGCGCAGCTAGAAGTATGTCGAAATCGACTGTGTTGAAAGCATTGCTAAAATCAAGAAGAGTAAGAATAGTAACTTGCCGATTCTCCATTCCTGCTCGAATGTCGTCTGTGATTTTAACCAAAGCAGTGACGGTGTTATGATCAGGGCGAAAACCTGATTGGAATGTATTTAAGAGGCTATTTAGATTCAAAAATAGACTAAGTTGCTGATGAACAAGATGCTCAAGAATTTTAGAAAGAAAAGGTAATATGGAAATAGGACGATAATCACAGAAGGACTTGGGATTAGATTTCTTGGGTAATGGAATAATTTGTACATCTTTCCATAATGTAGGAAAAGTACATGTATTTATAGAGTTGTTGAAAATTTTAGTTATGATAGGAGTCAAGATATCTAATAGCGGGAGAATCATGTTTCGGCTGACATTATCACTACCAGTTGCATTAGAAGTTACATCTGTGATATTCTTTTTAACGTGACAGTCAGCAAACTGACGTAGAACAAATTCAGAGAAATCGGGAGTTGGCTAAGAATGAAGGTGATTTAAGGTTCTAGATTTACAACTGTTAACGTGACTAGAACTTGAGGAAAAGTGCTGATTAAGCATTTCAATGTTTAAATCAGGAGGAAGGGAGTCATTTTGCTTCTTACCAATTCCCAAGCTTTTGAGAAATTTCCAAACCTTATTAGGATCAGATTCATCAATTGTCTTATGAATGTGACGTCGTTCCGCATCTACACATCGTGTTGCGGCGATTCCTATACTTGTACATGTCACGTTGACCCAGCAAAATCGAAAGGCATTATCGTAGGCAGCGAGCAAATGTTGCTTAAGTTGAGCCTTGATTACCTGACTCATATAGTATTTGGTAAAACTATTATTCCTTACAGATATTCAGCAAAGAACTTGGGAATCCACATTGATAAGAATCTGTCGTGGGTAAAGCACATTATAGGAATTTTATCGTAAAGTTTATGCCTCTGCAGCCTCCTTGCATAGATTACGTAACTTTCTTACCATTTCCACCAAAACTATGCTTGCTAAGTCTCTCCTCTTCCATATTTTTGACTATGCAGACTTTAGCTATCTAGATCTTAACGAAGCTCAGCTTGATAAACTTGAGTGGATTGCGCAAATATGACCATGTCTTTCTTTTTCGTACTAAGCTCAAGTGGTAGCCAATACGACTTCATCGGAATGCTCACATACTCAGAAATGAACTTCCATTGGCACTAAAACACACACCATCGTTATTTAAAAAACTAAATTATTGAATTATTATTAAATTGTAACTTCACTTTCACACTAGCCTATTAATATAATAATGGGCGGAGGAAAAAGTTTCTTCATATTTGTTTGTATAAAAGGTTGGTTGTACTATTTGTATCAGACTGGTTTTAATCTTAGTACATATAGGACATTAAGAAAAAGAAAAATAAGAAATAAAAAACACTTTCCCGCCATTTTTCAATTATTTTTCTGTCCGCAAAAATGAGTTTCTATGGTTTTTAAATTTCTAGGGTTGTCAGAACGGGAAGTGGTAAAAAAATAAAAGACTGACGACATTTAAACTAACTCCTATGTATGTGGAAACTGATGAAACTTTAATTCCTAATCTTCAAATGAGGACGACCCATATTTTTTTACTTTATTTTAATTTATTTACGTCACAGGACAACCTTAGCGGCTTCACTAGCTTTCCCGCTCAGCCCGCGTCTCGCCCCGCCCCGCACCTCACGATTGCCCTGCCTGGACGCTTTCGATGACCGGCGGCAAATACTTTATAAAACCGGACTTTATAATTACGGATTAACACGTGCAGCTCTCGACAGTTTCTATACATTGGAATGGCAACTTTCAAAATAGCACTCTAGTGGCGCGAGTTGGTGAAAAAGTTATGAACTATGCAAAAATCTTTATTTGTACGTAGTTTTTAACAGAATTTGAAAATTTTGTACAATTTTACACTGTACTAGAAACAAAACGTAGATTATAGTTTCTGAAGATTTCTTGGGGGTTTTAAAATAAAACTAAATACATTAGGAATGTGAAATTTTCTTTAATTTTCAAGTTGAATAAAACTAAATTTACGGATTTTAACGCGATAAAGTCCGTAAATTTAGTTTTATTCAATGTGTAGTGTTCGCGTAAATTTAAGAAATCATAATTTTCAAGTTTCCTATCTACTGCGTGACTCATTCAACTTATTTACGTATGATTTTAGCAGAACGTTGAAACACTTGTCTAAAAATAATATTATACATTCATCGCATTTAGAAATATTTTGTCCATATACATTTAAAATTAATCTACTTTTAAAATTGTTTACAGAATTTTTTAAGTAATTGTCTATATTTTCTTTGAAAATTTTGTTGATAATGTCTAAAACTCTCTTGGCAATTCTATTTGTCTATTTTCTAAGCTATAATCATTATCTAGGCTACATAAAAACTTTTTACATTTATCATGTGGCAGTGAACTATATACCCAACCTAAAACATAGTACCTATTCTGAATTCTTTTCAGAAATACTAACAGGATAATGTGCTTGGTTAAAACTTTGTTTTCGCTCGATTTGCTCTCTTTGCAAAAGAAATTCACTTATTTTTATACACAGCTAGAGCTTAAACTTTTACATTTTTTCTTATATTTTGATAATAAACTAGAGGTATTAAATTAGTTTTCTTATAATTATCTATAACAAGATGTAACTTTAGGATTTCTGTCTGCAAATTTGCAACATTAGGTATTGTTTTCATGTTGTTCTTGGGTCTCCAATATCGGGTCTACCGAGTTCAATTTGATCTGTTTAGAACTGCAACAAAAAAGGCACACATACTATGTAGTTTCTTACTAAATCCTTACAACCATAATAATGGAAATGTTAAAATTTGGGTATGGGTAAGACAGAAAGTTTATCTTATTGAACAGTCTAAATTTATTTCACGTAGACATCTTCTCTTTACTTATTATATTTTTCTTATTATACAACTTCAAGGTTGGTACTCAACCTGGAATTAACCTAAAAAATTATACTTTTTATAGGTACATCTGCACATATTAGTGTGGAAAAAACACATTCATTACATAAATATTATGCCATCTAAATATTGACAACATACTCCTGACTATATAAATCTTTATTTCGAAAACATTCATCAAAATGATCTGAACAAACAACATAATTGTTGGAAAAATAATCAGCATCTTTAATTTTCATCAAATTATCCAGGTCAGTTTTTTTACAAGCCACAATCCATTGCTTCAATCTAAAAAGAAATTTATTAATAAGTACAACAAACGAAATATTACAAGCCTACTATCACATTTGTTTAACAAAATTTCATACAACTAACCTCTCCAAAACTTTGGGCATTCTAAAGAATGATTTTGGGTCGTTTAGTTGTTTATAATTGTTGCAACCATATACAGCACAAATTGAACCACGTGAAAAGCTAGGTTTTGCAGAAATGTTTTAATTACTTATGTAATAAGTAAAATAATACAAGTAATGTTAACCGCGCAACTATGTACAAGGTTGTAAACTAAATTCAACTACTCATGCCACTAGAGGCGCTAGTGTACATGATTGCCAAGTTTTGAGTGGAGCTGCATGTATTATACCGTAGGTTTTCTATAGTATTTGCCAACGGTTACTGTTAGTAATAGTTACATTGTGGCTCCGTGGTGCCGTGGCTTAGCAATGAGTTGCAGTGCTGAGGGCGCTAAGGGCCTATAAATAATAATTATTCCGTATCTGGATGTTTGTCCTTGTGACATTTTTGTATGTAAACTGTCAACAATACAGGAGAAAATCCTAGTGTAGAGGTAATGTTGTTTTAAAACCTGTATAACCAATATGATTGTCACCAATTAAGGTAATGAATTTTTATAACAAAATTGCCATTACCGTCACAATTTAATACATTTGCAATTTATTTGCCATAGTTGACACACTACCCGCTGTCAACTGCTGCTTTTTTATTTTCAGTTGTTATTAAGAAGAATAAGAAGATGCTGCCTGTCTCCCATCTACCCATCTCCTGGTTTTTATCCCTTAATCGTCCCTATTCGCACTCACGGGATGATATAGGATTGGGGTAGTGGATATTCATAAACCGCCAATGTAGATTATTTTTAAAATAAAATTTAGATTAAGGGTTTAACGCGAATATTACACATTAATTAAAAACGATGGATATTTATGGATATTTTTATTTAGATTTTTTCTCACTCAACAATGTGTGGTGCAAAGCACTCAAAGTATCGGTAATCCCCTGTCTCTTAAATATATGTATATTAGTTTTGTTCATATTACTATTTTACTTATAACCAACAGGTTTCGCGCAATGAAGTACTAGAAGAATCGTACCGTCTAGTGATGAAGTTGCGTGGCAAGGAACTGCGGAAGCGACTGTTAGTGAAGTTCCGCGGCGAAGAGGGTCTTGACTACGGTGGTGTGGCAAGAGAATGGCTTCATCTGCTAGGGCGCGAGCTCTTTAACCCACATTATGGGCTGTTTCAATATGCGAATGCTGGGGATGACAGATATGCACTGCAAATTAATCCAGATTCTGGAGTAAGTTGTATATAGTTGTCTTTTATTATGTTAATCATACTTTAAAATCACAATTTAAAATATCTGGCTTTACATTCAAGTAATTATATACACATGGCCCTCCCTTTGAAGGAATAATTTGTCTTAATTATCATGCTTGTCAGGCAGGTGGATGATGGGGAAGCATCAAATATCTCGAATATTCAACATTGCTCTGCGTCACCAATCTGGGCTTTCTATGTTTGGCATAAACAAGATGATTGTACTGCCATCTATTTTAAGCTATAAAATCTTTTCAATAGACAATATATTTTTATATGGTGATGATGGTGATTTTTGTTGATAGTGAATCAATCAATTATTTTATCTAGGTGAATCCCGAGCATCTCTCGTACTTTCATTTTGCGGGACGTATCCTGGGTGTGGCGCTGTTCCACGGCCACCAATTAGACGCGGCGTTCACTGCGCCTTTCTACAAGCAGCTGCTTGGACGACCCATTACTCTAAGGGATATTCGAGACGTTGATCCCGAGTTGCATCGTTCTTTGTCTTGGATGCTGTAAGTTTTATTTCTATATGCACTAAATAAAAAATAAATAATACAGAAATTTAATTGATGAGAATAAATGTGTAGCTCTATTAATGAACTGTTTTTAATAAAATAATTAAAGTAAAAACTAATGTTACAGCCTATATTCGTCCCACTGCTAAGCACAGGCTCTCTCTACTGAGAGGGTTTTAAGCCATGGATGTGTCCGCCACCCTGCCCTAATGCGTTTTGGCGGACTTCACATGGCTTCGATGTATTTATATTTCATTGACGTCCAGGTTTCCTCACGATGTTTTACTTCAACACCGAACATGTGGTAAAGCAGTACTTGAAATTACAATTAACAATTTAATGGTGCCGGCGAGATTCACAACTGGGTTGCTCGCGCTACCACGGCTCAATAATTAAATAAGGCGTTGGCGTAAACCAATTGAATAAAATCAAATAACTTTTAATATCTTTTTTAAGGAATCAATAAGCTACGTATTATGGGAGCCATGGTATTTCAGGTAGTAAGATCACAGTAAATTTCATAGGAAGCGAGCAATCAGCTTGAACTGGTACCACTGAAGTTCTTAATTGCTATTTAAAATGATTTACCATGTGCTTAAAATAACAAGAAACACATGATATTATGATAGCTATGGTAGTTCAGGGGTATAGTGGTCGCCCTAAATATTTACGCGAGCAACCCGGGTTCTATCCCCGCAAGCACCAATGAATTGTTAATTGCAGTTTTAAGTGCAGATTCACCATGTACACGTTGGTAAAGTAAAACATTGTTGTCACCCCTGAGGCCTAAGATGAAATGTCTTATCAGTGAAAAGAAGGCTCTGGTTCTCTACATTCACCATACAAAACACAGCAGCATTAACCTGCTATTTTACGCTTGTATTCTGTGAGAGCATGAACCTTCCCTGGTCCAGCCGACCCATTCGTGCTACAACCATAATATAGCTACAGCATGTCTCTATCACATATTAAATGCATGCTGTTGCATATATTGGAAATAAAAAAATTCCTTGCCCTAAAACCCTTACAAAATGAAGAGAAAAGTGTGTATCTATTTATGTAATATGTACAATATACATTAGTGATATTATCTGTTATTAATTACTTTTTTGTAGCAGTAAGGGTGGCAAACAATCACACTGTCGAACTGATGGTAATTCGATGCTGTTGCCAATAGACATCTGTATTAATCCTTGATAAGGAATCAAAGTGCGGAATGCTATGTCACCTCTGTAGTCTAAAGTGGGTCTTTGATTCTTTTCATTCGCCATACGTAACAGCAGCATTTTGTAATAATGATATAAACACAGAAAAGTTGAACATTCAATCACTTGAATTCAGAATTTTAAATTATTAACGATAATAAAATAGTGCTAGAAATTTGCGAGTGAGCATTACATGTTTGTGTTGTGTGATACTTCTATAATCATATCTACAAGGTGAAACTGAAGTCATTGGCCATCCATTGAACATATTAATGTACTCATATTGAGGAATACTTTAGAGAAAATTAAGCCTATCAAAAATGTTGTAGCGGACTTTTGATAGACTATTATTATTATAAAGATAAAAATAATTATATCGTTATTTTATAATTTCAGAGAAAATAGTATCGCGGGTGTAATAGATACGACATTCTCAGTGGAATGTGCATCATTTGGTGCGGTACGAAGCGTGGAGCTTCGGCCCGGTGGGACCAACGAACAAGTAACTGACGCTAATAAACGGGACTACGTACGTTTATACGTAGCGCACAGATTCACGCGTGGAGCTGAGCGACAATGGCTAGCTCTGCAACGGGGTCTCGCCGATATCATTCCACCGCAACTACTCCGCCCGTTGTCACCACGAGACCTGCAACCCTTACTTGCTGGAAGAGCAGACTTGGACCCTGTCGACTGGCGACGGCACACCCGACTCAAACATGTTACACCCGATGCGCCCATAGTGAATTGGTTCTGGGAGATAGTTGAAGAATTCGACGCGGAAATGCGCGCCAGACTGTTGCAGTTCGTCACTGGCTCAAGAAGAGTCCCACTCGCTGGATTTAGAGCTCTACAGGGCTCCACGGGTGCGGCCGCTCCAAAACTCTTTACATTACATTTAGTTGCCGACGCATCTCCAGACTCTCTTCCCAAGGCGCACACTTGCTTTAACCGACTCGATTTACCGCCTTATCCGACTAAGGAAAAAATGCACGATAAGCTCAAGCAAGCTGTCCTTGAAACTGCTGGATTCGCCGTCGAATGATACAGTAACAGTTTATTTGTTTTGTTTATTTTTGTTTGTTTATATAAATCGCCGACAGCAATTGTATTCAATTACTGCCTTTACATTACTAAGTATTTCGTCCTATTTTAAAAGGTCAAACAGAGTAATATGTATGAGACTGATAGTGAACAGGGAACATGACAAATTGGTACTTTTTTGAATATAACGTGAGGTCAAAATTCACCATTTAAATTATAACCATACGAATATAAAATGGGCTAAATAAAATAAGGTTCTCTTAACACACTGATCATCCCTAATAGATCCGCATTCAAGATAACAGCCGCGCACCACGCGTGCTAATGCACCAATGGGGACCGTCGCTCCAAATCAAGGCTTTTGTTTCGAACAAGTGTCCGACCTGTGTACACCTATTGGTTCATGAATATTTCACATAATGATTACATTTTCAGTGAAACAATGTAGTAACTTATCAGAAATTTAAACACAAAAAAGTCAATTCACATTTCGAGCATAATATCGACATTTTCAATTAAGAAAGAAAACTCAACAAAATGTATTTAATTTTGTGTATTTAGTAAAATATTTTTATAACAATGTGTATCTAGTAAAATATTTTTTTATTATACAGTATTATATCAACCACCCGTACATTTGTAAATTCATTAAATTTTTAGGTTTGTATATAATCCAAGCTGTATTTC
The DNA here is from genome assembly GCA_907164705.1 of Parnassius apollo. Lineage (NCBI taxonomy): Eukaryota > Metazoa > Arthropoda > Insecta > Lepidoptera > Papilionidae > Parnassius > Parnassius apollo. The sequence goes on along the minus strand of CAJQZP010001486.1, from coordinate 2,989,987 downwards.
GCTTTAACTGCACATTAACCTCTCAAACGGCAAGCGTCCAAATTTGACCGCTTCGATACCGCACCAACCCACAGCACTTCAACCCTTTTATGTTTAGGGATTACTTTTCTACGAAGAAATTTGGCATTATAGAATCAATATGAAATTATCCTCGTGGAATAAAAAGAGAGTTAGTTTATGGATATTTATTTATAATCTACGTTCATTTCGTACGCCATCTAGTGTTGTTATAAAACATACATAGTAGTGTTATTATAAAATTGTAATGAAAGTTTTTGTGTGAATATAATTTATCTTTTACGTATATAAATTCGAGTAATATATATTGAAATAATTGTGACATCCGCTTGGTATGTTTCTTTTAAAGTTTTGTTTTTGTAAACATTGGCAGTATGAACGTCAGTAAATGACATAATTGGTCCATGGGACAATTGTATTTAAACATTGATAGTATGAACATAAACAATATCTATGCATTTGACCTCCTGCCAAAGGCAAGGTCTAGCCTACTGTCTTCATGGCAAAGTAATTGGCATCACTCTATAATATTGTATACACTATTCCAATGTCAAAATTAATATCCCATCAAAATCCTGGTTTTTTAAATATCGCCACTAGTATATCTATCACCTGCACATTTTCCCGCCTCAGTTTTGGTCATGCTTGTATTCCAGTACACTGCTTAAATCAGGATTAGGGAAAGCTCTGTCTATAAATGTGGGCTAGACGAAAGATCTGTCAATCATTTGTTCAATCAATTATGTCCCACGTCCTGGAAATTCACTCATGTTTGCTACCCCTAATGTATACTCCCTTTGTAAATATTTTGTGTGATTTTATTAGTACTAATAATGTTAAACTGTAAAATTGCTAACCGATTTCGATGGCAGTATTTGAAAATGTGACATCTTTTGTTGTAGATTATGAATCAACTCGAAAAATTGAGAACTCTTATTGTATTATTTACTTGACACTGGCAGAATTCAATTAAGAGAAGCCTTAATTTAAAAAATCTTATTTAATGTGATTGTAACACATATTCAGTATATTTTTTTCCCATTCTTTTCATTAATATTTTAACTAAGCCAAATCCTACACTCCTCCGTGCGTGCTCAATATGCTTAAAAAGCGGTACAATTTTTTTCTATTACATATAATATATTATATATTTCATATGTGATAGAGTCACGCTGCAGCTATATTATGGTTGTAGCACGTATGGGTCCACGGGTCACACAAATGGACCACGCTTTCACAGAATTTCGTATGGCGAGTGTAGAGATCCGGAGACCCTTTTTTTACTGGAAACGAGGCATTCCATTAGGCTTAGTCCTCAGGGGTGACAACGCATTTGCATTTTGATTCTCAATCGAAGATAAATGTAGATGGCTACAGCATCCACTCACCATCAGGTGGACTGTGTGCTCGTTTGTCACCCTTATTCTATTTAACAAAAAATAGTTTTATCGTCGATATTGTAAGAATATCGATAAGTTAATGTTGATTTGTCTTATTTCTACCATAAGTAATCGTCCGCTACATTTCTAGTTTCACCTTTCAAAGTAGCCTATCACGTTTTCGTTTTTGTGCCCGTAGCTTGAGTTTTGCTTAAAATTTGGTGAGTAATCTGAACAAAATTCCTGTAATGTACGGTATCTATTGGAGGTGATCACTGACACTTATGGTTGTAGTAATAGTACATAATAATTTTATACTTCTTTAAATTAATTCGCAAGCTGTTTTGTTATTATTGTATTTTATACAATTTATGATAGAGTACTCGTACGCTTTTTTGATCAACTAACTTGTCTTTTTATACTAATTTAATATTAATAAAAACTGCCATGACTGCACTTTATCTTAATTTAATCAGCAAAAATTATATTTATATTCCAGTGCAGTATATAATAGAATTTTGAGGTGACATATGTTACGTAAGTTTTATGCTTCCCTAAAATAGATAATATTGTAAGTGTAATAGAGCTTAATTTTAATTCTTTTTAGTCACTTAAAATCTATAAAGTGACAAAATTCTTGAAATTAAATGAATTTTTATTTACACTCGATTATACATAAAGCGTACGCATGACTTAATAATTATTCATTATGTCTGCCCAGTACAAAGCACAAATTGAATGCACTTTTGATAATATAATTTAACCTAGCCATTGCTCATATTTTAGGTGCCTTATTGTTTAAAAGCAGGATTCTGTTTTGTATATATTATCGCAATCACAAGCTAGATAAGTGGATATTATATATTATTTAATTTGAGTACCGTATTACTTGATATGTATAATGCATAAGAATTAAAAATGTATTTATAGTGTAAAATAAGTGACATATATAAAAAAATATTATTTATAACTAGAAAGAGTGCCTTTTTTACCTGTTAATGTGTAGTCGCAATATTAAATTGGATGACTGTTAGTGATATATGAAATGATTTATTAGTAAAATGATAATAAATTTAATTGTATTGGAAAAATATACCCTGATATTTTTGCACAATATATAAAGATTTGTTTCATTTATAATTTGAGATAAATTGAAGGCATCGAAATGTGCCACTTAAAGCTGGCTTTTTTCGAGTTCAATCCACAGTACGGGTGTCAGAAAATATAAAAAATTTAAACAATTGATAATATGGAGTGTAGAAGTAAGGAGTACCAACTCCCATAGTAGAATAGTTGAAAAAGTGGCCATCTGTAAGCAGTAAATAACAGTTCAAAAAACTCCACAACAGCGCTGGAGTAGCTACTGGGATGAAGTATTTTCAACACATGAAGCAGTTGTCGACGGTTTGAAGTGTGCTGCTAAACTGCTCAGTAGCTCTAAAATCTAAAATAATTTTATTTAGTAAATATAACCTCAAAAAAGTCGTCTATCCCACTAATATTTTTCGGCACGTTCTTTAAAATTTAGCCCGTAGCTATAGTGGCGCCACCCTTATTTAACAGTTTTCTATGGACACTTTTTAATACACAGTCTGTACTCCTTACTTCTACACTCCATAAATTGATAAGCTTCATCAACAGTTGTTACATTGTTACATAAGACCTGAGCCAACCGTTGTGAAACACCTTTGAAGTCAGGCGATGCCGCCGTCGCAGATGTGCTAGGTTCTGTCACGAAATTGGGAATATAAAAGTTACAAACATTTATTCAATAAGATAATTTTTATTACTACAAGAAAAAATATACTAAGTATTTACTAGTTAGTGTTGCACTGGCGAATATTTTCGTGACACTTTCTTTTCATAGATGTTTTTAGTTTTCGATGTTAAATATAATTATGTAGTGTATTCGCATTTGGATAAACAATTTTATGACAAAAATGATGGAACCATAAGCATGGCCGCCATTTGTATTCAACAATAGTAATTGACTATTAAAGGCAAATAATAATAATAATAAACTATTTTACGAAAACTGGACTTAAAGTTAGTTAAATAAGTACCATAAAAATCGCTCGCGGCAACCGCATGTATTGTACAGCAGACTTGGTGGAGACGGCACAAGTTCGCGCCGCCCTCTGCTCCGCAAGGCGCCCTTTCCCCGCCGTTGCTCTGCACAAAAATATTCGATTTCCAACTGTTCGACTCTCTTTAAACTGTGGTAAGACAATATTTACGACTGCCGTATCAATAATAGGCTTTGCTATGTACAACCACTTATAGACGAACACACCGTGCTTATATTCTTAGGTAGGTCACAGGCAACATTGCTGAGAGGTGTCCCACCTTGCGCTCCTGGCCATAATCGGTTATCGGCTACTACATCTCTGCCAATAGGTCCCTTGCCGATTACTAGGCGTACCCAGACGAGGTGACGAACAGCGTTCGCAGGTGCCAACCTCGCTCACTGACCGTCCTGGATTTTACCTGAGATTTTAGTGCCCATTCTGGGGCTTGGGGTAGGACCAGAGACGATCTCAAGGGAGGAACTGTAATGGAGTAGCCGACTTTACTGGACCTCCGACTAGCGAATGAAGGGTCCGTAAGCACATGTGTGCGGTGGAATTGTGTGGCAAGCAGGCATCTCTCTAGGTAAATGTTAAGAGTCAGAAAGTTTGAGTAAAAAAGTAACAGTTTCCAGACGCCGAGACCCACCGCGGCATTGCTGATCAAGCGGCTAGACCGAGACCAGCTTGAAGCCGCTGAAATCGTCACAGCTTGGCCAGAAAACCTTAAAGAGGTTCAGTTCAATCCGAAAGGGGAAGCAAACCGGTTCCGTAGTACGTGATGACGGAAAAATGCGACTTGTCGATGCCCAGAACCAGTCACTCCAAGCGCAGGATGGTATACTGGTGGTCGGCAGAAATCGCAGGGCTCCGTGTGATCTGTTTGCGGAGTCTGTGCCAGTATACCAGAGCCCGAAGGAGGAGATGGCAAGCTCCGCCTGAGGAGATAGCCAGACTGCGGGACATACCTCGCGGCTACAAAGGCGTTGCAATTCACCATTGCCAACGCCAGGTCTCGGTTCTGAAATGAGCTACTGGAGGCGGCCATATGGAACAGTGCTAGGTAAACTGGTCACCGGACGGAGACGGAGACTCGATCCGAACCTGCTGGGAAGAGTGAACAGCATGCTCTTCTCAGAGGACCGGTCAAGTCCATCAAGCCACCCGCCATCATTATGGGAATGGCAATGATCGATAACCTCTCAACTGCAGACGTCTAACCCTTGGACAAGAAAATATCTCCGTTGATTCCGGGTGTCCAAGTACTGGACATTTTTTACCCGCTTTTTTAATGTCGAAATAAAGCATTGCGCACTATGTCTAACTCATTCTACCATATGCCGATGTGTACAGGATAAAAAAGGTTACCATAAAAACCCCACAGCTTACCTTAAACTTTAGTAGGATTTTATATATATACCATCCGATAAAGTCGTCCGTGCCTGGAGTCAGCCATTAGTGTGACTGACGCGCGCTAACAACAAAGTTGTTAGCAATTATTTTGTACTAATTTATATTAATTGTGTGGTGAATTGTGTTAAAACAATGCCTGGGTAAGCAACCTCCTTACTTGTAATCTCATTTTCTGTTTTATCTCATTGCGGAAATTTGACTTGAAATGTACGTAAAATTTTAGTGTTGACTGTCAGTTTTGTGTCAAAATATGTGTAATTGTTAATCATTTACAGTTTTAGTATATAAAAATGAGGATAAAGTGCAATATTTTCAAAATTTCAAAGTAATTTAATTTCAATGCAAAAAAAAACGCAATAGGTGCAATAGTGTCCATCTATGAGACGCCCGCAGTAGTGAATTCTAGTTCTTTGTTTTGCGGGTGGCGAAAAAAGGAACTAAAGTTTACCATACTGCATCACGTTCAAATTCGGTTGAATTGTTAGAATCGTGAAGAATCTAGCGCCCTCGAGCAGACAAACGGAGCTTGGTTGATTACAATCTCATTCGATGATTTATGCAAAAATTAGATGTGGCATTTGGATATGCCATGTATGTTAACACAAGACTTCGGAATTTTTTAAACAATTTATTAAAACAGAAAAGTAGAAAGTATTTACATATGCTTTTTAATATTTTTATTTTAATATTTAATATTTGAAATGTTTATTTTTTTTATTCAAATATAAACAGGTTGTGGTTTTTACGGTCACCTTAGACACATGTTTCTTATATCGGTTTTTTTTATTATACATTTTATCTCTTTGCTTACACACTAAATAAATAATTCTTTTTGATTTACTTTTTACGTACTTTTCAGTTTTGCAAATCGTGTAACGTTGCGTTATGTTTCAACCTAGAGCAAGATTGCTGATACCTACAGTACCATTCATAAATAATTAGTACTGTAGATACAGTAAATCGAACAAGTACCAGGAGCCTTTAACCTTTTGAGCGCCAAAGTCGTCTATACGTGACCAGCACACGCGTGCCCTGAGCGCCAACGACGTCTATAGATGACAAAAAACCCGGCCCACAAAAATATGAAATATAGACATTGGAAAATTATTACTGGTATTTTAATTCTACACCCCTCAAAAAAGAATAACCCAGCAACATGTGAGTATAAAAAACAAGTCTTCTAGAGCCACAAGTACTAAGAAACATTGAACTAAAAAAAATGGATTTTTATCTAAGCAAATACTATGTCCAGCACGCCAAAGTCGTCTATGTTAGACCGCTAGTGTTGTAATGCGTTAGGCATAAATTTATTGAAAACTATTCAAAATTAAGCTCAAACGTGTTATTTTTTTCTATTATTATTGATATTTAAATAAAACAAAAGGTTAGAAATATAAAACTATAATTAGCTACATGAATTTAAAAAAAAATAACAAATTATCTTCGCATAATAAATCTAATATCTCAACTCTGGCGCATCCTTAGCGCGACATCGAAAATCAGTTCACTGGGCGCCGTGGTCAAGTATAGACTATGTTCCTTGGTATAGACGACACACTGATGACGTCATAAGCGATTAGCGGGAAAATTAGTGCAGTGCAACATGAACGATTCCTCAGAACTCATTCGGATTTTGGAAAGCGTCGACGATGATGAATTTTCGGAAATTTAAAATTATCGTGAAACCAAAGTTTTTCGTTTTCGATTAACTCTACCTCAATGAGGTAGGAATACACTTTATAGTCTTTTTTACGGTTAATTTCTTTTTTATAGCATAGGGTAATAAACGAGCACACAGTCCACCTGATGGCAAGTGGTTGCTGTGGCCCATAGACATTTACATCTATCCTCGATTACGAATCAAAATGCAGATGCGCTCTCACCCGTGAGGACTTAGATGGAATGCCTCGTTTCCAGTAAAGAGGGTCTCCGGTTCTCTACACTTACCATACGAAACACAGCAGCATTAAGCTACTATTTGATGCCGATATTCCGTGAGAGCGTGGTTCTTCCCCGGTTGAGCCGACCCATTCGTGCTACAACTACTAACTCCCGTAATATAACTGCAGCATGGCTCTACCACGTTAGAAAATTTGCTTTGGCCAGCTAAACATTTATGTTTTATTATTCCATAAGATTTTTATTATTTTAAGACTAATATTACCTATAATTTATTAATTATTTTTAATTGTTGTTTTCTATATTAAGTACTGATTGAGTTAAAGACCAAGATTTTAATATTTTATGACTAGACCTAGTGCAAATAATTATTTACAATTGTTGAATAATTATGTACCCTTTGTTGATTTCTGTAATAAGTACTGATTTTTTTATTCCATGACCAAGATTTTAATATTATAAGACTGATTTTTCTAGTGCGAATAATTACCTATATACAGTTGTTGATTAGTGAATAATTACGTACCTTTTCTATTTTAATAATATAAAATTACAAATAATAAATGTGTTTTCTTTACTTAAGGTATGAAGAGCAATTTTCATTTTGTGTTGTGCGATTTTCTTTCTCAATCTCAAAATCATTTAGCAACATCAGTATCATATGAAACCCCCCTTTATCATAAGAGCGTAAGACTTTTCTTCTGTGATTCACTTGGCCTACGCCTTGCCATAAAATATTTTGAATAGATGTCTGTATATTTTGGTTACATCGATTTTGAAATCGATACACAACGTGCGACACGGCTACATCTCTAAGAAAGTTTCAAAAAGAAAGGTCAGCTACGCCGTTGTCGTCCAGTCGTGACAGTGACGTCATCACGACGGAGAGTAGTGTTGTGGTTTACTACTATTTTATTGTTATTGTTTGTTTTTTATTTATGTACAAAGTACATATATAAAAAGAGTGGAAGACAGCACAAGATTAAATAAAACATACCCGATTATAAAGACTCATTTATTGTATAAAAAACCAACAAAAACAAGTTATTTTGTGTTATCGATATATCAACTCTTGGCAGCACTGTTTTTTTCGTAGGTATTTTTGTTTACTTTTCGCTTTGGCGTACAGGACACGGTAGTGAGTTTTTGGCGTGGCGCTCAAAAGGTTAAAGAAATGAGTACCCATGTTATATATTTATTCAATTTTATACTTATGTACATCCATCCATTTAGTTTTTATTGTTGCCTAGCTATAATTTGTTCAGCTGATTATTTCAGACTTTCATCGTTGAAATAGTTAAGTTACAGCCTATTTACGTCCCACTGCTGGGCCTTACCTCACTTCTGAGAGGGTTTTAGGGCAAAGAAGTGTCCGCCGCGCTGCCCCTATGCGGGTTGGCGAACTTCACATGTCATGTCACGATATTTTCCTTCACCGCCGAGCACGTGGTAGATCAGCACTTAAAATTGCAATTAACAATTTCATTGACGCCAGCGGGGATCGAACCCGGTTTGCTAGCGTACTGTGAAATTTAACGCGAGAGCTAACCATCTGAGCTACCGGGGCTCCTCTGAGCCACCACGCTTCTCATCGTTGAAATGAATACACCTTTATATTTTGTATGTTTTTTATAGAAAAGGGTGACAAACGAGCACACAGTCAACCTGATTGTAAGTAGTTGCTGCGGCCTGTAGATATCTACATCTATCCTCGATTACAAATGAAAATGCAGATGCGTTGTCACCCGTGAGACTAAGATGGAATGCCTCGTTTCCAGTAAAAACCGTCTCCGGTTCTCTACACTCACCATATGAAACACAGCCAGCATTAAGCTAATAATTCATCACAATATTTCACGCTGGTATTCTGTGAGAGCGTGGTCCTTCCCCGGTCGAGCCGACCCATTCGTGCAATTACTGTACCACGTATAAAAAATGTTTTAATGAAGTAGTACATAGTGCACAAAAAAGTGCAAAATCTGACTTTAATTTTGGCATATTTTTGGAGCATAAGAAGTGGGTTCTATAAAAATATATATACATAATATTTTTTTTATTTCAGGAAGAGATATGTTTATTTTAAATGTTATTACTTTGTAGATATTATTTGTGTTAAAGGAAATATATTACCTTTGAGAGATAATGTTGCTAAAATTATTTTGGTTATTGGAAATGTAATATAACCGTCCGCCGCGCACCCCGCGGCGCCACTGAACGGCTTTGTCACTCGACACTATTATGGCGCATTGAGTAGTGCTTACAAAAAAAAACGTTATTTTAGACTCTACATCCGCGGGAGTGACCCTTGAGTGGTTTTATAGCTTTTGAGGGAATGAATGAATCTTTATTTCTCTACAAGTGCTGTTGAAAATTGTTTGCTCAAATAAAGTAATTAATTTTTCAATAAATTTGGCACTTACGGCTAAAATTTTGATATCGGCTTATTTCATAACTTTATGAGATTTGTAAAACTTAGCAAGATCTATTTAAAGATGACTGAATCATGTAAGGAAAAAGAGAGGTTCAACTAGTCCTGGAAATAAAACCACATGTTTCTTCATGAATTTAAGTATTTTTAATGAAATAAAAAAACGAGTGTTAATTTTATTGACTAATGCATTAAACCTTTGACTGCCGTGTCCATTGATTTATATAACACTAGATCAGTAATAACCGCGCCAAAGCGTTGCCACTGCACATATGGCCACAGCCATATGCCTAGCTAACGTGAGTTCATTGTTCAATGTGACACCGACAGAGTTGAGCCGCGACAAAAATGGGTAAATGCGTAGTGAAAGAATGCTATTCAAGGTCACAAAAACGTAATAAATCAAGCGGCATCACTTTCAACACATAATTTTTAGTTCTTGTTTTCATATAAACGTAAAAAACATCAAATAATTAAATAAAATTATCGGATATTGCCATTTAGGTCCAATGTTGCCACTTTTCCGGATTTGTGATTATTCTACATTAATGGGAGACTATATAATTAATGGAGTAAGTTAATTTGTTACCTCTGATTTTAAATATTTTGTAAATTATAATAAAAACTACGTTTTAACTTTCATACAAAATAATTAATTATTCTTATTTTAGTTTATTCATGAATTATCTATTAAATATATTTTATTACCTATTTTATATTAATAATTTTATATTATTTATAATTTCATATAAATTTTATATTAATTATATTTTATTAGATCCCTATTTTATATTGTTTGATTTATTAGAACCATAAAAATACGTTTTATTTCATCATTATGTTTACTTCTATTCATCTGATAAGCTTTGTATCCCTTTTTTCTAAGGGGACGTAATAAAGATTTTAAAATAAAATATACTTTTTTGATATAAAAACAATTACTTGCAGCTTAAAAAAATTTTTATTGCGTATTTTAGGTAAAATTTCATATAGTAAGCCACACCAACCCGCCATTGCATGTTTGTGTGTCTATCTTTATCTAATCTTACGACGACGTTATTGTTTTCGCAACTTGTGTAAGTGAGATAGATATATGTTTACTTAAAATTGTTATTAGTTTCAAAGCTACGTCGTCGCGTTTGGATAGTGGTTACACTTTTTTCGACGCGCGGTAATGTGGTTTGCTCCTCTAGTGTTGTATAACTCAATGGCCGTGTCAATTTCCTACGCGGGCCCCGTCTTTGCCCACGCAAACCCTAATATTATAAATGAACTCCAAATAGTTCAGAACCTCTTCTGTCGTCGAGCTGCGAACGCACCTTGGTACGTCCGTAATGCCGACCTTCATCGGGACTTAGAGCTCCCAACAATTCAACAATTTCTTAAAAAACTCTGAGAACTTCTTCAAAGCCTCAGAGTCGCACCCAAACCAATTAATTCGTGAGGCAGCTTCTTATGCAGCCCCACCCCCCTCTCGCTATCGTGTCCGCAGGCCGAGAAACTCTCTCTCGGACCCGCCTAATAAACTGTCAAACGACCTGAACTGTCTCCTGGCGGCTCAGGCCAACTCTAATTAAATTAAGTTATTGTATTAACTAACATTAATTTGCCTTCGTAAGCACTCCCTCAGCGGCTCTTAGCCGCCTGCGCCCCCTTTTCCCAAAAGAGGGTCGCTCACGATAAGGCACAATAAAGCTTAATCAGCCGGCTGCCTGTCCCCAAAGGCGGTTTTTAGAGGGTATCACTTAGGGTCCCCGGTAGGACAGTGAGCCCCTCGTAACCACGATAGACCGGCTATCGTGGTATGCGTAATGCATTTTCCGCCTCCCTACGTATAGTCACGGTAATTTTATAATATTACCGTGGTATAGGCACGGTAATTTTATCTATACAGTATTCCAACTTCATACAAACGGACGAAGCGAGAGCTATGCCTACGCGCCTCGATCTCGGCATGCGCTCGGCATGCAGACAGTCGTGACTGTGTCGCAGTGATAATTTTGTGGAATATATATAAAAATGAAGGAAATAACTAATAGAATAGAAATAAAGAAATAATAAATGCGAACTTCATTTAAAACCAAACATATAAGTTATAAAATATCTTTTACTTGGTTATAGATACCTCTTTATCCAAGTAAAAGATATTACTTTTCTCCACCTTGTCCATGTTTCCCAAAATAATTTTTAATTAAGCTTTATATTATAATGTGGATTTTTTTATACTTAAAAATTTAATAATAAAGTAATTCGTACGTCTCAGCCGAGGCGCAAATATTTTTCGGTCGCAAATTCATAAGACCGATTTGTTATTCAAACATAAACATGGTTTTTTAATTAAATCTACCAATCAAAAAACGATACGCATTTTTATTGAACACTTCCTATTGAATTTTCAAAGTACCTATTATATTTGATTATATAAAAAAAAGTATATTTACAATCATAAAACTAAATGGAAACACAAAGTAGGCAAATGTAATGCTGAAGGCAGGCAGCCCTATTGCATGTTTACGTACCGCGCTGCTGTAGGCATTTATTTCAAAGATACGGCCGAGTTACAATACTGTATAGATAATATTACCGTGGTATAGGGTAGCCCTTTAATTGCTTCGGGCGCAAAAAAAAACTGCCGTGTCAGTCACTTTGTACGGAGTATTGCATTTAAAACGTGACCGACGGCAGTTTAATTGTTAATGCCGCATCTGGTCCGAACTACATTCTACATCGGTGTAAGTTGATTGTTGGTTTTTGTAAGCTTACTATTAATGCGTTTTATGATAAAAAATTGTATTGTAGCTTATGATTTTGCGCATAAAATATTGTAAACAATAGATTTAAAATTTAATGAAAATAAAATCGAAGTATTAAAAAACTTTGTTTCATCGAGAAATATGACAATTTTGTCTTTATTCAATATTTACTTACACTTATTACTTTGGGACTTTATTTAATTTATGCACTCGTTTATAGGAAATTTCATAGAGAATTCAGAAATGTATACATATTATATTATTTGATATACCAAAATCAAGAAATTTGCGTTTAAACGGATTGCGCTCAATGCGCCGTCAATTTTATTAAACAGCTCCGCAGTCAACGGAGCATGACGGTTAGAGTCTCTGTTTTTTGATTTCGTTACTTACTTGTTTCTAGTTGTTTTATCTACTTCTGTCTCTTTAATTAAGCGGTGTAAGCTTGGTATTATTATTATCCCGTGGGTGTCGTAAGAGGCGACATAAAGCAATAACAAACCCCTCCCCACCTGCAATGGTACCTCCAATCACCGGTTATACCTCAGAAACACAAATAGAAATGTATAGTTAATGGGGAAAACTACCCCTGTCTGCGGATTGCCAAGTTGCCCACCGTATGGAAAAATGGCAAGGTTGGTCCTCTTGAAGAAGGAAGGCAGGGCCGCCGATTCTCCCTCTGCTTACCGTCCTATATGCCTCTGTGATGAGATTGGTAAATTGTTCGAGAAAATAGTTGCTACTCAGCCCAACGGGCATCTGTCGCGTGTCGGTCCCGACTTGGCTGATAGCCAGTTTGGATTCCGACGGGAGCGTTCTACAGTAGATGTCATTATGCGTGTCCGCTTCCTGTCGGAACAAGCAGTGCCCCAAAGTGGTGTGGTGTTGGCGATAAATCTTGATATCGTCAACGCCTTTAATTCTCTGTCCTGGGACGCAATCTGGTGTGCACTGGCACGCCACCAGGTCCCCCAGGAGGACTAAATGAATGGTTAACAATAAATGCTTTACAAAATTATATATATTTTTTTTTTAATTACCTACTCCGGTTTTTGAGTAGGTCATTGGACCTTTTTAAACCTTTCGAATGAACATACATAACCAATGCAATTGTAAAGCCTGAGATCGTTACGAAGAAAAACGCAGATAGACTAATGCAGCCACTTCAAACCATTATTTGAACGATAAAATAGGGGCAACAATCCGCCGACGCGACGGCCAAGTTACCGCCAAAACTCTGTTTAGCCAGTCCAGTCCGTAGAAGCCAGTTCATTGTACTTGTATAAATAATGGCCTCTCCTCTCATGGACCTAGAAAAAAGGGCGGACGCCGTCTTTTAAAACAATTACTGACTCACCCATAGTAAGTCAGCTCGCTAATTACAAACAAGCCGGCACGCACATGCACACCATAGTAAGTCTACCGCCCGCCATTACGCTCCAAACCGCGTTCGCGTAGTTACTCACACATAGTTACGCGGCCGTTATTGCGGTGTGTCAATTGTTTCTTTGAGTGCGCGCAAGAAACCAAGAAACTGCGCGCGGCCGAAATCTGAACTAATCGTGTGCCGCCATCTTAGTGTTTATGGCAAGTGTCAAAAGAGTGTGTTACGAACCGTGTTTTTATTCATTTTTTCGGTAAATAACCGTATTCATTGTGCCGAAAGTGATTAAAAGTGCCGACAGGGATGTAATATTGAAGGTCAAACGTGATTATAAAGAATAAGCGATCCTAGAGTACCATTATCTAAAGTTAGAGTCCGCGTTACATATTTGACAGGCAATTTTTAGGTCTGCCATAACACTAAGACTCCCCAATTTTTTTCGGTTCATTATTCCTTTTTTAGTTTTCTTCGTATCATTAATATAATGTAGTTATATTGCATATAAAGCAATGTTTTTATTTTGTTTTAGGCGTTTCTGAACACACCGGCCCCTAATAACTCAAGAACTCAAGAGGGTAATGTAGCAGCAGCTTCGTCTTCTGAAATTGTGACGTAGGACAAGCCTAAGAACCGGAGGAAAAATTTATGATTGAGACGATTTTGGCATGGGCGCTACGTATGTTTTACTTCGTGAAGAAAGAGATTACTAACATAAATAGACTTTGGTTGAAAATGAAAGCTGATATTGATTTTCAATATGGCTACAATATAAAATGTGCCATTATAAATGAAAAGTATTAATGGAACGCAGTGATATTGGACAGCAAAATATATTCTGAGACTGCGCTAGGCTAATAAAAAACTTGCATGGACTTTTAATTTCGTTCTTTATAATAAGTTTTATAATGCTATACAATCTCTGTTTCAAAATACCGTTTTTAAATTTACTATAGACAGAATATCGTTGTTTTTCCCTATAATTATGTAAAAAAAATTGGCCAACCTCTTTTTCGATTGAGCTCAAATTTTGCATACACGTTTAATTTGAACGACAATGCATGGTTAGATAAATAACGTCATTTTAAATCCAATATAACGGACTCCTAAAGATTGAGGACTAGTTATTTTTTATGCATCCCCATGATATGGGTGTCAAACAAAAGGGTTTGCTGAGAAAAATACAGAAAATAAAACTAAAGCGTATATTTTAATTTTTTTAATAATATTATTTGTCTCGAACTCAATGGCATAATTTAAAAAAAATGGTTTTTAACTAATAATTTATATTAACGCAAGTCTTACCATTGAATAATATAAATATACGAAAGTTACATTCAAGAAATATATTTATTACGAGCGAGGATCGAAACAATAAATACACGGTTTAAAAAAATTAACTCTTTGTAAGTTTAAGCTTAACATTAAAGTTTTTTAAGTGATCTTTGGTGACTACCATTCGGTCATATATGTATATTTTGATAAAATTCTAGTAATAAGATTGAATGAAGGAACTAATATTAGTTAAGATGGCAACACCATCAGTCGCGCGCAGTCTTGCGCGCACTATAGCGAGTCTGAGCGAGACTCAGTCCGAAACCATAAACTCCTTAAGATAAGTTCAAAAAAGCAGCTAAATATAATTGAATTATGTAGATATGTACGTATTGTTTCAAAATAATGTGGCTATAGACAGCGAGAGAAAAAAAAATATCTGAACATCAATTTACGTAGAATAGTTATTAGGCGACAACCGACAACGACACCACGGAATAATAAAGCGAACTGTGAATATACACAATAATCTATACATTACTGTTTAGATTTGACGGTTAAATTTGACACGCCATAATCATATTTTTTTAATGATCGACGCGTTTAGGAATTCTGAATTATTCCAAATTTTAAACCTTTAATAGGAAATGCAAGAGTTAGTTGATATTGCTTTCGCGGGTTCTCATTGTTCACAAGTTCTTATTTATCGATTATGGGTTCATTGACATCGATTTTTCGATGTTTGACAAGTGGCAACATCGATGTTTTAATTTTTAAAATCGACGATCATCGAACATTCCTATGTAGTTCGCACACTTGACAAGGACAGACGTCGAAGTCGCTACTTCGGGTGCTAGGCTACATTTACGCATTTATTACACATTACGCATTAGCGATTTAGAACTACGCTTCAATAAAACAATAAAAGAAATGGAGAAAACGAAGATATTGGATGTTAACCACCCACCGAAACATGTACCTCTCCGCTGTACCGCTTTGTGTTTCACGTATACGCAACCTCTTTTCTCTTTTTTTAATAACTCTTTTACTGTCCATTCTATCAAGCTCTGGAATGCCCTACCGTTGCGTATACGTGAAGCATAAACTATTGTTATCTTTAAGCGACTACTTAAAGAGCATTACTTGTCTCAGTCGTTCAAACACCTTTAGAATAAATTAAGTGATTATGTATCTATTGTATTTATCTGCTTTATATTATTGTGAGGAATTTTGTTATTTATATACAAGGTGTATATATATTATATATATATATATATATATATATATATATATATATATATATATATATATATATATATTTGGGTAGATGTAAGTTTGTTTATATATGTATATATATATATATATATATATATATATATATATATATATGTGTATATTATATGTTTTACTTTATTTTTATTATATTTTATCAATTTATATTATTTCATGTATTAGTTATTTATATGTTATTTTATTGCATGTATTGTCTATAAAACGCATGTATTGATTATATTATGTATATTTATATTGCATCACCTACCTAGTTTTCAATGTTCTAATCCTTTATACCTTTGGTTGCCTGGAAGAGATCGCTATGTAGCGATAAGACCGCCAAATTGTGCTTACATATTACAATCTACTTTTTTTTTGTTATCTGTATATTTGTTTGTGGTTTGTGGTGTACAATAAAAGTATATTCATTCATTCATTCATTCATTCAACAATACATGTACATATAAAGTCAAAGTAAAGTTACAGTCTTTGTACGTCCCACTGCTGGACATAGGCCTTCTCTCATTTCTGAGAAAATTTTAGGTCAAGGAAATGTCCACTGCGCTGCCCAAATGCGTGTTGGTGAACTTCACATTTCTTCGAAATATTTTTTTTTCATTTCTCAGAACTGCAGAGTTGCTCACGATGTTTTCCTTCACCGCCGAGCACGTTGTAAATCAGTACTTAAAATTGCAATTAACGATTGCATCGGTACCGGCGGGGATCGAACCCGGGTTGCTGTGAAATTTACACCGAGCGCTTATCCTCTGAGCTACCACGTCTCTGATGTACACATATCTATTTAAAAAAAAACGCTTAGCAATTTTCTTATAAAGAAAGTAAGGAAAATATTTCGAAAATGTAATATTAATGTAAGGATAATGCTAAATTCATTAAAACTTTAGCTAAATATAGTTTTTAGTAAAGATTAAACACACAGCCGCTCGCGACACTAGCCAACGAGATGAGTTTTATTATAATATTAAAATAAATCAAAAACATCTGTTAGGATGCAGGAAGTGCCAAAAAGTATCGTTAAATATCGTATCGATATATTAAGAAAATATTGATAATCATTGCAATATTTCAAAAAAAAAAACGCCAATATATTGATATATCGGTGAAATTTTCTAAAACATATTTGTATTTTATGAATTAATATTGTGTTTTTGTTTTAGTAGTGTAGTTAAATATAAGCTGAATACTACGTTAAATAAAACCTGAATATAACCTGAACACTGCGTTAAATAATTTATCAGCAATAAATAATATCATTATAATTGGCGACATAAACATAGATATTAAAGTAACTCATTGTGACCAAAAATCAAATGATTATTTAAATCCTATGGCTTCTCATGGAATGTTTCCCTCATGCGCGACGGACTCAATTCTTTTTGGCGCAGCGCTGGCAGTCTGCCGCATTAAGGCGCCAAGGTTTCCACGGCTGGACGCGCTTTTGGCCAAAGTAGCGCTATTCCAGCATGAAGAAGAAGAATTGAGGAACGTATCGCAAAGGCTAGAGCTCTCATCGGCGGACTGATATGCTTCAGATTAGGCAATAACAGGCCAAGAATTGTGCGCACCGTCAGGATGGCGTTTGCTGGGACAAATGTCAGTTTGTCCTAGCCGGATATAACGCAAAAACTGACGGAGCGCATAGATGATCTGAAGCAGAGAATCGCTGCTTGGGGAAAGCGGATTTGGTGATATACCGAGAGGTAGACACGGAGAAACGGTTCAACCAGAATCGTCTCTTCCATTGTGATCAGAAGAGGCTCTATGAATAATTGAAAAACACCTCCATTCCCTCCCATCTTGTGGAATTGCTAAACATCACTTGTGATTTTAGCAATTCTATTAGAATAGAGCTGGGAATGGATAAGTGTGCTGTCCTCCATGTTGAAAGGGGAAAGGTTGTTAACTCCGTCAACTTAAAGACCCTTTCCGAGACTGAAACATACCGATACCTGGGTATGTCACAGAACATCGGTATCGATGAGGCTGGTATGAAGCAGTCAGTTTGCGAGGTGTTTTATGCACGCTTGACCAAAGTGCTTAACAGCCTTTTGTCTGGTGTGAATAAGACACAAGTATATAACGGTTGGGTCATGCCTGTACTCATGTATACCTTTGGCATACTTAGGTGGACTCAGACGGAATTTAACGCCCTGGTTAGAAAAGTCTGCACTACTATGACTATGTCGGTAATGAGGCTGTACTTGCCGCGAAAGCATGGTGGGCGTGGCTTTTTGAGCGTACGCACAATGCATAATCGTGAAGTGTGCCTTCGTAATTACTTCCTGGCGAGATCGGATGATCCGTTCCATATGGACGTCATTTCTTGTGATAAAGGACTTACCACCCTATCCTTAGCCAACGAGCAATGGCAAGACCCTGCAGTGCAGAGCACTTCCGACCGGGAGACCGTATGGTAAGAGAAGGAGCTCCATGGGAGGTTTCCTATTATTATTTTTATTGTAATTAAACTGTTAGTATTCATAATCATATTATAAATAACATATTAGAAACATATTTTCGATAGTCAATTGACAGTAGTGTAAAATCTTTTTAATCGTACGAAAGATAATATACAATTGGGAAATTAATGCATTTATGCACATCAATACTTATTTGAAAAAAAAAAGAAACTCAAAGTTTGATGTACTGTGCTGAAAGTCAGCATCTGCTAAGATAAACAACTGATGCCACTTTCTCTAATGAAACAGCTTGCAGTGGGCACCAAATACTTAAGCGCCATTAAGGGATTGGTGTAATGACAGCTGTTGTTCCAAAATTTTGATAGATAATCTGAATTCCAGCGGTTTTAGTCAGTGGCAACCACGATGTTGCAACTGGAAATATATAGCATTTGAAACATTTTCGATACTTGATATTTTATATCAATGTATCGAAATAAAATATATCGCCAAATTATATCGATATATTGAACATAATATATCGATTTATCGAAACATCGATATTTTTTCTATAATCCTAGTATTCTGCTCAGCCAGGAGTGGCCAAGAAGTTTTCTGGGTTCTGTGATTCTGTGCTATATCTCTGTCTACGTATATAGTATAATATTATCTTTGGTTCTGTGCAACTCTTATTAGTTTGTGGTTCTGTGCTTCTATGGTGTTTTGTGTCTTTATGTACTCTGTGTCTCTGTCTACGGTGGTGCTATATGAATCCATAGACAAATTTAGCAGTGCTGCCAATATGTGGGGAATTTCCTAAATTTTTTTTGGTTTTTTTGTGTGTGTTGTTTTTCTACGGCAATTTATGGAATCTCAAACCGATAGAGGATTATTTTGAGATTGGTATTATGCGGGGAAAATGAGGTGATTTTGAAAATCGATAGCCTGTTTCAAGTCGGATTACGCTTTTTCCATAAATCTAAATACTTATATTAATTTTTTTTGGTAACTTATGATTTAATACTTATGAACCCTTAACCCTATTTTTAAATTATCTTCATTGCACCACATTTGATTTTTAGATTTATTTCGGCAGCTTATGTGTATTATTTGTTACTTTTCAATTACTTTAATATTTTGTTAATTTTAAATCAGAGAACCACATTTAAAAAAATGCAGATACTGTTGTACTTTTTAATGGTAACAAGGAAAGGAATAAAAAAATACTCCATTGAGTAAAAAGATTTTAACAAAAATATGTAGAGTGAAAAAAATTTTGATAAAAAACGTAAGCTAAAAAAGTGTGTGTGTCCGCTCCTACGCACGGCTAGAGTTTACTTCTTACGAACGATTATAAAATATATACATTATTAAATGAGGGTAAATGAACGATTTTTTTATATTACTAAAAGCATGCATTATTATTACACTATAATTTTATTTATATTAATTATATAATTTATTTATTATTTTAGTCATGTTTGATTTTATTCATAAAATTTCATACCCCGGGCTTATATATGAAAATCGATCCTTAAGGAGTGAATTCCAATAAAATCCAAAAAATAATCTCAAAAAATTTGCTGAAACTTGTAACATTTCTTAAAATAAAATTGAGAGGAAGTTATGGGGAATCAGTTGATTTTTGTTTTGAATTGGGGAATTTGACTTTGGTTTTCGGGGATTTGACACATTGGTGCTGGCAACGCTATTGTTTAACTTGCTACATATTTATTTGTCTATGGCGGTATTAAACGGGAGAAGCGAATCGAGGTGGTTGCTCTTCGTTTATTATTATTTATAATTAATTTACAATATTTGTAGGAAAGCAACCACTGAAGCAAAATACACTTACAAATGATTTTTAGTCTGTGAATTGGTGTAATCCATTTTTTTTTGTGACACAAATCTGTTATACTGTTTATATTTTTATAAATCTGCTACAATGCCGACGAGTGCAGTTTATCAGCCAACAACAGTGACTTATGAGCAGCAGCCAAACGAACAGCGATGGAACTGCCCCATCAGCTACTTTTCACGTCGCGTGACCAGTAGTTTGAATAGGGCAGTATGTGTACGACTTGGACTATGTCTGTTGGGCAGCACCCTTTGTATCATAGGTAAGAAATTCTTATTAGATCTTGAAGTATTTGTTCTGACACTTTAATTATGTTTTAGACGTTAACGCTAATCACATACATATCCATTTGCCTTACTTCCAAGGTCTGTTATATCCAGCCCTTTCAAATTTAATTTTATTGATGAAAATTAATGATTGTGTGAATGTGAATTTCTCACAATAATATTTTTTTTTATAGAATAGGGTGACAAACAAGCACCTGTAGTAAACATATGGGTAATGATTATTGATTTCACTTACTATCATCTTGTAAGTTGGATAATGATGTATGTAATAAGTTTTTAACATTTTATGCAGAAGTAGTTTCATATTACAACCCACCATAAAGAACTTAATTTATTTAATCTACAAAAGTTATTGTAATGAAATTGCAATTTTAGTTTTGGACAGTGAGCAGCTTTGTAAGACAAGAAAGTCACAGATTATATTTTATAATGTACAGCCAACTCTCATTAATTCAAAACTTGAGGGACTCTTAAAATATTATGAATTATCGAGTATTTGAAATATCAAATGGTTCGAAACTTTTGAGAGAAAATAAATAAAACTTCGAATTATTAAGTGTTGATCAATTGTTATTTATTAACTGTTATTATTTAACAATGACAAAACTTTAGAAGTATGTTTGTGTACATATTCATAGTGTGAATTAAATAATCTTTTGAAAGAACTCTGTTATACTGGTTTGCTTCAAAGCACACTATTGCTGTTCAGACTGCTCAATAACTTTTTAAGAGGAAAAAGTGTCTAAAATACTTTTTCTTCACTTTCAGTTTGTAGACAGAAGCTTTGTAAGGTATTGAATGAGGCTCTTGCTTCCTTAACTGACACCTCTGCCAGACGTTCTGATTTATCATCGAAATGATGATACAAGTTAAAACTTGTCTAAAAATGTACTTACAAAATTACAATCTTTCTATCTCTTTCTCTCTGCAACTTTGAATTGTCTAGTGTTTGATGCCAATGAGTTCGAACTAAGGGGTTTTTTTGTTACGTAGCAATGATTTTTTCGTTTGAATTACCAAGTGCATAAAAATGGATTGAGCTAGTTCGAAATATAAAGAGATTTTGTAGGGAACTCTTGATAACTTTAAATTATAGAAAGGTTCAAATTATCGCATGTTTGAATTAATGAGAGTCGACTGTATATAAATAAATAATATTCATTAAATGTCTTAATTAGTTTGAAGGGCATTTCCCACCCTCCCTCAATTGTGTTCAATATCACCGTTACCACTTATCTGGACACCACTACACTAAACTAATTTCTGTGATGGCTGGTCATCAGATAAATCGCAGAGTTGTGTTAATGTTATGGTGATGATTATGTTATAGTGCATGGAATTGAGAGAGGGCGGGAGGTGCTTTTCAAACTAGTTAGGGCATATAATATTTTTTTACGCAGATTACTTAGATAGTTAGTTTTAACATCTTTAATAATGTTTATATAATGGATTTCTTTTTAAACTATAATCCTTAGACTTGAATTTTCTCCTGCATTCTAGAGACAGTTAACATATACAAATTTCACAAGGACAAACATATTATGTAATAAGTAAGCTGCTATTAAGCAGAGCAGCGTAAATAAGTCATACATTAATTGTTAAAAGAAATCTATATAATTTAATTGGGTGATTAATCACTAAAATAAAATAGGTCTTTGAATTTTTTTTTAAAATATGTCATATTGGTAAGTATACAATAGCTTAGTGCTTAATGAAGTTGACATTAACAAAAGCTTTCCATGAAGCCTATTCAAGTGGTACAAAAATAAAGCTATTACGAAAATGAGTCACAAAAGTTTAATCAGGTAGTACACTTAGAAGTCATTAGCATTACTTGCATTTGGCCCTAATAAATATTTAATAACAAACAGAGTGCTAATAAACATAGCGCATACTGCAATCTAAGTGCTTTATATATTCCTTAAAAACCCAATTTGTATGATAAATAATAATCAAAATATCTGATATTATATATTTAATTTGCAATGTTTCTAAAAAGGCGCAAATTTTGCACGCAAAAAGTCGGAAAAATGGTTGAGATTTTCCACTTATGAGAATTACGTCATTATTAGGAACCATAAAGCATGGACACATGAGTAAAGAACCCAACCAGAGGGGAAGCTACATACAAACGGCTCGTTGCGACTATATCCATACATAGCGCAAAAATAAGACATTATAAATTTATATAAGTAGTAATTAATTAGTGTTCTGTATCTATAAATTAATGCCTAACAGTTGTACAGTATGTATAAAAATTCGAGAGAAAATAATACAATTACCAGACAGTGGTGAAGGTGGTGTTAGTGGTAGTGGTGCTGGTGTTGATGGTGGAGCTAGTAGTATCGTTGGTGGTGGTGGGTAGTGGACCACCACCAACACCGCCGCCATTAATACCACCACCACGACCAGCATCACCACCACCACTCCACCACCATCAACATCATAACCACTACCACCATCAACATCACAACTACCACCACTGCTCACTACCACTATCACAGCCATTAGCCATTACTACCACCACCAGATGTTTTGTACTCATAAATATATGGTCTTACGAAAATGATATTGATAGAAATATATAATATAAAGCTTCTGTGAGAATACCTATTTCATTAAAATTCTCTCGAAGTTTTTACGCGGTTTTTAATTATAAATTCCACGTATTTTCTCAATATTTGCCGCTTTACCCTACGACAAGATTCCATAAGACATAATACTATGAAAATTAGCAAAATATACAATATTTGCAGTTTCAATTTAAGTTACATTAATAGACATGTTGTTATAATCATTTTAGTTACAATGAAATCACATGTTGTTTTATACTATATTATATTATTATTTCTCCTTAAATTTTTCACATATATCGGGTGACAACCCTATCAAAATAGGTTAACATTTTCGACGTTGTTACAGTACCTTTGCACTGAGAAACATCCAACACGTAATGTTTTGAAACAAATCGCATGAGATAAATGTTTTGTTGATGGTGACGTTCACACTCACAAAACCAGTGGCGAAGCTAGAGCTCCAAGCTAGGGCAAGCCCAAGATATAAATTGATAGAAATATAGATTATTGTTTTTAGCAGTTTTATAAAAATACACCAATCTTGATCTGTCTCCACGCTTCAGTTTCATATTCAGTGCTGTCAAAGACGTGTTTAACAAAGCACACAGAAGGCATACCACTGCTAGATAGATTGTATTACATATCAGCAATTGCATAGCTTCGGTGGCTTTGAAGAAAGCCGTTTGGGTTTGTTTAAGCGAAAGAAAAAAAATATTTACATCCAATACAATACATGAAGAAAAGTAAAACATGAACAAAGTACAAACAATTGTACAAAATTAAAAAAAAAAAAAAACAAATTATTTACATTCTAATGGATAAGAGATAAGATAAGTAATGGAATCGTCTCGCTTTCTTATGGAAAGATTTAATTACGTCCACGTAAAATGTTGGTGAACGTTTTAATTGTACCAATAACTGTTTTTAATTGAGATAATTGATGTCTGAAATACACTCTTAACCTTGTGTATTATCTCAACAAAGTTTAAAGATTTCCTCTCCGATTATCATTTTAACGCACTTCAATTCATCCCAAGGAACACTATTATCCTCCATTTTCATTAAAAATCTTTAAAAAAGCATAAATTTTGAACTCGTAATATTAAATCGCTTAAGATAAGCACACAGAGTAAATAAACATTGAAACGTGAAATGAACATGCAAACGTATTGCCCGCGCGCCTCCGCTTTTAACAAATCTATTCCCAAAAGCCTGGCTTTAAATCTCTATACTAATTGCTATATATATACAATCGTAGTTATATTTCATTATAGAATATTTTGCCATAGGTTAGAAAGAGAGCGATCGTCTTCTCGAAAGCCACGTAAAAAGCCCACGCGAGCGAGGGAGACAACTATTAGCTCTATTAAAACTCATTTTTTATGACAGCAGCAGTATCGCTAAGGCAATACGGGGTCATCGGTCGACATGTGTCGAACAGTGGAGTGCGCGGGAAATTTGAAATAGCTTGAAACATTTTACGAGTTATTTTATTAGTTGATATTATTGATTGATTAAGGTTTAATAAGGCAAGCCCGGCTTTTCGGCTTTAATAGAAGCTTCGCCACTGCACAAAACTGTGTAAAATTTTTTTTCAACAGATATTCAAACTTATCTTTCAACATGACAATATGTCTACTAATTTGTTTTCAAAAATTTTGTTTCTGTAGTTATAAAGATTTAATATAGTTAAAATATGTAATGTACAATAAACTGTCAAACATATTTTACTACATCATGTTGTTTGACTCTGCAAACGATTTTGATACATTAACAAAAAACAGTGTTTTAAACATGTTTTTTTGTAGGGATGGGCCGAATATTCGTTTCATATTCGGTATTCGGCATATTCGGCAGCTTTTCCGAAGATTCGTATTCGGCCGAATATTCGGCTAAATCATCAAACATTCGTTAAAGTGGTACTCAGTGTCCACTGTATTGAAATGTACGAATTGAGTAATGCCATGTCTTTCACAATTTAACTGTTGAAAGTTTATTTTATTTATGTACTTGTATACTATTTGTATACAAGCTTGTACTTGTATACAAGTAGTATACTTACGCTACTTGTATAGCGTTATGTTTTTGAGGCACTGTGGATTTATTTCTAATTATAGCAAATAGAAAGCTTGATAAAATATTTTTGGAATCAAACAAAAAACATTACCTACATTACATTAGTACATTTCACTTTAATTTGGTCGTCAGTTTCTCTAAAATAAGTCCAAATAGTAGATCTCCTGCCACTCATTTTTATCATATAATAATTATCAATTTTCGCTAAGAATAACACAACGAAATAGTTTTTTGCTAACAAAAATAGTCAAATTTAAGCATGTGCCGGCAATTTGCTCAGTACTAGATGATGCAATAACATGTCTGGTGTGGCGCGGTAGCGAGTGGTAAGGTCCGGCGCTAATCCGGCGCGATTTAAGTTTCGACATAAATTGGTTAGGTACCGAGGTGAAGCTGCCGAATAATGTTCGGCCGAATATTCGGTTCGGTAAAAGTTTTGCCGAACTTTCGGCTGAATATTTGTATTCGGTGAAATCCATATTTGGCCCATCTCTATTTTTTGTGAAAATCGCGTCAGTGCAAACTCACGGTTATGAAGCTACCTCTCTGACCCTTACTCCTTACTCTGTGTCATGGATATATGTGCCTACTTGTGAAGTGTGAACAGGTGCTGCTTGTAGAGGTAGAGGCTAGCCTGTTATATCTTCTTCTTATAGGTCATTGATAGGTATATAAAAATCAATTGTGTCGATTACGACGAATTTTTTGTATGTACGAGGGCGGCACTGAAAATTTTGGGAATCAAGGAAGTGACACATAATCTATTTAAAAATGTATTTATTGCTTTTCAAAGTATTCTCCGCGAAATTTGACACATTTTTCCATACGATGGAACCAATCATTGAAGCAACTAACAGCTTCTTCAGGTGATGAAAATCTCTGTCCACGCAATTTATTCTTTATTTTAGGGAAAGTATAGAAATCATTAGGGCTTAGGTCGAGACTGTACGGCGGATGGTCTTATAATTCTATGTTTTCTTGCTCTAAAAACTCTTTTGTTCTGTGTGCGGTGTGAGAACTCGCATTGTCGTGATGGAGGATAATGCGGCGGTTGCAGTTCTCTTTACGGAGTTCAGAAACGACCTGTGGCAAACAAATGCTAGCATACCATTCTGCATTAACCGTTCTTTGTCCCTCAAGAGGAATAGTCGTAACATGGCCGGTTTTGGAGACAACGAACAACTTTTGTTGGTTTTAACTCATTTTCGAACACCCAAACTCGTGACTGGTTTTTTGTTTCGGGTTCGTACGCGTATATCCAGAATTCGTCACCTGATACGATGTTGTATACAGCATTTGAGGATCCTGCGTGGAATCTTTCAAGAGTTCTGACGCACCAAGTAACGCGTGCCGTTTTTTGCTCTTCACAGAGCGAATGCGGTATCCATCGGGAAAACAACTTTTACACCTAATTGTTCATGCAAGATTATTTGTATTTGACTCATGCCAATGTCTGAAGTTGCCTGAATTTCGCGGTATGTCACATGTCGATCTTCCTCAATCAGCTTACGCACAGCATCAACGTTTTCTTGGGTGACTGCTGTTTTTGGACACGTCCACGTTGAAATTCAGCAAACCAGCGATAAATTGTTGTTTTGGATGGGGCTTCATCACCAAATTCAGAAATCATCCGGTCAACACACTGTTTTTGTGTTAAACCATTTCAAAAGTCATAATAAATCATCGCTATTGAATTTTCTCGAGTCAATTCCATTTTCTCAACGACTAAACAAGTTTGACAAAACCTTGTGACAAGACCCAGAATCTTTTTTTAAATAAATAAATGGTATTCGATTTTTAAAACCAAGGAGTTTTCAATTAAAAAGATTTTAATATGACAGGAACAGTGGAAATATTCCATTCCCGATACTTTTAGTGCAGCCCTCGTACTTTTTGTGTGGGTAATATTTTAATACGTTATATTTTTGCTATCGTCTACAACCAAAAATATTATCATTTGAGGCAGTTGTCACATTTTATCATACTACTAAATAAACTACAAAGTTTCTAACAAAATAATTTTGACAACAGAAACAATACAATATCCTATTGTATATGTGTGATTTAATTATCTACGGTACTTATTTTTAAGAGCACCCCTCCGCAATAGCATGTACAATTATTGCCACTTCTAAATCTAACACTAGGAAACTCACGCGCTTCTACTTTAACTGAAGCATCATCAGAAAAGATACTACTATTGTAGACGCTAGGAGTTCTACAAAATAGGTAACAATAGGTAAAAGATACCTACGAAGTTTCTTTCGCCGTTTCTTCTCCGGTTAGAGGAGGCAGTTCCAAACGGTAGTAGGTAAGTAGATTGATAAGAATAAACATTTTTGGCAAACGAAATTTTATTTTTTTACTCGGATCTTACCCATCTTTTCTTATGATGAATTTCCATAAAGCCGTATTCTAATAACTTATTTATATTGCTATAATAAAAATTTTACTGACATTTTTGTGCCTCTCCAAACGTTTTTAATTTTGTTTCCGATTGTGCTATACATTCAAACGTAATACTCGCCGACCACTTTTTAAATATTATCCAGTCTTAGTACATAGCCTTGACGTCGTCCTACGTCTCTGTTCTATTTGTCAGCGATATAATCGAATAAATCGGAAATCGATTTTGTTTACATATTCAAAGGTTTACTTAAAATATCTTTAGCGCGTTGTAATTAGTTTTAATACTATTATTTCTATATACTACTTCTAACTATCTCGTTGCCCTCACATTACTCACGATGACCCTACTCCGTGTTAACTTAATGGTTTGCATGCTAAAATTACTGTGAAGCATGAATGAGTCATATTCATATGTTTCGAGTCAAGTACTTCATACATTATTCAATATTTTATGCGTTTCTGACATTATCTTTCTACTAACGCCGTCCACTACCATCTCGAGACGGCGAGACCGGCTCTGCTCTTTCTGACCGAGACGCAGGTGTCCTCTTCCGCTGATGTCTCGTATCTCTCCGGCCCGGGGTACAAACTGGAACACTCCTTTGTGCCTCAGACTGGAGTTTGCGTATACGTTACAGAGGACATCTATTCTCGACGCCTCGGTAGTCTTGAAGGTACCCGGACCCGTCCATCCTTTGGCTAAGCGTAGACTGCGACGTTACCATCCGCGCGTCTACGGGTGCCTCCATAGGTCCCATAGCAGTAATGCCGAAACAGACCGGCTCTTCGACCACGTCCAAATGGCTACAGATTCCTTGCTACAGCCGATCCCCTCCGCAGAGATCGCGATCCTCGGCGATTTTAACGCCCATTACGCCGAATGGCTTAGTTCATTTTTAACTGATCATGCGGGGAGATCTGTTCATGATTTTGCCTTGGCATATGGTCTGACACAACTGGTTACTTCGCCTGCGCGGATTCCAGATGTGGCGGATCATGCACCTCCCCTGTTGGATTTTCTGCTGACCTCTCATCCGGACGAATATCAGATTTCCGCCGACGCCCCTTTAGGCTCCTCGGACCATTGTCTTGTCCGGATTGTGGTGTCACTCACGCTGAAATCGCGGTTGCATTCTGCAGGCTGCCGCCGTGTTTGGCACTTTCACGCCACGGTCAGCCAATTGGGGTAAGATGCGGTCTTTCTTTGCATCCTACCCTTGGGGGCTGGTTTGGTTCTCGCCGGACGATCCCAGCGATGTTACTGATTCTGTCACTGATGTGGTACTTCAGGGTATGGAACTTTTTATTCCTTCCTCTGTGGTGCCCATCGGAGGCAAATCTCAGTCATGGTTTGGTCGCTCCTGTAAAATAGCATCATGCTATAAGCAGGAGTGCTACCGGGCCTGGGCTGACGCATCAACGTCCCGGGATGTAAACACCAGCGCTCTAAAAAAGAAGTATAATTCCGACTCCCGGTCCTTCAAAAGAGTGATTACCAAGGCAAAGTCAGAGCACATAGGCAGAATTGGCGAGAAACTAGTTCGCCTTCCTTCTGGAACCCGTGCATTCTGATCTCTCGCCAAGGCTGTCCAGGGAAATTTCTGTCAGCCATCTCTTCCATCTCTGCACAGGGAGGACGACTCACTGGCCCATGCCGCAAAGGAGAAAGCCGATCTGCTAGGCTCTTTCTTTGCGTCCAACTCGACTCTCGATGACGGGGGGAGTACGCCGCGGACCATCCCGCGGTGTGAGTACTCCATACCGGAGGTGCAGTTCACACAGCGCTTGGTTCGCAAAGCACTCCCCTCTGTGGACATTCACAAGTCGAGTGGGCCTGACGAAATCCCCCCAATTGTGCTGAGGACGTGTGCTCCAGAGTTGGCACCGGTTTTAACGCGTCTTTTCCAGTACTCCTACTCCCTAGGCGTAGTTCCAAAATCATAGAAGAAGGCTTTCGTCCACCCGATCCCTAAAAAAGGCGATCGCTCAGACCCGTCCAATTACAGGCCTATCGCCATTACCTCCTTGTTCTCCTAAACAACGGAGTCCATTGTAAACTGCCAGCTCATGAGGTACCTTAAGGCTCACCCGCTGATTTGTGATCGCCAATACGGTTTTCGTCGTGGTCGATCACCTGGTGATCTTCTGGTCTACCTGACTCATAGGTGTGCGGCGGCAGTAGAGTCCAAGTGAGAGGCACTGGCCGTTAGGTTGGATATTGCGAAAGCCTTCGATCGGGTTCGGCACAAAGCGCTTCTTTCGAAGCTCCCTTCCTATGGGCTTCCTGAGAAATTGTGCAATTGGATCACCAGCTTTTTTGCAGATCGGAGAATCAAGTATGTTGTAGACGGTGCAAGCTCCGATTACAAGCCTATTAATGCTGGTGTTCCATAAGGCTGCGTGCTATCACCTACGCTGTTTCTTCTGCATATCAATGATATGTTGCAAACCCGTAACATATATTGCTATGCAGATGACAGCACTGGTGATGCTCTGTACACCGGCCGTGCCAATATTTCTCGGGAAAACGTCTCCGAGCACCGGGACAAACCTGTGTCTGAAGTCGAGTCTTTGCTGAACAAGGTCTCGTATTGGGGGCGACTAAATCGAGTCCAGTTTAGCCCTCAAAAGTCACAAGTTTGCGCGTTAGCCTCAGTTTCAAGGCACTGCCCTTGTTGCCTTAGCCAATATCGCAATCCTCGGCGTCGACATATCGAGTGACGTGCAGTTTCGTGGTGAAAGAGAAGGCCAAATTGGCCTCTAAAAAGCTTGGCGTGCTTAGCAGAGCGGGATAGTATTTTATGCCGGCTCACCGCCTGCAACTTTAAAAAGCCGTAAGTTCGGCCGCACATGGAATACTGTTCCCATTTCTGAGCTGGGGCTCCCCAGTGCCAGCTCCTTCCATTTGACCGCATCCAGTGCAGATCGGCTCGAATCGTCGACGACCGTGTGCTGATCGGCTCGATTCACTGGCGCTGCGAAGAGATGTTGCATCTTTTTGCATTATCTTTCGCATATACCACGGGGAGTGCTCTGAGGAATTGTTCGGATTAATCCCAGCCGCCAAATTTCGTGAACGCACTACGCGGCAAACGTTCCGATACTATCCACACCATCTGGATGTTTGGCGGTCCACCACTCTACGTCACAAGGAGTTTTCTTCCGGTTACGACCTCTCTGTGGAATAGTTTACCATCGGCGATTTTTTCGGACCGATACGAACCTAGGGACCTTCAAGAAAAGTGCTTACTCCTTTCTAAGGGGCAGGCAATGCACCTGCAATTTTCCTGGTATTGCGGTTGTTCATGGGCGGTGATAACTCTATATATGCCATTTTGTTCGGTAACTTGTTGCTTGCCATCTTGTAGGTTGTGACATTATCCCGCTGCTTTAGAAAATATTGGGACTATTGATCAAAAAAATGCGACAAGTAGTTTTGACAATGCTCTCTTGATGTTAGCCTTAATACCACTCAAAGAATTTTGAAGAGACTTTTTTGTATAGCCAGACTTTTTCATATGGTTCAAAACTGTTTTGTGGTCAATCCTCAATTCCTTAGCTATCTAGTAACTATTAATAATTTACTGATCTAGCTCCACTTTTTCAAAAATGGCATGGAATTTATCTGAAACTGAACTGACTGAACACGCTTGAACGAACTTTGTGTTACTCTTACTGACACTGCATTAGGTCTATAAAAGTCACAATATTTTTTCGCTTGAGTCGCATTTTCCCCCTTTTTTTTTGTAAGAAAACTTCATCGATCGTATCGAATTTCTTAGTTTAGATTCACTCATTTTGTCGGACAGAAAAACCATTGTAAAATGGCGGGAAAGTGTTTTTTACCTTTTCTTTTCCTTAATGTCCTATATGTATTGATATTAATGCCAGCCAGATACAAACAGTACAACCAAAGAGATTTTTCTTCAATTTTATACAAATAAAATACGAAAAACTTTTTCCTCGACCTATTATTTTGTTATCTTGCTGTCTAATTTCGATATCTTCCGTTTCTTTTTTATAGAATTAGGATGACAAACGAGCACACAGTCCACTTGATGTTAAGCGGATGCTGTGGCTCATAGACATCTACATTTATCTTCGATTAAGAATCAAAATGCAGAGGCGTTATCACCCCTGAGGACTAAGATAGAATAATCGTTTCCAGTTTAAAGGATCTCCGGTACTCTACACTCACCATACGAAACACAGCAGTATTATGCTGGTATTCTGTGAAAGTGTAGCCATCCCCCAGTCGAGCTGACCCATTCATGCTACAACCATAATATAGCTGCAGCGTGGCTCTACCACGTATAAAACACAGTTTTGTTAGTATATACATAATTAAATTCAATAATAATAATAATAACCCACCAGCCAAGCGTTCCAAATGTAGCTATTGTCTCACAATCTAAGGCGGTTCAACAATGGGCTGTAATAGCGATAATGATGAATGACAATATATTCAAAAGTGCTTAATTATTCTACCGCGTCGTGTCGCCTCTCGTATATCGATGTGAACTGAACGCTGACCCTAAGACGTAATTCGTAAGACACCTACTAAACAAAGGTATTGTTCTTAGAGAATGGAATACATATAGCCGTTCAAAACCACAAAATAAGGAGAAAATATGACATTTGAAAAAAGCTTTTTCTGTAGTTCATTTCAGATTTTGCCTTATGTTGATTAATCTTTATACAAGTTATTCAAACTAAGGCATTCAATCAGCAGTTCGAATCTTCGCCATTCTAGAGTTTACGAGCGAGGATTGCAAAATTTGAAATTATAACCTGTTTAAATACTACTTGAATTTTTAATTATTTTGGAGATACAAAGCACTTTTTATCTTTAATTATTATAAAATACGTGCCAACCTTTGAACAATCGTTCCACCATTCAGCTTTTCAGGCCAACCTTTGAACAATCGTTCCACCATTCAGCTTTTCAGGATTATTCGGCTGCACTCGCCACTCGACTTAAGTTAAAACTAACAAACTAACAGTACAAAATAATGATTTAGTTCAGTTCTTTATGTTTCGACGTAGTATGCTTTCGCTTACAATCACTATCATCAATGGAAATCTTTGAAAAACATCTTACGGGATGACTGATGATGATCTGACCTAATAGATACTTACGTACTTTTACCTTTTTACGTTACGTGATTTACTAGTTACTGAATTAATCTGCGAGTTATAAAATGTCACGAAAAAAAATTATGTAGTCTGCGGTCACTAAGCCAATTATTGTAAGTTTTTTACCACCTTTGAAAATGAGAAGGTTTTCAATTCGTTTCTAAATTTTGGATGTATATATTAATACGCGATATCTCCGCCAACTGTGAACAGATTTTAATGATGCTATTTTTATAAATAATCCTCAAGAGTCGTCTCAATTAAATTTGAAGGAAAAATGACATCCCTAAGGGTTGAGCTTCAAAGGCTATAAAGATTAATTAAAATTTGAACCGACAGTTCAGAAACTCGCAAATTGGGTGTTGGCGAGAAAGCGGCAACAACCTTTCACAACTCGTTTTCAATTAACCAGCGTGGGAAGTACCGAAGGAAAAAGTTATTATAGCTTTCATACGATTTTTTTTGTATTATTATTATATATTATTATACTATTTTTTAATTTTAATATGGGTAGGCCTACCCATATTAAAATTAAAAGATAGTAAACTTTCAAGAAATAACTATCATTATCATCATTATTATAGCCATTTAGGCCATCACTATACAGAGGCCTTCCCGAAGAACGCCACAAAACACGGTTCTGAACCATTTGCATACTATTGGAAGAGCCATGGTGCAGTTATATTATGGTTGTAGGCCGAATGAGTTGGCTCGATCGGGGATCCACGCTCTCATAGAGTACCAGCGTGAAATAGCAGTTTAGTGCTACTATGTTCTGATGGTAAATAATGAGAACAGGTGACCCTTTTTACTGAAAATGAGGCATTTGATCTTAGTCCTTAGAGTTGATAAAGCATCTCATTTTGATTCTTGATCGAGGATAGATGTGTCTATGGGTCACAGCATCTACTTACCATCAGGTGAACTGTGTGCTCGTTTTGACACCCTTATTTTTTAGACAAACTAATCCGTTGATTTGTCGGTTGATCCGGTTCTAGTGCTTCTGTCTTCATTACAAAACTGCTCTTGCTTTCATGCTTCTTACGTCTTTCACGCATAGTAATGCCGAGCATAGCCCTCACCATAGCTCGCAGAGCGACCTTAATGCAGATGCGTTGTCATCACCGAGAACTAAGATAGAATGATTACTGTAAAACGGGTCTCCGGTTCTTTACACTCACCATACGAAACATAGCAGCATTAAGCTGCTATTTTACGTTCGTATTCTGTGAGAGCGTGGTCCTTCCTCGGTCGAGTGGACCCATTCGTGCTACAACCATTATAGCTGCAGCATGACTCTACCACGTATAAAATCACCCCCGCTGCTGAACATAGTTTGTCATTTGTCATATTTGCCACGCTTGGCAGGCTGTGGGCAACCGCAGCTCTTTTTTATTTGTTATAGGGAAGTCACTGCTGGTCATCTCCTGGTTTCACTCTGTCGCCTCTCACGATACCCACGAGACGATACGGGGAAATAGATATTATTACAACGCCACTACACGGTTTCTCTTTAATTATTACATATTATTAATTATGGCAACACTTTTTATAATTAATTATAACAATGAAATGAAAACCATACGCAATAAACCCAGACCGGGGAAAGCAAAATGCGTCAAAGATTCAAGATATATGGATCTGTGAGCGCCAACTCGACTGTTAGACGCGGCGAATACGGTAATTCCCGTCAAATAGGCTATCCTTATGTACCCCTTAAACTATAATTCAGCTGCTGCTTGTTTGTTCGCTGATGAGGAGAAAGAGGCAGCCACGAGTCTAGCAAACTTTAATGTTTGCACTTTCGTCGTGGATCGTGGTTGATACTCTAGACCGAGTCGTGAATGTATGCGTGGCACTGTATCTTGTCATAAAGCGAGGATTTACGATATTAAAAAGCTTTTAACGCTACCTTCTCCGCTGTATGCATATTTTGTCCAGCACGAAGTAAGCAGTGTGACTTTGGAGGGAACAAAAACTTAGTTACTGTTTTTGAAACGTTTTTGCTTATTCTCTGGAAATAAGAGATCTAAATAAAATTGTAACCGATTAAGAAACTAATTTAATAACATGTCTTTCATATTATCAAAAAATCTTAAAAAATGAGAACTCGAACCTTAAAATATTTTCCCGACAATTTTTTTCTTAATTAATTTTTAAAGAATTATAAAAATCCATTCGATGAATAATTCGATTGAGTTTATGTATTTTATTCCGAGCATATACTATTTCAAGAAGTATCAATTCGCGAACGTTAAAATCGTGTCTAAAATATATAATATTTTGTACAAGTTATCAACCGCACAAGTTAGTGCTGTAAATAAAAACGTTAAAACAGATGCACCTGGCTCGTATGGATGCAATATATTATCATCACATTATCCTCATTAAAATAATTACTTTATCTATTAGGTGCTTAATAATGTAATGTTTTGTTGTGTCAATTAAATAAATTTTATACAAATTACTAGTATTTTGTGGATAATATTCGTTAAATCGTTAAAATGAAAACATTTTTTTGGAGCAGTGTCGGAGCCACGCTGCCGCTTTATGTTATAGTTATGCCACAATTAGGTCCACTTCACCACTTTTTCACAGGATATCCGGGGTAAAATAGTAGTTTAATGGTCGTCCACGACCATTATTAATTCTAAGGTGTTACTGATAACTATTAGGTGCGCTTTGTGTTCATTTGTCACCAAACCAAAAAGAAAAAAAGAAAAAAGTACGAAAATCTTATTACTGTGTTCTTTGTGCCTTAAGTGTCTACAAAACAACATGGAAGTGAGTACAACGAGTACATTTTACGGAAATGTGGTACCGCACTGACGGGTTTGTCGACCTTCAAGTTCGATATCGTCGTAGAACATCAACTCTATCAGAGTGGTATTTAAAAAAATCACACTGATAATAATAGATGATACTGAACATGTTCTTTATTTCATTGTTTTTATATTTGTACAAAAACAATCAATATCTTTAATATTTTAGTGGTGAGGTTGGTACGTTTAAAATGTTAAAATATATAGAAGCAATCTACCCCCGCTTAGCACTAACGAAACTGGAAAATCATTTCATTTTCTTTTTTTTAAGCAAAAAAACGAAAAAATTACGATTTCAAAATTAATTTCCTTACACCCAGTATGAGGAATAGCTGTTTCAAAAACTGAGAAGCCTGTGCCTAGAAGTGGATCGTGCTTAGTTTGCTATCTTCTCGTCACTTTTTTATTTTTACTTAAAATCTTTATGCACATTTCCTAATTTAGGCGTTGTATTTAGTGTGTTGAGTATTTTGTCAATATTCTTTGTTTTGTTGAATAAAACTACGTATACGGATTTACGGATTCTATCGCGTTTAATTAACTCCTTTTACTAATTTTTAATTCCCGGCGTTTCGGGTGCTTACAGCACTCATGGTCACGGGGGGGGGGGACTAGGTGTATTCAATGTGTAGTGTTCACGTAAATTTAAGAAATCATTATTCTGTGTTTTATTTCGCCGCGTCGATACGTTTTCGTTGTCTGTGGTCGGTCTGGATCAGATCACGCAGCCGCCGGATGAGTCAGCATGCGGGCGCCTCGCCACCGCACCGGATACCCGACACCGTTCACGATCGCCCCGTGTATTGTATGTGACACCAGCGATCATTTGGTCAACTTATCTCTGCTACCATATTGCTTTTTCATTTAAAATTCTGATAACTGCGATACGCTTATATATCCCATTTAAATATACACCTTGTACCTTTATGTTTAAAGTTTAATAAAGCTTTTTGCTATAATTTGATCATTTTTGTGTATATACCTATATTCTTTTTTTTAATTGTTGTATTTTCTTAGGTTTTGTCGTAATCGCTGTTTTGTTAACGGATTTGTGATCGGAGTACCCATCATATTTATATTTAAGGAATACTTATCGGTTTCTCCTATATAACTTAATAATATTATAATTATTCATAACTTTTTATACGTTTAAGTATCAGTATCTGTGTTGCGTCGGACCAAAGAACGGTAATTATAGGGATCAATGCCATCTTAAAAGTTTTAATCCTAGATCCAATATTTTGATCAAATTACGAAAAGGAAATGTATTTTTGATTAATTTTTTTGTATGTGTTTGAGTTGGTCCCTTGTTGATTTATATTCACATTTGGACACGGTAGGTGGCGCTGTTGTTGAGATCCAGAAATCCAACAAAAATCCAAGCATACCACTGCAAGACTTCAAGATACTGTAAGCTCGTTTTGCGTAGATCGGATCGAAAAATTAATATTAAAAAAAAAACTGAAGGTTGTGTGCTGTAAAGTACTCGAAACGTCGGGAATTAAAAATAGGTAAAAGTGGTTAATTAAACGCGATAGAATCCGTAAATTTATTTTTATTCAATGTGTAGTGTTCGCGTAAATTTAAGAAATCATACAAAATATATCTAAAAATAAAAAATAAATGTTTGTTCGTATTATATGCCTGTCATATCCGATCACGTTGAGCTTAAACTTTGTCAACTTATTGCTTAGGCAAAGGTTAGGCATAGTACCATTAACTTACAGTAGGTGATTCATTTGAAAGTTATATCTATATCATTCAAATTCAATGAATGTATTATCGTTCCTAATTAAAAAATATAGGTAACTCTTTTAAATTTCAAGCGATATTTCCATAATTACCTACTTCTTCTGCGGTGGCAACGCACTGTGTACCAGCTAGTTTTTAATAAAATCTATATGGCAACTTACCGGTCGTGTAAAATTTGCAGTCGCGACTCGCGATGCAGTACGCGTTGGGTCAGTTTTAACTGTAGATTGCCTTTAATAGAAACTTGCATGTGCAGTTTTTATATCAATATACAGACGTATTTACTAAGCAGTTTGCACAGGTCTCCGAGTTGTATTTTTCTTTGGCTTTTTTAATAATATTAAGATTCCTTGATGAAAATCATTAAGTAATATAAAAATCCCTCATATAGTTTACACATTTAAACTATAGCCTTTACTATTCGGATGTTTGATTTCATGGCATTTATATCGAAGGTTTCTTGGTTGACGGTTATTTTTCGGTAGATGTATTAAAGATGACCATGAATTTTTACTAATTCTCATCGTAAGTACCTAAAAAACTAAAGTGGTTTATAATCTGAAGTTGAGTACTCTTCATATACTAAAGACTTTTTTATAGAATAAGGGTGACAAACGAGCACACAGTCCACCTGATGATAAGTGGATGCTGTGGGTCATAGACCATGTACATTTATCCTCGATTAAGAATCGAAACGCAGACTGTGCGTCGTTACCCATGAGGACTACGATGAAATGTCTCGTTTCCAGTACAAAAGGATCTCCGGATCTCTACACTCTCCATACTAAACACAGCAGTATTAAGCATTAATTATACGCCGGTATTCTGTGAGAGCGTGGTCCTTCCCCGGTCGAGTTGATCCATTTGTGCTACAAGTATACTACTATGTAATATAACTGACTGGCTATGATATATAGCTATATATAGATAAATATGGCTCTACCTCGTATACAGCTGTATTTACACATATAAAACCACGTATAAAGCTGTATATACTGTGTAAACACGTATAAAATTGTGTATAACCGATTGAATTTTCTATTCATACATTCATTACAGTTTATCGAAAATCCACTGCTCGTAGGCTTCCACCATATACTGCCTCACATGTCCCCATTTGCCGTAGTTACCATTCTCGGCAGGCGGATTAGTAGTTCTTTATTAGTTTAAGTTATTACCAGGAAGATGCCGTCCATCCATCCAGTCCATCTCCTGTTTCGTTCGCCTCTGTCCACTCCTACGACGCTCCCGGAATGATATTGAATAGCTTCTTCTTCTTCTTACGCTGCAACTACACGTCAATATAATTAACCAAGTGCAATTTAATGTTATGTTGAGCAGCGTAGATCATTTACTTATTTTTTTTTTTGTGTGAAATTATTTAAATACCCACACTAGAATTTGCTTTGGTAACCCAACATCCTAGGGTTGGGGTATATCAGACAACTCTGGGGTGAACGTCAGCTATATAGCTATATAGTCGTAATCGTAACGTGCTGTTAGTAGTTTTTATTAAAATATCACGTACTTCTGTATTAAAAAAGCAAAAGCTCTAAATACCATCAATGCCTTTCACCCGTTCCATTACTTTTTTTTGTATAGATACTACTTATTACGGTTGTGAAACCTCCAAATTCATTTTTCACAACTAAACTAATATCATCTCGTATAGTTTTCTTTTAAGTTGCCTCATAAGATTGTCCACCCTCATAATTAGTTCTGCCACAAAGCATAAGTGCATCTTGTGCTTTGCTACGATCTTGAGATACTTAATAGAGAGTCAGTACAGTTAGAGTTGCCACCCGTACTATAATATATATTGTCGTACTATATTTCAGTAAATTGCACTATAAATTATAGAAAAATAATATAGTACGAAAAATACTATATTGATATGCCTAATTAAATTGTCGCTTTGTTATATTAACTGTGATTGGAAGTCTGGAACAAGTATGTTTTGCGGAAAGATATTTTTCCGTCATGAATGTAAAATCGAAAGAAAAAAGAAAAAGAGCATGTATTTATATAATTAAAATTTAATTTATTTTAATATGAATCTAAATTGCTCAGACTCCTATAATTATTTTAAAAGTAAGGTAGAAGGGTAAGGTGGTTAGATCATTGATGGCCAAAGCAAAGAGCAATAACAAATATATATGGAAAAATACATTCATATTTGTATTGAGTACATACAGGCATAAAGATTTGAAAATAAATATGTACCTACTTTTCTCCGGAATTTCTCAAAAGTACTATATTTATGCATCATTTTGGGAAAAATATTATATTTATTCCAAAAAAAGGTGGCAACCCCAGGTGCAGCCCTTCTACATTATTACGTGGTAGTCATTCTGCAGCTATATTATGGTTGTAGAGCGAATGGGTCGGCTCCAACGGGATATGACCACGCTCTTGAAGACTACAGGAATACCGGCGTAATATAGCAGTTTAATGCTGCTATGTTTCGTATGTTGAGTTTAGAGAACGGGAACCCTTTTTACTGAAAACGAGGCATCCCATCTCAATCCTCAGGGGTGACAACGCATGTGAATTTTGA
Organism: Parnassius apollo; assembly: GCA_907164705.1. Classification (NCBI taxonomy): domain Eukaryota; kingdom Metazoa; phylum Arthropoda; class Insecta; order Lepidoptera; family Papilionidae; genus Parnassius; species Parnassius apollo. The sequence continues at coordinate 2,950,210 of CAJQZP010001486.1, read as the reverse complement.
TTCTTATTTAAAGGATAAGTTTATGGACACGATGGGCACGGCATTCGCATCAATTGAACTGCGTGCTTCTTTGTCGCCCTTTAAAAAAGTCAAGATAATGTATACCATAACCGTATAAAAAGTTTTATAATTGACTGACCTCTTTATGCGATGCGATGAAGCGATGAAGCGATGATGCACTTTTCTTGACTTTCAAAAAGTGTAAAAAGCCAAATTTTAAATAAAAATATTTTAACTTAAAAAATTGCCGAATAAATGTTATTCGCTTCGCTTGATGACTAAAATAAATTATTTATTATAATCTGCACAACTTTGTTACGTAATACTTATTACTACTTATAAAATTCCGTATAATATATTTACAATATGATGGATTTGTGACCATCATGTAACGCATTCCTAATTCTCATTAACAAAGAATATTTTAAATGTACTTGCACAGGAAATGATGCATAATGAAGTACGTAGTTACTAGTTACCTATTGTAAATACCTCATTACAACTTACTGCAAGTACTGAGTCATCGACATATACAATGACTGTAGTGCGTAACATTAATTTAAATATATTTTATCACGTGGACTAATTACGTTTTACATTTATTGTAATAATAATTGTGCAACGATTCTGTAATCTGAAAAGACCCAGATTTATCATTCAACGCGTTTAAAACCCATATTATAAAAGTAAAAAAGTAAAGGCACACATTCGTTCCATTGATGGACACAGATCGTTCAGGAGTGTTACGGGGAGACTCCGGCCAAGCTGTTCAAATGTATGTTGACGGACATTACACGTGTATTCTCGCTTTGACCCTCATGCAGTCGCATGCGCATGCGCCTGGCAAATCCCGAGCGGTCGCATGCGACCGTACCCGCCCACAGCACTTAAAACCATTAAAACTTATATTTAGAGACTACTTTTCTATGAAGAAGTTTAGCATTATAAAATCTGTACAAAATTCTCTATCCTGTGGTCTAAACAAAAATCAGGTTTTACTTCATTACAAAAAGATTTTATTGTATTTTGATAACAAAAAAAAATATGTCGGCAGCGTGAAAATCAATATATATTTATATTTCAATATGTATTGCTCGAAATTATTTACGTAACAAGATAAATTATATTCACACAACAACTTTCATTACAATTTTATAATAAACACTATACTAAAACACTAATAAACACTATAACATCGCGCGAAAATGGCGTACAAAATGAACGTAGATTATAAATAAATATTCATAGGATAACAGTTTTTTTATTGAACTGGAGGATAGAGTATTTCATATTGATTATATAATGCCAAACTTCTTCATAGAAAAGTAGTCTCTATATATAAGTTTTTATGGGTTAAATTGCTGTGTGTGGGTGCGACCTCATGAGACCGCTAGAGATTTGACGGAATATGGCCGCGGTCTCATGAGACCGCGGGGGTTGAAACTTTAAAGGTTAATACTCAAAGATTCTCGCTTAACCCGCATGTCCGAGCAAATCAGAAAATACATTTTCCTTGTCATGTTTTCTTTTATTTACGAGCACTAAGTGTCAGCACTTAAAATTGCAATTAATAATTTCATCGATGCCGGCGGTCGATTTGCCTACAGCAATTTAATATTAAATTTCAACCAAATCCGAAGAAAAATTAAGTTAATTTGTATTTTTCCAAATAACCCAATGATTTTACATACTTTTTTCTTTTTTTTTAATTCTTTTTTTTAATTTAGGGATTTACGTTATTTTTAACATGTCAGGTCAGTCCCATTGTACCTTATAACATTTTACATACTTGAAATCCAACACTTCGATGCATTTCTGGTAATTTGCCACCACATTTACAAGTTCTGCTTATCAACTTTAAGTTCTCAAAGTGACGGGGTCGCTCTTTCGTTTGTCCTGTCCGATGGAACAATATAAAGATAAAGGTTCAAATGCAATGTCAGGCTCCTATGTTATGTCCCTATCTGTACTCTATTATGTACTTAGAATCCTTAAAAGTAATGTAACAATGTACACATACTATACATATATACCTAATGCCGGACGTAGACCTTCTTATAACTTATGACTTTTGATCAATATTCCGTTTATAGCGCCTTTAGCTGCTACGGGCACTGTTGACCATTGTCGATCGTTCACGCTATCATTGGTCATCTTTGCATGGTAATTACTTCTGTAATGACGTCAGCTCACAATCAACCACGTAAACAAATGACCATGCAAGATGGTAAATACCATTAGGAATCGGGTTAGAACATTTATTTTAATTTTAAATAGGCAACCTCCGTGCCTCGAGCGTCAAGGTGAATCAGTCTGTTGAAGCAGCCTCGCGACAATTTTAATCGTAACTAGATTTAGCGTAAAAATCGCGTTTGACATTTGAACTTTCGTTTTTTAATTTATAAAATGTTATGATAATTGTGGTAATTATAAAATCCATTATTGAGACCATCGAGATATTAATTAAATCGATTAAAAGTGGAATGCCAGATATCATCATGGCCGCAGTTTGATGGCGGCATTTATATATTAGTACATGAAGAGAAAACCTTGTTACATTTTATAAATTGCGCACCCGAAGGAGTGTGAGATTTGGCGTAGTTAGTTAAAGTTTATAAATCGAAGGAGTGCAGAAAGCTTAAATTTATAAATAATATGTGTTACATACGCAGAATAAAATAAAACATTTATAATTTACGTTCATATATTAGACATCTGCGTCTTATGTAACGTACAGTTGTAAGCATAGATAACTAATTTGTATCTGAGAGTTGAATGTGAAATACAGCTTGCTTAATATACAAGCATAAACATTTAATGAATTAGGGTCGAATATGGACCACTGGAGAATCACTAGCTATTATTTCCTGACGACACGACGAAAACAAAACATTTAATCACGTTAAACAACAAAATGAAATGGAATATAGATAAGACTCTATCAGAAACATCTCTTTTATTGCACAATTAATCATCTGCTCTGAAAAAGATTTTTACCTGGTAGAGCCATGCTGCAGCTATTTTATGGTTGTAGCACGGATGGGTCGACTCGACCGGGGAAGGACCACGCTCTCTCAGGAAACCACCGTTAAATAGCTGCTTAATGCTGCTGTGTTTCGTATGGTAAGTGACCCTTTTTACTGAAAACGAAGATTCCATCTTATTCCTCAGGGGCGACAACGCATCTAGATTTTGATTCTTAATCGAGGATAGATGTGGGCTACAGCATCCATTTACTCATGGACAGTGTGCTCGTTTGCCACATTTATTCTAATTAAAAAAAAAACGCTTTATAGCAGCTTGACCTTTATTTATCATATCTCCGGAAAGTAATGATTCTATGTCAATGAAACCTATGCACCATAGTGGACGCCCTGATGTTTACGACAGAAATGTGCAAGAAAATCAAAAATCGCCGTATAAGTAGCAGCTTTAGTAAATCCACTCCCCCATATGATCCCGTAAACGGGAGATGCGCAGTGGATACTGATAATCAAATAATAAAAATATGCGGTTATTCACCCGAATGCTAAGGGTGGTAACTATGGCAAATATCCCGCCTGAGGCATTCTATGGGGGATACCTCTATGTTCAGGTCTAGACTTTCGATAGGCTGTAATGATGATGGTGAACGATGAGGTATAAATCAACTAATGTGCTATTTGGATTTTGGTTTCGGTTTTATTATGACCATCTTCATCTCTGCTATCGTATATTAAGATTCTTTTTCAGATCTTAGCGAAAAGACGTTGCCAATTAACTTGTTACGATTAAGAAGGCTTTAGTTAGGCTACTTTCTTGGACGTGCTGCTTATAGTTAGTAGTTATTCACTGTATAATGCTGTACTCGGAAAACGCAATTAAGAGCATTGTCACTGTCATTAGCTTGAACAATAACTCATTATTTAAGAAATACCAAGAAATCGTTAAAGAAAAAGTGATAATAAAATGCTTCATTGATAACGAACTATAAGTTTATGTATTTCACCATTGAGATATTCTGTCCATTACATTACTAGACAATACAATGAAGTATATTTATACTTCAATGTATCTCACTTTTGTTTTTCGTATTTATTTATTTTTCAAATGAATGTCATTTATTATAATTAAACTAGTCTTTGTCCATATTCCGTGAAATATTTTTCGTGTAAACATAATTTCAAAGCAGTATAAATTGATAAATTCAATAAATTTGATATAATCAAGAAAACAATGTTCGTTGATTTTCTATAACATAAATAAGTATATTCTTGAACGTAATAAAGCGAAGTTATCTAAATTTAATGCAATATTATAGACGTTTTAAATTTTTTAATTTTTCGCTGAGACTACTAGGCGTTCGGGAACTCCCCACCTAAAACGCGTGCAACCCCAGTGGCCCCTTTTATGATAAGGGAACCCCATCATCGAGAGGAAGAACATAACGAACAACTTGGCGACGTCTACGAGCGGGATCTGTCGTGTTCCGATTCCACTAAGCAGCTTCCTTCTAGACGTAACTATTTCACAGAAGGCAGCTATAGACCTCCCCTCCCAATCCCCGAAAAGCATCGCCGACACGTACAGTACAGTACTGGCAGGTACAGGTTCTGATCCATCCGGCTCACCAAGATCGTCCGCTCATATTCCCATCCTTAACATAATGGGATATGGAGTCCTGGTCCTGTCCACCTCACTGGAAGCAGTTCGCCGTCACTTCGCGTCCGATTTTACACAGATAGTTAATAACAGAAACACCTGTGCCCGGTAATTATCTATGTAAGTGTGGAGCTCAGTCCGCTTGACCGTCGATAAATCGAGGCTTTGAAATACGGTAGCAGTGCTTCAACAACGCATATACACACATAACGCTCAACGTACAGACGTGCGTACAACCTGTTGCACTTCTGGAGCAGGAAGCAGATTCAGTTGTACAACCTCGTATCCACGTCCGCTAGTATGTTCAGAGGTGGAAAGCGTAACGTCGGATGGCCAGGTTTTTTGCCCATGCCGGCGCACTGTACAGGGCTACGGACCGTATTCCACACAGAGGCAGCGTAATTCCTTTCTCTATTGCATCCCATATTGAGACATCTAGACTGAGCAGCAGTCTAGGCATGGCACTTGCTGCACCACAGTCAGCGGTCAGCCTCACGCAAAAGGTTAATTATACACAATTATATTAAAAAAGTAATTTTAATATAATATACATAAACATATATATATATATATATATATATATATATATATATATATATATATATATATATATATATATAATTTTTTAAAAAAATTAATTTTATTTTTATTAAATTTTAAATTATAGAAAATGAGGAAAAAAAAAAATAAAAATAAAGATAGGGTGGGGGGGTGTATATTAAAAAAGAGTAGTGGGGGGGGGGTAAAATTAAATATTAAATTAAATAAAATAAAATAAATTAATAAAATAAATTTAAAAAAAAAATAAATTAAAATAAAGAAAAAGTGGTCCTCTCTGGGGGGGGAAAATTTTTTTGTTCCTTTCTTTTTTTTTTTTTTTTTTTTTTTTTTTTTTATTTGTTTGTTATAATTTTTTTTGGGGTTTTTTTTTTTTTTTAAATTTATATTTTTTTTTTTATCATTATGTTTTTTTTTTTTTTTATATATATAAAACAAATAGCTTAATATTTAGTAGAAATGCCAAGGACTGCAAGTTTTTGATTATAAATTGGCTTGTCACACTGTCTTACGAAGACACAGAAAAACTTATGTTTCGACACATGGGTGAGAAAAAAAATCACACAAACACACACACACACACACACACACATTATTTTTAATCTTATTATTTTATTTTTTGTATAATTGTCCATGTCTCTTGAACGTTTTGTTTGGCTATGGTAGAGCGGGAGTCTCCGACACAAGTGCCTTAAGGTACTTAATGAAATTATATATATATTTATATATATATATATATATATATATATATATATATATATAACATTTTATTCCACTTACCAATCATAAAACTAATACTGTACTTCATAAATTTAAAACTCTTAATTTTTACGTAATTTTAAACCTTCAATAGAGGCACGGATTGATCGAGACGCGGTTGGCGAGAGCCCCACATAGGCTGCACTAAAAGTATCGGGAATGGAATATTTCCGCTGTTCCTGTCATATTAAAATCGTTTTAATTGAAAACTCCTTGGTTTTAAAAATCGAATACCATTTATTTATTTTAAAAAAGATTCTCGGTCTTGTCACAAGGTTTTGTCAAACTTGTTTAGTCGTTGAGAAAATGGAATTGACTCGAGAAAATTCAAGAGCGATGATTTATTATGACTTTCGAAGTGGTTTAACACAAAAACAGTGTGTTGCCCGGATGATTTCTGCATTTGGTGATGAAGCCCCATCCAAAACCACAATTTATCGCTGGTTTGCTGTATTTCAACGTGGGCGTGTCAAGCTCAGTGATGATCCCCGTAAAGGTCGTCCAAAAACTGCAGTCACCCAAAAAAACGTTGATGCTGTGCGTAAGCTGATTGAGGAAGATCCACATGTGACATACCGCGAAATTCAGGCAACTTTAGACATTGGAATGAGTCAAATACAAATAATTTTGCATGAACAATTAGGTGTAAAAAAGTTGTTTTCCCGATGGATACCGTAGTGGTGCGTCAGAACTCTCGAAAGATTCCACGCAGGATCCTCAAATGCTGTATACAACATCGTATCAGGTGACGAATCCTGGATATACGCGTACGAACCCGAAACAAAAAATCAGTCACGAGTTTGGGTGTTCGAAAATGGGTTAAAGCCAACAAAACACTTAGATATGGTATTATGTTCTGGGGTAATTGTACGGACAAAGAAACAGTATTTAAAGCTCAAAAGAGATGCTTACGAGCCATTTGTAAAATTAACCAAAGTGAGAGTTGTAAGCCATACTTCATTAATTTAAAATTATTAACAATGCCATGTCTATATATATATATGAGGTAGTCTTATTTGTACGTCAAAACTTAAGTTTTTACAAAAAACTAAATGTCCAGCGTCATAAAGATAAATTGAGCCATCCCAATAGTAAGACTGTTTTGTTTCAAAAAAGCGTATTCTGTATGGGTCCTCGACTGTATAACCATTTACCTAAATATATAAGAGATTCTAAGAGCTTTCACATTTTTAAGAAACAACTAAACACATTTTTAACCATAAAAGCGTATTATAATATTGACGATTATCTATATGACAATTTTTAAATTTTAACTATCAAATTTATTGAACGAAACGTTATCTATGTTATTAATTTTGAGACAATTTATACCTACTCGTTTTGACATTATTACTTGGACATTACAATTTTAATTATTACATGTATTTTATCATTATTTTGTGAATTATTATTATGTTAGTAGCGCAAATATACAAATAGGGTTATATTATGTTAATGTAATTATCGGCATTTTCCATTTAATTTTAATTATAAATAAAATCTAATATTTAAGTAGTTTGCATACCGAAAGGTAGAATATGGCTGTATTTTGTTAAATTATTAAGACCTATTGTAACCCATATATCGCAAATGAATAAAATGAATTTGAATTTGAATAAAAAAATTGTTTGTTCACGGAGTGTTGCAAAAAAAAAATCGTAACATGGCCGTTTGTCTCCAAAACCGGCCATGTTACGACTATTCCTCTTGAGGGTCAAAGAACGGTTAATGCAGAATGGTATGCTAGCATTTGTTTGCCACAGGTTGTTTCTGAACTCCATAAAGAGAAATGCAACCGCCGCATCATCCATCATGACAATGCGAGTTCTCACACAAAAACAAAAGAGTTTTTAGAGCAAGAAAACATAGAATTATTAGACCATCCGCCGTACAGCCCCGACCTAAGCCCTAATGATTTCTATACTTTCCCTAAAATAAAGAATAAATTGCGTGGACAGAGATTTTCATCATCTGAAGAAGCTGTGGACGCCTACAAAACGGCCATTTTGGAGACCCCAACTTCCGAATGAAATGGTTGCTTCAATGATTGGTTCCATCGTATGGAAAAATGTGCCAAATTTCGCGGAGAATACTTCGAAAAGCAATAAATACATTTTTAAATAGTAATGTTGTGTCACTTCCTTGATTCCCGAAATTTTCAGAGCCGCCCTCGTATTTCTGATTAGTAACGAACACCAAAATACCGGGAGACAGGGCTCTTTTCTCGTTATAAAATAAATAAAGCATGACAAATGTTCACAAAAATATCGTCGAAATTACGAAAGCGGCAAATGTTCTTGCGCATTAGCATTGGGCCCAGTTTATATTGATATTTTACTGTAAGCCTGTGATGTAACTCGAAACAATTAAACGTAGAGTGAGAAATAATGTAATTTTTGTTGTAATTCGAAGTAGCTTAAATAGAACGATGAACTCGGGAGCTGACCGTGTTTCTTCCGCTTTTGTTCATTGCTTAGATATTTTGTACTGCAACGTATTTATGATATACCCTTAAGTATATTATTTTCAAGATGTTCCAAATAAGGACCGCAAGATATTCATTATTCTTCTTTCATCTTTATCCCGTCGAAGTTAAAAGTCAGTAGTGACTACGCTGTAATCTCAACACAAGACAAGCTCTCTCAGAACCCACATTCAGCTAAATGACCTACTTCGCCAACGCATTGTGCCTCATTCCAATTTGTTTTATATTTATATCGATTTAATGTATGTACTCGTTTTTTTTTTTAAATATAGTCAAATCCGTATTACGTTTTATTAAGCGTATTTTATTGCTTACTTTATATTGTAACGTTACGTTTATGTGTACTGTGTGATTTTAACGTAAACATTGACGGCTGAGTATTGGAATTGTGCAACTTTATTTCAAGGGTCAAAGTACGTTTTTATTAAACAGTACAGTACTATACAGTAGCACATATTATATTTTATTTTATTAATTTCTTTAAAAAACTCTTTATTCTGTGCCAGTAGTTAAAAAAAAGAAAATTGTTTTAATATTTTCCCGTTGGTTATTTTTCTCATTACCAACTTTAATTAGATTTTTCATTCTCTGTCTTTTCTAATAGATTAAAGTTAAACTTAAAAGCTTAAAACGTCAGTTTTTAAATTATTATATAAAAGGCTGTAGTATTAAATAGCGAAGTAAAGAACTTACTTACTCAATTTTGTGTGTGCATGGCGAAGCGAATCAAAAAAATTTTTGGAAAATACCGTGTGTTGCGAGTAGTGGAAAAAATGATCCGTTTAAATTTTAGAATAGTAAACACGTTTATATTCAAGACAGGGGAATGGCAGTTTCAAGAATGTTCTCAAAACGGTTTTCCAGAACATGTTGTATTAAATGGAACTTTGGTATTACAGAATCACAAAGAAAAATATTTTAAGTTTATATTAATAGGTACGTTAAGATATTATAACTTTTTACCTCTTTTTAAGACTTTTTCGCGTAAGGAGTGTGAGATTTGGCATTTTTTAATTTAGGTGGAGAAGGAATGCAAATAACTAAGCTTTATATATATATTTGTTAAAAATAAATGGAACCTACATTGTTTACGTTCATACTGCCAATGTCAAACACATAATATTGACTGAATCAGCTGTGAATTTTATGTTTTTATAGTGTGTGAAGGTAAAAAAGGGTTATTTTATATTTTTTACATTAGATATCTGTGTTTTATATATATATTAGTGTAGAGTAGAAAGTGAAACACAGCTTACCTAACATACGAACCTAAAAACTTTATGAATTTCGGACGCATTTTGACCACTAGGCGAGCACTAGTAATAATTTATTACGCAACTGCTCTACCGCTATGGAAATAAATATGTATCAAACCCGAGTAAAATTACTATTCTTACGAAATGTTTCTTTGGTTGGTCACCGCAAAATAACACGTATGATTTAGTTCTGATTTGCGCAATTTCTGTTTCCACTGGTTTCTTTTCTTCATTTTGTTTATTGTTCAATTGGCAATGGACCATATAATATTTGGATTGTGTTACATGCGAGTAAATTGCGCTTTTGTAGTAATTTTGTTACCGATTTAGTAACAATTGTGGACTAATGATTTCTTATATTTACGCGAAAACTACACTTTTAAATAAAACTGGTTTTTACGAATTTTGTCGCGTATATTAACTTATTTTATATTCCCGTCTGGAGGGTATTCTTTTTTGCTTTATAAATTTTGTTCTAAAATTATTATTGTTGATCCATAAAACTGTGACTGTTTAGTTATTACTGATAATGTTAGGATTAAAGATGATCTTACAACGGTTTTTATATCTTTGTTGGGGTTTTACTTTTTTTTTTATTTCGTCGTATTTTTTTCGATTGACTTTGTACGAATAAATTCACTGAGGCAGTACTGTTTATTTTAAATAGAGATGGATGACAGGGATTATAATTGCAAATAATTAAAAAAGTAAAACCTGGACCTAACAATATTGTTATATAAGACACTACGTAATCAAGTTGTTACAATTGTTGATTCATCTTTAATCCTGTTAACATTATCTCTTACTAACGAAAATAACAATGTCCCTAAACTTGCTTGCTTGTTGTCCTCTGTAGAGTTCCAGCTTTTGAAACCGGCGGTAAACTTTGATTTTACTTAAATTGGTAAAATATTTTTGACTTGGAATTTAAATAATATATATCATCTTAAGCTAAATATGTATGTAATTGCTGTTTTGTTTAACTGACCACATTGAGCTGTATCTAACTGTAGCTGTGGTTTTACTTGGTATTCTAAATTTAAATAAATTTTATGACATGTTATTCCTTTTACATTAGCTATTTATTTGTTTGTTTGAATTCTGTTATTTTCTGCATAATTGATATAACCATGGGCTCTAACGGAATTCGTGATATGTTTGACTTTAAGTTCCGACATGGAAATAATGCGTCTCGATGTGTAAACGTACCTAATACGTGATTAAATCCGAGTGTTTTTGATTTGGAATTGTTTGACTCTCGATATAGTGTTTACAGATGCGATAGAGACTATGCTGCCGGGGCGATAGGATGGGGGGGGGGGTTAATAGCTGTACATCGAAAATTTAATGTATGTAATTGTATGATTGTTCCCTTATCGATTAATGGAACCTCAAAAAATATTTATAACTTGTACTCGTGCTATTTTCCGCATTGTAATGCTCAAAAAGAGGTTTTAAGTAATTTTTATGAATACATAACTAACAAGGCTCTCGAATATCAGGGCGAATATTATGTTATTTTTGGTGACTTTAATATCCCTTGTGCTGAGTGGTTGCCCGTTAAAAACGTTTCATTTTCCACCCTTTCTGGTAATTTTAATGTCGACTACGTAGATGATTTATCTAATTTTATATCCATTAATGACTTTAAATAATTTAATTTACAATGGTAATAAGCGAGTGCTTGATTTAGTTATTGCAAACGTGGATTGTAGTGTATCAGCTTCTGAGCCTCTTGTACCAGAAGATAAACATCACCAAGCTCTTTGTTGTGAAGTCTCGATTTGTAAGCAGAGGTCACCCACTCAGCCAAAACACCAAGTCCATTAAGTTGTTTAAATCAGCCAATTATAATGACGTAAATAATCGTGAAAAGTAAATGGAAGAGTCGGAAAGGGACGTCCTAGGCGGAAGGTTGTCGACCAAATTGGCGATATACTAAAAATGGGCCAAATTAAGAGTACCCTTAACCGACGAGCATGTATGCGTATGTGTATGGATGTGGAAGAGGCGAGAGAGGTTTGTCAGGATCGTGCTAAATGGAAGTCTGTAGTCTCTGCCTACCCCTCTGGGTTACAGGCGTGAGTGTTTATGTAAATAATCGTGCTCTCTCTAACATAGATTGGGATGAATGTTTCACTACGAATGATATTAACGATAATATTAAAACTTTTTATAACATAATTTGATATTATAATTACGTTTATTCCAGTCAAATTTATTCAAACTAAAAATAAATACCCAATATGGTTTAATCGAGCACTAATAAAAACAATCAACGAAAAATTTAAATATCATTGGAAGTGGAAAATATATGGCCATGTAACTAATTATAATACATTTAGACTACTCAGAGAAAGGCAAAAGGTGTTGCAAGAGGAGTGTTTTAATAATTTTATATCTGATGCTGAATCTAAGATTTCTCACAAACACTTTTGGGCATATGTTAAATCAAAAAGGAAAAATATAAATGATTTGCCTGACTCAATGTTTATTGGAGATATTAGGTCATCTAGCGGTGAGGGCATATGCGATTTGTTTAATCAGTATTTTAACTCGATATTTGAATCCCATAGTCAATCCCATCATGATCATATAGATGTCAACAAAGGAAATAACCTGATAAATCTCAACCACATTTTTATAGACAAAGCCAAAACTGAATCGTACGTACTCAAAAAATATTAACATTAATAAGGGAGCTGGTCCTGACGGGATTCCCCCAATTTTATTGAAACACTGCTACAAGCAATTATCTGAGCCGCTGTTTAGATTGTTTAATCTTTCATTGAAAACGGGAAAGATGCCATATGCCTTGAAACAGTGCTTTGTGACACCTGTGTTTAAGTCCAGTAATAAACGGGATATAGAAAATTTTCGTTCAATATCCAAACTTAATACTATCTCCAAGCTTTTTGAGAAAATTGTGTATGACGCTATATACCCCACCATTAGACCCGTCTTGTTGATACAGCAACACGGTTTTATGACTAGAAAATTTACAGTGAGTAATTTATGCGAATATCTTGATATTGTTTACAAAGAAATGGATGCAGGGCTACAGGTGGATGCTGTGTACACCGATTATTCAAAAGCTTTTGATAAAATATCTCACGAAATGTGCCTTTTCAAAAAACTAGACCAAAACGGTGTGCACGGTGACCTCCTGCGCTGGCTAGCATCTTACTTGCGTAATCGTACTCAAGTAGTAGCAGTTAAGGGGTTCTGTTCTTCGTTTTTACCAATATCTTCGGGTGTCCCACAGGGCTCGCATCTCGGTCCCCTTTTGTTCAATATTTATATAAATGATGTTCTTTTGCAATTCCAACATTCTAACATACTTCTATTTGCTGATGATAAAAAGATTTTTAAAATGATTAAAAATGAACATGACTGTGAACTACTACAAGAAGATATTAATAGATTATACTCATATTGTTCAAATAATCAATTGTTCTTAAATATTAAAAAATGTAATGTTAAACATTCAGCAGAAAAAAACAGACCTATATAAGATTTTGATTATAAAATAAATGATGTGTCGATATACATTTCGGGTAACTGAGTTGCGGGACCTGGGCGTTTATTTGGATCAAAAATTAACATTTAAATCTCATATTGATAAAATAGTTAACAAGTCATATAAGATGCTTGGATTTGTCTTATGAATTACTAAAGACTTTAAAAAGCCCTCAACCCTAATTATTTTGTATAACTCGTTGGTCCGCTCAATATTAGAATATTGCTCAACAGTTTGAAATCCTCAATATAATATTTATATAGAGTCAATTTAAAAGGTTCACAAAAATTTTCTGAAGCATATTTAATTTAGATTAGCCGGCGATGCCTCTATTTGGTGTAGACTAGCTTTTGACCTAAAATCTCGCCGTACTGTCAGGGATCAGATGTTTTTGTATAAAATCGTTCATGATAGGGTCGACTCCATACCACTTCTAAATGAAATAAGTTTCAGATGCCGAGGGATAAGTACTAGAAAGAAACTTTTATTTTGTTCTTCCACTATGCGCACAAAATGTGGCAAGAACAATTTTATAACTCGTGCATGTAATTCTTATGATAAAAACTGTTACATGTAGATATATTTTCTCTGTCATATGGACAGTTTAAGAAGGAAATTGAAGCTGTAATGGATAATAGTTAAATTAATAGCTAAATTATCATTTCACTTAAATATCACACTTTATTTTGACTTAACTTCGCTTTAGTTTTTGCACACCTAAGTTTGTCATGGTGTTCGCTTGTTGTCGATGCGTTACTTAACAGTGGAAACTTTATTGTTAAATGTAAGATTAATATGTGTTATGTAATAGACTAAAATTATGTATGTTTCCCTTGAAGATAAAATAAATAAATTTGCGTACCGTTTGGGACACATATGTCGGAACTCATATTTAAAAAAAAATCACGAGTTTTGCACTATTAATGAAGAAACTGTGTCTTATTGATTCAGTCGCTTTCGTTCGGGAAATTATGAACTCACGAAATAAACATCTTGGCCTCCAGAAGAAGTTTAATAATGGCATAACTGAACTAGCGCTGGCTTTTGATATATGTATCATAATAATATGAAATCATTCCCGGCAAATGAGTAAAATAAAAAAGCTTCCAGATTTGGTACCTTACGAGCTGAGTGACGCACAGCGAGAATCCGGCGTCAAATCTTGTATCATATTGTTGTGTCGCCATTTATAGGAGGAAATTTTGAGTCGAATTATTACCAGCTATTATAAGTAGACAATCGCATGCGTTCATTACAGTGGCATCTAGGTTTCCAAGCCAAACAGTGCTCGAAACGAAAGATTTGTCAGAAGAAGATTATGATGACGGTTTGGTGGTCTACTGTTGATGTACAGCAGAAATGTCAAAAATTGCAAATGATGGAGAAGCTAGTACCCGAAAAACTCAGATTGATGAACTGCCCTCCCTTCTGCCTTTGCTTCTGCATAAGATCGCCCAGGAACATATTGCATAACAGGCGTAAGGCACAATCAGCAGAACCCTAGAATAGCTAGACACCCTTTCTCTCTCCTCCCGATTTTACTGCCTTTTCCTAAACAGACTTTACCATTTTTTGAAGATTAGATAAGTTTTGGATTGGCAAAATGTTACTGCCGAAGAAGCAGTAAACCTTGAAAGAGTCCATTAATTCTCGTTCAGCAGACTTCTACAACAAGTGCATTAACAAAATACTTATAAAGTGGCGTGAATTTTGAATAATTAGTTTTTTTGTAAAGAAATATTTCAGTTTTCTGACATACACGAATCGGCAATTTTATAGGAAAACTTACTGAAAATGTATTCATTATGGATTTCAAGAATAAGTAATATTATTTTTGGGATAAATAAATATAACTTGTTTTGTTAAATATATTATATAATAGGTATAAATAATGATACACCGTTATTGCAGTTTTTGAAAATACGAATAAATAAGGCTTCTACTTGTATTTAAAATTATCCCAAATTGAATGTGATTTATGCACGACAACGTTTTTGTTTACTAATCCACACTTACGAATGTGTGCGTGCGCAGTAAAATCAGTTACCACATATTTTGAACTTAAAGATAAAAATCACAGAATGTTTAAGATATTTTTTAAATTAATTTTTTGTCACCATTTGCCTATATTACTTGTTCTGAACCCTAAAGATTTGGACGGTTATTACAAAATAACCCTGTGTAATAAGTATAATATTAATTATACGTGGTAGATCCATGCTGCAGTTATATTAGTAGTACAGTTGTAGCACGAATGGGTCGGCTCGACCGGGGAAGGACCACGCTCTCACATAATACCAGCGTGAAATAATAGCTGCTGCTGTGTTTCGTTTGGTGAGTGTAGAGATCCGGAGACCCTTTTAACTGGAGACGAGGCATTCCATCTTAGTCCTCATGAGATGACAACGCATCTGCATTTTGATTTGTAATCGAGGATAGATGTAGATGTAGATGTCTATGGGCCGCAGCAACCACTTACAATCAGGTGGACTGTGTGCTTGTTTGTCGCCCTATCCTTTAGAAAAAAAATGTTCCATCAAAAATACAGCACTAATTTTACACAGGATATAGTGGTTAGTATTATAATATAGCTATAATATGTAAAACTGCTTCACGTTATTCTAACCAGTAGCACTGACCTACATTCTTTACGCTTAAAAATTTACACTGTCATACATAATACAGCGTAATATTATGATTCATACGTTGTAAGCATAAACGTAACGGCGCGGCGCATTGATCTGTTTATTTATAATTTACGTCATAATATTACAAGCCGACTACAATTTTCATATTATGACGCACTTTTGTGTAGTGTTATGGACGTCACACACGATCAGTTGAACTGACCATTCTAACTGATAAGTTCGAACTAAACTGTTAATATTTTTTAAAATATGAATTTTCGATATATTGATAATTATAAATATAGCAATATCGGAGTTTCATATATAAGTTTTTTTTATCGATATATCGAAAATGCAATATTTAAAAAAACAGCAACGGTTTTTTTACTTTGAACTGATCAGTTGAAATTATCAGTCAAACTGACCGTGTGTGGCGACCATTAGAAGAAAATTAGGCTCCCGACGAAATTAGAATGCTGTGTATTTTTGCGTTTATTACGTTTAAGCCAGACTGCCAGACTCTATCTAAACATACATCAGCGACGGGGTTCAGCATCAAAGGTGCGAGACGCCTGGAGGGGCCCATGACTCGCAGTTGAACGTGTTAATAGACTAACGCGTGAAAATTAATTGCCTAATAAATGTGCAATAATATTTTTATGGATTAGGAAGCTGAAGTGGCAATGGGCCGGCCAAGCTCGAAGAACCGACAACCGCTGGGGAAGAAAGGTTCTCGAGCGGTGGCCTCGTACCGGTAGACGCAGTGTGGGGCGGCCACCCACTAGATTGAGTGACGACCTGGTAAGACATGCTGGAAGTCGATGGATGCAGGTGGCTCAGCTTTGTGGTATTCCTTGTGAGTGGTCTATGTTGAGCAGTAGACTCGTGAGGGGCTGTTTGTTAGCTCAGAACTTTTTTCAAGGTGAACAGATTTTGATGATTCTTTCTTTCTTTTTATTTGAAAGCTAATGCTTCTCATGTGGTCCCATATAAATTTGATCAAATGATCAAGATCTGACCAATAGTTTTTGTGTTATCCTTAATAATGCGTATTTAATTGAGACAAAGGCGTTAATTTATATTGAAGAGGGTTGTGCAAAATTTTTAATTTTACCACTAGTATTTTTATATTTTGAATCCGAAAAAATATAAAATGAATTATATTATACAATCAATTTTGTAAATTATTTCTTATTTTTACGTTTTTGAGAATTCTATATTGTAAAACAAGCTATTTTTTGTATTTTACTTGAGATAAAGAAAGCCAATTTTTAAAAGTATAAACCAATTTGTCAGGCCTAGATATCCCATTTCCCTTTCAACACGATACGATGAAAGCGCTTATTTGTCATGCTTGGCTGTAAACTTGCATAACTGTTAGTACGAGATCCCACTGCAGAATTAGTGTACTCATCGAGTATATGCTAAAAACCTAATTTTTACGCATATTTATCATTAAGAGAATAAATATTTGCTAGGGTGCCTATCAAAATGTGGCCGCTAGTATTTTTAATTAAATTATTTTTAATTAATTTTTCGCAAAAAATTTCATTGATTTGTTTTTAAAATAAAATATCGTCCACTTCACGGCAATATATATAAAGACTTTGAAAATTTACGGTTGCCGTTGCGCACTTGGCCGCACCTCTTCGCAGCTAGGTGTAAACAGGTATGATTTTGATATCTTTTTATGTTTATAACGTACATTTATGATTCATATATTAAATTAAAGCTAATTTTTTCTTATTATTATGATATATGGGTGCTTAATTAAATCTGTATTAAAAGTAGAGTGAAAGAGAGCTTATTTTTTGGCCATTGATTTTATTGTTTCATTCGTTGCTTCTGATTGCGGGAACGTTGTATAGATTCGCCTCTTACCAACTTTTTTTCAACATGATCACACAAAAGGCAGGCTGACTTTTTGATTTTAGGTGTTGATGGAATAGCTTGCTGGGATATTGTAGCAGCAGATGATAAACTTTGAAAAACTTGAGTTTGATCATCTTCGTGCGCAGATGTACTAGGCTGCTCGTTTGAAGCAGTCGTAGTTCGCTGTTCATCTGCTGGAAGTGTAGTTGGTTGATCGCTCAATGAAGGCCTTGATTCTTCCTACAAAGTAAATGTATGTGTTTGAAGATGATTTGTATTAAAAGCTTACTGTTCGAAAAATTTTTTTTTCATATCCGATTAATATTGTTACTATTGTATATACTTACTAGATCACAGTTGACATCAAAAATACTTCGTTCATGAAGATCTTCAGATCTTCATGAACGAAGTATTTTTGATGCCTCCCTTCAGGGAGGCTCGGAATCTGTTAATTATAAAAAATACGGTGTTATAGTTAAATATTCCATGGTCATTCCACAACACTGTTTTAATTGTATTTGATATAATTAAATGAAAATATTAAATCGATCTACAAAATTACAATTATATAATCTTTATTTTTTTTTAATTTTCTAAATGTAGAGAGTTATATATTTTTTTTCGGAAAAACATAAGGCACAGTTAATAGAAAAAGTTAGTAATAGTATTTATTTCTCCACATTATATTGTTGAATGATTTTATTGTGTGCTTGAAATAAGTTTAAAAAAGGTCCGACTACCTGATCTGAATGAGTAAATGGTGCTACGTTACCACGTTTTTCCACAAAAATAAAAAATTAAAAAAAAAATAATAATTTTAACAAAAAAACTTCGAAGTTAGCACTGTATTATTTATATCGTATCTATAACCTATAATATTTTTAAGTTCAGTTGAAATTTTACTTACTGTTTGTGTTTTGCAAAAATTTTCGAATTCTTCTTTGTCTTTTTCCTTTAAAACTGTAATTTTTTTAAGGCACTCTGTATGTTATCCAAAATCATCAGTTGATTCAATTGTTAATAAAGCGTCGTGATATTTATATTTTTTCATACGACGAAATAATAACATGAGCGAACACTTTTTAAATGATGCATCATTAAAGTTAAGTACATTGTTTTTTTTGTTACACAGAAAACACGCCTTCATCTTTATCAATTTTATTTTACGTAAATTAATTTGATAATTTTAGATGCACAAATAAAATAGCAATATAAATAACGTTGTATATTACGAACTCCAAAACAGCGTGGTTTCTAAGTTAGAATAAATATGCTGCAGCTGGTCAGTTGAGAACACTAGCACCCGACGCATGCGCAATGGCTTTAAAACGTCGGACAGCTGGCAATCGCTGTCTTCGTCTGACTGGTGACATTACGCGCTAGCTCTCTTTCACTCTACTTTTAATATTTATCATATTTAGCAGCCAGCAACTCTTATTTGCGGCCAGATTTAATTAGGCACCCATATATCATAATAATAAGAAAAAAATTAGCTTTAATTTTTTTTTTTTTTTTTTTTTTTATAGAATAGGGTGACAAACGAGCACACAGTCCACCTGATGGTAAGTGGTTGCTGCGGCTCATAGACATCTACATCTATCCTCCATTAAAAATCAAAATGCAGATGCGTTGTCACCCGTGAGGACCGAGATGGAATGCCTCGTTTCCAGTAAAAAAGGGTCTCCGGTTCTCTACACTCACCATACGAAATACAGCAGCATTAAGCTACTATTTCACGCTGGTATTCTGTGAGAGCGTGGTCCTTCCCCGGTCGAGCCGACCCATTCGTGCTACAACTATACTACTAATATAACTGCAGCATGGCTCTACCACGTAAAAAAAAATTTAATATATAAATCATAAAAGTACGTTATAAACGTAAAAAGATATCAAAATCATACCTGTTTACACCTGGCTGCCAAGAGGTGCGGCCAAGTGCGCAACGGCAACCGTAAATTTTCAAAGTCTTTATATATATTGCCGTGAAGTGGACGATATTTTATTTTAAAAACAAATCAATGAAATTTTTTGCGAAAAATTAATTAAAAATACTAGCGGCCACATTTTGATAGGCATCCTAGCAAATATTTATTCTCTTAATGATAAATATGCGTAAAAATTAGGTTTTTAGCATATACTCGATGAGTACACTAATTCTGCAGTGGGATCCTAGACTATGTGTAATAAATTAAAAAAGTAATAGGATCTGTCAATACCCGTGGAGTGTAAGGTACCTATGTGTTAAATATTTACCATTTAAAAAAATCAAAATGTCAGTCATAAATTCATGCAAACTGTAACGAAAACAACCTTCTTGGCCATCATTGATGTAATTTAAAAAATTGCAAAAAAAAATGTTTTTAAATTTATTTTGGCATTGAACTTCCTAAAAACATGGTAATAAACAGGTTTTAGATTTTGGTAACCTTTGTTTAGCTTAAGACGACGGTGATGTCATTATTCGTCGTTTCAATACAGCTTTTATCAAGCGCATACTATACAATAAAAGCAATAATAAAATTTAGTGCCAAATGCCAGCGCCAATTCATTTGGCAGCAGTCGCTTTTATTTTGAACTCTTGTTAAATGCCTAGTGTTTAATAGTCTGCGTTTAAATATAAATATTACAGATAATTTATGAATATGCACAATTCCATTAAGGAAATGTTACGACAGAAAGTCTGAACTCATAAATACACACTCATATCATTTATTGACGACCTATCAAAGTTGTTTTGTTTTTATTTTTATTGCCTGTATATCAATCAGTTGCTGCTGATAAAACTGTTTTTTAATTTATAATTTACGATAGGCCACGGAGAAAGTTTTATTGTCATGTCATGACACACTGGCCGGTTTATTTTAAAAAATACTAGATATTATTACAAGTCGAAGTATGAATCGTCCAATCACAAGTTTCCCTCCACTACTTTTTACGAGCTAAATTGAAACATCGTGTTTTATTGAAAAATGGATCTGCGTTGTTCCTGACATTTATGCGCGATAATTTTTTCAATTTCTAATATCGTCTAAAACCGAACGAATCGTTTGATAGAATTTTTTTTTCGGTTTTCATGTTCGGTTTCCTTAGAAGGGTTTTTATTATAAATAAAGACCCTTCTAAGGAAACCGCGTACCGCTGATATAACAAATTTCAGCACGATCGATTAACTTAAAAAGATGAATAAAAAAGTAAACGCCGCTGGTTAACAGTGAAAATTTTAACTGAACATAATAGTCAATTTTCAAGAAATTCAGCACTTATTGTACATTGGATCGGGAAGCGTTCACGAAATATTACATGAACATCTTGGCGTGAGGAGTCGGGAAGGAGGAATAGAAAAATTGTAATTTTTTTGTGATTTCTTTGAAAACAAATTATAAAAAATTTTACTATAACTTTTTAGTTTCGCTAAACTTAGTGGGTGGCCCACGTTATGCATTTTTTTTGCAAAATTATCAAAGCCATGTTTAAGTAATTATAAAGCAATATAAATAATTATTCATATTAGTATATTTTCTAAGCAACGCTTTATTAACATTTCGGGGAGACACTTGGGAAGAAGTGCAATTAACATCGGAAAAACAACTAGCTAAGGTTGCTCGTTTGAACTTACTTACTTTGAATGTTAGTAAACTCAATTCATATGTTTTTCTATAGCTAGCCGATCACAGCCAAAGGATGATTTTAGACTCAAAATACATAAATGTAACAATCTTTCCAGCGATTACTGGACGTGTACATCTATTGAAAAAGTTTCATATACGAAGTAGTTGGGCGTTATGTTTTATCAACGACTTTCCTGGTACAAGCATGTTGATCAGTGTCTAGTAGAATTAGAAGCTCACTTAGGTATTTGAAACTTTAAGATATGTTGCCTGTTTAGATCTTTTAAATATTGTAGCGTTTGCTCAATCCATTACAATATATTAATGGTAATAAAATAAGGTATACCAATTTGGGGGAGGGGGGGGGTACTTACAAAGGTAAATTTATTTATTGAAGTTGAAGATAGAAGAAGAAGTATGCATTTAAACCGTACAGATACTCCGCTAGCTTTTTGTCTCTCTTGTGAGTATCTTGTGAGCTGATTTCGGTGGGGCAGTTATAGATAATATTACACACTCAAAAGAATAAAATAAATGAAACTTAATAAAAATTAAAACCTCTTCAAAAACTAACAAAAAAATTACTTTCCACATAAACAGCTTCTGAAATCGGTTCTTTATACGAAATTCTTATATACCCTTAGTAGGTATAAGTACCGATTTCAGAAGTTATTTATGATTTTTTTTTAGTCTGTTTTTTAATAAAAGTTTAATTATTTTGAATTTAAAATTATATTTTTATGACAATAAAGTGGTGACAATAGTCCACATGATGGCAAGGGACCACTGCAATCTTAGAACAGCTACAAATAAGTCAAAAAAGAAGGTGCCAAATGCTTGTGACTCCAGATCACTAAGTAGAAGTGCTTCATAAAAGTACAATGCCTCCTAACAACTGTAATAATTATACTGGCTCTCCTTCATACCTCTCAGACCGGAACACCGTAGAGAGTTCACTGTTGCTTGGCGAAAAACGTAGATAACAGGGCGATACCTAGTCGGACAGCTCCTACATGTTGTACTGTTAAATATTCTGTATCAATTGACAAAATAGGTGTAACATCACATTAGAGTGTTTTTATTGCGTAGTCCATTACCACAGAATAAATAATTACTTATTATACCAACCAACTATAAGCTACTGGTTGACTGCAACCTCACCCGATTGTGAATACCGGTAATAGGATAGCCGAAATAGTAAATCTAAACAAAATAAAACTATGACGACTTGGTAGCGCGATGGTTAAACTTTTTGCTGATGCGTGGGTGTCGAAACCTACCTACAAATTATTGCTCCGTGCCTCCACGATACAGAAGTAAATTTTAGTACGGCAATTTTTTTTATAATAAAAGCAATCGAACTGAAATGATATTTTCGAGATATATTAACATGCTATTTACTTAGTGGTTGAATTCTTTAAAAAAAGTTAGAGTTTTTATTGGTTTGATACCAATTCAAAATTAAAATGATTGCAGGTTGAGTGTTAAAATGGCTATTTCACCATTTTACACATGCCAGTAGATTTAACTTACATAATTTGCATGCATGGTGTAAGATGGACGACTTTCTTATATCTTGAATATAACTAATGTATATTATTTCCTTTACAGGTCTGGCGCTGCTGATAGCGGGCGGTGTGCAGATGTCGAATGCGAGTGCTTCACCACAGGGCTCAGACGATGGACTCGGTGCTGTTATTGCCGGCGGGGTCATATTGTGCTTGGGCATACTGCTTGCCGGTGAGTACATTGTACTAGAAAGCATCTGGTTATAAGTTAAAGTAATAAAGAAACGGCGGTTGTCAACCCGCATGGCAAGCACGTCAACTATGACAAATATTTCCTCATATGAGGAATTCAATGTGGGGCTTATGTTCAGTTTTTCAGGCTGTTAATGAAATGTGATGATGATGAAATGATCACCTTTTAGGATGCAGAATCTGTTGATGAATGTCTTATACCTTTAAACGAGCGATTCTTTATATATATATATATATATATATATATATATATATATATATATATATATATATATATATATATATAATCGGAATCTCGGAAACGGCTCCAACGATTTTGATGAAACAACGAATTTAGTGTACAGGGGGTTTCGGGAGCAATAAATCGATCTAGCTGGGATTCATATTTAGAAAATGTTGTTTTATCCGTGTTTTCGGGCAATGAAAAATTGCTAAAAATGAAAAAATGATATTGTATCATTAGAATACGAAGGTAAATTTTTGTAATTTGTCAAGAGTTATCATAGCTCAACTGGGATATCGGCCGATTTCGAAATCATAGTACCTTGGTTCGAGTCAGAATGTTTTCGTCCGGTATTTTTTTGTTTTTTTTTTTAAGTTCTGTTTTTTTGTTACAAAATCTATTACCTATTTCGAACGCTTTTGGTTTTTTCTTAAAAACACGAAAAATTCAGTGAAACTAATTGCACTAACGATTTTTTTTATATAACCAGTTTAGTTTTTTCTGTTATGTCGATAAGATCGAAAAATATTATTCATATTTCATCAGTATGTAATTTGGATCTAAATATAATTTCTAAAAAACACGATTTCCAAAAAAATACCGAGCAAAGCACGGTCATCCAGGTACGTACATAATATTAACAGATTTTTTCGTTGAAGTGACTCTTGACATAGCATTAGCTTTAAGAAATACTACCAGATATTTCCACTGCTAGATAGAGGCCATTGAAGAGCATTAATTGGTTAAATTAAAGGTTTGCCAACACTCACCATGCTGCGCAGGTTATTGAGAGCAGCGCCTATACCCTCGCACTAAGGCTCGCCACATACATACGGAATTCCGTTTCGATATTCCGTTTCGGAATTACGATTCGGGATTCCGAACGCAGCAAGTCCATATAAAATCAATGACACGCCACACACGTCACGTATGGTATTTTTCCGTATGGAATTTTGCGGTCAAAACGGGATTCCGCATGTGTCCACGGCCGGATCGTATATCCGTTTCGGAATTCCGAAATAGAATCTCGTAACGGAATTCCGTATGTATGTGGCGGGCCTAAACCGCTATAAAATTCGTGTTCAGCGTTTTTGGATGAGCTTTTCGCCATCAGTGTCAATTAATGACGATATACGTTAAGGGCAAACATCGCATGCTCGTGATGTTTGCCCTTAACGTAAAGTATGACATGATTCCTTTAAATTCAGCTCAAGTTAAGTGCAAAACTTGAGCATGTTACTAGTACTAGTAATTAAATATCGTCGATTCAAATCGAGTTGTAATAAGGGTTGCCACCTTTTTTTTTGAACATATATAGTACTAGCTTGCCAGGCAGGTGTTGTTCTGCCCTTTTCGACGACCCTTTGTCATGTCCTATTAAAAATCCTTAAATTCGCAAAAAAAAATTATGGATAACTCATGGGCGAAAAAACTATCTTATCTTATTTTTTGATTAAAATCGGTTAAGTAGTTTAGCAGTCCATCGCGGACAAACAGCGTGACACGTAATTTATATATATTAAGATTTTCCCCAAAAAAGATCCAAAAATATAATACTTTTAAGAAATTCAGTTTTTTTTTTTTTTTTTTTTTTTTTGTGGTTTTTTTTTTTTTTTTGGTTTTTTATAAATAAATTAGGTTTAGAATTTTTAATTTTTTTTTTTTTTTTTTTTTTTTTTGTTTTTTTTTTTTTTAAATTTTTTATTAAAGGGGGTTTTTTTTTTTTTTTTGTTAATTTTTCACAATTGACTGATATATAGTACGATACTATATATTAGGTATATTACGGGTAGTAACTATAGTTCTAATTGGCAAGACGCTAAATTGCTCTAACGGAAAAGTACGTTACTTCTTACATACTAAGGCAGTTCTCAACTTTATCTTATCTCACCCTAACACACATAGACTATTACGAATGTCATTATTATTCAATTCTAATTGCTCTAAGGATATTCGTTTTCCATTTCTACTGAGCGTATTAAAACGTAGTCGCAAGCAGTTTGCGTGCGTTAATGTTGGCACACTCTCAGCTCATTAAGTTTTGCATAACTAAGTCTTTTTAAAAGATACTATTCTAATTTACACTGTTCTTGGTTTGTTTTAAGGTTAATTTTACGACACACCTGTTTTTAAAAATCGAAATTATTAAAGCTCTGAGGAATGTCAAAATCTAACCGTCAGTTCGAAAAGTGAGACCTCTACAGAGAATAATCGTCAAGATACTACGATCATTGCTCATTAGTCATTATAACATTTGATTCACTTTAACATATGGTAGTGAAAGTTGGGTGTGGCAGAAGAAGCACGAGAGTAGAATGAACGCAGTAGAAATGCGGTCGTTAAGGAGTATGTTAGGGCTGAATCTTAATGACAGGGTAAGAAATTGTGTAATAAGAGAAGAGTGTGGTTTGCAAGATGATGTTGTGACCAGGATTAAGAAAGGAATGCTTCGGTGGTTTGGTCATGTGGAAAGAATGAATGAGGAAAGAGTGACAAAGAAAATTTATGTTGCAGAAGTGAATGGCAGAGTCGGAAAGGGACGTCCTAGGCGAAAATTTATCGACCAAATTGGCGATTTATTGAAAACGGGCCAAATTAGGAGTACCCTTAACCGACGAGCATGTATGCGGAGGTGTATGGATGTGAAGGAGGCGAGAGAGGTGTGTCAGGATCGTGCCAAATGGAAGTCTGTAGTCTCTGCCTACCCCTCTGGGTGACAGGCGTGAGTGTTTATGTATGTATGTATGTATGTAACATTTGAATAGAATTATATCTATATTTATTATGTTGTTATTACAATTTATTTTATTGTGCCAGCGGATTTATTTCTATACGTCCTTATTCTTAATATATTATATATGTTTAAATAGATATCGACACGTTTCAAATTATGAAATTCTAATATACCTATTATGCATTTTTGTTTAGCAAAAGAATGCTTTCTCAATAAAATATATAATAAAGTGTAAAGATGCAAATATAAAAATAACTTGCGATTACTCATAGGCCTCGAGCTGTGTACTATATTCCTCCTTATTACACATTAGCTTTGTTGTGATATGACTTTTTTTCTTTTGTTAAATTTCTGATGGATATTAAATAGTATTAAAGTGTTGCGTTAGGGAAAGAAATCTCGGTTGCGTAATCAAATTATGTATGTATATATTGTTATACATGGAAACTGTTCGAACAATTTAGATGACATTTTGTATTTAGATAATGTTTAACTAATATCTAACTTCGAGTGAAACTCAGTCACCCTGGTACATAATATTAAAATGAACAAGTAGCCACTGCCGATACAAAATAAAACTTGGATATTTTTTTGCCTTAACCTGCATTCTGATACCAATCCCTATGACCTTAACCTTTAGAAAACATTAACGTCAACGATTGTTATCGGAGAATAGGGTTCCATCGTAATAAAGATATTATGTATACATAACCAACTTGCTTCTAAAATGTGTGTGATCTGTGGACACGCCTTGTCCGATTTTTTTAATAAAACTAGCCATTCCCAGCGACTTCGTCCTCTTTTATTACGATTAGATTTCACGGGTTTTAAAGTTTTTGCGCGGAATTATAATTCTTTTTCCAAAATTAAAAGCTAGGCTGCTTTTATTTTTCGACTTACTCCTTATTACATCAGCTATGTGCCAATGACAGTCCCGTCAAAGGCAAAAATGTTTAAAATTGATAATTTTTACCGAATATACTTTTATATGCATTTAGTAAAAAGCTGTTTTTTTACATAACAAATAGACACTTCGATTGTAGACTATAGGTTACAGTGACTAACGAGATCTGCCTGAAGGTAGGTGGCTATTTCAGCTTCAACCAAACACGGCTATATTTTTTTTGTGCGCCATGAGGACTACTATGAAATGCTTTACAGTTTGCCTATATACGTAACCGATCTACACAAAGAAACATTTTTTATTCATTTAAGAGTATTTAACGACCATACAGCCCATTTGATAAATAGTGGATACTGTGGCTGTGGTCCATAGTAAATAAGTAAAAGTAAAGTAAAGTAAAGGTTTCAGGTAGGTTACAGGGCAAGGAAGTGTCCGCCGCGCTGCCTCAATGCGTGTTGGCGAACTTTACATGTCTTCGTAATATTTTTTTTTCTTATATTCCTCAGACATGCAAGATTCCTCACGATGTTTTCCTTCAATGCCGAGCACGTGGTAAATCAGCACTTAAAATTGCAATTAAATAATTTCATTGGTGCCGGCGGGAATCGAACCCGGATTACTCGCATTCTCTTATATTTACAGCGGGCGTTAACCATCTGAGCTACCACGGCTCTTAATAAATAAATATTTACTTAAAATCTAGATGCGTTATCACCCCTAATAACAAAGATTTCTTTACCAATAAATTGCCAATAAAAGGATCTCCGATTATCCTCACTCTCTTAACGAAACACGGAAACATTATGCTGCTATATATTACACTGGTATTCGGAGTAAGCCGGGTTTTTCATGCTGCAGTGTGGCTCTACCATGTAAAAGTCCCATAACAATGAAATAGTCGTAAATTGTCGAATATTGGTCATTTCCCTTTGAATATGGCATAATGATTCTGGTGATAGTCACGTTTAAATTCTGAATATAATTGAGGAAACGGAAACGAGGAAAAAGGAAACACGTATAGCAAACAGTGCTTGCTTGAGGTATGGAATGTAATTATAATCTACAATAAACTGTTTAATTTGGAACCTTGGTATTAACACTGCGTAAGCAACCATTCTTAGTTCAGAAGTGATATTCATAGGTACAAAAAGTATTTCTCGACTAGCTTTTTGATATAAGGTCACAGTTTATAGAACACTGGTTAAGACTTGACACGTGATGTTTGCACATATTGAATTCATTAACTTACCTTCGGTTTTACATCTCATGGTACTCAGTGTAAACGTTTATAGCTGGTATCTGAGGCGCTTGAACTAAGTAAATGGCGCCATTATGAATATCTGGGACACTGGACATAATATTTGTCCTGTTTGCTGTAAGACATTTTTGGCCCGTTGGCTCCACGTGTTGTGAAATTCTTAAAGGAATAGAAGTCGCTGCTGTTGACGAGATGGCTTGTTCTATTCTCATTTAAAAAAGCTAAGTAAAGCCATTCAGCGAGCAGACGCAGCCAGCGTTCTTAGCATTATACTATGTAAGTATTGAGTAGTGATGGATGGGTCTGATTTTGCAAGTCAAATTTCAACACGTTGCCATGTTTTGAGTTCCCTAAAACCCGTTTGTATTGGTTTTGCCTAACGGCGGCGGATCAAAAACAAATCTCACAACACGATCACGGTAATATTATCTATACAGTATTCCAACTTCATACAAACGGACGTAGCGAGAGCTATGCCTACGCGCCTCGATCTCGGCATGCGCTCGGCATGCAGACAGTCGAGACTGTGCCGCAGTCATGACTTTGTGAAATATATAAAAAATGGAGGAAATAAATAATAGAATAGAAATAAAGAAATAATAAATCTGAACTTCATTTAAAAACAAACATATAAATTGTAAAGTAGCTGCAGGTATCTATAACCAATTTAAGATATACTTTTCACCACGTTGTCCATGTTTCCCAAAACAATTTTTAATTTATATTATTTTTAGCGTTATATTAGAAAGCGGATTTTTTATATTTAAAAATCTAATAATAAAGCATTTCGTAAGTCTCAGCCGAGGTGCAAATATTTTTCGGTCGCAAATTTATTTAACCGATTTGTTATTCAAACATAAACATGGTTTTTTAATTAAATCTACCAATCAAAAAACGACACGCATTTTTACTGAACACTTCCTATTCAATTCACAAAGTACCTATTTTATTTTTTTATATAAAAAGTATATTTACAATCATAAAACTAAATGGAAACACAAAGTAGGCAAATGTAAAAATGCTGGAGGCAGGTAACCCTATCACATGTTTACGTGCCGCACGGCTGTAGGCATTTATTTGAAAGATACGGCCGAGTTACAATACTGTATAGATAATATTACCGTGACACGATGCATGTAATTTACTATGTCCGTAACACTAACACCTAACGATTTATCATAATTGCGAGGTAAACATATCTATTATAAAAGGTCGGCATCAAATAATATGGATAATATGAATGACCTTTGAAAAACTTACGACCTAAAATATTAGGTAAAAATATCAAAATTTGAATATCTATATGATATCACATAAAAGTTATTAATACCTAACACATTACAAATAAAACTCGCATAATCGGTCGGGTAAGGCGGCTATTGTTTTTATAATAATTTTTATTTATAAAAAGTAGGATATAAGATTCGTATAATGATCAAATACTACCTTCAAGGAGACGGATTTCAGATCATATTCAATGTGCTTTAAATCATAAAGCACATAATATTGTAAAATGAAACTTGTGTATTTAAATTATCCATGACTACGTCTTTTGTTTTAAAGTTTATACCTAAACTAGACATAAATTAGCTTTAATTTAGTCGTAATAAATAATTATGTAGTAATTTTGATCTTAAGTTAAATTCAAGGAAATAGTATCAATGAATGAATTATAAATGCAAACGTGATGCCAGTGAACGGAAGTATAAGTAGGCGGCCGCCTACAGAATTTGTAATTCATTGTGACCTAAATTTAAACTGCGAGTACCTAACAGACTTGCTCTGTATATGATTTATTAGCATGTTTATACACTGTTTACATTGTTTTGTGGGTTCTGCAGATTGTGTGGCTAAGGGTGTACCACCACGATATTTATTTACTGTGACAAAAACGAATAAATATTTTAATTATCATACTGTAATTATTATTTTAATTTATTTGGCACAGTTTATTATTTTACAAAATATGCAACAACATAATATGGATACTTATTTTCATTATTTCGTTACTTATACGTTTGATGAGAGTATATAATCACTAAATTGTAGCCTATGTTAATGAAAGCACTAGAATAAAACTACGTGTCATTTATTCGCTTAAGATATTTTGAACAAATGCTAGACTTTTATACAATGGTTGTGTACAGTACATAACGTAAATTATTCTTATATCCTAGAAACCTTCGATCAACAATACTGTTGATCGAAGCTAGAAACAGCAGTCTGATTTTTATAAATAGCGCACTTGTTTGTTATGACTGGTTATGACTATAAGGAACTTGTTTAACAATGTAATGATTTCATTTATTTAATGACATAGCTTATATACTGTAATAAAACAAAACTAAAATCACTTTTTGTGATATTATAACAAGATGCTGCTTAAGATGGCTTTGTTTTCTCGCTCAAACGATACTTAGCTTTTGGGCGAGGAAATAACTACTAAACCTGCTTGAAGTTATGTACTGTTTCACTGTTAAATCCGAACATTATTGAAAGGTTCGGTTTACTTATTTATTTATTATTATTACTAGTAGGACGTGGTTGAAAATAATACGTAATTTCATCTGCAGTATCAATGAGCCGGCTCCCTCGGGAAAGAACCACGCGCTCGCTGAATCCCTACTATAAAATCGCAGCGTAATGAATGATGATACTGTGTTTCGTACGCCGAGGGACGTGAACCTAAATAGCCTTTTTACTAGTGCTGTGGCATTCTATCTTAGTCATTACTCATCAGTGACAACGCATATGAATTTCGATTTTTAATAGAGAAGAGATGTATATAGGGGCAAGTATGACAAATGAGTACTGTTGCGCGCCTAAGTTGACGTCTGGCACTAGCGCCATCTGTGCCGGGTAACAAAGCGAGAAGAGCTTTCCAGAAAATGACATCACTAATCTTTTAACCGACAGCGCCATCTAATATCGAAATGAAGAACTAAGCTTTCTAGAAGCTCTACACTCGAACTTTCGGCGCCTGGTCGATTGGCGCGTGTATGTACTTGAATATTTTGGATGTTTCGGTGATAATGTGTATTTAAAGGCGCTGCAAGATGCGATCGAGGCAGTATTGAATTTGGCGAGACAAGCGAAGCTTGGGAGCGGAATAAAGTGAATCAGTGTGATTAATTAGTGTGTTTTAAGTTTTAATTAGTTTCAAGTCAATTAAAGTGTTAATTTTGGTAATTCAATCGGCAGTTTTTATTGTCACGAACCCTAAGCTCGTAACAATTGGTGTCAGAAGTGGGATAAGATCATGCCGATTTTACCTAAGGAGGAAACGGAGGGTGTCCGTACCCGAAGTCAACGCCAGCAGGAGACGGACCAGTGAAGATTTGGTGGTGCAACGCCGCAGACGTCGGGGGGTCAACTGCCAGCCCCGGAAGGTGGCCCGTCAGCAGCTACTACCTGCAGCACCTGACTTAGGTGCTCTCATGATGATGCTGCAGGAACAGGCTCGCCGACAGGAGGAACAGGCCCGCCAGCAGGCGGAACAAGCACGCCTCATTGAAGGGAATCTGGTGCAGACATTCATCGACGGCATCCGCGACCTTGAAGTCGGAGCTGCTGTGAGGCTCGGGCACCACGAACCGCTTAAGGACGCCTTGGCCCATGCACTGGATGTCGAAGCCGTGCGGCAGGATCATCGTTCCCATCGCGTCAGGGAGGTTGCAGTAGCTACAGTTCGCAATCGTAATAAAGGATATAGCCCCAGGTGCTATGGCTGTGGGGAAAGGGGCCATCTTCGATCCAGCTGCCCTAAGCGAACCCTAGAAAGGGAAGGTGAACGATCTCAGGAGGGTAGTGCGGCCAACGGCACCGCCCAGCAGCAGCAGGGAACGACTAAAAGCCAGAACTGCGGGGCGGGTGCTGGCTGATGTAAAAAGAGCCCCAAGGATCTCGATCTCACAAACCCATGATGGGAACAGTCTAATCATCAAGGGCGAGGTCAACGGAATGCCGTGTAAACTGACCAAAGACACTGGAGCCTCTCGTACGGTTGTTAGTTCACAACTTATAAGTCAGTTCCTTGGGGACTCCGCATACAACCGAGAACGCATTAATTTGGTAACAGCCACCGGTCAGCGTATACCCGTCCGTGGAGAGAAGGAGATGGAGTTGAAGCTAGGCAACGTGATCTACCTGCATAATGTCATCGTAGCTGATATAATGGACGACTGCATCTTGGGCCTAGACTTTATGAGGAATAATTGTTGTGAGATCGACGTTAAGCAAGGTGTTTTGAAATGTGGACAGGGGGGAAATTTTATGGAAAGTGCGGTACAAGGGAACGTGCACAGCATTAAGAAGATTGTTCTTCCGCCGAGGTCGGAAACGATTGTGCCGGTTAGTCTTTCTCGAAACGCTGGGCAAGCTCACCGTTGTGTACTTGTGGAAAGGGTAAACAATGACCTTCCATGGAAAGTAGCTCGAACCTTGGTCAGAACCACTGACATCTCAGGAGTACGTGTGCTGAACCTTTGTGACCAGGAACAGATTATAGAAAAAGGCACACTGGTTGGTACTTGCGAGGAAGTGGATTGGTTACGTCAGTGCCAATATTTATCGAGTGGGACTCCCAGTAAGGATGCACAAACGAGAGTGACCACACTTTTGGAGGACTGTCGCGGCGTTCTCTCCCCGAATGAAATGGTCAAGGCGAAGAAGTTGTTACTCAAGTATGCAGATGTATTCTCATCAAACGATGCTGACATAGGAAAGACTGGCTTGGTTCAACACAAAATAAACACAGGAGAAGAATTGCCTATCCGTCACGGCCAAGAAGATTGCCGGTAGCACGTGAAAAGGAAGTGGAAACCATGATTGAGGGAATGGTGAAGGATGGTGTTATTTAACCTTCATGTAGTCCATGGTGTTCACCCGTGGTACTGGTAAAAAAGAAGGACAGCAGCATGCGGTTCTGTGTTGACTACCGCCGTCTGAACGACGTTACAAAGAAGGACAGCTATCCCTTGCCAAGAATTAAAGACACGCTGGACATGCTTACAGGAGTAAAGTGGTTTAGCACGCTGGATCTAAAAAGTGGGTACTGGCAAGTTGAAATTGATCTTAACGACAAGGAAAAAACTGCGATCTCGACGGGAAAGGGCTGTGGCAATTAAAGTAATGCCGTTCGGCTTGTGCAATGCTCCAGCAACGTTTGAAAGGCTGATGGAGTTTGTACTTACCGGGCTAATTGGCGATGCCTGTCTGGTCTACTTGGATGACATCATCATCATGGGCAGTACGTTTGAGGAACACCTTCAAAACCTGGAACGCGTGCTCATGAAGATTCAGAGTGCCAACCTCAAGTTGAGTCCGAAGAAATGTTCACTATTCAAACGGCAAGTCAACTTTCTTGGGTATGTAGTGTCGGAAGAAGGTATCCGCACGGATCCGGAGAAAATCGCCGCTGTTAAGGATTGGCCGATTCCAAAAGACAAGACGCAGGTTAGAGCATTTTTGGGTTTGTGCTCCTATTACCGGCGATTTGTGAAGAACTTTGCAGATATAGCCAAACCTCTGCACAAGCTAACCGAGGAGAAGCGACATTTCTGCTGGGATGAAAGTTGCAATATCGCATTCCAGGAGCTCAAGGACCTTTTGTGCAAAAGCACTATTTTGGGATATCCTGATGCAAGCAAAGAATTTATAGTTGACACAGACGCAAGTGGTATAGGACTTGGCGGTGTGTTGTCTCAACGGAATGGTGACCAAGAGGTCGTGATAGCGTATTTCAGCAAGTCGTTGTCAAAATCGGAAAGGAACTATTGTGTCACAAGACGCGAGTTGCTAGCTGTGGTAAAGTCGTTGCAGCATTTTAGCAAATATCTTCTGGGGCAGAAATTTTACTTACGAACTGACCATGCTGCATTAAAATGGCTATTGCAGTTTAAAAATCCAGAAGGACAAGTTGCGAGGTGGATTGAACTACTGCAGGAATACGACTTTGAGATCGAACATCGCAGCGGGAAATCTCATGGCAACGCAGATGCATTGTCAAGAAGACCTTGTCCTGAAGATTGCAAACATTGTACTAGGCAAGAGAGTAAGGAAGTGGTATCCGTGAGGATGCTCAGTACAGACCACATAAGCAACGAGTGGAAGGACAGCTTACAACGTGCACAGCAGGTAGATCCGGACATCAAGCCGATTCTGCAATTGATGAAGGCCAGTGCTCCCAAGCCCAAGTGGAGCGACGTCGCTATACCTATTCCATAATTTTTTGTTCTTTTCCCTTGTTAAGATCAAATTTCAACTGGTTAGTGTCTGCAGCCAAAGTTATAAACAGGTTACTTGCTTGTTTCAAAATTATAGAAAATTTACCGAAAACATATTTTGAACACAATGGTCCCCTAATATATATCATCAAGATTAACATATATTTTTTGCAGCTCTAAAATGTATACATTTTCCTAAAAAAAATGTTTTCTGAAGCCTACTTTGACTATGTACAGCGCCTTAATATTTTTGATTTTAGTTGATCTAAATAAAGCATGACCTTCAACATTTTCTGCGATTACTCTTCACTATTTTTTATTAAAATTTTAGGAAATAAAAATCGGTAAAGATATTGCTGCGACTCGTTTTAAGTAAAGTACTTGAAACTGACTTAAACCACCAATGACTGTCAATACCGGATATAGATAGCATGCAGTATTCAGTTTTTTCTTTTGTATAGGTCTTTACCTTGATGCCAAATTCTAAGTACTTACCTAGATGGTTTTGGGTTTTGATGAGTGAGTCAGTGAGTGATAGAAATAGCCTTAATAACTCAAGAACTATAAAAGGATGAAATTTGAGATTCTAGGTTTCTAAGGAGACCTCATGGGTATGCAAAATTACAAGAGTGTAGCTCTCATAGTTTTTGAGTTAGGGGAGTTCGTAAGTGGCTCGAAACATCACATTGCCGGTGCGTCTCCCTTTTCTTTTTCAAACTTGACCGACATGCTTCCATGTGTCTAGAAGGTGGATACATAAATATAAGAAGTTGTCATTCTCTTACTATCTTGATGTAAATACTCCAAAGCACGGTGAGCCGAATACATCGAATTTCTGCAAATCTTACTTGATCGTCACCTCATGTAGTGGGAGATCGTGCTTGCAGGCATTTATTGAGGGGGGCTTTTGTTCAGCAGTGGACTTGTAGACCACTGTAATGATGATGGGGATGAAATAGGCAAAAGTAAACATCGAAGGAGGCGATGAGTAGTAAAAATTACATGGCCTCCAAGAGATGGTTATACTAAAATATCCAGACCGGTGATGGGTAGTAAAAATTAAATGGCCTCCGATATATGGTTGCACTGAAATATTCAGACTGGCGATGGGTAGTAAAAATTAAATGGCCTGCGATATATGGTTGCACTGAAATATTCAGACTGGCGATGTGTAGTAAAAATTAAATGGCCTCCGATATATGGTTCCACTGAAATATCCAGACCGGCGATGGGTAGTAAAAATTAAATGGCCTCCGATATATGGTTGCACTGAAATATCCAGACCGGCGATGGGTAGTAAAAATTAAATAGCCGCCGATATATGGTTGCACTAAAATATATGTAGTAAATATTACATGGCATCGGTGCCACAGATATTTGGTTCTGCAATCGGAAATCTGCCAAGCATGTTGATTGTAGCGAATAGCGTTTTGATTATGGCTAATCATCTCATAAGGCACATAATCACCAGTGGACTGTTAAGAGTTTGACAGAAAAGAAAAAAAATACGAAGAAGTTTTGTTTGTTTGTCTTATGTTTTTTTAGATTTAAAAAATCTTTACCCCCTTGATAGTATTCTCTACTGTATCGTGTAGGCAGTTTACATACACAAATTGCTCAAGGCCAGAGTTTGACAGAAAAGAAAAAAAATACGAAGAAGTTTTGTTTGTTTGTCTTATGTTTTTTTAGATTTGAAAGATATTTACCCCCTTGATAGTATTCTCTACTATATCGTGTAGGCAGTTTACATACATAAATTGCTCAAGGCCAAACATCCGAATCAGGTACAATTATTTGTAGGCCATAGGAGCAGATGAGGAGATACTGAGTTGCCGGATCTGACTTGTATCGCATCTGTCTCCGGTTGAGATATTTATGAACACACAAATACCTTCTCTGAAATGAGACGAGGCCTTTACAACAGTAGAACGTATGCAAGGCGTTAAATTCAACTTTTATTTAACTATAAATATCTGGCAGGTATCGGCGGCTGGGCGTGGTCAGCTAGATGGGGTGGTGGTAAAGAAGCGCCCTCAAGTGGCGCTGCGGGTTTAACGGCACTCAACCCGTCCACCGATCCCCTGGTGGCAGCACAATATGCGCCGGTCCGTGACGCGCCGCCCGCTCCGGACGACGAGACACGCAATCTCATGGACAATAAGGAATGGTAAGTTGAGTCATAGACAAGAACAAGGTTTTGTATATTTGTTCATTTTTCTTCGATAGCGATCGAATGAATTTAGATTCGCCATTGTGGTTAAAGGATTAGACGGTTTGCGGTTGAAAACACCTGCGGATTAATGATGGAGGAGGGAGGGGGGTTTACCTCCGGATGTATAATATGGTGCACCTTACTCAGAATCGCTGAGTTCTTCCGTGCACCCCATAATTGTATATCTATGTACAGTTGTATATTGATGTAAAGAATTAGGTACTTCAAAACGTACAAAATCGTTGACGAAATGCAGGTAGGTCATTTGAAAGATTGTAAAACTGCTATTTTAGCACTTTGCACTATTATTCAGTATAATAGAAAGCATTTTGTAGTTAATTAAAACTTGTATGTTTGTTGTTCAAAATAATAATATTAAGAAATTCATACTACTATATTAGATCGTACAGTGGCGAAGCTAGAGCTCCAAGCTAGGGCAAGCCCAAGATATAAATTGATAAAAATATAGATTGTTGTTTTTAGCAGTTTTATAAAAATACACCAATCTTGATCAGTCTCCACGCTTCAGTTTCATATTCAGTGCTGTCAAGGACGTGTTTAACAAAGCACACAGAAGGCATACCACTGCTAGATAGATTGTATTACATATCAGCAATTGCATAGCTTCGGTGGCTTTGAAGAAAGCCGTTTGGGTTTGTTTAAGCGAAAGAAAAAAAATATTTACATCCAATACAATACATGAACAAAATTAAAA
Source organism: Parnassius apollo (assembly GCA_907164705.1). Lineage (NCBI taxonomy): Eukaryota > Metazoa > Arthropoda > Insecta > Lepidoptera > Papilionidae > Parnassius > Parnassius apollo. Next base: position 2,912,854 of record CAJQZP010001486.1, on the reverse strand, counting down.
CACGAACAAAGTACAAACAATCTATGTAAAAATTAAAAAAAAAAATTATTTACATTCTAATGGATAAGAGGTAAGATAAGATAAGTAGAATCGTCTCGCTTTCTTATAGAAAGATTTAATTACGTCCACGTAAAATGTTGGTGAACGTTTTAATTGTACCAATAACTGTTTTTAATTGCGATAATTGATGTCTGAAATACACTCTTAACCTTGTGTATTATCTCAACAAAGTTTAAAGATTTCCTCTCCGATTATCACTTTAACACACTTCAATTCATCACAAGGAACACTATTATCCTCCATTTTCATTAAAAATCTTTAAAAAAGCATAAATTTTGAACTCGTAATATTAAATCGCTTAAGATAAGCACACAGAGTAAATAAACATTGAAACGTGAAATGAACTTGCAAACGTATTGCCCGCGCGCCTCTGCTTTTAACAAAATTCCCAAAAGCCTGGCTTTAAATCTCCATACTAATTGCTATATATACAATCTTAGTTATATTTCATTATAGATTATTTTGCCATAGGTTAGAAAGAAAGCGATTGTCTTCTCGAAAGCCCCGTAAAAAGCCCACGCTAGAGAGGGAGACAACTATTAGCTCTATTAAAACTCATTTTTTATGACATTTTTTATGGTCATCGGTCGAACAGTGGAGTGCGCAGGAAATTTGAAATAGCTTGAAACATTTTACGAGTTATTTTATTAGTTATTATTGAATGATATTATTGATTGATTCAGGTTTAATAAGGCAAGCCCGGCTTTTCGGCTTTAATGGAAGCTTCGCCACTGAGATCGTAATATAATACTATTTAGGTGTATGCAACTTTTTCAAGTACAATTTGCATTAAGATTAAGTGTTTTTTGATAAACAAATTATCTACTCGCGTAAGTCCAAAATAAAACACAACCATAAAGTCTACAAGGTTTTGAGTTCTCTATTAACATAATTTCGTGAAACATAAAATTAGATAAGTTCAAAAAAAATTAAGTTAAAATCCAAACGGGTTCTTCAAAAGGTAACCGGTGTTATAGATTATTTATGTCTAGGGAGGGCCCTTCCGTTATATTTTCCGCTCATTGTCTCTAAGTTGTCTTTTATTTACGAACGATTACGAATTCCATACGTGATGAACTGATGAATCCCAAGTTGTTCGTACGCGTCGCTGTCGCTTTGCCCTATTGTCAGTTCAAGGCAGGTGTTAATAGTTCATACAAGCCGGGCCTTTGTCTTCACGTGTTTACGTACGTTTTCTTGCGTTGTGTATACATACGTTTACTTGCACTGATTATAGAGCAGCGTTTACGCAACACTGCTTATACAAATATTGTTAATTATTGAGGCACAAATTGATTCGTTATCCTGCTATATATGTATATTATATATTATACTAATATTATCGAAATTAGTTCCATTCCATGTATATTCCTAATTTTGGCGAGATTATTCCAGACAAGTAGGCAATTATAACGCTTCCCCAGCCCCCGCCAATTTTTAATCTTCGAATGCGTTGGGTGATAATTTACTCTTTGCTAAATCCGTCAGTGTTGGTATAAATTCAAAACAATAGTTCTCTAGCAGCCGAACAACAGGTCCTGGACTGTTGTATTCTGGTTTGTTGAGTAAGAAAGTCAGTATAATTACAAGCTGTGGTGTGTATTTACATCTTAAGTTTTCAGGATTGACAACGCTCTATAGCCATCTTTGTTTGAAGTCGTATATAAAAGACCGTGAACTACTTAGCCACTTACCGTTTCGTGGACGCTCGTGTCATTCTAATATTATAAAACTCTAATAAAATTGTCACTCGATCATTTCATAGCTATAATTTCTTTCATAATATTACCGTACATTAAGTATATAAGCTCGAAGTTTCTCTGCGTGATAGAATTTATAATGAAGGTATCCGCAGTAGAATCAGGGTATCCGACGTAGCCTTATCCAAAATATCAGTAAGTTGAAGAGGATATTTGGCTCGAAGAACTGACAGCCATTGGGGTTGAAAAGCTTTCTAGTGGTAGTGATAGTCTCGTAGTGGCAAGTGCAGTGTGGAAGTAAATGAAGATGCGATCCGATTAGAAGGTGTGGTGTTAATAGTTGCAGATGGTTCAGCGCCATGCGTCGGCGCAGTGTTATTAAACAGTGGAATGGTGATGGGCCATATTCATGGTGATGATAGATTCCTGTTTCTTTTTACATTTGCGGAATTTTTTCACATTTATAAATAAAATCAAACGGATAAATTAGTGAAGGAGACGTTAATATCACACATTTGTTTATCCCAAAATTCTATTGAGATGGTTGTTCTTCATAAAATAAGCTATAATAATAGGAGGTAAACAGATAATGATTCAATACAGAGAACAGATCAGAGCGCGTGACACGCACAGACACACAAACTTTTATTGTATGTTCCATAATGTTAACTTTTCTATGTTTCAGCCTGAGCAGTGCGGAAGAAAGTGACAAAATGTTGGACGGCAGGCCATCGGTGGCGTAAGCGAGGGAGGAATTATAACAAATATTCTATTAAAAACTTCAGGCCAGCCCTGAAATCGCAGTCCCCCTATTCGCCTACGTGTTCGAATCTGTCACATAGCATATTAATAAGCATAGAATTTATTTTCGTGATAAAATCTTTTTGGACGCATCTTTAAAAAATCTGCTATTATGGTATCCTAGGAGAGTATTTTAGGGTGCAAAATATGTATGTGATAAAATACTTTATTTACTATACTACGTTATTTTTACAACTTATGCTAATTTAAATGGAACATTAATCAAAAGAGATCGATACCGATTATAATTTACTATATTATTAAGTGTGTAAAAGAGACCAAAAAAAGAAGATAGAGGAGTGCTACGTATATTTCAAGTGACGTCGAAATCAAGGTTTGGCTCAAGTTCTCGTAAGAACTCGCACTCACACACCGATATGCATCTAAAATCACTTGTAACTAATAACATAATTTTAGCTGCATAATGCATATGTATTGTGTTCGTCCAACTGTGGACTTTTAATGAGTTGGTACATTGGTGTTTTAAGCGTCACTTTTTTCAATGCTTCGACTATCTTTCTTTGTTGGTCTGAGACTAAACCTAATCCTCTTTTATCAATTGTCCACGTTTATTATTTAGTGGATACATCATGTGTGTATAATCAATGCTCTTTTAGGAAATATTGAGTAATATCTTAATATAAACATTTGAATAAGATTCATTGTTAAATAAATTCGTGTGATTGATTAAAGATATGTGGCCAAATTATCGTCCATACTTTTAGGATAGTAATGAGCATTTTCGTGTATTTGTCATTAATCGTATCTTTCTTATTATAAAAAACGTAAAACAAGTGACTTTTTTATTTTAGCACGTTTTTTATCATATTTTTGCATTGTCATCTGATTTTGAGGTATACTTATAATATAGAACATCAGTTTGCAGCTGATCGGGAAGTTGTTTAAAAACAAATACTAAATTCCACCCGAAACGAAAGACAAAGAAGAAATTGACTTTTTTACGTGGTAATAAGATTGTTAAACAAAGTGTTAGAAAGTTATAATTTTAGTAACTTTACTAATCACTTAGTGATTTTCTGTTTCGAATTTTCCTGAAGATACAACTTTGCGTTGTTAATTTAAAATGAATATATTCAAAACCTATCTATTTTGCATACTTTTAAATCGAAAACTTACTTGAATTTGGTAAGATTTTGAGGATATTAGAAATGAAGCTGGCAAATATTTCATGTTTGATTTACCTTAACTTCTCCATTCAAAAGAAAAGGCAACTTAGTATAAGAATAAGCGCACTCGTATGAAGTGATACAGACATATTTTATGCTTAAGCTACTGCGGTAATTATTTCGTAAAGTAATGTTTTATGTTGAGACCGTCCTTTTTAGATTTAAGTCGTCCATATAATTAATGTGTGTGTATGTAAACCCGTCAAGTAAAGGGGTGTTGTCCAAGTAGATGGATTCCATGGCATTTAATTTTATATAATTATTATATAAAGTTATATTAGGGGTTTGGATTGATATTATTTTTGTTAAAAGCTCTCTTAAATCAAAAATCGTTTAATGTCGAATTATTAAAAGGAAAACCACACACTGTAAACAAACAATCATCACAAATATATAATACTTTACTATGAATCGTACATAGTAAAAAGGAACCTAATTATGTAAATATTCCGATTTTAGATAAGACATAGCCATAAGCTGTGATTAAATACCTACAATATTTTGTTTAATAACTATATAATATTTTATGTTTTATATTTCACAGTTTTATATAAGCTACTTTTGTTCCTTTCTACATTAGACCTTAGTAATTTTACAAAGTTGTAAGTGTGAATTTTTATTGCGTTTTTAATTTACAATAAATATTTATAATTTATTTTAATTGTATGTACTTAAAGTACAATATTTTACTAATATGTACTTAATATATCTTCAATCTCTTTATCTCTAATAAAGTTAATTAAGAAGTATTATATGGTAATGATTTATTTTTATTTAATTAATTTGCGGACTCGCCCATAGATTTGCAGGGTGTAATATAGAAGTTGAACAAACTCTATTCAGAGGCTATTGTCAGTCCTTTTACACCTGCAGTCTATGGGTTGAGTATACACGGAGGACGTTCACAACACTGCGCGTCCAATATAATAACGGCTTCAGGATAGGGCTGCCTCGGTACTGCAGCGCGTTGTTTGCTGAGGATCGCATAGACAGTTTCCCAGTTATCATGTGCAAACGGATTGCCTCCGCTTGGAGCCGTGTCCGGAATAGCTCCAACAGCCTCCTGGCGGCGATAAGGATTTATTGCTGTCCTATCTAGAGGCACTGGAACAGCGTCCATATCGGCTCGAGACCTGCTCTGGTTAATATAAAGTAGATAGAGTAGGTAATATAGTATGTGACCTTTTAATTTTTATTTATTTACTAACCCTAGCTTATAAGTTCTTTTTGTAATTACCAACACACTCTATGGAAAGAAATTTCTGAAATAAAGAATAATAAACAAAATAAATAATAGAAGGTTGTCAAACATTTTATGTGGTACAGACATGCTGCAGTATATCAGTAGTATAGTTGTAGCACGAATGGGTCAGCTAGACAGGGAAGGACCACGTTCTCACAGAATACCAGCGTAAAATAGCAGCATAACGCTGCTGTGTTTCGTATGGTGAGTGTAGAGAACCAGAAACCCATTTTACTGGAAACGAGGCATTCCATCTTATTCCTCTCGCGTCACAACGCATCTGCATTATGATTCCTAATTGAAGATATGTGTATGTTTATGGGCCACAGCAACCACTTACAATACATTTTATTCGGGATCTTCGTTTTTACAGATTTTTTTTCGTTGATGCGTTGGACATTGCGAAGTTTTTGGGAGATTTTAACGACATCTCAATTCAATGGACAGTCGATGACAATAACTCAAGTTCTTAAGGCGCCTACACGAACAAAATAACTTGAGGCCTACATCAACAGAAAAGCACTCGTTTCGTCGTTACCACTATTCACATGCGCAAACAATACAGAAAATCGCATCACTTTTACGTATCGACATCCACTTCTACCCTTTATTTAAACGATAAAACAGGAGCAACAATCCGTTGACAGTCAAGTCACCGCCAAAAGCCCCAAAGATGTCGTAAAGAGATTTGTTTTGGTTCCATTACATTCCTAATTATTGATTTGATTGATCAGAAGTAGAAAACTATGCCAAGTCTTTGACGCTCGATGTATGGATATGGGGTATTTTAAAATTAGCGGTAAATGTATACAACATGTAACAAAAACCCTGTAGTTCCCGTTAACTGCGTTATCGGAACCATTATCCAAGCATATAGAAATAATTTTTTTTTTCATTAAAATTATTTATTTTTTTAGATGTATTTTCGAAAAAAAAATTATTTCTATACTCTTGGATACTGATTCTAATAACACATTTAACGGGAGCCACAGGGTTTTTGTTACATATTATATATAGGTAAAATGTATATACAGGTCAGTGGGTTAATCATACTTTTATAGAGATAACCTAAGAGAGACTGCAGGTGCGTTGCCGGCTTTTTAGAAATAAATAGGCTCTTTTCTTGTAGGCCCCTTAGTCGTGTCAGTCTGGAAAAACTATTAATGAATTAACTGCCACTAGCTGTTTAATGCGAATTACTTCTTAGAACCCATGGTTTTAGATTGCTATCCAATCTGAAGACGATGTAGGTGGAACGAATGATGCCGCATGTACGATGGCGAGATTTGACAGCTGGAATTATTCCAAACAATTTCTTGGAGCACTCCTCGCAGTAAAGTCGCTAAAAATACAGACATGCAATGTCTCTTCGCAAGCGAGTCAAGCCGATCTGAAACGAAAGGTCATCCACGGTTGCGCCGGACTGGAGTATTCCGGACCAGAGATAACAGTATTTTAACTAAGGCCTAACTTGTGCCTTGTAAAGTAAGCATTCAGATTGTAATGGGTTGTGATGTTCTTTACATTTATTTGTGTTACCAAAAGCGATTAAAAAGGCTTTTTGTATAAAAATACATTACAACTTTATTCATAGAACAAGCTTGAGATCAGCGTTTTCTGGTATTCCTTGGAGGAGGCCTATATTCAGCAGTAGATTTAATAAAGCTTCAATGAAAATGATGATTATGTAAGAATAGTATAGGTTCAAATTTTATTAGATAAATGTTAGAATACAGTCTACAGATACCTATAAACTAGGTTAAGACGCTTTTTCGTAGAAGTCAAAGAACGCTACGTCCTTATAATAATTTTCAGAGATTCTGCTTTTCGGTCCGCTTAGTGATGTCGACAGCGAGCGCTTTTAATAGGCTATAATTAACAATGGCTTAACAACTAAAATTACTAAGGCCTCAAAATGGGATTAATTTTTATTCAGTCCAGGAAAACAAAATTTGCTAATTGAAAAAAATTGTCTACAAAGTATTTATTTATTACAGAATCACGTTAATCAAATTGATCTCACAAAAAATAAAAACATTTCATAATTTTCTTGTAAATACATATTATACTTAAAGCTAATCAGTCTCTGGTAGTAGTAGTACGACGCCACCAAGGTACTCCCGTTACATCGTCTTCATGGCATACATTTACGGTAGGCCTGTAAATAAAAAATAGCTATATATATACAACACGTAACATAATTAACGCACTTTGAGAAAATAGTTTGTTCAGAATCGTTTACTGAATCGATTCCTATCATTTTTAATATAGGTAATTTTTTATCCCAAAAATAATTAAAACTACGTAAATTACAGTCACACTAAATCTGTCTCAAAACAAACTGAAATGGACCGTAACCTAAGGCAATAAGATTTTTAAGAGTGCAGTTTTATTTGTATTATTACTAATTATGTCATTCAATAAAAATAAAGAAAAATAAACTTTATTTCAAGCACGTTAGTCTTTGTGTTCTTGGATTTGTACTGTGACCACAACATTCTTCCGTTATTATTATAACTAATTTGATAAATAATCAGTGCACAAAAATGTTTAACTAAAAATTCAGTGTATGTAATATACTAATTGGGGTGTCTGAGGGTGTGCGTTAATTACGTTACATATTGTGTGTGTGTGTGTGTGTGTGTATTCGGCCCATTTCTAATATATATATTAGAAATGGGCCGAATATTCGACTAAATCACCAAACAATCATTAAAGTGGTACTCAGTGTCCACTGTATTGAAATATACGAATTAAGTAATGCCATGTCTTTCATAAGTTTATTGTTGAAAATATATATTTTTATTTATGGGTTAAATCTACTTGTTTAAGGTTATGTTTTCAGGCACTGTAGATTTATTTCCAATTATAGCAAATATAAAGCTTGATAACATGCTTTTGAAATCAAACAAAGAAACATTACATTACATTAGTACATTTCACTTTACTTTGGTCGTCAGTTTCTCTAAAATAAGTCCAACTCCTTAAATAGAATCAAATAATAGACTTTTCGCTAAGAATAACACAACGAAATACTTTTTTATCACACAAATAGTCAAAACATAAGCATGTGCCGGCAATTTGCTCAGTAGCAGATGATGCAATAACATGTCAGGTGTAGCGAGGGAGCTAGGGGCAGAATCCGGCGCTAATCCCGCGCGCTTTACGGTAACAAGTTTCGACATAAATTGGTTAGATACTGAGGTGATCCTGCCGAATAATGTTCGGCCGAATACTCGTATTTCATGAAATCCATATTCAGCCCATCTCTAATATATATAATATATTTCACCCGCCCCGTTGCTTAATCTATCAATTAGGCATAAGTTTTGAAACTTTTCTTTGAGTTTACTCGGGAATAGCTCTGGCAACGAGGAGTTCATAAGACGAATTTACTTTGTAAGCTGAATAGATGCATTCAACGCGAATCCACGAGTTACAAGATTTTTAATACTCACAGATATGTGGGCGAAATGAGTGCTTATCACAGATAGGAGATCGAGTGAAATATGCATCATTTCAAAAAATTTACTAAAGTATGCAACTACGCTGAAAAAAGGCTAAATATGCAATTATATAATTATAATAAATAAATAAATATAATTCATAGTCATAACCATCAACAGTGTCTAATATTCAAAGCTTCTGGTTTGTGATCTGTTAAGGATAGGGTAGAATAAAAAAGGCCAAATTCAGCACTATGCTGTTTACAAATTACAGACTAAGTGAAAAGCTAAATTATAACTCACCTGTACACACGACTATGAGGTAACGTTGATGACGTAATTAATGGGCAAGCTGTGGCTGGTGCTTCCTGTAAGTGTAAAAATTAAATGCATTTAAAAATCAGTCCATGTTAATTTCTTCATCTTTCTTTCCTTTTTAGCGACCATTGTGAAGCATAACAAACATAACAACGGTCATAAAAAGTCAGCAAAATACTTTACGATTACAAAACATTTACAAATAGCGTTAATAAGTTAACCCAGGTGCTTGTATAAAGTGAAGATTTCTTCTAATATAATGTGAAGGGAAGTACAAACCTGCATGGATTGCATTGGTATATGCATATTAGCTCGCAGTTTTCGCTGCCTGATTTCGCGACGTACGCAGCACTGTACACCAAGCAATACGCTACACACACATGAAGCAAGGCAACCTGGAACAATCAGCACAAATATGAGTATAATTAGATTATTTAAATAATTAAACTGCAAAAATCAAAAACTGACTTTAAACTAAATGGAATAAAATATTTTTATAGGATCTTTCTAGGAAAATGGGGCTTTTACTTTTAAACAAACTTTTGCCGAAATACTTACACTGTTGAATTTTAAAATGCCGTTCAGTCTCATCCTATCTCTATCACTTTAAGTCAAAGTAACTGACCCCCACGAGACTAAACAACATCTTAACATTGAGTATTTGGCTATTTGTTTTAGAAGTTAAGCAGTTGCACTATGAAAAAAAGAATCTTTATTTTCTCATTACCAAGTAAAGCAAAGCCATGTATCGGTGGTGTAAGAATATACACTAGCCCATATCGTTCAATGAGTGTGGTATGAGGCGAAAGTTAGATACAAACCGGGAGATTGGAAACAGCGTCTACCAGATTACTGAGGTCTATGTTCAGTAGTGAACTTTCATTGGCTGTACAGAAATCGATGAAGTTCAGCTTATTAGCTTCGTATTGTCATCTGCATGGACTATGGGTCCTGCAGGTCTCGGGCCTCGGGTTATGCCCCCATTGCCCGGATTTTCCTCATGGCCCACAACTATGGGCCAGTCCTAGGAGCCTTTTCTAGGCTTGGTAGTCAAAAATGGATAATCCGTAGTCGGAATTTTTTTCGTAGTCGGTTAACTACGGGAAAAAAGGAGGTTATCCAGTAAAAAGTCGGAGTTGGCCTATCAGCGGCATTGTGGGTTGTTACTCGACTCTCTAATCGCTATAGAGAGGAGTTCTCTTGGAAGAGGTCGCCCGTCCGGGGGCCGTGTGTGCAATGGCGCGAAGCCGTTGAGGTGTTCATGTGGCCCGTTGTCGGCGCGGTCGAACATGCCGCGCGCCAGTCGGGCCACAAAGTCGGTGATGGTCTGGACTTTCAGATCGGCCGCTATGACGTCATTCCGAATGTAGCGACCTGCTCCGACGATCGTCCTTAATGACAGGTTCTGCTGGGCCTGCAGACGCCGCCTCAGAGGGTCGCTCAGAAGCGCGTACCAGGCCGGAACAGCGTAGGTGATAATTGTCCGGATATACATCTTGTATATCCGGAGCTTGGTGTTTGACCGGCAGCTTGGATGCCAGGACTGGCAAGAGCGTCGCCCGCGCACATCTGGCTCTACGGACGACGAAGTCGACGTGCGCAGTCATGCGCAGCGTCCTGTCAATCCGGCACGCAAGGTAGGTCACGTTCTTCTCGTACGCGATCGGATTGGCCATTGAGGATCAGCGGAGGTGGTAGTTTTCTGAGACGGCGAGTGAGCAGAGCGGTCGTCTTACAAACGTTGACGACCATCCTCCACTCGTCCAGCTATGGTGGCAACAGGTCCAGCAGACGCTGCATCCTGGCAGTGGCTATGTGGGCTCTTCTGGACGAGGTGAAATAGGCGCTATCGTCCGCATATAGTGCCAGCTCAACGTCGTCCTCCCACTCTTGCAGCCTGCCTGCCAGTGTTGGTATTTCGTTAGTATAAGCCGCGTACGACTGATTTTTAAATGCATTTAATTGGCCTTTTTTATTCTACCCTATCCCTAACAGATCACAAACCAGAAGCTTTGAATATTAGACACTGTTGATGGTTATGACTATGAATTATATTTATTTAAGCCGTGTAGTGGCGGTTAAGAATATCCACTACCCCATATCTTCCCGTGGGTGTCGTAAGAGGCGACGGAGGGAGACAGACAGGAGATGGGCAGCAGCATCTTCCTGATAACAGCAACTGTACGACAAAAAAAAAACTGCGGTTGCCAACCCGCTCGCCAGGCGTGGCAACTATGGCAATATACCCCCCATGAACAATTACACAAATAGACGGCCCCCAGTCCCCGGCGGCCCCGCTATTCCTGGCTACGGTGGCGACCATGGTAACGGCGGGGCGGGGGGGTGCTAGGAATCTCCGGTGGAGGTTCGGTTGCCACCTACGACGACTCGACCTGGCAACATTTAACGCACGCACACTGAGGACTGACGAGAAGATCCTGGAACTGGAAGAAGAGATAGACAGGTTGCGCTGGAGTATTATAGGATTATCCGAGGTCCGAAGAGAGGGGGAGGACACGGTGATTCTCGAATCCGGCAACTTGTTCTATCACCGGGAGGGCGACCATCTGTCCCAAGGAGGTGTCGGATTTATCGTCCACAAGTCTCTCGTCAACAACGTTGTACAGATTGAGAGTGTGTCGACGAGGGTCGCGTACCTGATACTCAGAATCACCAAACGGTATTCGCTGAAGGTCATACAGGTTTACGCACCAACGTCGGCACATTCCGATGAGGAGGTGGAGGAAATGTATGAGGATATTTCCAAAGCCATACATTCCTCCAAAACCCACTACACGGTGTTGATGGGAGACTTCAACGCAAAACTAGGCACAAGAGAAAGCGGTGAGCTGAAGTTAGGGAAATTTGGAGTAGGGCAACGGAACCGAAGGGGCCAGCAGCTGGCCGACTTTATGGAGAAAGAGGGACTCTTTATGATGAACTCTTTCTTCCAGAAGCGGCCCCACAGGAAGTGGACCTGGTCGAGCCCCGACGGTTCGACAAAAAATGAGATTGACTTCATTATGACGACCAGACGCCAACTGTTCAGTGATGTCTCAGTGATCGCAAGGGTGAAAACTGGCAGCGATCACCGAATGGTTAGAGGCACACTGAACCTAAACGTTAAGTTGGAGAGGTCTCGTCTAATGAAGTCAACGCTCCGTCCCCCTCGTGCTCTGATCCAAAATCCCGAAAACTTTCAGCTCGAGTTACACAACCGCTTTCAGTGCCTACAAGATTGCAATGCAGTGGACGATATGAATGACAAGCTCGTGGAAACTGTCCATGCGGTCGGAGCTAAGTTCTGCAAGACCCGCCGCAGAAGAACACAAAAACTCTCCGATCACACTCTTAATCTCATGGCTGTTAGACGGGAGATGAGGCTGCAATCGTCAACAGATTTGACAGCATACAGGCAACTGAACAGACAGATCTCCAAATGCATGCGGCGAGACTTACGCAACTTTAATACTGCTCGTATTAAAGAAGCGATCGAGCGGAACCAGGGCTCCAAAGTCTTTGCCAGAGATCTGTCTGCCAGAAAGAGCCAACTGTCAAGGCTGAAGACTGAGTGTGGCAGCATCGTTTCCGGGACACCTGAGATTTTGAGTGAGATTGAGAGGTTCTATGGGCAGCTGTACACATCATCGTTGGAGCCACACGCAAGTGTGAGTAACGATCCAAGAGCAAGTCTTATCCGACACTATTCCGATGATATCCCGGACGTCAGTCTAAGCGAGATTAGAATGGCTCTCCAGCACCTTAAAAACGGCAGGGCCCCAGGCGAGGATGGAATTACAGCGGAGCTTCTGAAAGCGGGTGGAACACCGGTACTTGAAGTCCTTCAGAAGCTCTTCAATTCCGTCCTCCATGGTGGCACTACTCCAGAGGCGTGGAGCAGAAGTGCGGTGGTCTTGTTCTTTAAGAAAGGCGACAACGCTCTCTTGAAGAACTACAGACCGATTTCCCTTCTGAGCCGCGTCTACGTGCTGTTTTCGAGAGTCATTACGAATCGTCTCGCACGCAGACTCGACGACTTCCAGCCTCCCGAACAAGCCGGTTTCCGAAAAGGCTTCAGTACCATAGACCACATACATACCCTGCGGCAGATTGTACAGAAGACTGAAGAGTACAATTTGCCACTTTGCCTGGCGTATGTGGACTATGAGAAAGCCTTTGATTCCGTCGAAATTTGGGCGGTGCTGCAGTCCCTTCAGCGGTGCCAAGTTGACTGTCGGTATATCGAAGTGCTGAAGTGTTCGTACAGTAGGGCTACGATGGCTATCCGAGTACAGAACCAGAGCTCGAAACCTATCCAACTGCAGAGAGGTGTAAGACAGGGTGACGTTATATCCCCGAAACTCTTCACCGCTGCTTTGGAAGACGTTTTCAAGCTACTGGACTGGAAAGGATACGGTATTAACATCAATGGCGAGTACATCACTCACCTTCGATTTGCCGACGATATAGTCCTTATGGCAGAATCGCTGGAGGACTTAAGCACTATGCTCAATGACCTCAATAGTGCCTCCCAACGGATAGGTCTTAAGATGAACATGGACAAAACAAAGATTATGTTTAATGTCCATGTCACACCTATGCCGGTAGTTGTTGGGAGCACTATGCTCGAAGTTGTTGACGAGTACGTTTACCTGGGACAAATATTCCGACTAGGTAAGTCCAACTTCGACCGAGAGGTCAATCGACGGATTCAACTCGGCTGGGCAGCGTTCGGGAAATTACGACATATCTTCTCGTCAGGTATACCTCAATCTCTGAAAACTAAAGTGTACAACCAGTGCGTGTTGCCAGTGATGACTTACGGATCAGAGACGTGGTCCTTCACTGCTGGCCGTATGAGGACGCTCAAGGTCGCTCAGCGAGCTATGGAGAGGGCTATGCTCGGAGTTTCTCTGCGTGATAGACTCAGAAATGAGGATATCCGCAGTAAAACCAGATTGACCGACATAGCCCAACGGATTAGTAAGCTGAAGTGGCAATGGGCCGGCCATATAGCTCGAAGAACCGATAACCGATGGGGAAGAAAGGTTCTTGAGTGGCAGCCTCGTACCGGTGGGCGTAGTGTGGGGCGACCCCCCACTAGATGGAGTGACGACCTGGTAAGATATGCAGGAAGTAGATGGATGCAGGTGGCTCAGGACCGTGCTTTGTGGCATTACTTGGGGGAGGCCTATGTTCAGCAGTGGACTTGTGAAGGGCTGTGATGATGATGATGATGAAGCCGCGTACAGGACTGGAGACAAACAGCTTACCTGTGGAATGCCGGCTCTGATGGATCTTGTTGCGGACTCGGCGTCCTCTACGCAGACGTAGAACTTGCTGTCTTCCAGGCAAGACGCCACTAGCCGCAACATAGCAAGAGGGACACTGGTCTGTTCGTGTAGCTTGTAAAGCTTGGTGCCACCTGTCGAACGCCTTCTCATTGTCGAGAAAGGCGCCCAACGATATGCGGCCACAGTTGTACTCTACCGCAAGCAGGTGCAGCACTCTAGTCAACTGTGTGACTGTAGAGTGACCCCTCCTGAATCCGTGCTGCTCCACCCGAAGTTGGATGCACGGACGGAGTTAGACGTCTTGTGCATTGATTGTTGCTAAACAATCTTTCTAGCAGTTTAGCTATGTGCGGTAATAGCGTGATCGGACTGTAGCTGGCAGCTCTACGCCTGTCCTTCCCGGGTTTCGGCAAGACAATGACTCTGCCTTTCTTCCAGTCCTCCGGGAAGTGGGATTAGCTTATTAGCTAAAGCTCGACTACAATTCCACCTTATAATAATTGCCTTCATTAGCATTTAGCTTATAAACTAAAGCTTGATTATAATCTCAATTGTATTTGATCGTAAATTACACGTGGTTAAGTAAAACAAAAACACCTATGGGTTGAAAATATAAACACTGACAAATTATCCACACCTTTTCCGAAATGATATAACAAAAGGGATGGAAACCCATCGATGGTCTAGTTGTCTAATGATGGATGGAGAAGAGAAACTCATGTAATACCTAGACATTAGAACATTTATACTACAGAAACCTAAATGGCTTGCTAATCTGCCCATGTCTTCAAAACTAAAAGACATTTAGCCTTTAGGTTAAAAATATTTCCTCTGAGTAAGTTTTTTTAACTTAGCTAATTTATAAAATTTTAATTTTTATACAAACAAAATTATAACTAGAACTAATTTCACAACAATAGCTTTAATAAAAATCTATTTTAATAACACTGTCTATTTAGCACTAAATTAATATACAAAAAAATATTTTAGTAACAATTCAAAAATTTTTGGAATCATATCACCCAAGTTAATTTGTAGTGACGATAAAAACAAAAACATAAAATGAAACATTAAATTATCTTACCAATATAAACTAATACTCCAAGATCACCATTACGGTTTGTACGCCTTAGTACAATACCAGCAATACATAAAGAGATTCCAGTTAAAATACCTACAACAAATATAACCTGAAACAAACAAAAAATAAAATATACTTTTTCACTAATAGTATGTTATAATTCTTTATCATTGAAGTATTAAAATAGCTATCCACTGATGGTTACTGGCTACTGTGGACTCTGAACATCAACAATCTTCAAACAACATCAAATGACATCCGTGAAGACTAAGATGAAATTTCTATAATTATACTGCGTCTAAAGAAATAACTAAATCTTGAAACACAGCAGTAGACGCCTAGGCAAACAAAGTCATGCTGAATTATATGTTGTCGTTTGACATGTATCAGTATTGTTAGGTAATTAGAAAGCTTATATTACATGCCATATTTGTTTCTAATTTATTTTGAATTTACTTTGAGGAAAAAAGTGAACCTTCTTTTCATCCCCCTTCCGTTTGCTCTCTAGGGAACCATAATAGAGAGTTGCTGTATTAGACGTAGCTGAGTATAGAGAAAAAAGTCATATGTTTATGTTTTTTAGTATTCATATTTTCAATAAAGTTAAATAATAAGTGTTGATGAAATAAAATATTTTTGAATGATGATGTGATAAATAATAACTGTTCGATAAAATAAAATATTTTTTTATAGTTTTACTTTACATTTTAAATATATCAAATTAAGATGCGTTTTGTGTTAGGTTTGTAGGGAGTATAACGCTTCGCATACACCTAATGACCGGTTTACATTATTCCAGTCCAGTAATCTAGCGAGATTCCAGTCCAGTGTTGGACTGGATCTGTAACGTCTACATTATTCCAGTTTTTTAGAAGCCGTTGAAGTGTGAACACTACAGTGATAATGATTTCAAGAAGAGATCAGTTTCGAAAATGTTTCAAACGTGCTCAATCACTCTTGCTACAAGAAGTTATTAATGAGGTTGATAAGGAACTAAAAAAAAAGGAAAGGATTTTGGTGAGAAATTGGATCAGCGAAGGAGGTCAAAAAGGAGGGTCAGTAATGCTTTTGCAACAACTGAAAGTAAAGGATCCCAATGAATATAGACGCACTGAGAATGACAGCAGAAAACTTTGAAGAACTGTTATCATTAGTTTCGATTAATATCCAGCGAAAGAATACGTTGTTTAGAGATGCTATACCCGCAAAAGTAAAATTAGAAGTCACTCTTTCTTTTTTAACTACTGGAGATAGTTACAGAAGCCTCAGTAGTATGTTTCGATTCCAAAACCAACTATTTCAAAAATTATACCAGAAGTCTGTCAAGAAATTAAAAGGGCATTAAAGGACCACATCAAGGTAATATTTTTTTATTAAGTATATCTATGACAATTAAGCATTATTGAAAGCATTCATGATATATTAATGTATTCTGGGTCATCGCTTACTACATTTGGTTTGTGTATCTACAGACGCTGGACTATTCAATGGCATGTAAGTACTACTACTCGTACTTGGTCTTGACGCATAATTGTTACTTGGTCTTGACGAATTGTCAGTGGCATGTGTGTGTGTGTGTGTGTGTGTGTTTTGTGCCTGTCATATTTCCGTATTCCAAATTGTGAAGTCGACATTTTGTTATCACACTCTGAATTTCTTCTTGGCCTAGGATAGCCTGTTCTGTAGAAAGGGTTCTTAATTGCTTCGCAATGTGTTTCCTGAAGATGTCGAATTCATCTTCCACTGTTTCTGATTTGGATAAATCGTATTGCATATCTTTCATGCTACTGACTATTGTAGACAGCTGTGAAATTTTACTTCTTTTCTTTCGCGGTTCTGATAGACTTAGTTCTGGGTTTGTATGGGTAGGGTTCCTACATTGGTCACTAGGTTGAGTATTGTCAGTATTTTGAGCATCATCAGTATTTTCCTGAAAATAAAATGTTTTTAATTTATTTTTGCAGATACCCACTGCGGAACAATGGAAACAAGTCGAGGAAGGCTTTCGGAATAAGTGGAACTTTCCTTTGTGCTACGGAGCATTAGACGGAAAACATATAAAAATTTCTGGCTCCTATGAATATGGAAGTACCAACTTTATTATAAAAAAGAAAACAGCATAGTATCGACGGCTCTTGTTGACCATGATTACTGTTTTACGTATATCAATGTGGCCGCAAATGGAAGCGCTTCGGATGGTGGTATTTTCAAAAACTGTTCCATTTTTACTGAATTAGAAAATGGCAGTTTTATTCCAGAAGATGGAGTGATTGTGCCTGATGCAGCATTTCCACTACTATACACACTACTAATACACTAATGAAACCATATCCTGGGGCTAATTTAACTTTTGAACAAAAAATATATAATTACAGGCTGTCCCGTGCTAGACGCATTGTAGATAACGCTTTTGGAATATTAGTAAGTCGATTCAGAATTTTCGAAAAAGCTATTTCAACAAAGTTACATACTGTGGATCACATTGTGTATGCAGCTTGCTCTCTACACAATTGGTTGAGAAAAAAGTCAAGCAATTATATGACTACTACTTGTGTAGACCATGAAGATCGCAACGACCATCATTTCGATTAATGGAGCATGGAGGTCCGAAATAAACTCTTTAGATAGTATCATACAGCAGGACAGTAACAACTCAGCAACACATGTCAGGGAAAAAGAACTCAATTTACTAATTATTTTGTGAACGAAGAAAAAGATCCATGGCAAAATCATATGATACATTGATAAATTTGTGTGTTTAACAATTAATTAACAAATAATATGCTACTAAAATAAAAATAAATAAAAATCTTAAAATACATACGTGGGTTTTACGCTTCAACATCACATTTTTAATAAATAAATTGAATTCGGCGAACCATTTCACTTTGGGTTGGTAAACATTGCCACTAGCACCAAATGTGGATGACTTCTTAATCTGGTCTAGTTCAAGGTAGTATGTCGAACGAATACTTTTTATTTTGTTTTTCACATCTTCCAATGTGAATCCTTCAATTTCCATACCAATGCACAGATTTTGCAAAGCAGTTTGGAGCATAGCTTTGTTTTTATAATGTTCTGATTTTATATCCCATAAACACGGATCTTCTCTGTACATAGTGAGAAACTACAGTTTCGTCTTCAGATAACTTCTTCACCATTTAAAGTTAAATCCTTTGTCTTCGCAAAAAAAAGTCCGCAAAAACAACCAACACGTGTGTACTTCGTCAGCACTGGAATGGCACTGGTTGGCCGTCTACATTAATCCAGTTGCACTGGATTGATCGCACTGGATTCAAAAGTAGACCGCGAATCCAGTTACTGGACTGGAATGCTTACTGGATTCAGTTCATTCCAGTGTCAGTTTACATTATTCCAGTAAGCAATCCAGTACTGGACTGGATCGCTGGACTGGAATAATGTAAACCGGCCATAATCCGTCATCGGCCGATGACGGCGGAACTCCGGCAATCGAATCAAACACTTGTAAAACAGAGAGCGCGTACACCAACACGACCGTCATCGTCCGATAACGCACGAAAACGGCCGATCAACCGTCGAATCCGAACTTGTTGGGATTTCTCGCCCAACTGCCGGCGTCTACAGTGCAAATTGAGTGTACCTATTTATAATTTAATTCAATCATTTTATCTTTATTTTGTCGTTTCTGTCAGTGTTGTTACCTACCTAAACGACTATGGATATTGAAAATAGAAAAGAATACCAACAACGTCCAATGTCGGCGCAAGTGGTACAAAATGCAGTGTAAGCACATACACGTCGAGTTACTCGTCCGGGTAATTCTGTCCGCCATCGGCCGACAAAATCGGTTTTGATGCACACGTACCGAATACCGATATATTCTGATTAATGTTGACTGTATTCTAGCCGCATGATCTTGTGTTCGTATTATGTAAATGCAATTATGTAAAAGTAATAAGGCCCAGATTTAAATCCCATCCTAGCTATCATTTGTGTAAAAACACATATTGTTATTACATTAGGCATGCATACATTAGGCTTGTGAGTCTTTATTGGCTTTGTACACTTGTCATCTCCTGGGCAATTGATAGGCTCCGACTGAATTTGGTAGTCGATGCTGTGGTTATAGATATTGTTGCGTTAATATTAATGATAGAAAGTAGAGATGGGCTGAGTACAAGTTGTACCAAGTAACTGAGTATTACTTGGTTTAATTTAAGCCAACACTAGTACACAAACAACTCCGTTCAGTCTTAACACAACTTAGAAGCGCAAAAACAAATTTAAGCAACATGTAGCAGCAGAGCGAGCGGTACCTCTCAGCCTACACCCCAACTTAATACTTATCCTTAAAAGAATGTTGATGTTTTTTATATAGAAATGATATTTTTGTTTGGTACTTTATAAGTGTATGGGCTACGTTGTTAAACTTAATGAATAACTATTGCTTTACGTGTTTTCCTTTTAAATATGTATACTAGGTGTATGCTATATAATATTAACATTAAAAATAAAAAAGAGAACACCTGCGGAGTTTATCTCGCTATTTCTTCTCCGGTCAGAGGAATCTAATTTCAAAATGGTAGTAGTAGATTCAGTAGGTTTAAAAATGAAATTTGAAAAACGAAATCTCATTTTATTATGTCGAAAATAAATACTTATATTTCAATTCATTTCAATGATGTGATCGCTACAAAGTTATTACCAATTTGTTTTGTAAACAGTTCATTTTCAAAACAAAAATGTCTACCTGGGTTACTTGCTGGTTCTTCCCAAGAGTGGCTTTTAATAAGTATTATTTATAATATATATTGAATGAAAACTTCCTACTTCATTTCTTATCTATCTCTCTAAATACAATACCTACTATATTATATCAGAATACTCGATACATGAACAGAGTTATTTGGCCAAGTATGAGCAGTAAATGAATACTAAATATATGAGTTCCAAGTAGCAAATGAGTACTCTACACATCTGTACTATACCTTTTTTTTACCTTCAACTAAATGGATTTTATATGAAAGACCACTTTCTAACAAAATATAACCTTAATTCTGCTGTTTTGTATGGTGAGCAGTGGCGAAGCCTCTATAGAAGCCCAGAAGCCCGGCTTGCCTTATCAAGCTGAATCAATCAATAATATCAAGTAATAAAATAACTCGTAAACTGTTTCAAACTATTTCAAATTTCCCGCGCGCTCTGTTCGACCTCGTAGCCTTAGGAATACTGCTGTCATACATATAAGGAGAGTTGAGTTGAGCGATTCGTTGTCTCCCTCGCACGCGTGGGCTTTTTACCGGGCTTTCGAGAAGACGATTGCTCCCTTTCTAACCTGTGACAAAATGTTCTCTAATGAAATATAACTAAGAAATGTTTATATAGCAATTAATATTGAGCCACAAGCCTGGCTTTACCCTGAAGTTGTTTAGGAGTGCGTTAGCGACTGGCGAATGGGGTGTGGGCCATTCGTATGCAAGTTCACTTCACATTTCAATGTTTATGTTTGTTTTTGTTGTGTTTGTTAAAAATTTATGCTTTTTCAAAGATTTTCAGTGAAAATGGGAGGATAATAGTGTTCAAGTGCTAATCGGCGAGGAAAAGGTAAAATCTTAAACATTTCTTCATACTTTAAATATAGGTACAGGACTCTTTAGTATTAAAGTTTAATTAAGTTAGGCGTATTTAAAGGTTTAAAACCTCTATATTTATATTATCATATGAATTAAAAATATCATTTTGAACGGCAGCATAAAATATGAGACACCTAGGTTTAATTTTATAGGAAATATGTGAAGCCCAAATTTTAATGTAATAAATCAAAAGAATACAGAAGAATGTATTGAGGTTTTTAAAGAATACTCCCCTTAATTATTTCCAGTTATTTTTAATGGCGCATCCTAATTCTATAGGTAAAGTCATTTTATCGAACGAAAATTGGTTGATTCTCACGATGGTACCTAAAGATTACGCTAGATTGTACAAATACGCTATCGGCTAATTAAATATTTATATTACCATATGAGTTTAAAAATATCATTTTGTACGGTTTATTGTACATTGAAAATTTATAATTATATAATAAATAGTCATTATTTTATGGTAAAAAATTAGCAAAGCTTTATCTTTTAATTATAACTATCTAATACAATAAACAGATTACGACAGGATTCTTTTATGCATATAACTTAAACAAAATAATTTCGAGGTTTCACATATGACAGGCGTCCCTTTTTTAACTTTGTACATAGTTTGTTTGTACTTTGTTCATGCTTTTCTTTTGTTCACGTATTGTATTGTTTGTAAATATCTCAAGCAAACCCAAACGGCTCTTTTCAAAACCACCGAAGGTGTGCAATTGCATATTATGTCATACAATCTATCTAGCGGTAGTATGCTTTCTGTGTGCTTTGTTAAACACGTCCTTGACAGCACTGAATATGAAACTAAAGAGTGGAGACAGCTCAACATTGGTGTATTTTTATTAAGCTGCTAAAAACAACAAAACCATATCTTGGGCTTGCCCTATTTTGGAGTCCTAGCTTCGCCACTGATGGTGAGTGTATAGAATCTGAGGCCCTTTTTATTGGTTACTAGGCACAGCCCTCAGGGGTGACAACACATCTGTGTTGATTCTTAATTTAGGATAGATGTAGATGTCTATGAGCCACAGCATCCACTTACTATCTGGTGGACCAATCAACCAATTTTTCACATCACACTATTTGATACGTTATACCATATAGTTAGTACCAATTAAAAACAAAATTATAAGGTATTATTTCAATGTGTTAGGCACTTCACGGTAGCCTTGCTTATTAAAACAATGAGTAATTGCGTAATAAGTGGTTAAATACTTACTTGTAAAATATAGTAGCACACATATTCAAATCCTGGACAATGCCCACCACAAGCCCCAACAATGGGCACTTCTGTGCTTACAGATATTACTGTTGGAACAGGTGAACGACTCACAACTTGAGTGTGAGGATCTGCATCACACATTGGAAGTGAAAATGATGAGGCACATGGGGGAAATGCATAAGTGTTTGTTGCCGTACAATGGACAGATACTTTCTCCCCTTTTCTATAGTTGCGCCATGTACCAGTACTAGTACCATAAGGCGTTTGGTAAATAGGAGATGGTGGACCATATTCTCTTAGACTTTCATTATAATAATGGGGTAGCTGCAAAAAGATTAGATAGGGTTAATATAGACCATATGATATTAATAAGTTTTAAAATTATTTAAAAATGTGTGTGTTAACTTTCACTATACTTAAAATATATATTTGATTGAATCATAAAGATTATAATTAGGGATGGGCCGACTATTCAGTTGAAAAAAGGCTGATTATTGCTTACAGCATAGTTCGGTTGGTATCGGCAATCACAGTGGCACTTCATTTTCAGCTGAGTTAAGTGTAACCGTAACTGTTCAAGATATCCCAAAATGCCACGTCTTGCTTAAGTGTACCCCTTTGTTCTCCAGCTCCCCTAGACTTTCCTTCGAAATTTGAAATATATACGCAATCAAAAGAAATAGATTACTGAAAAAGGGCAGTCTGTGGTATTTTTATTTTTCCCCAATTTTATATTTTTTTTATTTTAGTCAAATTGTGATGTAGGGATGGTTTGTTACTCTAGTGAAATTACTTTCATTTTTAATCTAATTGGCTAACCTTTGATTGCCATTATTACTAGGAATGGGCCGAATATGGATTTCACCGAATACGAATATTCGGCCGAATGTTCGGTAAAATTTTTACCGAACCGAATATTCGGCCGAACATTATTCGGCAGGATAACCTCGGGACTAGAGTTGGGACGGTTAGTCGCCGACTAATCGGTGAAGCCGATTAATCGGCCTATTGGTGGTTACCGATTAGTCGGCGATTAATCGGCTTTTTATTTTATTAGTTTCAGCAAAGGTTTTTCGTGATTTTCTGCGTGATAACTGCGGCTACATCGATATGAGTAAAGCTTTAAATTTAAGAAAAGTATACTTTCTCTCCCATGCGTAAACTCACGTCAGATTTATATGTAGGTAAATCAAATAAATAATAAAATAAGTAAGTTCATACTTAACTTTAATTGAAAAATCAGTCTCACATGTTTTATGTTAATTATTCTGGACATAGGAACTTTTGTAAAAAAAAGAATCTGAGGTAGCTATTTAAAACTAAACAAAAACCTAAATACTTACTATTTTAATTCTACTTATTACTTTTTCTAATCGTAATGCAGAGTAGTGACACAACAAAATAAAATATTAATAATATTATACTTAATAAACTTTTAAAAAAAATCAAATTAAGTCTCTCCCTTTGTATAACAAAAAAAGAAACTTAATTCTTGAATAAAGTTTGTTGAACTACATGCATATAGATTTTTAAAAGACAAATAGAACATACTTGTTTCTGTACTTAAAACTAAATTGTTATTATTTTTGTACTAAAAATTAAATCAAATTTTTATTTTTGTGTACTTAAAATTACAATAAATTGTTTTTTTCCTGTAATGTTATTAAATAAAGAATCTATAATCATCCAATAATTTGTAAAAAGAAATGCTCAATTTGAAAAAGTATTGAAGGCTTTTTAGAAAATATTTAATTTATTTGTTAATTTTTTAACCAGTGGCAAATTGTGATGCAAAAAGGCCAAAATCGCAGCCTTTTGTGGTTGAAGTCGATTTCTTTTTGTTTCGTAGATACTAGATATTCCCTGCCTCAGAAAAAAGTCTCACTATACACAGAGCTGACGGGGCAGCAAAGGAAAACTTTGGCTAAACGTGACATTTCTGAATATCTGGAAAAAATTTTGTTCCACCATTTGAATTTGTCATCGGATAGGGATCACCTGGGCCGATTAAACGGCTAATCGGCCAATCGGCCAAAGTACTAATCGGTCCAACCCTACTCGGGACCCAACAAATTTATGTCGAAACTTGTTACCGTAAAGCGCGCGGGATTAGCGCCGAACCCTGCCTCTCGCTCCCCGTCACACCTGACAGTTATTGCATCATCTACTACTGAGCAAATTGCCGGCATATGCTTGTTTTGACTATTCTTGTGATAAAAAAAGTATTTTGTTGTTTTATTCTTAGTGAAAATTGATAATTATATGATAAAAATGAGCAGCAGGAGATTTACTATTTGGACTTATTTTAGAGAAACTGACGACCAAAGTAAAGTGAAATGTACTAATGTAATGTAATGTTTCTTTGTTTGATTTCAAAAAACTTTTATCAAGTTTTTATTTGCCATAATCGGAAATAAAGCTACAGTTCCTCAAAAACATAAATGTATAGAGTTATGCATTTGAGGCACACTAGAGTAAGTGGATTTAACCTATAAATCTGGGGGCACGGCAGTGCCTCCGCCAAGTCGAGCAAAAAAGCGGCACGGCCGTACTATACTTTTCTCGAAGCAATTCAGGCGATTTTCGACCCCCTATAACTTTGTAGTGGATAAAACTATAATCCTGAATTTTCAGTAACCAAGTAGGCATTGCATAAACATGGTATATTTTAAATTTCATTAAATTTGAACCAGTAGTTTAAGAGTTATCACTAGTAAAAGTTTCTTAATTTTGTCATTAACTCTAGGCACTTCTAGAGAATAGAAGTGACTGACCGATCATCAAAACTCTAAGGCACTTCTAGCAGACATAGGAGCTTCAAATTTAGAATACAATTAGGGTTTAGTATATAAATCAAGGAAAAACTAAAATATTTTTTAATTTTGGTCCAGTTTTCTAGATACACCAATTGCATAAATAACTTTGTAATATCATATAAATGTATAGAATTACAAAGTTACATTTGCAGTGAATGAATCAGTGTACTTGTATATGTTTAATAGGTGTAGATAGACACGTTGTTGGTATTCAAGAAGTAGAAGGTACTAGAAAGGTAAAAAAGTAGGACTATCTTATCTACAAAAAGAAGTGAGATGCCATCAAAAACATAACTTGTGAAAAAAACCAAGTCTCGCAACTTAGTTCTTCTACCATAAAAAGTTTGTGAGATCCATGTAATACCAAGTCGGTTAATTTATTCAATCCCTACTTAAGGGTCCTTCTGTTTTAAGTTATTACGTAATTAGCTAACCTAACAATATTTTATAGTGCCCATATCAATGTTAAAAATCTTTTATTTTAAATATATAAATTGACTTGGCAATCGCACTAAGCGATCTAATTTAATATAATATGTATTACTTGTGAGATACATTGTGTTTTCATGCGATGGCCAAGTCAATCTATATATTTAAAACATAAAAGATTTTTAACATTGATATGGGCACTATAAAATATTGTTAGGTTAGCTAAAATCTGAGGATACTACCGCCGTCATAAGTACACTTATCGGCACCAAACTTCTAGTCCCAGGTTTCAGTAAAACCTCCATAAGCCGTTGTCAACATGCAATGTATGTATGCAACGGGTCAACTTCTGCTTCACCCGTTAATCCTATTGTGGTTGAGGCAAATAAGGCCCCTGAAGATAAGGGTGCACTAAGAGGGCTGGTAAAAAATGAACTTTTTCTTAAATAATTTTATTTTATATTTTATTAATTTTTGTAATTCTGTTATAACTTTTCTCTGGACTTCTTATTTTAGTTTTCTTTTTATCAATATATCTTCATTACTTTTCCTTGTTAATTGTAGATGTAATGTAAAATGTAATGATTAATAATCTCTCTTTGGAATTTTTATTATTTAGTGTTATAATTTTTCTTGTATGTTGGTAATTGTTATTGTAATCTTTCTTTGGAATGCTTAGTATTAGTGATAAAAGTATATTGTAAGGTAGATAATTGCTAATTAACGTACTGTAACTTTGACACTTTGACTCATCTGACATTAACACCTCTCACTTTTGTGTCTATGGTATTTTAACATTCGGTTTCTTCACTTATTGTTAAGTGAATTAAACATTCTTTCCATAATGCTGGCAGGTAGTTTACTGATGACTTATTTATTTTATAATTGTACATATACACACAATACATATTTACTTAGTTTAACATATATTTAGTAATCAGATATAATTTAATATGATTTCTTCAGATGATAGTGTTTGGAGTTCCAATTCCTTCGCCTTTGATTCTGCCTCTGATGGATTAAGCAGTATTGACAGCTTTGAAAGCATTGCACCCTTAAATATTATGTTAGATTCAATTTTTTCTGAATTTAGGAAGAACTTTAATGCTATTCACATAAATGCTCAAAGTATTCCTGCTCATTACCCCGACATGTTGTCAAGTTTTAATAGCAAAAACATACACGCTATCCTTGTTTCGGAGTCGTGGTTAAAACCATGTCTTCCATCAACATCCTACTCACTTCCAGGTTTTCATTTGATTCGTAACGACCGTACCAATCGGGGCAGTGGTGGTGTTGCTATTTATCTGCGCTCTCATATACCTTTTTCAGTAATTCAAGTTTCAAATGGTTCGCAGACTGGAAGCGAAGCTGAATTTCTCTTTATCGAAGTTCTTCTTGGTCATACAAAATTACTTCAAGGAGTCTAATACAGTCCCTCTCTCACTGTCGACTACTTCACCACGTTAGAAAATATTCTTGACAATCTTACACCTATCTATTGTCACAGTATTATTATGGGTGATTTTAATACTTGTCTTTTAAAAAACAACGCTAGATCAATAAAATTTAAATCTATTATTGAAGCAGCAAATTTAAAACTTCTTCCTACTTCTGCCACACACTTTTTCCCGAACTGTGCCCCTTCTCTTCTTGACATAATGTTTGTGTCTTTACCTGACCATGTTCTTAAATTTGGGCAACATGCTGCTGATACTTTTTCCTATCACGACCTTTTATACTTGTCATACAAAATTCGTCCCCCTAAAGCTAAGTCAAGGATACTACTTCAGCTTAACTTTAGTGACTTGGATTTGGAGCAGCTTTTAAATGACGCTGTAAAGATTGATTGGAGTGTAGTCGTCAATGCGTCTACTGTTGATGAACAGGTTGCTTTGTTCAACTCTCTGTTAATTCAGCTTTACGACGTTCATGCTCCTGTTCGTCCAGTGCGTGTAAAGCATCCTCCCTCTCCTTGGTTGACCGATGATATAACAAAAATCATCCACAGTAAAAATTGTGCTAAAGCTAAATAGAAGTCAGTTCCTAGCAATTTAAATAGAGAGAAGTATAGATTAGTACGGAATCGTTGCAACAATCTGTGTAGAAAAGCACAACGACGCCATATCCATGAATCAGTACAAGATCCTGACCCTGCTAGGGTCTTGAAATTTCTTAAGTCCTTAGGAGTTGGGAAATCACGACAAAATCTAACACACTATAACTTTGATCTCAATCAACTTAATTTGCATTTCTCATCTTCGTCTTGCATTAACGATAAAGCAAAACATAATACTTTGGATTCTCTTTCAAAAGCTCCTACTCCGGACACCTCTGCTTTTAATTTTAGCCAATTTAACAGTTGTGATGTTAAGAGAGCCATAATGTCCATCCATTCAAATTCGATTGGTAGTGACTGCATTAGTCAGAAAATGGTCATCCCTATCATTGATCTCCTTTTACCTATAATCACGTCTATCCTGAATAATTCACTGAATTCTGCTTTTTTCCCTTCAGCTTGGAAAGATGTATTTGTAGTTCCTCTTCCAAAAAAGTCAAATTCCTCTAGTTTTTCTGATTATAGACCTATCTCTATTTTGCCTTTTTTTTCCAAAGTTCTAGAATGTCTTGTGCACAATCAATTAAGCACCTATCTTTTCAAACACAATATTTTAAATCCCTTGCAATCCGGTTTCCGTCCTGGCCATAGTACGACTACTGCACTTTTACAAATCACTGATGATATTCGGTATGGTATGGAGAAACAAAAGCTTACCATTCTCACGTTGCTTGATTTTAGTAATGCATTTAATACTCTAGATTTTGATATCTTGTTAAGCATCCTATGGTCTCTCAACATATCTCCAACTGTAGTTGACTGGTTTCGAAGTTACTTGTTTGGTCGCCGACAGCGAATTCAGGTGCAAGAGGTTTTTTCCACCTGGACTACTACAGCTGCTGGTGTGCCACAAGGTGGCGTGTTGTCTCCTCTCCTTTTTGCAATTTTCATAACTCTATAAGTCATAATTTGTCCTCTTCCTACCACTTGTATGCTGATGATCTCCAAATCTATACTCAGTCCTCTCTTGAAGATCTATCTAAAGTAGTTGACACTATTAACGCTGATCTGACTTGTACTTCGAATTGGAGTAAATGTTATGGTTTAACGATTAATCCTAAGAAAACTCAGGTCATTGTCATCGGTAGTTCTAGATTAATTGGTAAAATTGACCGGTCTTCCCTACCCCCTATTATACTAGACTGCACTCTAATCCCTTACAGTAACAAGGTTAAAAACCTGGGGTTGTATCTTGACTCCTGTATGTCTTGGACCTCACAGGTTAATGAGGTCAGTAGAAAAATGTTTGCTGCGTTAAGCTCTTTACGTAGATTACGTAATTTTCTTCCCACAGCAACTAAAGTTACGCTCGCCCAGTCTCTACTTCTGCCTATCCTTGATTATGCTGATATTTGCTATCTGGACATTACCGAGGGGCAGCTTAATAAGCTTGAGCGCATTCAAAATTTATGCATTAGATTTATATTTGGACTAAATATGATCATCTCTCCGAATTTCGCAAACAGCTCAAATGGCTCCCGATCCGCCTTCGCAGGAATACTCACATTCTCTCCGCGTTGTATAGTGTGCTGTTTAATCCTTCCACTCCTCTTTATTTAAAAAACCGTTTCCAGTATCTTTCTCTTACCCATAATCAGTTCCTTCGATCCTCCGTCAATCTTTCTCTCTCTACACCTTTGCACTCTTCTTCCTTTTTCAAGAAATCCTTGTGTAAACTGTAACCGCTGTGCGATTGTGGAACTCCTTACCTCTCCATATTCCTCGTGCTAAATCTCTTCACTTTTTCAAAAGTCTTGTTAAATCGTATTATTTAGAACGCTATTAGATAAATTACTTTACCTTTCTCATACTCTTTTCATTTAATCCACTATATGATATTTTATATATAATTTTCACTTATCTTTATTTGATGTATTATTATATTTTTTATTATTATTTTGTATGCCCCCCTCTATTATAACTTTAGTTTGCATCATTCCTCTACGCAAAGGTTGTCTGGACGAAATCACTTTCAGAGTGATAAGACCGCCTATTGTACATACTTTAATTTACTTTTAACTGTACTTAATGTTTCTGTATTGTGGTGTACAAAAAAGATTAAATAAATAAATAAATAATACTCAATTAGTACATTTCAATACATTGGACAGTATGAAAACGAATATTCGGTGATTTAGCCGAATATGAATATTCGGTAAAGCTGCCAAATATGCCGAATACCGAATATAAAACGAATATTCGGCCCATCTCTAATGATTACCAGATAATACACAATATACAATTTAATTCTTAGTACACCTAGATTATTTTTATAATAATTATGATAATACTCAGATCCTTACTGTTTATTAAAAATTATTGACACTCGCATTTAGAATTGTCTTCTTTACATTTACAAGTAAATTAATTTTCTGTTAATTATAATTATGTCTTTTGGATTTAAGACCAATTATTAAAGGAAATGGCCCTAATATAAGATTATCTATAAAGGTTGTTACTCCTGTATTATGAACTGCAAGGCGTACATTACACCCTCATGCAAGTGTCAATCACTGCATTACACAGTAGGTTATTCGTCAATCACAGCCATGATTGTTGTAAAACTGACAGCCTGCATGAGTGTGTAATGTACGCCTATGATTGATTCTAAAGTAAAAATGATTAACAATGAAGGTTAAGAATTTATATCAATTATCCTAGGGATTATATAAATTATTTGAAATATTAATAAAATAATAGGCAGACTGACTAATCGGCGTTTTTTGCAGACTAGTCGTAGACTAAAAATTTTGCGTTTTCCGACTAGTTGTTACGTCTCTAATTATAATACAACATTGCTATTTAAACCTTGCAGATTCCTTATTGTAACCATGTTAAACTTATAATTTAAATGTACTTTTTGAATAAAAACTCAATACTAATGGTTTTTAAATAAATAATATGCACTTACATGATAAGCATTATCTGATGTTGAACTGTCGGTTCCAGGAACCTGATATACAGGTGTATTAATATCTTCTGCCCACGGGTATTTAACCCTTTGTTGCGATGCTGACGAAAATTGTTGCTCGCTTCTAGGTACTACCGTAGTTTGATAAGGGTGAATGCTCCTAGGTGACAATTGTTGTTTGAACATTTTGAAAACTGATATAACAACTATCTAACACCAGAATAACTATGTTATACAAAAACATGACAAGTTTAACATTATAACATTTGTACCCCAACCCCATGCGATATTCTATAGCCCATTTTGAGTTCATATAATTTAATAGCCATTTAAACTACTGTCGAGATAAAACTAATTGATTAAATTATTAGATAGTAAAGATGTAAAGTTGTTATAAACACAAATTAATATCATTATTCTTAAACAAACAAATCCCTTTCAGTAGGTAATCGTCAAAAGTCAAAACCATAGATAAATAAATATGTAGCAAGCAGCAAGCTAGTCAAAACGCCATGTTTTGTATCACAGATAATAAATATTATATAGGGGTGGGTAATATCACTTTTAGCCTATATCAAATCATACATAGGGTATTGGAAACGAATATCTAATATTGTATCTATATCTATATATTTGTTGATATTTTCGTTCTGAAAAGAAGTCAGTATTCAGTAGCACATGGTGATACGCGATTGATTTATGAATGCATTTTTATATATATATATATAAATATATATATATATATATATATATATATATATATATATATATATATATATATATATATACATATGTATATTGTATTATTCATGTAATCTAAGTATCCTTAAAATCTCATAATATAAGAAGTAACATGTAGGTATATATCAATAGGATTTAGCCTGCGAGAAAATGAAATGGAATATTAAATTAAATCATGTCGTGTTTATGCCATCTAGCGTATTTTGTTGAGAGTTAATCAATTTTTGTTAGACAAAATCATTTTACATACAAAATGAAGTATATGGCGCTAATACAAAGTATTATTTCACTCGTTTACTCCGAAGAATACACTACACAATGTCGAACACCCAACTTGAATTAATTTGTTTATAAAATGTACAGTATCTACCTAATATCTACGCACCTATATAATATTTTATGTTACATTACTTTTTATACGCTAAAACAATTCAAACTTAAAAAAACTGTCATAAAACGAAAAAATTATCGAATTAAAATTAAAATTTCGAAACTGAATTACAAACGAAAGCGAGCAGAGAAATTACATAAAATATGTCATCTGCATTCAAATTACGCGACTCAATTCACGATGCATGTGAATGAAACTGAAAATATAATTTAAAAATAGAAATTTTTTTTGTTGAAACCCAAAGCACAAGAGCAAATAGGTACTTCAATGTTTCAATGTCTGTTTTATCTTACATTTTAAGGTCGTGTTAAAAATATTTTAAATTATTCGGATCAAAAATAACATTCTATTAAATACAAAATAAGATCTAAAGTCGTTTATTTCGAAAACAGTACAACTCAACACAATATTAATAAAATACTACTAGTACTAGTGTTCTGTATTAAATCTTATGTTACTACTAATAAGGATTGATATTAATAATATTAGGCGTAAGCGTACACCTTTTAGTTGTGAAGTAGTCGTAATATCAGTTTAACCTATATATTCTATCGCGCTCACGGTTTGTACGGTATTCGAATCAATGTATATATTTAGATATTTTACGTTTTCGTTTCGAGTAGATATTAGATATTCTGTGATTCAGACACCGCTGGCTGTATTGCCGCGGCACCGATATCGTAATATCCATATATAGTTGGTTTGTCGTCCGATATATAGATATTGTACTGATATATAGATATTGTATCAATATACTATTTGTATCGCCCTACTCCTAATCTACAGGGTTATCAGATGCAATTTTATGGTTTCCCCCATACACATTTTTATTTTTCCCTAAAATAATACTTTTTTTTAACCAAAAAACCACCGGTTTTGTAAAAAACAAATATAAAATTAAAACAGACTGTTTTTATTTTATTTGTTGGAAGGAAAATAAGGAAGGTAGAATTTGATGAAGTACTTAGTTTTCGATTATTTTTAATAAAACTTCATTAAAAATACTTCATTCGCATTCTTTTCATCTCCTGTTTGATAGAAATTTTCAGACTAAAATAAAGTTAACATTGTAGTGCTTGGCTCATACTTTGTACAACTACCGCGGCTTTGTAAGGCACTTCTTACTCTCATGATATGGTCTGAGGTTTCCGTGAACATTCTGTTCCGTGAGCAGTCTGTCGCAATTTATTTTTGACGACATTCATCATCGAAAACGCTTATTCTACAGCAGCAAATGTCAAAATCAAAATAGTCGTGGCAAGTTTCGTTAAATAAAAAAAGCTGCGTCTCCATAAACATTTTAGTAGACAACACATCTCCCCAAAACTCTTCAGCTGTTTTGATTTTTTGCCGTAGCTGAAGAGGTAGAGTTCTCCACTCTTGCAGCGTCGCATCGACGTTTTCCACTCTTCGAATGACATCCTTGAAAGCAACAACCATACATGTACATATACATATAATCACGCCTCTTTCCCGTAGGGGTAGGCAGAGACCACTTCTTTCCACTTGCTACGATCCTTACATACTTGTTTCGCTTCGTCTACTTTCATTATTCCCTTCATACATGCTCTACGGTTTAGGGTACTCTTAACCTAGCCTTTTTTCAAGACGTCCCTAATTTGGTCTAGAAAAGTCCGCCTAGGTCTACCCAACTTTCACTTCCGTACATGAGTGTCGGAACCAACACCCCCCTCATGCACAGCCAAACGAGCCTTGTTAGACACTTTCCGACTGCTCATAAAGGAGTGCAAAGCTCCATTCACCATGTTTCCTGCATTCACTCTTCTTTCGATATCACTCTCACACTTTCCATCTCTTGTAAACTTTGACCCCAGATACACAAACTCTTTCACCTGTTCAATTTGTTCATCTTCAATCACGATATTGCAGTCTTTCACTGCCTCATCTTTTTCAAACACCATCACTTTCGTCTTCTTTACATTCATCTTCATTCCCTTTCTAACAAAAGCTCCACTCATAGCAGTTACCATCTCCTGCAACTCCTCGGCCGAAGACGCAAGTAATACTTGGTCATCAGCATAGAGAAAACATTTGACGAGTAACTCATTCATTCTCAACCCACTTTCATTCTCTTTTAAATCTGTCAAACAATTGTCCATGAACAGATTAAACAGCCACGGTGACGCTACACATCCCTATCTAACACCTTTTTCGATATTAAACCATTCAGTGTATGCCCCGTTTATCCTTACACAAGCACTAGAATCCCTATAAAGAGATTGCAATGCTCGTATGAGGACACTGCTCACACCGTTCACGGACAGTGCTGACCACAATTCATTCCTCACCACTCTATCATAGGCCTTTTCTAGATCTACGAAGGCGCAGTAGACTTTCTTGTTTTTAGCCAAACACTTTTCGGCTATGCACCGCAAGGAAAAGACCTGATCCGTACATCCCATTCCCTTTCTAAATCCCGCTTGTGCATCCCATATTTTCTCGTCTGTTTCATTCACAACCCTTTCAATCAACACTTTCGCATATAATTTACCGACGACGCTAAGAAGGCTTATACCACGGTAATTTATGCAGTCCTGCCGTGACCCTTTTCCCTTATACAATGGCACGATTACGGCTTTGCACCAGTCTCCCGGCACTTGTCCATTTCGCCAGCACAGATTGAAAAGGCGGTACAGCTGACTAGCCACCAGGCCCTGTCCAGCCCTCAGCATCTCGACGGTAATCCTGTCATACCCTGCAGCCTTACCTAATCTCATACTTTTCAACGCTTTCACTATTTCATCCATGCTTATCTCATTTTCATCAACATTTATATTCGTTTCCGTGGAAGGTGGCAGATGCTGTACCTGCACTTCCTCTCTTTCAAACAAACTTTCAAAATACTCTTTCCATCTCTTTAACACACATTCTTCTCCTTTTATAATGCTCCCATCTTGACTCCTGATTGTACTCAGCTCCGAGGTAAAAGTTTTTCCTCTGGCTGTTTTGATGGTTTTCCAGAAAAACTTAATGTTTGACTGGAAATCTTCAGTAAGTCTCCTATCGAAATCATTTTTTCGTTCTTCTTTCTTTCTAGACACAGTTTCTTTCGCTGCTTTTTTCAATCTTTTATACTTCGTTCTTGCTTCCTTTATCTCGTCATCCGTTGCCTTTTGAACTTTTTGGTTAGCTTTTGTTGCTAACCAATCCAACCACGCTTTCTTCTTTTCTTGCACAACCCTTTGT
The DNA here is from genome assembly GCA_907164705.1 of Parnassius apollo. Taxonomy (NCBI): domain Eukaryota; kingdom Metazoa; phylum Arthropoda; class Insecta; order Lepidoptera; family Papilionidae; genus Parnassius; species Parnassius apollo. The sequence continues at coordinate 2,878,264 of CAJQZP010001486.1, read as the reverse complement.
ACATCTTTATCCATCCACACGTTATCATTCTTTCTCCCTTTCCTTCTTTTAGCTACCCCGCATACCTGAATCGCAACATTTACAACCCCTTTCTTAAATGTCTCCCACAAATCTTCAATTACTCCTATCTCTTCTATCCCTTTAAAACTTTCTTTCAGTTTCTCTACATACTCGTCTTTCTTTTCTTTTTCTTGTAGATTTTCCACTTTTACTCTGTCCAAAACACTCGTAGGCTCGGCCCCTCGGTGTCGCCACCGTTTAAAGAGGCCACGCATTCGGGCTATGACCAGGAAGTGGTCTGTGTCGAGGCCTACACCGCGGTATGCCCGAGTATCTAGCACTTTCTTCTTCAGTCTTTCCTCCACAATTACAAAATCAATCATACTTCTAGACTCACCCTCATCTCTTGTATACAGATGGATCTTTTTGTCGTCAAACATTGTGTTGGTCACGCACAGATTCCATTCCAAGCATACTTCAAGCAGGCTTCTCCCATTGTCATTCACTCTCTCGTCCCCAAAAATACCCAGAACTCCTTCATACCCATCACGCTTTACTCCAACCCATCCATTAAAGTCCCCTAACATCACGATCCGTTCATTCTCTCCGCATTTATTCAAGACCTCTCTCATGCTATCCCAAAATTCCTCTCTCTCTTGTTGTGATTTTAGTGACCCACCTCCACGCAGATCCGTCGGTGCATAGACCCCAAGGATAAACAAGCGGGTGAGTCCGACTTTTAACCTAATCCAGAGGAGTCTTGGGCTTACACATCATGTTCCATCACACATTCAACCATTCGAGATGAAAGAATCACTCCAACTCCCTGACAGCCTCGGCTGGTTTGGGGGACTCCCCGACCAGTACGCCGTGTAGGGGCCATGAACCGTGGTGTCACATCCTTTCCTCTTGGTTTCGCTCACGCACAGAATATCAATGCAACGTTCATCCATCATCTGACATACTCCATTTCTTCTATATTAGGTCTTACTTGGCTTGTTACAATTTATTCTCACAGAATACCAGCGTGAAATAGTAGCTTAATGCTGCTGTATTTCGTATGGTGAGTGTAGAGACCCTTTTTACTGAAAATGAGGCATTCCATCTCAGTCCTCATGGGTGACAACGCATCTGCATTTTGATTTGTAATGGAAGATAGATGTAGATGTCTATGGGCCGCAGCAACCACTTACCATCAGGTTGACTGTGTGCTCGTTTGTCAGCCTATTCTATAAAAAAAAATTTGCGGCGAGAACAATTGAAATTTTTTCTAATAACAAAAAGTACGTCCATTTCATTGCACTTTTTATTTTTTATTGTTTTTAATAATTCTAACCCCCAACATACCCCATTATGTATTTTTCTCCCAAAAAAATTCCCCAAATATTCTATTTCCCCAGTTAATCCCCTAGTCTTTTTTTCACCCAGAATTGCGAAAATACCCCCCCCCCATCTTGTAACGGTGATTAAATATCACATACTCAAAGAATATCACAGGCTTGGGTGCAAAATATCGTTATATCGAAATATTGCTTTTACTTGCTCATCCGGCTATTAGGTTTTCTGTAAGAGATCGCTCTTAGCGATAAGACCACCCATTGTAGTACATTTCTTTCTCTCCTTTTTTGTTATTTATGTTTTTTTTGGCGTGCAATAAAGTGTTATCTATCTATCTATCTATTATGGCTCTTGCAACTTTCGTAGTAAAAATAATAGGTATGAAATGTAAGCATAACTGTGGTTATCTATTCTTTTTACTTTTTGTAATGTCCCTCAACGACATTGTCAAATCCTTGTAATATTAGTATTCCTTGTAATATAACAAACACGTAGATATATAATTTTTGGCATAAAAGTGAAAAGTAAGCGCAAAAAATACTTCGAAATCGAAATGATGTAGGAAAGTACAGAGCAGTAGTAAATTCTAAATGTCTATAATATTTACGGGTAAATCTAAGTGAAAACGGTGAAATTCAAATGAAATTTCGAGATAATTTCGTACGATTTTGTCAATTTTTCCTATTCCTATCACAACCTATACAATTGTCCATAAAATCGCCCAATAACTATATGACATTTCAAATATTTCGCCATATTTCTGCAATGTTACAGATTTATATGGTGGTAATAAAATACGAAATATTTATCAGTTTTTTTTTTCATTTGAATAAATTCAATATGTAATTTCTGTTTTTTATATAAAAATAATACCTTAAAATAAATGTGACCTTGGATTGATTAAAAATATAGCATTTAAATGTGTATTTTACTTTTCTTAGTTTATACAATGTTAAATAAATTTGGCAGTATTTAGGCGTTTTTCGCTACAGACTTTGGGAGATTTTTAACTGAAGTAAAAGTAAGGCAGGATTTGTATTTTAAAGATGGTCACACACACTCATCCCTAGTAGTATGTCTATGTCTATGTTCCTTGCTTCCTTGTTGAAGATGTACAAATTAGAAAAAACTATGTATATGTAGGTACTTTACAAAATAAAAAGCACAAGCTTTAAGATTATAGAATATAAAGTTGTGATTTATGATTGTGGTTAAGTATTAGCTTTAGCAGAAGAAGCGGTTTAAAAATATAATGTCCACGGATACTAAGGGCTCACGAATAATTGTATAGAGCTAAAATTTATTTTCTGTGACTGTATTTGTAAAAAGACATGAAGATAAATATGTATAAATCGTGTACACGGCAAACTAATAACGCTTAGATAAAAAAAAATCATGATTGGTAACGGCATAACGTGTCCCGAAGGTGTGATGAGTGTTTCAGACGATATTGATAATTATACTCCCAGCGCGAATAGCTTTTGTAGAGATTTTATCAGGGGATGTTGTATCAGAGAAAACTGTAGATATATACATGAAATTCCACCAAAAGCTCGCTTAAAAGAGTTGTTTCGTTTTTGTCACGACTTTCAAAACAAAGGCTGTTTTAGAGCAAATTGTAAATTTGTGCATAGCTCTGTTGAAGAAGAAGAGCACTTTTATGCAACTGGAGTATTTCCGAGAGATCCTCGCAATGTACCTGTCTGTCAAAACTACTTACATGGTACATGCATTAATCAAGATTGCAAGTTTATTCATCCAGATGGGACTGGTAATGAAATAGCTCCTGTAGTCAACGCGCCTTTACCTGCCTTTAGTCGTCCTCCACCACCCCTCAGGGATGATGACTCTCCTCCAGAGGCTAAGTTTAGACGTTTTGCTTTTGAAGAGACTGTTATAGATAAGCAAGTTTTGTCACCATCAAATTTATGTACTAACTGTGAAGGTTTAAACCATAAGGTCAAGTTGTTACATGATAACATAAGTGTATTATTAAAGAAAATTACAGACTTGACTGAAAAAAATGTTCAACTTACATCAATGAATGAATTTTTGTTAGAACAGAATTCTGTCAGAAACAATCAGCCTTGTGTAATTACATCAAGACATGGTACATCAGCCCCTGTATCACTGGCAACTGTAAGTGTGACACCAGTAGTAAGCCTAGCTGGGGCTTTGCCAACATTAGTCCCTGCTGCTGCAACACCTAATTTAACATTAGCTCCAGCTGCATCCAGGGCACAGTTGTTGACACCAGCTCCTCAGTTACTCACTGTAAGTACAACTCAACAATTAATGGGTAACTCTGGAGCGTTGATTGTAACCAGTGCTGGTGCTCAACAGTTGATGCAAGTTAGTGACTCGAGCAATCTAATGGGTGGGGGACAAACTGTTGTTGCTGTGACACCTGCCCAATTAACTTTAGCCCCACCCACGCAGCAATTAATGAGTAATGCACCACAGACAGCTGTTCAACAACTTGTTCAACAGTCGGCGCTACAGACACAATTGGCTCCACAGCATCAAGCGTCTCAATTTGCAGCAGCACAGCAGTCTGTACAACATTTAGCAGCTCAACAGTCTGCTCAACATTTGGCAGTGCAGCAGTCTGCACAACATTTAGCAGCTCAACAATCAGCCCAACATTTGGCCGCACAACAGTCGGCACAGCACCTTGCAGCTGCACAACAATCAGCTCAACATTTAGCAGCAGCTGCACAACAGTCAGCACAGCAACTAGCTGCAGCAGCTCAGCAGTCGGCTCAACAAATGGTGGCCCAGCAGTCTGCACAACAACTAGCAGCTCAACAGTCTGCACAACAACAATTAGTTCCCTCTGGACAACAACTAGTGCATCAAACCTCTTCACAGCAAATAGCTATTTCCAACACCAGTCAACCAATGGCACTGTCTAATTCACAGGCTCAGTCTATAACGTTTCCAATAATATCCCAGAGCATTTTGCCGCATTAAATTAAAGTGAAGCATTTTTCATAGCCTGAAGCTGAAGAAATGGAATTGTGTTCAAGTTTGTGACAAATTAAATTGCAAGCTACTTACATAGGCTATATTAAGTTTCAAATTAATCAGAAACAAATAATACAAACACACATTTCTCGGAAAGAAATAAAATGAGATTTATGTATGCATTTCTTTAATGTATAGTTTTCATACATGCTTTCATGTAAAACATTTTGTATAATGTACAAAAGGAAACTAGCAATGATAGTATTAATTAACTCAGTGTGATTGTAAACACCTTTTCTTATGACATTGAGAAAAGATTTTCTTGATTTTCTTAAAACTTTAAAAATATAGCTATTTGAATGTATGCATATGTTATTATAAAGTTAGCGTTTATATGATCCCACACTGGGCAATTTTAATTTAAGTTAGTAATAATTCTTTAGCTGACTATCATCCTTAATACCACCAAACTAAGCCATTTTGTGCTATTCTTCAATTAGGTAATTTATTTATTTGTAATAAAAAAGTAATACAATTGTTTTTTTATTAAATAACTTAATATGCTTTATAAATATTTCAGGTGCATTAATAACACTGATGTTTCTTGTATTGCAACAGTTTTCCATATACTCCAAGAATGAAATTTCCATCATTGTCAAATGCTATGGCTGAAACTTTTTCTGTCACATTTCCTATAACTCGCATGAATTTTGTATCATTTTCATGAAAATAAGTAAAATTTTTGCTAGCTATAAACACTCGCTCATCATAAAATGATATCTGTGCAATTCCATCATAAGGTATACTGCCAATTAGTGTTGGAGATGATTGAGTGGATTTTAAAACAAACAATTTTTCTTGTTTAATAAAATAAAAATTGTTATTACTGTCTATAGCCATTTCTTCTAATGCCTCAAGACTTTTAAAATAGATTTTGCTTTCGCCTACCAAGAGGTATACTTCTTCAATTCCATCTACATTTTCAGTGACATATTTATTGCCCTCTTTATCAACAAATATCATGTTAAATTTTATATGTGGTTTTGAAATTAAAGTGGCATTTTGGGTATCATAATTGTATGCAAAAATGCCTTTGCCGGTGCTAAAATATACTTTCTCATTATTTTTATCTACGGCAATTGAGTAGGTTATACCATTAGGAAGACCTGATAACAAAAGAAATGGATTATGTTAAACAATAATAAAATGATATGAAACACATAAGCGCACAGTCCACCTGATGGTAAGTGGATGCTGGGACCCATAGACTACATTTAATCCTCTATGCAGATCCGTTGTCTCCCTCTGAGGATTAAAATTGGAAGGCCTTGTTACCAGTAAAGTCTCCAGTCTTTGTTACTCATCATACACGAAGACAGCGGCTGCGCAGGGCATGGAAGGAGGGACCCTTCTGCCAAAGCACAATAGGTATCTGGAGTAGGCTCACCAAGTTCACTTGTAGCGGCCGTCTCGAACTTGCCCTTCACCTAAGAAAAGCTATGCTTGTTTCTTTGTAGGTGATCAAGCAATGACTACTAAGCCCTCGCTGCGATAAGGAGGGAACAACAGTGATCTTATATTTATCAACCATCAAGTGGTCAAGCTTGTAGTATACTGGGGTGATTTTTTTACTGTCTAGAAAAAAATAGGGTGTAACAGGTGAATGGAAAAGAAGCCTATGGTACTGATATTTTACAATTTTTATGCTTTTACATTAACATATTATGAAATTGATCTATCAATAAATACTACTGTGTGCGTAGTTCAATTTCATAATAATTATGTTGATGTAAAAGCAAAGAAAAAGTATAATATCAGTGCTATAAGTTTCTATTCCATTCACCTGTTACACCAGATTTTTTTCCAGACGGTAAAAAAAAATCATCCAGTATTGGTTAAAACTCAAACAAGTGGGATCCTTACTCTTATTTTTTGGCTAAAAGTTACAGTCGGAATTCCAGCAATTTTTAGATGCTGTGGCAATATTGTCTTAATATTTATTTTAACCTTTATGCACAAAAATAGTACATATGGCCGACTTAATGTTCAAGTGGTTACTGTATCGCGAATCTTAGGTTTTCTTAGTGCAAAAACAATAATTGACGTAAATAGGGACACCGCTCTCTTATATCAATAATTCGCGTCGTATTAGTTAACCTGCGTCAATATGGCCCTCGAATACATGTGCGTAAAATTAACACTCGGCCTAAACTAACGCGGCTTTACTCAGGATTGGACAAGCGAGTGTTTTCGCGTTTACGGAAGTAGTGTCCTTACGTGAGGAGATACACCATGCTGGCCTTTTTTATTATTATAGGATAGGGTGACAAACGAGCACACAGTCCACCAGATGGTAAGTGGTTGCTGTGACCCATAGACATCTACATCTAACCTCGACCACGAATCAAAATTCAGATGCGTTGTCACCCGTGAGGACTAAGATGGAATGCCTCGTTTCCAGTAAAAAGGGTCTCCTGTTCTCTACACTGACCATACGCTACTAGCATCAAGCTACTATTTTACGCTGGTATTATGTGAGAGCGTGGTCCTGTCCCGGTCGAGCCGACCCATTCGTGCTACAACTATACTACTAATATAACTGCAGCATGGCTCTACCACGTAAAATTTTTATTGTAGTTATTAAATTTTTACGTGGTAGTGCCACTTCATTTTACACTTAATAATTACATGCCATGAGTATAACTTATAATATGGGAGTAGTTACTATTACGTAAATGTGCATTTTTAGCATTTATTGTAGTATTTTTAAATAGATTATCTTGCCCCGTAGCCGTAGCTACCGTAAAATTAGGTTTAGAGAATAGTGAAATTTCTGCGAATTCGTCACATGACGGAACAAGGAATATATTAGAGATGGGAAAGCCACAGAAATCTACCGGTAACGACGAGTAGTAGAGTAGATAACTGCTATTATTTTCAGTGTGGTTTTTAACTACTTGGGAGAGCCCGATATGTTTCTCGCACTACTCAAATTTAACCCATTTAAAAAGTGCAGCCTGTGACCGCCCAGACCACGAATATAAGTAGGTACTTACTTAGATTTTTTTCTATTTTATTAGCTTTATGTAATAATAACTCAATAATAACTCCTGCAAAAGAACTACCATATGTAGTAGTAGTTGACGAATTTAGTTTCGTTAGGATAAGCAAAGGTAAAAACCTCTTTATTTAACAAAACATTATATTCTTACCAGGAATTTGCTGTGGCGTCGTTGAGTTATTTTTGATTATCTTTGCATTAAAATAATATCCATTTGAATTTCGGCCATTTTCAACAAAAAATAGGTTTCCATGATCATCGTAGTGTGCGTCACTTGGATATGCATCATCAATGGGGTAAGTGGTTGATATATTATAATGGTTGTTATCTATGTTCAAATCTGATTTGCAACTCGATAGAGGAACGTCGAAAGCAACACATTTTTGAGCAAACAGTATAAATATAAATAATATCATTTTTACAACAATGTACGAATGATTTCCTGAGTAAACTTCTGCACTCCAAGAGATCTTTTAAGAAAATGCTTTATAAATACAATGCAATCATTTTAATGGGTCTCCATTATTTTTAACGAGATGCTATTGTCCTGTATAAAACGGTTAGATAAGAATAAGTGAAGAATTAAGGTTGTAATAAAACTTATTATTGTTTATGAGGGTAATATTCGAATATAAAATGTTTATTTCTGTAGATAGTGATGTAAAATTAATTCACTTATATCTTCCATTCTGTTCTATAAAAATACATTGAACCAATGTAATATTGTAGACACTGAAAATGCATATTATATAGTTTCGAATTCCAATAGGGTAATTCGGTTTAGTAAGCGCTCCCACATTTGATTCCGTTGTCATTATCATTTCTGCATTGCAAATATGACGGTAGACGACCATGTTTTTCTCCTTTAATTTTATGGATTTTCCACCGATGACCTTGTAAAATTTTTCTGTAATGAAACGAAGATCTTTTAACAGAAATTAGTTTGGAAAATTAGCACATAAATTTATAAAAATAAATATAAATAGGATCGAGCCCGGGTTACTCGCGTTATGTTATATTTACGGCCTGGCCACGGGGATCGGCGTCGCGAACGGCGAAGCGACAGGCGGGGCGAAAATTCGCACGGCGCGATTTGAGGGCCACGGGAAGTCACGTTTGCCGCCGCGACCAGATAGGCATAGGCCGGGAGTGAAATGTCTTTATCAAAGTTATCTCGATATTGCTTAGAAAGTAATTGTTTTTTGATTCAAGACATAATATTTGGATGAGATTGCGGAGTACTTGATTTGAATAGGAATCGGGTTATAGATGGAGAATTCCCCAACAAATAGAATGCAATCTAGAAAAAAATTTTGAGTAAATACCAGAATGAGTGTTGAAACCTGCGATTATATTCTTGTTAATATTCAACCAGAATTGGAGATAAAAGTCGATGTGGATAGAATTTTAAGTTGTTTTTGTCGGCCCGACATTTTTCGCGGCGAAAACAACTAAAATATTTTGTTCCTATAATATTCGCCGCGTCTGCCGCCGCGACTGCCGACCGACTCCGTGGCTTGCACCGTACTAATTCATACATTTGTTTCATTCGCCCGGTAAATTTCGCCGGTCGCGTCGCCACTCGCCGCTACGCGTGGCATGCTTCATACATTTCTATACATTTGTTTTAGTCGCTAGACGCCTCGCCGTTCGCGCCGCGCGAATTTTCGCTACGGCGAATGTCCCGTGGCCAGGCTGTTAACCATATGAGCTACCACGGCTCTAAAAAAACCTCAATACATGTATATGTAAAAATAAATATGTTATCACCAATTGTTTTAATGTCTCTTCAACGGTTTTTTAACTGTCAGATGAAAGTTATCCATGTATAAATTTTATCTCGACTAAATATAAAAGTGAAATAAATTAACTATTTTGTTCATACGACTGGTAATTTTTAATTTTTCTATCATTGACCTAATATTGTTATAATTTATCCTATAACTTTTAATGCGAAATTATCTCGTTTAATTGTTTCGGAAGTTACACTTAGTGGTAGGACCACAGGGATTTTTTTTATTATATGCGAGCAGCTATGCAGGTCTAGGTAAAGAGACCAGTATCACTGCGACCTAAAAGATCTATTGTGATCGCTGCTATGGCTATAGTTCACGGCTAAGCCCTATGTCTTCAATGAATCGAAGGAGTTGCTTAGCCATGAGCAATTTCATTTCTTCTGGGCAGAGTAGGTAGTGTCCCAGATGAGTGTTACGTTTGCGCATTAAGGGTCCGCAATCAGTTAGGATATGTAGAGGCGTTTCTTCCGTTATAGAACAGAACCTTCACATTCTTGAGTTGCTTAGTTCCAGGATGGACATGTGCATTTTAAGACAACAGTGTCCAGTTAGGGCTCTTGCCAGAATGCGCAATTTATTTTTATTTAATTCCGGGGCTTCTGAAGCGAATTTACGATCAAAAGCCCGGATTAGAATGTTTTAAGACTGGTGTGTCAGACCAGATCTTAAGTGATTTATTTTGATAAGTTTCAAGGGTCAATCGGGCTAGGCTTCTTGAGATTTAAATGAGGTCCAAATTGTGTGCATGGGGGGGTGTAGGGCTAAGTAGGTATAACTCATCTATTGTTTGACGATTCTAACTCCTAATCTCAGAGTTCTTTCTACAAACTTGCCAGTTTACACTGACTCCACTGGTAAAACCAGATGGCTCACTGCTGCATAAAGCTAAAGATAGATAGAGAGAGTTCGTACATAGAAGATGGCGATATCGTACCACCTCAATCGTCTCACTGCGATGCCTCTATGTCGGAGGTCCGCATCACCACCAAAGAGATTCTCAAAACCTTGCAGAGTAGAGACGTAAACAAAAGCAGATGATACAAGCAAGACTGGAATAGTGCCCAAATCTTGGAATCCAGTTAATTTGCAGCCTGTGCCAAAAATGGCCGTGCCGATTCAACTCTCAGTCAATTTGAATTAACTTCATACTCCACATTATGGAGCGTATATTAAAAGCCTAACCTCTCGCCATAATCTGTCAAATGAGGATGTCGAGAACAACTGGGAAGTACTTGCTGTTTCCCTTAATTGACCTGAGGATAAGCTTACTAGGTAAGGCTTATCCTCAGGCCTGATTGACTGGGTGAAGGGCGGGTCTCTGAGAGTCGTCGTTGAGGACTGCTCATGCGTTCCTATGACGATAAACGCCGGAGTGCCTCAGGGGTCTGGAGAGAGTTTTGTTCTCTCCGTAACTCTTCCTTATAGTGGATGACCTTTTGTACCGTCTGGAAAAAATAAGGTGTAACATGTGAACGGAATAGAAGCCTATGGCATTGATATTATACAAAAAAAATTGAATTAAATAAATAAATTAATTAAAATCTATCGAAATTCAAATCTTATCCACCTTACTTTACGAAGGGCAATAAAACAATAGATTTAGTAGGAATCTTTGACCTTATCACTTTGCAGGGCAAATTCAAATCATATCTACCCCAGCCTATGATACGGCTAGGGTATATATGATTTGAATTTCGATAGATTTTAATTAATTCATTTTTTTTGTAAAATATGAATACCATAGGCTTTTACTTCGTTCATATGTAACATCCTATTTTTTCAGACGGTAAAAAAGGTCATCCAGTATAAATAATCTGTTTATGCTCGGTGCTGTCGTCTGTATACATATAGGTGGATACCTATATGTATGCAGACGACAGCACAGTTGTGGAGAGGTACATACCGAATGCTCGGGCCAGTCGAGAACAAATCTAGTTCAAAAGACAAGTTATAGTTGAGCGTGCGAATCAACGAGCACACAAACAAACGGTTTGCGTAATTTTTCGCAATGTGTACAAAGGAGTGGAATAAGCTGCCGGCGTCATCATTCCGTCATCCAATTACAATCAGGGCTGGATTTTTTAAGTTAAGATTTTTACATGGTAGAACCACGCTGCAGCTATATTATAGTTGTAGCACGAAGGCTCGACCGGGGTAGGACGACGCTCTCACAGAATACAAGATTAAAATAGCAGCTAAATGATGCTGCGTTTCCTATGGTAAGTGTAGAGAACCGGAGACCCGGAGAACTGAAAACGAGGCACCCCCCATCTTAGTCCTCAGGGGTGACATTTTGCATTTTGATTCTTAATCGAGGATAAATGTAGATGTCTACGGGCCGCAGCATCCACTTACCATCAGATGGACTGTGTGCTAGTTTATTCTATATATATATAAAAAAGATTGAATAGGCTTTTGTTACCTCAAGACATGCGATTTACCATTTATGCCTTTATCACCACTTACCACCTATTGTGTGATTGTAGTAAAACACTGGCCGATAAGATAGGCACATATTTACAGAATAAAAACTAAACACATACGACGAAGATATAACTAAGATACTACCAATGCCAAAAACAAAAGTATCGTCGCTAATCGATCAATGTAACTACATAACGCCGAAATTCATAATTCAAATATGCCCAGATTATAGCAACAAATTTTAAATTTAGTTTTCTTTTCATGATTTTAAGATGTTGCGATGTGAACATGTACCTATACCTAACATTTTCTTAATAAATAAAAAGGATGTCTAATCGGGTTAGGCCTAGGACAACATAAAAAAGAACGTAGAGCTTTTTGACAAAGCGATCAGATGATAGGCTAAGTAGATTTTATAAAGGCTAGTTATGTACTCAAAGAAAATTATGTAATCAAAAAAAGTTAGTTTTTCTTTTACTTTGATTTACTTGGTTAGTAACCTATACTACAAAAATAAACATTAGTATAAGAATTCAGGTCACTATTAAGCTCACTTACTTCGTGTTGAATTTTTTGAGGCAAATATCACATTCCACGGTGCCTTGTCTCAAATGAATGTCTTTAACATGTCTCTTTACGTCATGCTGATAAGAAAATGCTTTTTCACAGTACGTACACTGAAAAAAATAATGAATTATAGTATGATTTAGATTAATAAGACAGCGATACATATTTTATATCATTTTAATTTTTAGGTTTTATTTAAACCGTTTCTGAGAGTTCTGGAACAGTTAGTCCCATCAGCGATTTAGTCGTCCGCGCTGCTCCAATGCGTGTTTCACGTCCCCGAAACAATATTTTTCTTTGTTATGCAGGTTTCCTCCAAATGTTTTTTTTTCACCGCGAAGTAAGTAATAAATAATCACTTGAAATTACAAATTAAACTGCATGAGTGCTCCGTGTAATAAAACCCAGGCTGTGAACTATGATTTTATTTTACATATTACAAGCCAGTAGACATGTGACAATCATTCATTTCTAGTGACCGAATCATTCTAGTACATTTCGTCACTTGTTCATTCGGATCGATCATTCAAATGCATCATTTCGGGCGCCAGTACTCTGTGAATATGTGAGATTCATTGGGAACTGAAAATTTTCTATTTGAGATTTGTAATAGCGCCATCAACTACATGCTATAGGTAATAAAGTCATATTATCGAACTAAAACTTATTGACTTTCAAGGTGGTAAGTATAATCGACGCTAGATGGCATAAACACAAAAACTTTGATTCAAATGTTTTGATTTGATTTTGATTGATAACTATATTCAATATTATTATATATTTTAAATATTTAATAAATTTGTTTATTCTTAAATTTCATTTCTAACAGTACACAATTTCATCTTATTTTACATGTCTAAAAATAGGAATTGTAACATTTATTTGCTACAAAATTAAACTTATATAAGGTGGTTGAAAATTATCACATTAAATAAATCATTTGCCATGAAATATTTTGAAGCGTTATTTTAGTAAACTCTACGAAATGATATTTTTAACTCATAGATGTAACAAATAAATATAATAAAATGTAAAATAATTTTTAATTTAGGTGACAATATTATCTATTATAAAAACCCCTTAAATAATAAATACTCCTGATACTCTGCAGTCTGCATTGTTTATTCAATCGAGATTCGTTCGGTTTTCGGCTCATTCAAAATTCATACAAAGCGCGGATTAAAAAGGTACTGTCAATTGTTTGTAATTGGTGTACTGGTACATACAAAAACAAATGAATGAACCATCAATATTTTAAGTGTACCAGCTCAGACGAACGAATCATGCATGATTGACATATGTCTATAAGCCAGGTTTAATGGGACTGATTTCACCTTAATGCGATGCATCCTGGTAACTAATGAAAAAAGATCTGTTAACTCTAATATTATTACACTATCTCTAATATTTACTACTATTTATAGAAATAAGGGTGACAAACAAGTACGGATGTTAAATCCTCGATTAAGAATCAAAATACAGATGTGTGTATGAACCCTAAGGACTAATATGGAAAACGTTACCAATAAAAAGTGTTACCGGTTCTTGTCACTCACTAAACGAAACACAGCAATCTTATGCTGTTATTTTACGCTGGTATTTTGTGCTAGTATAATCCACCCGGTCGAGTTGACTTGAGCCATTCGTATTGCAGACTTAATAACATTGCAGCGTGGAGCTTTTGGAAATAATATCTAAAAGCGAATACGAAAGTTTGTTAAAAGTAATTAGAGCCGTCGAATGATTTCATCGATTTCAATTCGAAAATGATTTATTAGAATAGACTGTACTAATGGTTCCGTGTTTCATATTTGTAACAGTCACAGACACAGGTATTTGTTATTTAATTTAAAAAATTCGCTGGAATCGGTTACGACAGCATAAATTATATAGGTATGGTATTTTTCAGATATGTTTTGCTTATTCACAAAATAGTATTTGTCTAAACGCAATGAAATGCTTGATTTGTTCCGAAGCAACAATTAAAATTAAAACACATAATTAATAATTATATCAAGCAACTTCCAAGAATTCATTTTTGGTATAATAGGTTGAAGAAATTTTGCCTTGATTTCTGAATCCTATATCACCCATATTTTAAGTGAGCAAATTATTTATAGATTAGTTTATCGTAAACAGATTTAATAATTTATAGCGGACGTTGGTTGAGCAAACCACGATCGTCCAATTACTTAATAAAACATAATATTCACAAAATTTAGGGACGTGTTATTCATAACGAAAATATCCTTCATACTTATAAATATACACAAAGTAAGGGAATACCTTGAAAGGTCTATTACTGCTATGTACATGCCGCATATGTTTCGCGAGATTGCTTGACGTGGTCGTTGCTTTCGGACAGTGCGCACATTTATAAGGTTTGTCAATTAAATGTGTTCTCTTGTGAACTTTTAATAAATCCATTGTACGACCTTGATAAGGACACGCGTCACATTTGAAAGGAAATACGTTTTCGTGGGTAGCCCTGGAAGAATGAATTTATCAAAAATTTTGTTTCATTTATAAAAATCTTTATTCTTTCAAGAAATGTACATACATATGAACTAAGAGATTGGCATTAGATCTAGCTGTTTTGCCGCAGATGTCACATAAAAAATTCTTTTTGTTTACCTCACCATGTTGTTTGGAAATTTCAGACGCTTGTGTGTTGTTGCATCTTGATAAGTGATTATTATATGACTCCTGCAAAAAAAGTATATTTTAGCGCGTCTCAATATCAAGGTACAAAAATTGTCAAAAGTAATAGGAAAAAACCTTATACTTACTATGCAAGTTATAGTTATTAAGGCGCGGAATAATTTATACAAAACTTAGTAGTACTTCTCTATTTTATAGAATAAGTGTGACGAACGATCACACAGTCCACCTGATGGTAAGTAGATGCTGTGGCCCATAGACATCTACATTTACTCTCGATTAAGAATCGAAATGCAGGTGTGTTGTCACCCCTGAGGACTATGATGGAATGCCTCGTTTCCAGCAAGAGGTCTTCGGTTCTCTACACTCACCATATGAAACACAGCAGCGTTAAACTGCTATGGTATGGTACGGTATTCTGTGAGAGCGTGGTCCTACCCCGATCGAGCCGACCCATTCGTGCTACAACCATAATATAGCTGCAGCGTGGCTCCACAGGTTGGGTTAAGGTGACTGTACGGTGACTTACACCGTACATTTACATACAAAAAATACCGTTTTTATAACGATGTTAATAATTTCTTATCAATTTATTTGATATTTACTGGCGAGTAAATTACAACATTAAAGTAATTTATTATAAGACATCCAGTCTTATCATTAAAATTCATCACTTGCTTTTAGATACATTGTAGTTTCTAACATAAGCCAAATTGACTGCCGCTTGGTCTAGCGGTCAAAGTACTTGGCATTTTTGACCTGGGAGGCTAAACAACGAAAAAGCTCTGTTGAATATGAATACAAACCGATTTCCTTTCCGAACTGTGTCTACGTGCTGTTTTCGAGAGTCATTGCGAATCATCTCGCACGCAGACTTGAAGTGTCCAAAAAGGCTTTAGTACCATAATAATAATGTTCTCCAGACCAAATTTTAGTCAGGGTAGTCAGCCTCAACGGAGACCGAGGAGTAGTACAATCTGACACTTTGCCTTGCGTATGTAGACTACAAGAAAGCCTTTCATTCCGTCGAAATTTGGGCAGTGCCACAGTCCCTTCAGCGGTGTTAAGTTGACTGTCGGTATATCAAAGTGCTGAAGTGTTTGTATATTAGAGATGAGTACAGAACCAGAGTATACGAAAACTATACAACTGCAAAGAGGTGTAAGACAAGTGCATTGGAAGACATTTTCAAGCTACTGGAATGGAAAGAACAACTGTATTAACATCAATGGCGAATACATCACTCACCTCGTATCTCCTAACAGATAAGTCTTTAGATGAACATGGACAAAACAAAGGTCATATGTAACGTCCATGTCACACCTACTATGCCGGTAGTTGATAGGAGCACTACGCTCGAAGTTTTCGACGAGTAATTTACCTAGAACAAATAGTCCGTCTAGGTAAGCCCAACTTCGACTCAGTAATTTACATTAATTATTTATATAAATTCGTCAATCGACGAATTTAACTCGGCTGGGCAGAGTTCGGGAGATTAACACCCACAAGACACATCTTCTCGTCAGGTATACATCAAAACTTGAAAAGAAGATTAAATATATTTGATAACACACATTGGTTGTAAGTATAACCAGTGTTATACAGTCAGTGTGTGTTATCTCTATGCTCGGGGTATTCTCTACGTGACAAATTTAGAAAAGAGGATATCTAGGTATAATGAGTAGGACCAGAGTAACCGACATAGCTCCACGGATTAGTAAGCTGAAGTGGCAATGGGTCAGCCATACAGCTCGAAGAACCGACAACCGATGGAAAAGAAAGATTCTCGAGTGGCAGCCTCGTACCGGTGGACGAAGTGTAGGGGGACACCCCACTAAATAGAATTACAGCACTACAATAACTTACAAATCTCGCACTACTGTAGGAGCTCTTCAGAGCATCCGCGAAAACCGGTCAGTGGATCCGAAGTCTCAACGCCCTGATCGCCAGAACATTTTCAAGTCCATCACAGAACCGTCCATAGGATATTAAAGCGCGAAAAGTGGCACCCATTCAAGGTTAAAAACGTACATATGCGTGATAAATTAATAAGAGTGAATTATTGTCATTGTGTTACTGAGTAAAATTGAAGAGGATAAAGACTTTCTTTCCCTAATTTGTTGGACTGACGAAAGCACGTTCACCAGAAACGGCATGTGGAACCAGCACAATCTGCACTATTGGGCACCCAAACACCAAAATACCGCGCGTTTGGCGGGAGTCAGCTCATCAGTAAAATCGGACCGATCGCAAGACGCGTTGCGCGGTTGCCAGCGTGCGAAACGACGCGGTCCCGCTCCGAGTTAAGGGCCCAGTTTTGTAAAAATTAGTGATCTCGCAAAATTTACAGCAAAACAAATATTTTTTTATAGAGTATTTAAAAAATAAAAAGTGAAACATATTTTACATTTATTTAAAGTGTAGGATATGAAATTTTCGAAACTGTTTTTTAATTTTATTATTTAACTGTTTTTTAATATAATTTTGTATTTAATTTAATAGCTCTATTAGGCGTTAAACATGCCTATGTTTAGGTTACATGCGTAAAAGATCTTATTAAAGCCTCTGCTATGTAACTATAACAATATCAAGAAAAGTTTTCGGATAACATTTATTTACATATTGTTTACAATAATCTGATCTGGTTACTTTTTTTTAGAAAAGCTTTAATTTTCTTACTTGA
This sequence comes from Parnassius apollo, assembly GCA_907164705.1. Classification (NCBI taxonomy): domain Eukaryota; kingdom Metazoa; phylum Arthropoda; class Insecta; order Lepidoptera; family Papilionidae; genus Parnassius; species Parnassius apollo. The sequence continues at coordinate 2,860,767 of CAJQZP010001486.1, read as the reverse complement.
AGGGCTTAAAAAGTAGTAATTTCATGATTTTTTTACAGCAAATATCCATTTTTTTCCATTAGAAGTATAAATGTAGCAAAGTCGTACTTAAAACCACATAAAAAGAACTATTTTCAAGTGAATTAGAAATAAATAAAAAATATATATTTTTCGTACTTTTTACCTATATGCCATTTATAACCAGAAACGCCTGAAAATTCTCTCAGTTCCGCTGGGATTTCTCGGCGGGCGGGGCGGTTTTGGTTTTCTTCGCTTCGTTTTTTTTGTTGGGTTTTTTTTTTTTTGTGTTAGTCTTTTTTTTTTTTTTTTTGTTGTTACTTGACTTTTATATTTGGTGAATTTCAATTTATTACCAAAAAAAAAAAACGGATAAAGATGGATAGAAAAAAGAAGAAATATCCTTGTGTCAGTAAAAAGAAATGTAACGCAAGAGTTGAAGTGATGAGTAAAGAGTTTTGGAAAACAATGCTGCCTCGTTTGACAAAGTTTTATTACAGTTGTGTGCTAACAGAATTAATTTATTCGCACCTTGAACGTTCTATGCCGATAAAAGATCTACCGTATATAATAGAAGCAATAGAAAATAAAAAACATAAAAAATCCCAAAAAAGTTAACCCCTACACAATATTACACCACTCGAAAAAAATTCCTTACTTTTAATTATGTAACAAACTAAAAAATAAGTATATGTGTATTCAGTTACTTTTTGTTTTATTTTTTTATCCACTGCGTTCTAAATTACTCCCTATACGATTTTTGTTTTTAAAAAAACAGGTACAAGCGTTATTTGTATGTACAGATAGTATAAAAAGAAATCATATACATCCGATATGAAGGGAGGAGCTGGAATCATAGAGCTAAACCACATTTAATACAAAAAAAAATCGAAAACAGAAAAAAATTGACTGATTCTTCATACAAAATGTACAAGGTAGAGGCGAAATTTGTATGAAGAGGCAGTTTTTATTTTCCTTCGATTGTATATACCCTTTTTAAACCTACAACCCGTATAAACATTACTAAAAACGACATTTACGAAATATAAAAAGGTAAAAAATTATACTACAACGACAAAAGTAAAAGGAATATTTTTGGAAAAAAAAATTAATAAGTTATATATTTAATGAAGTAGAGCAACCTTCACATGTGATCTCGAACGTATTTATGCAAGGGGGAGAGCGCCCCCTCTAATGGCTGGGCATGTAAAATAACAAAGCTAGACGGAAGCCTTAACTAGGTAATTTTATGAATGAATTTTTGCAAGGGTGGTCCCAATTTTAGTTACTTTTTAATATTTCGTGTGTTTGAACTTTTTTTCCAATTTACGAGTTATTTTAACCTATCACAATTAATATGAATAATGGGCATTAGCCCTACCCGTGTGTAAAATTAAAGTCGCCATTGTAGTGCCACGTTGTATATATCACAAAAGCATCAAAAACTACCCCTAACAGCAAAGTAGAACAAGTAATGAATTCTCCGAAAGCCAGAAACACAATAAAGAAAAAAAATACTGTTTGCAGAAATAGAATATTATTCTACTCTTCCAAATGAAAAGGAAAAACACAATTTTAGAAGAGTTATAAGTGGGAAATCAGTTTGGGCATTAAGTCCGCCCTTTGTATCCTTTTTTTCTAAGAGGACGCAATAAAGTTTTAAAATAAATAGAAAATAAATTAAATATGATATGGTTACTAACGCACAAAAAGAAAATGAAACCTTTTAAAAAACTTGTAAAATTACGATTGATGGAAAATAAATGTAAAGTAGTTAGTTCAAGCTAGGGGGGCCCTACCTGAAATAAACAGTTGTCTAACCAAGGTTCTAATGAGACTGAACAAGCCACAGATTAGGATAGTAACAAGTGCTATCACAGGACATGGCTCTTTTAACAAACATTTGTTCACCATAGGTGTTACTGATAGCCCCCTGTGCAGGGCATGCATGGGAGAGGAAGAAACGGCGGCTCACGTTTTGCTGACATGTCCAGAAGTCGCTTCATACAGGGCTAAACATCTCGGCACGCCGGGATCGCTCTCCGAAGTTGCTTGCAACATCAAGGAACTGCTGAGCTTCTTCGGGGAGATATCATGGCTTGAATAACCATATTATTCCTGCCCACACGCAAAATATGCGCTTAGACGTGGAGTTGCGGCAAACAGCCAGTCGTAAACTAAAGTAAACTAAAAAAAATGTAAAGTAAAAGCAAGCTATGAAATAATGAACTTGCAAAAATAAATAGTCTCCTTAAAAGTGAAGAAGTAATATTACAGCCTATTTACGCCCACTGCCGGGCACAGGCTTCCTCTCATATCTGAGAGGGTTGTAAGACAAGGAAGTACCATTCGCACTGCCCCAATGCATGTTGGCTGACTTCACATGTCTTCGATATATTTTTTTTTATTTCTCATACATGTAAATCTATAAGTCTCCTTAATTAGTATTGATTAAAGAATATTTTATTGTCTGTCAAAGGTACATACAATTTTTTTTTCACAGACACTAAATAAGCTCTATTATAAAATTTCAAGAAAGGCATATATGTAATACATAAATGATATTTAAATATATGTTAAGTACATTGTTTAATAAAAGTTTATTTTAATAATTGTTTTATTATGTTCAAGTATCTCCCCTGCCCAATGTTGCCCTGGCTTGTTAAAAAGTAACTAAATATACACAAAGTGACTTACCCTTACATGTGCGTGCATGAAAGGGACTTAAGTTGTAAGATATGTGTTTAATCAAAAAACTCCAATTTTTCTGCTTGGCCGCATCCTATATGGACACACAACCTTTTAATTATCAAAAAATGACCCAAATACAGGTTGCTCAGGTCCATGTTTTGAGGCATTCATAGGAAAAAGTCAAAAATTTTTAAATAATTTGGATATTATATATATAGGCAAATTAAAATGGAGGTTTTTTTGATTTTTATTATAAAAACATGATTTTCTCAAAACCTTCTTTTTAGGCTTATCAGTATTGTGTGTATTCATGTCACAAAGTTTAATCCTCAAAATAATTCAACTTACCAAATCATCAAATTCTTTACTACATGTGGAACAACCCCATAGTTCTGAATTATCTTCTGAAAATGCAGGTGATGGAATATTATAGGAATCTTCACTGTCTTGTAAATGAATATTATCGATTTCATATTTATGTTCTAAAACATATATATGTTTTTGTTTATGTTGTTAATGTGTATGTTAAATTTATAATATTTGGTTTTGTTTACATTCAAATATTTTACCTTTTTTAATAGAAAGCTCTTCCAGTCTCTTATGATTTCTCTGACACATGTCGCGGAACATAATACACCCATTCAGCAGATCCAAACAATTTTGACAAATGTGTTGAGGCAAGTTATCCATTTGATTAATCTAAAATAAACCTTTAGAAGTTGATCCACGAATTTCTTGTTGTATTAGATTACTATCACTATCATAAATATAGTGAATACAATACATCATTGTTTATAGATATAATCAGTATATATTGTTTACAGCATAATTTATACTTACAGTAATACCAGAAAAGTTTCTAATTTCTTCAGATATGTTTGTATGAAGGAAGTTATTGAATATAGGAACGTGACCTTTTTTCTCATTACAAATTCTACATATTTTAAAGTTTATTTTCTTAGTAACACTGAAACCCAAAATTAAATATGGCTTTAAGTTTTAAATTCGGTACAAGACTTTTATATTATTGTAGATATATAGGTATCATCATAAATTAATTCAAGCCAAATAGCGAGGGTTGAAAAACACTACAAGAAATATATAAGTAGCAATATTTACGATTTATTTGTTTTCAAAACTTTCTTCTTTTTCTTTTTAATCAGAACGTTTGCCAGTAACATTGATTTAAGAAGTAATAGAGACGTCATTTTACATTTAATCCCAATACCAAATTATAATAAATATTTTAATCAAACTACACATTAGAAATCAATCAACATATAATACTGATATAAACAATCACCAAATAATAAACATTGAAATTTGAAATTGAAATGAAATGAACAGTGAAAACTGTCAATGTCAGTGTCACTAATGTCATAGTGACACTGACGTTAATGACTATTATTGTTTTTTTTTCAAATCACCTTTAAGTAGCTAGACCGTAGATAGAGGATTTTTCATTTCAGTGACTCTTTGAGTACCTATTTAACTAACTGGTGAGGCCATAGAATACAATAATACACAATAGCATGGCTATCAGCCTTACTTTGTAGGAGGATTGGCGTCACCGGGAGCACACATACAAGCAATTACCTCGTATTATAAGTTATCACTACTACCACGGAATAACTAATAGTACTACGTAGAGAAGTTTCACTCTTGATGTTGACTGCTTGCCGACGTTTAATAGACTACATAATTATTATTAATAAGATAAATTGCGCACGCAAGCTAAATAAACCTTTATCGTTGCGAGCGAGTGTCCGTATTACTTTGCATCTTTTCCTATTCCCACATCACGGGTGTTTTTCCGTGGTTACTTAGGGCTGTCAAGAGAGAGTAAAAAATACTCAAAATTTTGAATGAATATATTTTCTAATTCTTTTACATAATTGATAAAATCAACAGGCGGAACTTTTAAGCTACCATAAAAAGATGCTTTTTTATTATATGCTTTAAAATAAGAATATACTTCTCAGTCATCGATTTATTTTTGGCAAGAAATATGAAAAGATATTCAGTATACTAACTAGAAATAATAAAAATAGTATTATTAATTTTAATTATAAATATTGTTGTATTAATATTTTTATTGATTTATATTTCTTTATTTTACCTAAGATTTTTAATATATATTCCCCCCGCTCCCTTTGTCAGCAAAAGTAAGAAAAAAATTTAAAGCCCCGAGCCTGCTTACATAATACTAAAACGCTCGCTTTCTTTTAAATTCTGTCGTCAAATTGAAAAGGGTTTGGCGCATTGAAGCCATTGATTTGTACATTAGCGCTATGGTGGAATCCGGGAAATCCCGGGTCGATTTCTGACAGCGACAATTTCGAAGTTTATAATTTCTTTAAAACTATTTCTTTTTATTTTTATTTATACTACTCTTCCAATTCTTCTTGCTGAATTGTGTCTGGAAGGCGGGTGGTCTTCGTGTGAACACCGATAACTGTTCTTTAGCTTAAAGATTTAGAATTTTAAAGAATTAGGATAGTCTTACTTAGGCTCCAACATGTATCGGACATCTAGCTTTAAGTTAGAATCCATCGCTGATTAATTAAGTATTACATAAGTAATGTATAGCACATTAATAGTAATAAGTTTAAAATAAAGTCTTTTTAAAAACGTCCTGAGTCAATTTCGAATCTTGACTGGCGCAGCCAAGCTGGTAAAGCTTGCTCATATAAGAAGACTCCCAAATCAGTCCTCGTGAAGCAGTTTACGGTGCCGTCTTGCACTTGCGCAAAATCTACGAACCGAAATAAATTTGTCGAATTCGAATCAGGACATCAAAAAAGAAGACTTCCTAGCCCAGGCGAAATGATGAGTTCGAGTGTACTGTGAGTAAACCTTTTCACTTCCATCTCTGTTACTATCTATTTTTGCTTGCTAGAATTTTAGTGGTATTTGATTTTTCATAAATCGAACAAAATAAATTGCACAAGCATCGGCAATTTATTCTATATAATGAGGTTTAGTTGAAAGTATTCCATGCAATATGCAGCCGATTTACAGGTAGAGCAGCACATTTGTTAAGTGAGCGTGATGATATTAATTGTTGGAATACTCTTAAAGATATTTTAATTCAACATTTTGGCGACCCGCGTTCGGAAGATTGCATAGCTATCGAGTTAGAACAAAAGAAAATTAAGTCTGGTGAATCATTTATGGATTTTTGTCATCGGATACAACATTATGCGTAGTACCTTATTCGCAAAAGTCAATCTAATACTAGATGAAGGAGTAAAAGCAGCTAAAATGATAGTGTATAATAATATGTCATTAAATGTATTCCTTTATAATTTACCTGAGGATTTAATTCGTATCGTGCGACTTACGCAGTGTACTAGTTTAGAATCCGCTTTAAGTGTCGTAAGTCGTAACCAAGGAAGTGAACTTCATGAACCAATATAATGCTAAAAAAAACTAAACAGAATATAACATCCCAAAATTTCAAACCCCAACAAAGTGTTAATTTTACCTAATAATAATCAATCGTATTTTAAATTTGAAAATCCACACTTTGGACCACAGAATAAATTCCAATTGCCTAATCATAATTTTAAATTTGGTATACCACATCAGCAACAAGGTCAAAGATTTGTTGCTCAAAATAATTTTAATAATGGCCCAAGATTTAATAATAATATGGGACTACAGAACTTTAAGTTTGGTATTCCAAACCAGCTACCTAACTTTAAACTTATTAAACTAACTATTTATACCTCAACAACACGAGGGCTTTAGGTCACCCATGAATAGTCATGCGCGATCTCCACCAGTTTTTACAAATCAACCCCAAAATAATTTTAAATTTGATATACCCAATCAGTAATATACTAAATCAATAAACAAAATTTAAATTAAAATACCGATGTCTCTATGCGTACTGCACTTCCGATAAGACAAAAAATGCTAGATGACTCTAGAACTCCCCAAGATAAAGAGATATTCTATAATAACGAATCCGGAATACCCGCGAAATATTATAACCATAATATAAATTACTGTGATGCGAATAATTACGCGCATAATTTAGAAGTGCCCCAATTTGAAGTAGAACCGAATAGTGAAATAGAAGAAGTAAGTCATAACCCTAATATAATTTCGAACCATACTGAAAGATTTCAGATAGAAGCCTCCCGATTCACCCCCGAAATAATCCAATTAATTTTTTTTATAGAAGAGGGGGCAAACGAGCTTGCGGCTCACCTGATGTTAAGTGACTACTGCCGCCCACGATCAACCGCAACACCAGGGGAATTGCAGGTGCGTTGCCGGCCCTTTAGAAAGGCGTAAGCTCTTTTCTTGAAGATCGCCAGGTCGTATCGGTCCGGAAAAATCGCCGGTGGTAAACTATTCCACAGAGAGGTTGTACGCGGAAGAAAACTCCTTTTGAAACGTACAGTGGTGGACTGCCAAGCATCCAGATGGTGTGGATGGTATCGAGACGTTTGCCGCGTAGTGCGTTCACGAAATTAGGCGGCTGGGATTAATGTGAACAATTCCTCAGAGCACTCTTCATGGTATATGCGAAAGAAAATGCAAAGAGATGCAACATATCTTCGCAGTAACAGTGAATCGAGCCGATGGGAAAGCACTCGGTCGTCGACGATTCGAGCCGCTCTGCGCTGGATGCGGTCAAGTGGAAGGAGCTGGTGCTGGGGAGCCCCAGCCCAGAGATGGGAACAGTATTCCATGTGCGAACCTGCACCTTGTAAAGCTGCAGGCGGTGTGCCGGCGTGAAATACTGTCCCGCTCTGCTGAGCACGCCAAGCTTTTTAGAAGCCAATTTGGCCTTCTCTTCCAAGTGACCACGAAACTGCACGTCACTCGATATGTCGATGCCGAGAATTCCGATACTGGATAAGGCAACAAGGGGAGTGCCTTGAAACTGAGGAGATACGACAAAGGGGTTCTTTTTAGCGGTTAACGCGCAAACTTGTGTCTTCTGAGGGTTAAACAGGACTAGATTTAGTCGCCCCCAGTCCGAGACTTTGTTCAGCATAGACTCGACTTCAGACACAAGTTTGTCCCGGTACTCAGAGGCATTTTCCCGAGAAATGTTGGCACCGTCGGTGTACAGAGCATCACCAGTGCCGTCATCTGCATAGCAATGAATGTTACGGGTTTGCAACATATCATTGATATGCAGAAAAAAAAACGTTGGCGATAGCACGCAGCCTTGTGGAACACCAGCATTAATAGGCTTGTAATTGGAGCTTGCACCGTCTACAACGATCTTGATGCTCCGATTTGCAAAAAAGATGGTGATCCAATCGCACAATTTCTCGGGAAGCCCATAGAAAGGGAGCTTCGAAAGAAGCGCTTTGTGCTAAACCCGATCGAAGGCCTTCGCAATATCCAAACTAACGGCTAATGCCTCCCCCTTGGACTCTAATGCTTCCGCCCATCTGTGAGTTAGGTAGACCAGAAGATCACCAGCTGACCGACCACGGCGAAAACCGTATTGGCGGTCAGTAATCAGCTGGTGATCCTCAAGGTACCTCATGAGCTGGCGGTTTACAATGGACTCCAATGTTTTGGAGAACAAGGTGATGGCGATAGGCCGGTAGTTGGACGGGTCTGAGCGGTCGCCTTTTTTAGGGATCGGGTGGACAAAGCCGTCTTCCATGATTTTGGGACTATGCCTAGGGAGTAGGAGTACCGGAAAAGACGCGTTAAAACCGGTGCCAACTCTGGCGCACACGTCCTCAGCACAATTGGGGGGATTCCGTCAAGCCCACTTGACTTGTGGATGTCCAGGGAGAGGAGTGCTTTGCGAACCGAGCGCTGTGTGAACTGCACTTCCGGCATGGAGCACTCACACCGCGGGATGGTCGGCGGCGTACTCCCCCAGTCATCGAGAGTCGAGTTGGACGCAAAGAAAGAGCCTAGAGGATCGGCTTTCTCCTTTGCGGTATGGGCCAGTGAGTCGTCCTCCCTGTGCAGAGATGGAAGAGATGGCTGACAGAAATTCCCCTGGACAACCTTGGCGTGAGACCAGAATGCAAGGGTTCCAGAAGGAAGGCGAACTATTTTCTCGCCTATTCCGCCTATGTGCTCTGACTTTACCTTGGCAATGACTCTTTTGAAGGACCTTGAGGCGGAATTATACTTCTTTTTTAGAGCGCTGTTTACATCCCGGGACGCTGATGCGTCAGCCCAGGCTTGGTAGCACTCCTGCTTATGGAATGATGCTATTTTACAGGAGCGACCAAACCATGGCTGAGATTTGCCTCCAATGGGCACCACAGAGGAAGGAATAAAAGTTCCATACCCTGAAGTACCACATCAGCGACAGAATCGGCAACAACGTTGGGATCGTCCGGCGAGAAGCAAACCCAAGGGTAAGATGCAAAGAAAGACCGCATCCCATCCCAATCGGCTAACCTATAGTGCCAAACACGACGGCAGCCTGCAGAATGCAACTGCAATTTCAGCGTGAGTGTCACCACACTCCGGACAAGACAATGGTCCGAGGAGCCTAAAGGGGCGTCGACGGAAATCTGATATCCGTCCGTGTGAGTGGTCAGCAGAAGGTGCAACAGGGAAGTTGCATGATCCTCCACATCTGCAATCCGCGTAGGCGAAGTAACCAGTTGTGTCAGACCATATGCTAAGGCAAAATCATGAGCAGATCTCCCCGCATGATCGGTTAAACGTGTGTAAATTTGTGATACAACTTTTAAACTCCCGCATATCGAAATCCCGGAAATTCAGCTCGTTTTATGGTAGACACCGGAAGCACGAGATCTTTTATAAGTACAGCTAAGGCAGAACAATATTTCACCGCTTTCAAATTACATGCACCTTTCGAAGTTATAAGTACGCATGCTCATAGCCAACATGATGAAGCGATATATATATATTCCACTCTTTAATACATTTAAAAGTTTAGAAAAACGTAAATTCTATGTATATGTCGATAGTAGATATGACGGTTTAATAGGTTCTGATCTTTTAAAACAACTTGGCGCCTCAATAGATATGAAAAACCAAATATTGCACGCACGTGACACCAATATATCTATTATATATAATCCCCCATACGAAATTACGTTGGAACCAAGAACGGAAATGCGGAATGAATATGTGATAATAGATTATGTCGATTTTGGTCAAGGTGCTAGGATGCCAAGCGCTATAGTAAAATGTGTTCATTTGTTTGCATACACGGTGACATAAAATGCGTCCGACGATAGGGTTACCATGATGTCCTCTAAGCCTATAAAAGTAACCAAAGAAATTGAAAGATTACGAAATAAGGACTCAATATTCTCTAAGCCCCTAAAAGTAACTAAAGAAATTAAAAGATTGCAAAATAAGGACACAACATTTTTAAAAGGCACGAATGTTAGGAGAAGTAAGGATAAAGCGCGTTATGAAAAAGCAAAGGTCATAGGAGATATAGTTAGAAATACAGTACCAATTAAGTCATGTAAGTCAGAGAAGACGTCTGTTCTCGACGCCTCGGCAGTCTTGAAGGTTCGGACCTGTCCATCATATGGCCACGCGTAGACAGCGACGACTATCCGCGCGTCTACGGGTGCCTGTATAGGTCCTATAGCCGTAATGCCGAAACAGACCGACTCTTCGACCACGTCCAAATGGCTACAGATTCGTTGCTACAGCAGATCCCCTCCGCGGAGATCGCAATCCTCGGCGATTTTAATGCCCATCACGCCGAATGGCTTGGTTCACGTTTAACCGATCATGTGGGGAGATCTGTTCATGATTTTGCCTTGGCATATGGTCTGACACAAGTGGTTACTTCACCTACGCGGATTCCAGATGTGGAGGATCATGCACCTTCCCTTTTGGACCTTCTGCTGACCTCTCACCCAGACGGATATCAGATTTCCGTCGACGCCCCTTTAGGCTTCTCGGACAATTGCCTTGTCCGGAGTGTGGTGCCTCACGCTGAAATCGCAGTTGCATTCTGCAGGCTGCCGCCGTGTTTGACACTATAGGTCAGCTGATTGGAGATGCGGTCTTTCTTTGCATCCTACCCTTGGGGGCGGGTTTGCTTCTCGCCAGACTATCCCAACGTTGTTGCGGATTCTGTCGCTGATATGGTACTTCAGGGTATGGAATTTTTATTCCTTTCTCTGTGGTGGCCATCGGAGGAAAATCTCAGCCATCGTTGGGTCACTCCTGTAAAATAGCATCATGCTTTAAGTAGGAGCGCTACCAAGCCTGGGCTAACGCATCAACGTTCCGGGATGTCAACACCTAACTAGTATGTAAACTAAAAAAGAAGTATAATTCCGCCTCGAAGTCCTTCAAAAGAGTCATTGCCAAGGCAAAGTCAGAGAAAATAGGCAGAAATGGCGAGAAACTAGTTCGCCTTCCTACTGGGACCCTTGCCGTCACCGTCAAGGCTGTCCAGGGGAATTCCTGTCAGCCATCTCTTCTATCTCTGCACAGGGACTACGACTCACTGGCTCATACCGCAAAGGAGAAAGCCGATCCTCTAGGCTCTTTCTTTGCATCCAACTCGACTCTCGATGACGGGGGGAGTACGCCGCCGACCATCCCGCGGTGTGAGTGCTCCATGCCGGAAGTGCGCTCGGTTCGCAAAGCACTCCCCTCTTCCTGGACATCCGCAAGTCGAATGAGCCTGACGGAATCCCCCAATTGTGCTGAAGACGTGTGCTCCAGAGTTGGCACCGTTCTTAACGCGTCTTTTCGGTACTCCTACTCCCTAGGCTTAGTCCCAAAATCATGGAAGACGGCTTTCGTCTACTCGATCCCTAAAAAAGGTGACGGCACAAACCCGTCCAACTACCGGCCTATCGCCATCACCTCTTTGTTCTCCAAAACAATGGTATCCATTGTAAACTGCCAGCTCATGAGGTACCTTGAGGATCACCACCTGATTAGTGATCGCTAATACGGTTTTCGCCATGGTCGATCAGCTGGTGATCTTATGGTCTACCTAACTCGTAGATGGGCGGAGGCAATAGAGTCCAAGGGGGAGGCATTGGCCGTTAGTTTGGACATTGCGAAGACCTTCGATTGGGTTTAGCACAAAGCGCTTCTTTCGAAGCTCCCTTACTATGGGCTTCCCGAGAAATTGTGCGATCGGATCACCAGCTTTCTTGCAAATCGGAGCATCAAGATCATTGTAGATGGTGCAAGCTCCAATTACAAGCCTATTAATGCTGGTGTTCCACAAGGCTGCGTGCTATCGCCAACGCTGTTTCTTCTTCACATCAATGATATGTTGCAAACCCTTAACATTCATTGCTATGCAGATGACAACGCTGGTGATGCTCTGTACATCAGCCGTGCCAATATTTCTCGGGAAAACGTCTCCGAGTACCGGGAAAAACTTGTGTCTGAAGTCGAGTCTTTGCTGAACAGAGTCTCGGATTGGTGGCGACTAAATCTAGACCAGTATAACCCTCAGAATACACAAGTTTGCGCGTTAACCGCTAAAAGGAGCCCCTTTGTCGTATCTCCTCAGTTTCAAGGCACTCCCCTTGTTGTCTCAGCCAGTATCTGAATCCTCGGCGTCGACATATCGAGTGACGTGCAGTTTCGTGGTCACTTGGAAGAGAAGGCCAAATTGGCCCCTAAAATGCTTGGCGTGCTCAGCAGAGCGGGACAGTATTTCATGCCGGCGCACCGCCTGCAACTTTACAAGGCGAAGGTTCGGCCGCACATAGAATACTGTTCCCATCTCTGGGCTGGAGCTCCCCAGTACCGGCTCCTTCCACTTGACCACATCCAGCGCAGGGCGGCTCAAATCGCCGACGACTGAGTGCTTTCTGATCTGCTCGATTCACTGGCGCTGCGAAAAGATGTTGCATCTCCTTGCATTTTCTTTCGCTTATACCACGGGGAGTGCTCTGAGAAATTGTTCGGATTAATCCCAGCCGCCAAATTTCGTGAACTCACTACGCGGCAAGCGTCCCGATACCATCCACACCATCTGGATGCTTGGCGGTCCACCACTGTACGTTTCACAAGGAGTTTTCTTCCACGTACGACCTCTTTGTGGAATAGTTTACCAACGGCGATTTTTCCGGACCGATACGACCTTGGGACCGTCAAGACCACTTACTCCTAAAGGGCCGGCAACGCACCTGCAATTGGGCGACGGTAGTCACTTAACATCAGGTGAGCCGCATGCTCGTTTGCTCACTCTTCTGTAAAAAAAGTATCACGGTCAAAATACAAGGGCCTCAATTAAGGATATAAAACGACCTCAACATGTTTATTCTGTTCCTGCTGCAAGTCTTAAGGAACCAGGCCCTTCAACTTCAACCGATTGTCTGAAATTCCGGCATACTACTAATAAAGGAGGGACAAGCTCTCGTTAGTAACGATAAGTGGTTTTTAGTTGAGATATTAGACTTAAGCTTAATACGTGAGGATCTAGAATTTAATGAGACTTGATTCGATAACCTAAATACACATGTGACACGTTATTTTGGTAAAAAATAATTAACTCTGAAATAAATAATTTAAAAATTCAAACAGATTATATTCGAAATATAACAATTAAAGCAACTATTACCATCGAAAAGGGCTAAACATGGTATTCTAAATCCTCTCGGGTTTTGACAGGTAATTTGGACAATGATGATGCCATAAGGTACGATGCTTTTATAAATGATGTAAGAGTAAATCAAGATCAGCTAAATAGAAAAATGACAGTGGTCGCCGAAATGATGAAAACCTTTATTAATGTTACAAATAGTACAAAATTCAATTTCATAGAGCTGTATAAAACTCTTAGGGAAATGAGAAAACAAATTAATATAACAAACAACTCTCAAACGGAACTTAAAATATCTAACGTATATAACCTGTTTCTACATAACTTTCAAATTATATATTTCAAACCGGATGAAACTGAAACAGCGGTAGCTTTTAGTAAACTAGGAACGTTGCATCGGTCTATTATTGACGCCGATGAACTCTTGTCATTGTTAAAAATTATTGAACTAAGAAATAATCTTGTATTTCCTGTAAAAGTAGAAAATATTTTAAAATTAGACCAAAGTATAGATTTAAAAGTGCAACGGAATCAATCAACGGAAGGAATCAAACAACCTTTATTCTAGATATACCCCTAGTTGATTCGAATACAAACATATATTACAATTTCTTCCTTTACCTACCACTAATTCCATGAACCAAACATCCCTTATAGTACCCAAATACCCCTTACCTTCTGATGAAAGGGTTGTAAGCGGTGTCTCTTCGGTGTAAAGAAATTGCTGACTCTCTGTGCCTGTATGAAGAGGATTATTCATCCATGTTAATTAAAGATAATTGTATTACCAGCCTAATGAGTTTTGCAGCTAACACCACCAAATTATTAGTAGAGTTTGATGATGTAAAGACAATAAAAATAGAAACCGATCGATGGATGTTCCATTCAAAAATTACAGTATTACTTACCAAAAAATGTGGAAATGAAATATCATACTATAATTTAATCGGGACATACATAATCTTAACCGACGACATCTGCGAAGCTAAAATTATGGGATTCAGTCTTGAAAGGCATCATGAAAATATAGAGGAATATCCTTTGACTCCGTTACCAAAAATAAATCTTCCGGAAACATCATAGCTGTTAATGAAGACTGAACAATGTCCCAAAAATTGAATAAAACATAGTACTCAATGGTGAGAATAGGACCCACCAATTTTATTCGCCCAGACTACATGTAGTACAGAAAAATCAATATATCATGATACAGAAATTTTAATACGCCATCTAGCGCCGTTGCTTTGAACTTACATAACACGAACATTGTTCGTGGTTATGAAAATAATAATTAATCGGGTCTTAACATTCCGGCCGCCATGGACGAAGTCCATATTTTACAATTTTTACAGGGTTTTAAGAAACTTTAAACAAAGGCTAGTAAATTAGACTCTAATTTCAAATTAACGTAAAATAAAAACTAAAAATTCAATAGAAAACAACAATAAATGAATACTGAGTCTATGAATGAATTGTCACATAACAATATAGTGATTTTATATGTAAGCTTTCTTTTGAAATAGGATAAACAAAAATTTTAAATCAATCTTAATACTTATTACTTACTACTACTTACTACGCGCGTGAGACCGTCCAACCCTGTGTGTTTATCAGCGATGATACCTAGTAGCCACCTAGCTGGTAGAAGATCATCTTCCTTGACCAATACTACACTTCCCACGTCTGGTTCAGGGACTTGGTAAGACCATTTATAACGATGGTGGAGCTGAGTTAGGTACTCTTGGGACCATCTACGCCAGAAGTTCTGGACCATGCGTTGTGTTAAATTCCATCTACTCAGGGTACTAATGTTTGAATTTTCGTAATTCATATCTGGTACGAGGACAAGGGGATCGCCTACTAAAAAGTGACCCAGAGCAAGGGGATTTGGATCATCAAGGTTGTTCGATACCTGACAAATGGGTCTCTAGTTAAGGCACGCCTCAATTTGAGATAGCGTGGTAGTCAGCTCTTCAAAAGTAAGGGTGCTATCTCCAATTACTCGTTTTAGATGGTATTTGACAGATTTAATACCTGCCTCCCACAACCCTCCAAAGTTTGGAGAGTGGGGAGGAATAAAGTGCCAATTAGTACCATTTGAGGCCATCCAGTCCTGTATTTCTGCCACGACAACGGACCTTTCTGCGGAAAACAATTTTGTAAGTTCCTTAGAACTGCCTACAAAGGTAGTGCCGTTATCGCTCCACAGGTCAGAGACATGGCCTCTTCGAGCGACAAATCTTTTGAACGCAGCCAAGAAGCTCTGTGCAGTCATGTCGCTGACCACCTCGAGGTGTATGGCTTTTATTGCCATGCACACAAATAAGCATATGTAGCCTTTTGTTGAGCGATAACCACGACCCTTTGTAGTCCTGACGTGAATTGGACCCGCGTAATCCACTCCACTCTTGTGGAAAGGTCTGTGTGCGGTAACTCGTGATGATGGTAGCTGACCCATCATCTGCTGGCTTGTTTGTGCCGAATAGCGAATGCAAGTTACGCACCTGCGAATAAATTGACGCACGAGACTTTTAGCGCCAATTATCCAATATCTACTCCTAAGATAATTGAGCATGATTTGGGGCCCTCCATGCATCGTTTTAGAGTGAGCCTCGTCAATAATCAAATTTGTGAGGGATGACTTGTGGGGAAGAATGATGGGATGTCTCATATCTTGATCGACGTTTGCCCTCTGTAGTCTTCCACCAACTCTAAGAATTTGGTAAGTCTCCAAAAAGGGATTCAACGAGGTGAGTTTACTTTTTTTTCCCAACTTTCCTTTCCTTTCTAGGTCTCCGATGTCTTCGCTAAAACTTCGTCGCTGACACATCTTGATACAGGAAAGTAACGACTCGTTGATTTCTTTTGCTGTTAATTGTGTACTAATCTTTTTCCTTTCTTTTTTCAGGTTCCTTCCAGCGTAAGACTCTCCGGCAGAAAGATACGACCCGGGTAAGTTTTTTCAGGGAGAAATATTTCGATAGCAAATTGTCTTCTTCATCATTTGCTGTAGTCATGTAGCTCTTAATTTTTGGTTTCCTTTCTTCTAGATTTGTGTCGGTTATATTCCGGTCGTAATTTATTACGTCGAACCGTAACCAATCAGGGCCTTGACGCCAAAGCTGGTTTGTAACAAATTCTGATGGCATTAATCCTCGCGATGCAGGGTCTGCTGGGTTCTCCTTTGAGGCTACATGTGACCATTGGTCAGCATCCAAAACTGAAAGTATCTCAGAAACCCTGTTTGCGATGAATGTTTTCCATCGACTTGGATGGCTGCTGAGCCAAGCAAGAACTATTGAGGAATCGGACCAAGCGTGTAGTCGTTCCTTAGGTATTTTTAGTACATCCGATACTTCGTTCAAAAGTTTCGCTAGCAACACCGCACCGCAGAGTTCTAGGCGAGGGATTGAGATTTGTTTTATCGGGGCGACTCTCGTTTTCGAAGTGATCAGGTTTACGTGAACCCTTCCCTGAGCGTCCACTATCCGCGTATATACTACTGCTGCATATGCTGCATTAGATACGTCTGAGAATCCATGCAACTCGCAGGCCTGATCGTTTTGCTGCGAATAAATCCATCGAGGGAATCGCATCTCAGCTAATTTAGGCAACCCATGCCTTAAGTAGGGACGGCGGTAGTTCCTGATCCCAGTTGATTCCAGATAGCCACGCCTTCTGTATAAAGATCTTCGCAGTGGTGATAGCCGGTGCCAACCAACCTAACGGATCAAAGAGCCGAGCAATGTCAGAGATCATTATACGCTTCGTAACCAAAGATTTAAGCGGTGGGAGGTCGACAGTACACCGAAATTCGTCTGTGTGTCTGTTCCATTTCAGGCCGAGAATTTTGATCACTTCGTCTGTTTTCAAGAACAAGGAATGATTTGATTCCCTGGTATCAGTCTGAATTTCGTTCAATAAGTCCATGCTATTACTAGACCATTTTTGAAGTGGAAATCCACCACAATTCAATAAAGCAGTCATCTGGTCATAGATCTGAACGCCTTCGGCTACCGTATAGCAACCTGACATCAGGTCGTCCATATAAAATTCGTGTAGCACTTTCGGCGCTGCTAACGGAAATTTGGAACCTTCGTCACGGGCTAGTTGTTGAAGACATCGAACTGCCAAATAGGGTGCCGATGAGGTGCCGAAGGTAACTCGCAAAAAGCGAAGATGCTGAAGTTCAGCATCTGGACTTTCGCGCCAAAATATGCGCTGAAAATCTAAGTCCTCATCAGCTACTCTTATTTGCCGATACATCTTGACGATGTCAGCTACTAGAGCGATAGGGTAGCATCGCCATCGCATAACAATATGACGAAGTTCCGGTTGAATTGCGGGGCCTACCATTAACTAATAATCGTTGTTAAGGGATACCCCGTTTGAGTCTGTACAAGATGCGTCCACAACCATACGCACCTTTGTTGTGGTCTTGTCATGACGTACTACGGCGTGATGTGGGAGGTATACTGCTTTCTTCGCAAGTTCGTTAGAACTCACTACTTCTATATGACCGGAACTTACATACTCATTTATAATCTTCGAGTATGCGACCTTAAGTTCTGGGTCCTTCAATAAACGCTTTTCCAAACACAGAAAACGTTTGTACGCTATATCCTTTATATTACCATGTAGACATAGTGGATCTCCCTTTCTGAATGGTAATCGCACAATATACCTACCTGTCTCATCACGCCTTGTAGACTGAATAAAGAATTCCTCACATCTCTGCTCTTCTTGAGACAAACGGTGGTACAAGCCAAGAGATGGTTCGGACTCCAATTCCCAAAATCTTTTGAGAAATTCGTTCTCGTTGGTTTGTATAGTGTGCAGACTTACAACATTCATGCACGTTTCACTATCAATGACCTCTCCCTTATGATTGGGTATTCTGCCAGATAGGACCCAGCCCAGTCTCGTGCGTTGAGCAACTATTGAATCAGACGGGCCCCTGATTATACCTTCCATTAGAATCTGACTATATACCTCGGCCCCGAGGAGCAAGTCAATTTTATTTGGCCTATCAAATGTAGGATCCGCCAACGTATTTGACAGGAGTGCTGGCAACACTTGAACAACGACCTTACTACTTGGTAGCAAGGTTGTGAGTCTGCTGAGTACGTGAGCTTTAACTGTAATTGTAAAGCTTGGGTCAAGACGCGATTGAATTTTTATAACAACAAACGACTTTGAAGCTAAAGTCGCTTGGTCACCGCCAAGACCTGATACAAGACTGGCCCCAGGAATCCTTTTGAGTGCCAACATTTGTACAGCAGATTCTGTTATAAATGATGCCTGAGACCCCTGATCTAAAAAAGATCTCAGGACAAGGGTAGAATTCGTTTTATCGGACTCTACCTTTACTAGGGCGGTAGCCAATAAGACTTGCCCAAGCATGTTTGAAACACAAGTGACAACTTGTGGAATTGATGGCTCACCACTGGTCTGTGATAGATTTGACTTAACTCTCTCAGCTCCCTTCACAGACTCATCAGCTATGACAATCTTAGCATCACTAGCTGTTTTTGGATTTTTGGGATGTAGTAGACTGTAGTGTTTTTTCTTGCAGAGTCGACACCGTGTTGACGCTGTACACTGATAAACCGAATGATCTGAACCGAAGCAATTAAAACATAAACGATGAGTTTGGACGAACTCACGACGTGCGTCGACGCTTTGTTTTGAGAATTTTTTACAATTAAACAACTTATGATTTAGAGTACAAAAGGCACAAGTCACTAAAGTAGTGGCAACATGAGTACAGTTCGCCTTTTCGACCCTTTGAACCCTGGTATCCAAAAACTCTAAAGACCGAAATCTACTTTGCAAAAACTCCTCAAATTGATTAAGACTAGGCAAATCCTGAACAGAATCGGAAACCCTTTGTTCCCATTGCGTGCGGGATTCGGGATCCAATTTTTGTGTAATGAGAAAAATTATAATTGTGTTCCAGTCACCAGTTTTAACGCCAATATTTTCTAGTGCATGTAAGCATTCTTTAGTGGTATCTAACAATTGTTTAATGGCACCCGCGGACTCTGATACTAAAGCCTTTTGGCTAGTTAACCTCTTTAAAATATTATTAGCCAAAAATCTATAAATTTGTACTCACGGTTTAATCTTCACATAAACTCACACGTCACATCGATGGCTCCCGGCGATGCTCTTCCCCCTCTGCGCCTGCTGCGATCCTGTGGGTGTCACAGGGGAACTCCGCCTCCTCAGCAGTCTGTTCCTGTGATGTCCCAAGAGGGCACCTCCCCCCTCTACGTATGCCGCGATCCGGTGGGTGTCACAGGGAAACTCCTCCCCCCTCAGCAGGCCGCTTCAGTGATATCCCAACACGGGCTCCGCCCCCCTTGCCTCGATGAATGTCCCAGGGGGCTGCTCCGTCCGCTGTAGCTCCATCCACTGATGCGGTTGCACTTGCGCCGGCACCCGTTGCGGCCAGCAATAGCACCATTGACAGCAAGCCATTGCCCGTTCGGCGCCGCAATGGACTTTGTACAGGTCAACTTCACATCGCCTCAAACCGGCAATCGAAGGACCAATGAACAATGTCCCAAAAATTGAATAAAACACAGTACTCAATGGTGAGAATAGGACCCACCAATTTTATTCGCCCAGACTACATGTAGTACAGAAAAATCAATATGTCATGATCCAGAAATTTTAATACGCCATCTAGCGCCGTTGCTTTGAACTTACATAACACGAACATTGTTCGTGGTTATGAAAATAATAATTAATCGGGTCTTAACAAAGACATCTTCAAATCCAGCAGCAGTAAACCTGTATGATGTGGACCTGACCAATCTACAGCAGCTAAATCACATAGTAACCAGTGAAAGTGTAAAAAGTGAGCAAAGTGAAAGTGTGATAAATGTGAAGGGCATAGGTATCGTGACATTAATTTTATATGTAGTAGTTATAATAATTGTTTGTAAAAAATATTTGTATCGAAATTATCGGTAATTTCGAATCTGAGGGGGGAAGAGTTATGCATCCCGGTGTTCCTGAAACTGCACCGGAGACCATAACAATGCAAGCGTAAGCGTGGGCGTAGATTGCTGAATTGTGTCTGGAAGACGGGTGGTCTTCGTGTGAACACCGATAACTGTTCTTTAGCTTAAAGATTTAGAACAAGAATTAGGATAGTCTTACTTAGGCACCCACATGTATCGGACATGTAGCTTTAAGTTAGGATCTATCGCGGAATAATTAAGTAGTACATAAGTAATGTATCGCACATTAATAGTCATAAGCTTAAATAAAGTCTTTTTAAAAACGTCCTGAGTCAATTTCGAATCTTGACTACTTACTGGTTGTAGAATATGCCTCCCTTATTTAAATTCTATTTCTCGCTGTTCTTTCGACACGTAATTATGACACATTTTTTTTTAACTTAATATTCGGAATATACGAGTTTTAACAATAATATTATGTTAAAAATATTCATAACTGAAAATTCAAGTTGTCCTTTTGGAGATTTAACGGTTTTCATTGTTTTTGCATGAAAATACACTGCATTTCGGAATTTTTGTCGGATCTCAACTGACTGGCACGTTTACTTGTGGAGTGACGCAAGGATTAACTAAGGGCGCAATTAAACTTAGTTGTTAGACTTTATTCGGGTGCACAAAAGACGTTACTCAAATTCGGGCACCCGATGCAATAATTACATTGTTTTACTCGTCCTTGAATTTATCTCTCTGTTTGAATAAATCTCGAACCCCCACTCTCCAAGATTGTACGAAGACGGGTGTATTCGACTCCGTTCATTTACTCTTCGTCATTTGTCCGAATTCCATAGGCAATCGAATACGAGCTAACGACCAAGTGTAATTGCGCTATAATAATGGTACACTATAATCATGGAGTATAAAGGTAAGGAGGACAATCTCCTATAGGAGAATAGTTGAAAATATGTCCATCTGTAAGTAGTAAATAATAGTTCAAAAACTCTCCACAACAGCGCCCGAGTAGCTAGAGGGTATGAAAAATCGCGGTAAAATACGTTGAAAGTGATTTTGAAAGTAACAATTTTGAAAAAAAAATTGTTATAAAAAGAATTATGGTGAAAATATGTGCAATAAAAAACATAAAAAGTTATTTAAAATTTACACTATGGCTACAGTGGCGCCACCCTTATTTAGCGTTTTTCTATGGACACTTTTTATATAGAGTTTGTTCTCCTTATCTCTACACTCCATAATTTAAGTAAATACTTCTTAGTAGTCTGTGGATGTGATAGTATCGCAGACGTAGTATCTATCCTTTAGTCTTTGCATCTACGTATATATATATATATATATATATATATATATATATATATATATTCTTTTTGTCTGTGCATTTCCAATTTGTCGTATCTAAAGGTGGTTAATATAGCGCACAGCGCCTTATTATAGCGCGCTATCTTACCATAGCGCACAACGCGTGCTATGTAAGTAGCTGCAATGGCGCTTTGGCGCTATGAATATCTAGCGGCAACTAGCTGTCGGATGCGCGCTGTTGGTAGTGTATGTGTGACGCCACTTTGATCTAGCAGCACGCTATTCTTCGCGCGTGGCCTAATTTTGTGTTAGATGTTAGTTAGTTAGCCTATACTCTATATTTATAAGTGATCGAAGGACACGGTTATCTGCTACAAAAGTAGCCTGACTAATGTTTTTAATGTAAATAAAATATAGATGGAAAAGTGTATATAATAGTGTATGTAAATAGTTAATTTTAAAATTAAAATGATTTTTAAATTAAAATAATGTTTACTTCGAATATATACAGGCCTAAGCCTGAAAAGTAAGAGGTTTTACTTTACTGCTTTATTTTATTTTAGTCTGAAATGCGACTCATTACGGAATAATATTCTTATATAGCACGCGGTCTGTACAACGAACGACATGTAACGTAACGTGCTATGAGATTTAGCGTACTGTAAAACTTTACGCGCTTGCCAGCCTCCTTCACGTTTTCTTGTAAATACCGCGTTATAACATAGCGTATTTTTAATAGCGTACTAGAAATTTATAGTTTATAGCTTTTTTATAGAATAAGGGTGGCAAATGAGCACATAGTCCACCTGAGTGGATACTGCGGCTCATAAACATCTTCATCTACCCTCGGTTAAGGATCAAAATGCAGATGCGTTGCCACCCCTGAGGACTAAAATGAGATGCCTCGTTTCCTCTAAAAAGGGTTTCCAGTTCTCTACGATTATCATACGAAACACTTCAGCATTGAGCTGCTATTTGACGCTGGTATTCTGTGAGAGCGTGGTGCTTCCCCGGTCGAGCGGACCCTTTCGTGCTGCAACCATTATATAGCTGCAGCGTGGCTCTACCACGTAAAAAATTCTGTAGCATGCTATTCATTATTAACCGTTTTGAACAATTCGAGTCGTATCCTCTTAGTCATAGATAAATAAATATGTACCAAGCTACTTTTAGTAAATAGCCATAATAAAGCGCGCTATCTTTCCATAGTGCATAATAATAGGTGCAATTTAAATAGTCGCCAAGACGCTTTGGCGCTATTACGTACTAATATCTAGCGTCAACTAGTTCTAGCAGCAGCGCTGTTGAAAGCGGATGCATAGATAAGAGTGTAAGTAGACGTGTGGCTTAAATTTGATCTAATAGCACGCTATTCATCGCGTGCGAACTAATTTAGTGTTAGACGATATTTAGTTCTTGTATACTGTATACTTTATAAGTGATCGAAGGTCACCGTTGTCTGCTGCAAAAAAAGCCTAATTAATGTTTTAAAATGTCAATAAAATAGGGATAAAAGTGTATATATATAGTGTACGTAAATAGTGGATTTTTGTATATACAATCAATAAATAATAATCAACTTTTAAACAATAAATACTAAACTTTTACGCGCTTAATTGATATTATCACTTTTATATTAAGGTTAAAATAACGTTAAAATCGATTATAGAAAGTCGTAAGCCGGAAAAGTATGAAAGAATGTTCATTGGTTTTACTTTACCGCTTTATTTGATTTTAGTCTCAAATCTGACTTATTACCAAATAATGTCCGTATATAGCACGCGGCCTATCCAACGAACGACGTGTAATGTAACGTGCTACGAGACGCTTGCCGGCCTCCTAAACGCTTTCTTATAAATAGCGCGCTATAACATAGCGCATTTAATAGCGCGCTAGAAATTTATAGTTTATAGTCTTTAGCAGCTATTGATTTATAGTCGTTTTCATGGAGGTTAGAGAGAAGGAGAACGATCTCTACGTGTATGGAGTGTAGAGGTAGAGGTAAGGAGTACAGACTCTGTATAAAATAGTGTCCGTAGGAAAGCGCTAAATAAGGGTGGCGCCACTATAGCTACAGTCTAAATTTTAAAGAACTTTTTATAATTTTTTTATGGAAAACACTTTCACCATAATTCTTTTTACAATATTTATTTTATTGCTTTCATAATTTCTATTTTCAAAATCACTCTCAACGTAATTTACGGCAATTTAATATACCCCGTAGTTACTCGAGCGCTGTAGTGGAGAGTTTTTGAACTGTTATTTCCTGTTTTCAGATGGACACTTCTTCAACTATTCTTCTATGGGAGTTGGTACTCCTTAATTCTACACTCCATAGCTACGTGCTAAAGCATAGCACGCCTGTCCCTGAACTGCTGTCGGTAAGTAGTATCTGCGAAGTTAGCTGTTTATAAGTACAAGTAGATGAAGTTAGTTGAATAATGTACACATTTTCTTCGCGGCATTGGTGAGAAAATAATCGTGCTCCGTAATTTTTTAAATTTTGACAAAAAGAAACATTAAAAAATGGTAAAATATTGTATTGTGCGTGGATGTGCAAGTGGTTGAGCATCTGATCGGAAAAATAGACTGAAAATTACTTTTATTGAGACAACTTAGCTGTCGCAGCGCCTTACTTATTATGTCCATTTTTCTGCGACATTATTTTCAACAGCAATAGTTCTCCTTCTCTCGAAACTCCATGATGATTTTGAACAACTTTAAGTCTGTAGGAGTATTGGCGGGAACTTGGCCGTAGACGGATTGTCGCTTGAATAATAGTTTGAAGTAGATTTTAATTCGTAAATGTGATGCAATTTTGTGAATTAAAAGTTCGCGCGTGTGAACTATTAGAGAAAACGATGAAACAAGTGCTTTGATGTCGATATAAACCTCAAGTTATTTTGATCGCTTTGGCGCCTTATGAACTGGAGTTGCTGTCATCATCAACTGTCCACTGGGTTGAGTTGTCGTCAAAATCTCCCAAGGGATTTGCAATATGACGCATCAGCATATTGTGAAGAAAAACGTATAAAAATGAAAATACCGAAAGAAATGATAGGCTCAGAAGGGCTAACCCCAGAGCCGTAAAGCCAGTTAATAAAAAAAACTTTAAGTTTATGGTCTGTGCATTTGTACTGTCACTGATACAGCTACGTATTTACTTTATCTATGGGTCCATGGGATATATTAATTTGTACAAGCTCTATGCCATAGCCTAAAGGCACCTAAAGGTCTATATATCATACCACCAAGGTTACCAGGTCATAAACACCAAAAAAAATAAAAATACAGTGATACTAGGGGTATGTTCCGAAATACAACGCAATGTACTGTCCAATGTAAATGACGTATCATTTGACACTTTATTGTACTAGCGTGCCGCCGCCATATTGTGTCAGATATCCGGCCGTAATAAAATAATTTTTAATTGTGTGTTTGCCGAATGAAGCATGCCAGAATTTGTTTTCCATTTATTCAAATACAAAAAATTATAAAATAATTGATGGTATATCCATTAGGAGGATATAATGATTTTTGGAGCACAAAATGACAAAATAATCGCCAACACTTTTCCAAATGGCGCAATAGTCTGACGTCATATACTGTCCAATGTTTTGGAACGAATCACCAGTATAGCGTCGATTCATGACGTCATTTGCATTGGACAGTACACTGTGTTGTATTTCGGAACATGCCCTTAGTTTCTCTTTTCTCTGTCTACGACTCGTAGACGTACGAGTGGTACCGATTGTTTTTCCATTGTTTTTCATCGACAATCCAGAAAATCACAAATATCACAAATGTAATTAAATGAAATCTAATCTAGGAAATTGTAAACTTATTCAAATATCTAGATACATTTTGAGTTTTAGATTGGGATACTACATAAATTTATGAAGAGAACAGAATGAACAGATAGAAGTTGGGATGATAGAATAGGATGATTATATTGTATAAAACTTTATTTGGTATGTTAGTCGTCTAGGAAAGTAAATATTTGTACTAAGGGGAAACAAAATTAAAGAAATTTAATTATACTGACTACAGAAATGTCGGTTTATTTAACGAAATCTATGTTGTCTAAATTAAATAAGGTGAAATATCCAAAATGCAATTCCTATAACGAACTTGAGAACTGTAGTAATGATGATCATTGGCAAAAGCTTGCCGTTGACGGGTATGTTTATTTTATTTTTACATTGATTTTATGAAAATTGGAAGTTTATACAGAATCCCGTAGGTTGAAGCAAAAAAAAACTATTTTATTTTTTAATTCTACAGTGGTAATTATTTCAGTGGGTATCCTCCTGTCTTTAAAAGTCAAGAAGATAAAAGTTAAGAGTCCTCCACCATACACTTTCTTTCCGCCTAATGGACGGAACAAATGTCTATGATTTGGATCACCCTAGGTGCACCCCAATTTTCTGTTGCTAATATTACCTAACAAGTGCTTTTATATTTTTGATAAAATAACAGAAGTCATAGTAATTTTTAGTCGGACTCTTCTACACCTAGCTGTAGCTGAAAACAACAAGTAACACCCACTTTTAACTTTGAATAAATCAAATACATCCAAGTTTAACTGAATGCAATTGGCTGTATGGCGAAACCTTATAAAAGCTTAAACCTTTAAATCGATTATAGGTTTTGCACAGTTGAGCCCAAAATTTTAAACTCTTATATATACGAAGCTGTATAATTAGTACAATTTTTTAAATAATGTACATTTTACATATTGTGTAATATTTTCTTAAATACTAGCTAGTACCTGATGCGTAGCTGTCTTAAAAGAAATAATAGTGGTAATATCCTTTTAAATTTGGAAGAGTTATATTGTTTAATTAGGAATGGTAAAACATTCACTCTATAACTTTCAAATAAATTAATCGGTTCAATACCCTCACCACCTACTGTAAGTTAATGAACTCCATGCAAGTGCCAGTTATATGTTGACAAAGTTGTACCGCAATCTGTTGAACAGTATGGCAGCGCATAAAATATGAACAAACAGATTTTTATACATGAAGAAGATGACTATACTTAGCTTTACCTACCTTTCATTTTGTTTTTATATGTAAAGTAATTTGTGAACAAAGTTTGCACAAGCAGATAATCGTATGTAATACCTTTCATTTTGTTTTTATATGTAATAATTTAAATATTTTTCCTGAGACTGTTGTTATATTTAAAAAAATAATGTATGACCATATTTCATTTCGATAGTTTTGTATTACTTTTGTCTTCTTAATATTATGTTATTTTCTGAAACTCATGTTATTGACAACAGTTTTTAATTTAATTTCAGAAAGGTTAGCTTAGCCAAGGATATGATCTGTAGAATATGTGCTAAGAGTGGTTGTACTCCATTAAGTGATAAAATTGATGGCTTTGATATAATGAGTGCTATTCGTAGTATCACTAATATTTCAGTAAGTATACAAGGCAATAACGCACTATTATTCTCTGTTCATTCATAAAAATTACCAATTGGTAATATGATATTAAAGCAGTATGTTTGTCTATAAATACTAAAAATGACAATTATTTTAGTTTTCTTTTTCTCACAGTTGAGTCTCAAACTTGGTGTAAATTAAGTATAAAACATGATTGTAGTGTATTTTAATTTGCTACAATGAACAGGATGTTTTTGGTTTAAACTAAAGACTTCTTTAATAATAATAGGGTATAACAGATTTTATATATGTAGTTTTAAACATTTTTATATAAAACATAAACATCAACACACCCCTGTCATCCAGAGGGGTAGGCAGAGACTACAGACTTCCATTTGGCATGATCTTGACACACCTCTCTTGCTTCCTTTATGTCCATACACTTACGCATACATGCTTGAGTCAGTTAAGGGTACTCTTAATCTGGCCCAAATGATAATGAAACATTTTTAATTATGCAATATATTACTGGCTTTTTATTAGTCTTGTTTACTAGTTATAACAATTTGTTTTCTGTGCCGTATAGTTAATTTCTATTTTTCAGATAAGTTTTGATGATTCTCTACCTAAATTTATATGTACTGATTGTCTGGAATCTTTGAAACTTGCTATGGCATTCAAGAGAACTTGTGTGATTTCTGATAGAAGATTTAGAAATTTGCTAAATCCTATGGGTAAATCATTATAATATTAAGCTGAATATTTTTCTTCTCTATTATACTACCTTTTTTTTAAATTTATGTAAAATTTCAGGAGATCCATTATTTTACTCATATCCATATTCAAAGCATGATTTTCAACTGATTTTGCATCAAATGAAGTTAAAAAGATTGAAAATGGAGCAAAAATCAGAGAAGGAACGCAAAAGAAGAGAAAAAATGTTGCAGAAAAAAGAGTCAAAAAGAGTCAAAGAGTTTAAATGTTCACCATGTGATAAAGTTTTTACTACGAAAGTGAGTAATTTATTGTAGTGTTAAGAGCATGAGATAGTCTTTTGTCCAGGTTTTTTAATAGACTTTCTGGTGAGAGCACACATACCCATAATATGCTTTGTAGGTTGTTCAAGTGAGCAAGCATCACAGTTTTTGCGGTATGTGAGTCAAAATAACACAGCCTTTTGTCTAGCTGTGTTTTAATATTTGAGACTTTTTGTGGTTTCCCGGTGAGAGCACACATAACCCAAATATGCTTTGTGGGTTGTTAAAGCAAGTAAGTATGGTGAGTGTAGAGTACTGGAGACCCTTTTTTATTGAAAATAAGGCATTGCTTATTAGTTCTCAAGGATGACAATGCATCTGCATTTTGATTTGTTATCGGAGATAAATGTAGATATCTATGGGCCACAGTCCACTTACCATCAGGTGGACTGTGTTGCTCGTTTGTTACCTTTATCCTGTAAAGTCAAGAAAATTTAAGATTCTACTTCCATACAGAAAACGAAATGGAGTAGTATGTAACATGAAGTCATTGTTAATACTAACTTGAAAATCTCTAATGTGATATTCACATCACCATTGTGACTGCAACAAATTCAACGAAAGATCCTTATAGATTTATAGAGTAAAAATTACCATAGGTAGACTTATGTTATCATATTAAAATAAAAGATTAAATGTTTTTAGTAATTAACATGTCCTTCTCTATATAATACATTTTTATGATGACCATGATTTATTATTACATGCTTTAGTAAATTATATTCAGGATTTTGAGTGAGACTCATGGTAGATAATGATTGCCACTAAGTACACTTCAACTGCTGCAGTTTACTATTGGTAATGGGCTGTATCAAAATAATATAAATCAAGTCTGTATATTCTGTTATTGCAGTCCATTGTTTTCGTTTTGATATTTCTTCCAGTGGGCTTAATACTAAGAGAAGACTTAATGTGCACTATTATAATCTGGTGTATGGTTGAAAATTTTCATCTTTATATATAAAAATTACGGGTCACATTGTCTGTCTACAATGAATTTTGAAACCACTTTACCGATTTTAATGAAATTTCGTAAATGTGTATTGCTTGCTACAACTTAAGTAGAATACTTTTTATGCCTATAAGTGACCCTCAATATTTTTTATTGTGAATTTAAAGATTTATTAAGGACAGGGACACTGGAAAGGGCAGAACAAAGTCTGCCAGACAAGCTAGTAATGCACTTTATTTTAAAGCTTCTTGCAAATGCTTGCAAAAAAAATGTAATGTGGCTAGCATTCGACATAACACTGCAGTAGGGCGTTGAACCCCTATATTATACCATTATTATTAAATTGATAATCAAATGATTGATATAATAATTATCTTTGTTGACATAAAATGAGTTACAAATATCCCAGGTTACGGCTAAAAGCCGAAGGGCAGATACATTTAGGTTCAGCCGGCTATTACTAGGTGCAACTGATTACGGTTGGTTAAACTTATGTGTATCATATATAATTTGTAAATTAGATAAATGTGTCCGTGATTAGATAAATGTGACGTGACCTTAACTTGCTGTTGCTTATATTACTTGATACATATATACATATGTTTACAAATTTAATAGTACACCTAAGTTTAACCAACCATAATCGGTTGCACCTAGTAGTAGTCGGCTAAACCTAAATGTATCTGCACTTCGGCTTTTAGCCCTAACATATAGACATATTATTTGAATGAGATGCTAAAAAAATTCTGCTTCAAATGGTTATAAATAATATTTTTTTCAGGAATTGCTTGTGGAACACCGTCGGGAAGCTCAGTGCATGCGTCGAGCATGTGATATCTGTGGTCAACTTGTGTTAAGTATCGCGCAACACATGCGTCACATTCATAAGCAGGCTGTCCCTCATAAATGTCCCACTTGTGGTAAAGAGTTTCCTATTATAGCCCGCCTCAAAAACCATATGTAAGTCTGAGCTTTTTATTTTTAATCCGTAAAATACAACATTCTAAAGTAAATTATGTCCAAGATTGCCGATGATATAAAATAATATTGTACTGGAAACTAAGTTATTAGTGTTATTTCGTTTTCATTTTAATGACTGTTATTATTTGTGTCTAAACTTAAAGTGGGTAATCGAAAAATACATATTTTCTGGCTAAATATCTGTCTAGCTAGGCACCTATTACCTATTTCAGTCGTCATAAAGCAGAGTGAGCACTACATTTGTAGCCTATTCCTTTTTTATTTGATGTTGGTTGTATATGTCCATAGGCTGCAGTAGGCACTTACAACCAGATGGACTTTCAGCTCGTTTGTCATTTAAGCTTAATAAAAAATACCTATGCTGGCTGACACTGCTCATTTTGTAGTTAATTTATTATAATATCCTCATTTTACGGTTTTCAAACATTAATTGCAATGACTATACATGATTTAAGCCTAGATATTATTAAGTCATCTGTGTTTAATAATAATTCAAATATTTATTTGTCGATAGGTTAGTGCATACAAACACTTTCAATTTTTTCTGTGACCTATGCCCATACAAGTGCAAACACAAGTATTACCTGGTGATGCATATGCGTACACACACTGGTGAGAAGCCATACAAGTGTCCGCATTGTCCCGCAACTTTTGTTAACCCTTCTAATTTAAATAAACACAAACTTACACATCAGGAGAAACAATTTAAGGTATTGTGCTATATGAAAATTTTTATTGAAATTAATTATAAGACGTAATTCTGATGTTACTTGGCAATTTATGTAGGCTTAAATATGTAGGTTCCTTATCAACCTGTGAAATGTCCACACTGGACATGGGCATTTCTCATAGTAAAGAGGATTCGAGATATAAAAAAGTTTGGGATGCAAATTATAACCACCCTAAGGGTGGAAATTTTCTTAAAATTTATATATAGTAAGAGTGGTTCAGTCTTGAGGTAAACACTGTTTAAAAAAAAAAGAATAATTAAAATT
Source organism: Parnassius apollo (assembly GCA_907164705.1). Taxonomy (NCBI): domain Eukaryota; kingdom Metazoa; phylum Arthropoda; class Insecta; order Lepidoptera; family Papilionidae; genus Parnassius; species Parnassius apollo. The sequence goes on along the minus strand of CAJQZP010001486.1, from coordinate 2,829,920 downwards.
GTTTCATACTTGACGGTGATTTCATTTAACATACATACAATTTCAAAAATATGGAATTAAAAGCTTCCTTTTTTGAAGTCTGTAAAAAATCGGTACTGTTTATGAGCTTAACTTAATCTAACATAACAAGAGATTGAAATATTCAAAACATAAATTTTATGTAAAAAATGTTCACATGTTAAAATGAAAAACATCTTTGGCAACATGTTCACACAATATTTTCTAATTATAATCCTTACTATTTGAATTATAATTTAAATTTAGGTTTGTATCAAAACATCCACCCAGCGAATGGTAACAGATGAAGTAGATGAGGGGTTAAGTTAAAACATAGACTGAAATTTACAAAAATGGTGCTGGCGGAGGAAAAGACCATTTTCACGTATATGTTTTTGCGAGCGTCACATCGAGCGCGCCCTAGACACACGTATCTTTTTTATGTGATAACCAATTTTAATTAAAAAACCACTAAATGCTAGCCCAAGCCTATCTTAGCAGATAATTGAAAACCATAGCTATATTTGGTCTAGCGTCTGTGGAAATTTATTTTTTTCACCGTACACAAGTGCACTGAAAAATATTTTACGATTTTATTATAAGACGAATAATTGGCCGATTTCGGCCACGATGACAACTAGTGCTAACCTAACAAACATATACAGTTTGTATTATTGCGGTCAGAAGTAGGATAAAAGCCATATGTAGTTCCTACGCACTCGTTCCTGATGAAATACTTACGGTTTTGCTCTTTAAACACCGTTTCCTAACGCTGGTCTGGGTATTGTAACCATATTGACGCAAAAAAAATCAAAATGAAATATGGGGACAACCAGACGCTATATTGTGAGCAAGAAAAAATATTAAGTCGACGAACTATATGCCATGGGGTATCACTGAATAGATCTTTGAAAATCACCTTTAGGTTTCTGTAATAATTTTTCATTTTTAAAAGCCATTTGGGATCTATAAAAATTTAAAGTTCGTTGCCAACAATTCTCACTTAAAATTTCAATCTTAATTCACTCGTAAGGTCTTATTTAACGTAATTAATAATTATTAACTTTTCAGTAAACTGTTTACTCAGTGAGTTTTTTTTAAATAATGTACTTAACTCTTAAGCTTTAACATTTGGCGTATATAATGATTATTATTAGTTGCCTAGCGTTACTTCAGTACTGTATATGATAGTCATGCATTGTATTATATTGCTAATTTATAAAATATTCTTATTTGTTTAGTGTTTATTATGTGAAAAAGCTTTTCGCACCAACTCAGCACTACGAGAACACCACAATGCTGCGCATATGAATATTAAGCATACATGCAACTTCTGTGGGCGGGACTTTTGTTACAAGTGAGTTTACTATTTTTTTTAAATCAAACATTTGTATTGTTACGAGCTTAGGGTTCGTGACAATAAAAACTGCCGATTGAATTACCAAAATTGACACTTTAATTACTGAACACTAATTAAAACTTAAATCACACTAATAATTATTCACACTTAACACTTTAGTTCACTTTATTTCACTCCGAAAGCTTCGCTCGTATCGCTGATTCAATACTGCCCCGGTCGAGGTCCTCAATAGCTTTATATAGGCCTTTTCCACCAAAACATCCGGAATATTCCAGCAAATAACGGCCCCTTGACCAGGTGCAGAAAGTTCGTGTGTGGAGTTTTTTAGAAAGCTTACTTCCTCCATTCGATACTAGATGGCGCTAGAGGGAGTGTTCTAGAATGATCTTGACGCTCCTATTTCTGCTGATTGATACCAGATGGCGCTAATAATCAGCCGCCACATACCAGACACTAATTATAGCGCGCATCAGTATTTTGTATTGCATGAGCATAGAAATAATATTTTTTATATATAATTAATCGACGGGCCTTGCGGTTGACAACGGGTGCAAGCATCGCACCACAAAACTGTGCTTGCGGCGATAAGCGAGGCTCGTCACTCAGTTTGCGACACTTAAGTGACAGTCGCTATTGCGAGACGTTTATTAACTCTCTGAATAAATTTAACGTTTAATTTGTTTATATTTAATATTTTCTTTGTACATGATTCCAGATCAGACTTGAGAAAGCATGAGATCCGTAACCACAATCGAACAAAGAGAGACTATTTGGGAGGAGAGCCAAGTTACAAACAAGCAGAGAGATTACAGAAGACACAGGAGGACAACGAGCTCATGGATAAATGGCGACTGCAGCAACAAATAGTTGTGAACCAGCCGGCCCCCTTGCAAGCCACTTTTATTGATCAGGGCAAGGAGTTCATACATACGCACCAAACAGTGTATTTCTCCGACGTCACTGCGATAATACAGCAACCGCAAATTGGTATGTCATATGCATTAGTTAGCTCATGGTATCCAAACTCACTTGTAGTGATTTTTACTGAAATCTCTTTACTGGTAATGAGATATTCTATCTTACGCTCCGGCTACACGTGTTGCAAATAATCTGCGCAAATAACATGGTGCACTGCACAATGTCCACACGATAGCGTCTTGCATGCACAAACAATTTGTACAAAGGTTTGGAAGAAAAAGTGTGGCGTCCACACGCCGTCTTAACGCTTGCTTACTTATGCAGCTTTATGCTGCATACAGACTGATGAAACATAACATGCAATGTAACATGAAAGGAGCGTTTCATCATGTGGACGGTGTTCGTGCACAAACCGAACATGTACCTACTCGCATCTGTTTCCGGCATGCGCGCGAATTTAGCGTCAGACTGCTGAGAACATACGAAGAGAATGGAATGTGACGACCATTTGCTCACTCTGTTGAGGTATAAGTCTTAAGAAAACGCCGAACACGTTGACGTTGGTAGCGTACAGTGTTGTACACACAGAGAGCTGGTCATCATTCAGACAGAATTATTGACTGCCATGAGATTTCAGCAAGTTTTCAGTTCGTGTTTTCGCGCGTATTAGCACAACCTTATGTTCAATACTACAACAATACAATTATGTTCCTTTAAAAACCGAAAAATCACGCATCGGTGCGCGCGCGACTTGAAATGCTCGTAGCGTACGTATGAGATGCACAGTTCGCGCGCTCAAGGCGTCCAGACTGAAAATTTATTACAAAGTATGCATATTGTATGATAATTTGCACTAATGTGGACGGCAAATTCTTTCATTTCATGTTATGTTGCGTAAGTTTCACGTGGCGTTAGTTTCTGCAAATTAAGCATTTGTACAAGCCATTTGCACGGTATACCGTTTTACCGGGTTAACGTACATGCTTGCTTGTGCCAATTAATATTTGTGCAAGTAAGATTGAGCGTGTAGCCAGCTAGGCCTTAATTCTTTAGAGGGTTGATACTACAAAATAGCAGTAAAAATGCTGTGTTTCGTATGGGGATCGACGAGAACCAAAGACTCCTTTTACATTTCATCTTGCTTGTAAGGGCTAAAAACGTATCTGCATTTTGATTCTTAATCAAGGATGTCTAATAATAATGTCCTCCAGACCGAATTTCGGTCACGGCGGGCAGCCTCAACGGAGAATAGCCATCGGCGCAGAACAGGCTTATTTTGCCCAAGTGTATATGCACAAGCACATGTGCAGTCTCTATTTCCTCACTCTCATAATCCAATGGGACGGTAAACCGACACCATCAGAAAGAACTTTTATACGTTGTAGAGTCATGATGCAGTTATATTATTAGTATAGTTGTGGCACGAATTGGTCGGCTCGACCAGGGAGGGATCACGCTCTCACAGAATACCAGCGTAAAATAGTGGCTTAATGCTGCTGTGTTTACGTATGGTGAGTGTAGAGAACCGGAGACTCTTTTCACTGAAAACGAGGCATTTCCACTTCGTCCTCACGGGCGACGACGCATCTACATTTTGTTTCGTAGTTAAGTATAGATGTAGATGTCTATGAACCACATCAACTATTTACTCGCTATTAACTAGTTTGTCACCCTTATCCTATAAAAAAATGAAAAATACACTAAATTCTATTTTATTTATATATGCATTATAAACTTATAAATAACTTATTTTACAGCTCAAACACAAACAGTGGAGATAACATTGTGAGTATGACTTTATTTTATCATTATATTACTTTGCATTATTTATTGTGGAAAAGAAACACTTGCATACTCTAACTCTCTTGATAGGGCGTTTGTCTGGGGCAGCAGAAGACTATACGTGAGGAGTATAAGTAAATTGTTAATTTGCAATTTTAAGTGCCGATGCTCGGCGGTGAAGGAAAACATCGTGAGAAAACCGGCATGTCTGAGAAATAAGAAAAAATATATTTCGAAGATATGTGTGGTTCGCCAAGTATTGGGGCAGCTCGGTAGACACTTCCTTGCCCTAAAACACTAACAAAAATGAGGGGAGGCTTGTGCCCAGCAGTGGGACGTATGTAGGCTGCGTAACTTTTATTTGATATAAATAAAAAATACATTTATTTCTTAATAAAACTTTTTCATAAATTAATGGTTATTAGATATATGTGTGTGTTTTTTTTTAATTTTACAGGCCCGAAATAGTTATGAAAAAAGATGAAGTAAAGGTATATGAAGCGGATCAGACGATAGGATATTTTTAAAAGGTTGCATTAATGTACAAATATGTGGCATGTTCCGTGTGTAATCAAATGGAATTTTTTTGCCTTATTTATAATGATATGAAATAAAGTATTATCAAATCCGTGTAAACCTCATTCCTTTTAAAGCAATTTTGTTTATGTACTATATATACGTTAATTGCAAATTCAATTATTATTTATAATTTGAATTTTATATAAATGGTCTTGTCAGGCAGACATTGTTCTGCCCTTTTCAACGACCCTTTGTCTTTCCTATTAAAATCCTTAAATTCGCAAAAAAAATTATTGGATCACTCATGGGCGAAAAAACTATCCTATCTCTCAAGTCAGACCAAACTGCACACGGTGTGTAAATTTTATTAAAATCGGTTAAGTAGTTTAGGAGTCCATCGCGGACAGACAACGTGACACGTAATTTATATATATTAAGATTTTAAGCGAGTGCTTGACTACACTACCTACGCTGTTGGTAAGTGATGTCGAAACATTTGATGGTAAATATATAAAAGACAGTGTGTCTTAGCGTAACAAAAGCTTCATCAGTCTTGCCTTGAAGATACGCGATGAGATTGTAATCGGGCGAAAAAATAGATGTCGGCGGATTATTCCACTCTATTTCTGTATACATTACGAAAGACGAAGCAAACCGTATGGTTCAAATGCGTAGAATATCGACAACAAAGTGGTGAAGTCCGGCCGACCGCTTGGCTGTCTGATAGTTGAAGGCGGAGGGAGGAATTAAGGCATGTAATTCCTGCGCACAATCTCTGAAATGTATCCTATAGAATACCGAGTAGCTGCTATAATGTTAGTAACTTCAATTAGATTATATTATCTCGTCGGAGTTTTTTTGATAATATTGGTCTACGTTTTAATTTTGTTGTATGCGAGGTCTTTTATTAGAACTTATTTGACTGAATTCACATTTAAAATAATTTACATTTATTACATGAAAGAGTATGACAAGTGGACGTTTTAAAACTATATATAATTGCCACCTATTTAACATATTTTCGTACTGAAAATAAGGGGTACGAAAATTTCAAACGCGTTTTATACATCACTGAAATTGAAAATATAGGTACATATTATGTGAATTCTAAAATGAAAATTGTATTCTTTTTTTGTGCAAGCTCCTATGCAAGAACAAGAAACAAAAATAAAAAATAAATAACAAGAACAGTTACTGTGACCAGTATGATCTATTGTGATCGCTGGTATGTTTATAGTTCACTGTTACATCTTAAATTAATTGAAGAAGTTATTTAGCTATGAGCATTTTCATTTCCTCTGGGCTAAGTGTGTAAGTTTACTAGGTGAGGTTTACGTATGCGCATTAAGGGTCCGCAAGTCGTTAGGATGAGCGGAGGTTATTCTTTCTTTAAGCAACAGAATTGGCTAATCCTTGATTTTAGCTTTTTCTGTATATTATTAGAATTCAATAGAAGGATTAGTTCTGCTACTCGATAATAGATGGCGCTAATGCCATAGGCACCACTATGTCAATGGCCGAGTGCTGTTTCACAGTCACAAAGTATTGTTGACAATTTAATCCTTATTGCAGCCTGGTTTGCCTAAAATTTTTCTTTACCCTTATTCCCTACGAGCTCGTGAAGATATAAAATGCACCTTAAAAGCTGGTGTGATTGAGCGGGCGATGGGGTCGTCTATTCCCTACGCCATTTTATTATTATTATTATTACTTAAAGGCTAGCAGTTGGAACATCTGATGTAAGCCCGTATCCTATTTTCAAATATGTAATTATTCTTATTTTAGATGTTTGTCTAATCTATTCTTGAATTGGTTAATACTTTGTGCAGATATTACTTCTGATGGCAGTTTATTCCATGCTTCAACCTCTCTTTGGCTAAAAAAGTGCTTGTGTGGGTTGTTATGTGACACTGTTTTGGTTAATTTGAAGTGATGTCCCCTAAGATGTGTGTTTATTGAGTACTGGAATAAATCTCTGTCAAAATTTTTCAGATCGTAGTGTCCATGTATAATTTTATATGCTTCGATCAAGTCTCCCCGTTATCTGCGATCCTTCAGTGTCGTTAGTTTAAGCTTATTCAACCTTTCTTCATATGGTATGTTTTTCAATACTCTAGGGACCTTTGAAAATCTACGTTGAACTTTCTCCAGTAACTCAATATCCTTTTTGAAATAGGGGCTAGCCAGTTTCTGCTACTACATCTGCTTGACGGGGCGCGTTAGTTTTTTTAATAAGTTGGTTCAACTTTGTGAATTCGTACCACGATTAGTATTTTATATAACATAAATCTTAAGACAATATCTAGGTTGCAAGAAGTTTGAAGAATAGGTTTTTGACTATCTATCGCTGTTGCGCTGTGCCCGAACGAAACAAATGCATCTCATCTCGAACTGATTACACCTATGAAAAATTGATGAAATCATTATCCCGTATTCCCCTGTCATTCAAAACGACCTATTTTTCAAACGATTAATATAAGAAGGATCGTGACTATGTCTATGTCTTTTTCTTTTTTTTTTTATGTTCAATAAATTGACCGTGTAGTGGCGTTGTCAGAATATCCACTACCCCATATCGTCTCGTGTGTGACAAAGAGGCGACGGAGGTAAAAAAATCAGATGGGCAGGAGCGTTTTCCTAATAACATAAAAAAATATAAAAAACTGCGGTTGCCAAACTGCGCGTCAAGCGTTGCAATCAATTTTTTTGTTGCAATTTGAAAATGGGTGAGGTACATGTTTAGCAGTCGACTTTTAGGCCTTGACTTGTAAGCATTTTCGAAATCCGAATTGGCTTTTAGATGAGACGTTATTCCTTTCCAAAAACCCTTCCAAATTATTTTTTATTAGATACTCCAAGATTTTTCTAAGAGTACACGAGGGCCAATAGATTGTTAACTGGAAGGGTTATTGCTAGACTTACGTGGTTTGGGAATGTGCAAAAGGATTTGGGATTTCCATTCATCAGGAGAAGCACCAGTAATGTAAATAAAATTTAAAATGGATCTCTAAGGTGTTGTGTAAACCACTCAAGAAAAAAAATTAAAGGCGAAGAAGAGACCGCGCTTAAGCTTCCTATATTATTGATAAAACACATGAAATTTCATTATTGTATATCAATTGTCACGTTTTTTTTTGTCAATTGTTATCATTTTGTTTATCAATTGGCCATGTTTCCGTAAAATTATAGATTAATTTTCATTCAGATGTGATACTATAGATGATGTAATTAAAAAGAATGTTATCACCATGTTTGAGTAAAAGTTGTAATTTAAATTATATTATATACTAGCTTGCTAGACGTTGTTCTGCCCTTTTCGACGACAATTTGTCATGTCCTATTAAAAATCCTTAAATTCGCAAAAAAAGTGTGCGCAAAAAACTATCCTATCTCAAGTTGTATCAAACTTCACACGGTGAGCAAATTTGATTAAAATCGGTTAAGTAGTTTAGGAGTCCATCGTGGATAAACAACGTGACATGTAATTTATATATATTATGATAAGATAGTAAGTAAGACAATTTTAGTGTTCTCACTACTATTAATTATAAAAGAATAAGGACTGTCATCTACCTGGCATGGAGTCTTATACCATTGATAACAGTTAAACAATTCCTGAGAAGAAAAGAGGAATCAAATTTATCATGTGTTTCTAAAGAATCTAAATTGAAAACTAGTTGAAAACCTGTTTTGCCAACATAATATTGCCCTTAATTGTTTTAGTAATTAATCAGTTTCTGTTCTTGGTATTTGTGTTATTTATTTGGCTGAACACTCTTTCACACTGCATTGGATTTGGAGGAGCCAAAATGCTCAGCAAAAACTGAGCAACCAAACTAAACTTTTCAAACAGCTTCACCTGGATTGTATGTAATGAGAAATAAAAATGCATAGAATGTTCAAAATTTTTGATTGATAAAAATGGTTTTTAAACTGTACCAAAATACATCAGGTTTTTGGCTTGTATGAGGGTGGATTGAAAAGTACTCGGCCTAACAAAGAAAATAAACACATACTAAATCAGTTATATTTTTATTTTTCTACATAATCACCATCAAGTTCAATACACTTTTGCCACCTCCCCTTCCAAGCATTTAGACCGTTGAAAAAAAAATGATTCTTCCTTAGAGTCAAAATATGCGTCTACAGCTGCTTTGACCTCGTCATTTGTCGAAAATCTTTGACCTCCCAAGTGCTTTTTTAGGTTAGGGAACAGAAAGAAGTCTGATGGTGCCAGATCAGGTGAATACGGCGGATGCGGTAACAGTTCAAAGCCACAGTTGTGAATTTCAGCCATTGACTGTACTGACGTGTGAACACGGGCGTTATCTTGATGAAACAGGACTTTTCTTCTGAGCATTCCTCGACGTTTTTCTTTTATTTCCTCTCGTAAACGACGTAGTAAGGTGCAGTAGTAATCAGAGTTTATAGTCTGACCCCTTTCAAGATAATCAATCATAATCACACCTTTCGAGTCCCAGAATACTGAAGCCATCACCTTATTTGCCCACAAAATCGACTTAGCCTTTTTAGGGGGTGGTGAACCAGGTCTTCTCCACTGTTTTGATTGTTGTTTTGTTTCCGGTGTACAGTAATGAACCCATGTTTCGTCCATAGTAACAAAACGATTCAAAAAATCATCTGCATCGGCTTCAAATAACTCCAAACAGTCGCGTGAAATAGTCAATCGCGTCCTTTTTTGTTCAACTGAAAGCAGTCGCGGAACCCACCTCGCAGACACCTTGTGGAAACCCAACTCGTTGACAATGATGTTTTGAGTTCGTTCATAAGAGATGCCTATAATCTCGGCTATCTCTCTAATTTTTAATCTGCGGTCTCCCATTATTAAATCAAGTACTTTTTTTAATATTTTCGTCAGTAGTTGACGTCGAAGGCCTTCCAGAGCGGGGTTCATCTTTCACACTCTCTCTACCACGCTTAAATTCTGCTATCCATTTTTTGACGGATGAATATGACAGAGCACAATCGCCTAATGTACTGACCATGTCATCATGGATGGCTTTTGATGATAGCCCCTTCTTATGGAGGTACTTAATGACGGCACGCTGCTCGATTTGCTCCATTCGCGGAAATTATGTCCGATTACTTTGTTAATAAATTTATAAAATCACAACTAATTATCGCACACGTTTCGATCTTCACACAATGAACTAGTCTGAACTGAATTAAATAATGTGGGTAGATTTGATTTTTAGAATTGAATGGATCTGTGTTAGGCCGAGTACTTTTCAATCCACCCTCGTATCTAAATCTTTGTTTAGTTTCGACAATGTCTGCCATTGATCGTCTATTTGTTGTAGCTTGGCCAAAGCAGTTAGTGTCAATCCAATCCAATATCAGGCAATTTAAATGACACGTAATGCCTGTGTTCCTAAATAGAACCCTATATACTTGGCAAGGCAAATGACGTCATAAATAGACACCATACTGGCTTAGACCATTCAAATGGTCTAATCATACTGGTGATCGTTTCAAAAATTGGCCAGTATATGAAATTATACGTGCTCCTGCCCACTATTCCTCAGTAACAAAGAATGAGTATGATTTCTCATTCTCTTTGTCGTACAGATTTAACTGTTTTAAGCTCTGCCATTTTGTGTATTTGAATAAATAAAACAAATTCTGGCATGCTTCATACAGCATACACACAATTAAAAATTGTTTTAATATGGCGGGATATCCGACACAATATGAAATCCGTTCTCCATGGTGGCACTTCTCCAGAGGCGTAGAGCAGACGTGCGTTGGTACTGTTCTTCAAGAAAGGTGAAAATACTCTCTTGAAGAACTGCCGACCGATTTCCCTTCAGAGCCGCTTCTACGTGCTGTTTTCGAGAGTTATTACATTACGAATCATCTCGCATGCAGTCTCAACATCTTTCAGCCTCCCGAACATACCGTTTTCTGAAAAGGCTTTAGCACCGTAGACCACATATATACCCTTCGGAAAATTAGACGGAAGACCGAAGAGTACAATCTTTGTCTTGAGTATGTGGACTATGAGAAAGCCTTTGGTTCCGTCGAATATGCTGCAATTCCTTCAGCGGTGCCAAATTGACTGTCGGTATATCGAAGTGCTGAAATGTTTATACAGTAGGACAACGATGGCTATCCGGGTACAGAACCACAGTACGACGCCTATCCAACTGCAGAGAGGTGTAAGAAAGGGTGACACAATACGAGGGGTGATCCAAAAGTAATGATAATCGGTTATTTCAGGTCCGCATAAAAATCCAAAAAAAAAATATTTTTTGCTTGCTTATATACTCACTACGTCAGCCTAAAAAATCATATAAATAGATCACTTTCCTAATACGATCAGAGATACATGGAGAAAAACGAAATTAGAGCTGTCATCAAGTACCTCTGTTTGAAAAAAATGTCTTCAAAAGACATACACAGTGACTTAGTGGAAATATTGGGGGAATCTGCTCCTCCATATTCTACAGTTGCACGCTGGGCCAAGGAGTTTAAACTGGGCAGAACATCCACTGAAGATGAACATCGCGAAGTACGCCCATCCACGTCCCTCACTGAAGACAACGTGAAAAAAGTCGAAGATGTGTTGGCAGATCGAAGAGTGACCATCAGGCATATAGCTGAGGTCACAGAGATTTCATATGGTAGCGTTCAAAGAATCCTTGCGAACGAGTTACATATGGAAAAGGTCTCTGCGCGTTGGGTACCCAGAATGTTAACCGACGAGCAAAAGAAAAATCGAGTTGACATTTCGAGGGTCAATCTCGAAAAGTTCCAAGCAGATCAAGAAAGTTTTTTGTTCCCTTTTGTGACTATGGACGAGACCTGGATCCACCATTTTGATCCTGAAACGAAACAACAATCGATGACTTGGAAGCGAGTCTTCTCACCGACGCCAAAGAAATTCAAAGTTTCAAGTTCGGCGGGAAAGGTTATGGCATCTGTTTTTTGGGACGCTCAAGGCATAATTATGGTGGAATATTTGGAAAAGGGAGCCACTATTACGGGCTCTTACTACGCAGACCAAATAAGAAGGTTACGGGAGGCCATTAAGGAAAAAAGACGCGGCAAACTGCGAGCTGGAGTGCTATTTCACCAAGACAACGCACCGGCTCACAAAGCCGCAGTTGCGATGGCTGCCATTCAAGAAACGGGATTCGATATAGTCGGCTACGCTCAATGACCTAATAGTGTCTCCCAACGGATTGGCTTAAGATGAACATTTACAAAACAGAGGTTATGTGTAACGTCTACATCACACCTATGCCAATTGTTGTTGGTAGCACTAAGCTCGAAGTTGTTGACGAGTATGTTTACCTGATACAAATAGTCCGACTAGGTAATGTCCAACTTTAACCGAGAGGTCAATCGACGGATTCAACTCGTCTGGGCAGCGTTCGGGAGATTACGACACATCTCTTCGTCAGGCATACATCAAAAACTCAAAACGAGATAGTACAATAAGTCTGTGTTGTTGCTAGTTATGACCCATGGATCTGAGACGTGATTCTTCACTGCTGGTCATGTGAAGCTCAAGATCGCTCAACGAGCTATAGAAAGGGCTGTGTTCGGATTTTCTTTGCATGGTAGCATTAAAAACGAGGATAACCGCAGTAGAACCAGAGCAACCGATATAATTCAGCAGATTAGTAAATTGAAGTCAATGGGCCGGCCATATAGCTCGAAGAACCGACAACCAATGGGGAAGAAAAGTTCTCGAGTGGCAGACTCAGACGGGCAGGCAAAGCGCAGGACGTCCCCGCACTGGTTGAGTGACGACCTGGTAAGGTATGCAGGAACTCGCTGGATGCAAGTGGCTCGGGACCGTACTTTGTGGCATTCCTTGCCGCATTACATACTTATGTTCAGCAGTGATTGTTTTGTTTGATTGAATGACTGAGTACTCGCTGTAGCTTGTTGGTTCGTTCACGTCAGTTCGCCGCCGCAGTGCTGGCCAGCTGGGCGCCAGGTGGTTGCCGCTAGCACTTAGGCAATATTCGACTTCATCTCGCCACCTCTCTTACGCACCCTTGCGGTTCCGCTTGGCACGTAACATTGCGGGCGCAGTTTGGAGTTAATTTTATTAAAAAAAAAATCTTGGCGCTTGCCGCCGCCCTCTTTCGTATGCCGCCCGGGGCCATGGCCCCCCGGCTCCTCCCACGCTACGCCACTGGCTAATCCTATAATATACCAGCGCAACTTGTATATGTTTTCTTCCAGCTCCAGTAATATATATTCCTACTCTATACCTAAACAGAACTCAAAAATTAACAAAAATATCGAGGATGTGTGAAGTCCTCTAACACATTGGACTTATTGCTCCACAACGCTCTTAAAATGAAAGGCCTGTGACCAATAAAAGGATGCATATATAACATAGGTATACTTATATATATATAAATATAATTAAACCCTTTTATAACCCGATGATAAGAATGTGTCGACTTTATAACGAGATATCCGTTAAAAGCTCCAGCTTGGATATTTTTGACCCAGAGCCACTGAGTGTGTAGTGTAGTAAAACAGCTTACACTTATACACATTCATTCCCATATATCACATAGGTTTCAGTTGTCTAAAATAAATTTGCTGTATTATTTAATAATGTATGTCATAAATATTGTAAAGCTAAGAGTTGATTTCTCCAGTAATAAATATAAAAACCGGCCAAGAGCGTGTCGGGCCACGCTCAGTGTAGGGTTCCGTAGTTTCCCGTCCGTCACAATAAGTGTTCCCACTTATGAGTCTAAAGGTGGGTATCCATTATGTTCGCGCTCCTGCAACTGCTCCGGGTAGTGGGTACTATTGTTTCAATCCAAGTTCAAAATGATTTTCCTAGAAAGTCCTTATAAAGTTCTACTTTTCAGATTTTTTTCATATTTGTTTTTTACTTTTGGAGCGATTATTTCCGAAATTATTGACATTATCAAAAATGATTTTAGTAAACCCCTATTCATTTTTAAATAACTTTCCAACAATATATCACACGTTAGGGTTGAAATTAAAAAAAAATCACTTCTCTCTTTACATATAGGGGGGGCTACCCTAATAAAACATTTTTTCCAATTATTATTTTACCACTTTGTCGGCGTGATTGATACACATATTGGTACCAAATTTCAGCTTTCTAGTGCTAACGGTCACAGAGATTAAGCGAGGACGGACAGACGGACAGACAGACATGGCGAAACTATAAGGGTTCCTAGTTGACTACGGAACCCTAAAAATGTGTTAACATATTTGGGACAACAATCTGGTACAAAAGTGTAATATATTTTTTAATGTAATTTAACTGTTATCTGTTTTGTTGTCCATTTAAAAATAAATAAATATAGGCCGCTAATTTAGTTTTATGAGTTTCCACAAAAAGGTTTTTCTGTTTAGCAAGCAAAAATGTACTTATTATAATGTTCAACTACTTATCTAATTCATATAGCTCATCTTGCTACCGTTCGTATTTTTTCCATATCGTAAGGTCTTTTGTCGAAATTTGTTTTTTTTTTTGCGCTCAAAGCAATAAGGGCAACCCTCCGGAAAGCGGGGGCGGGAGGCGGTGAATACTCATAGCATACCACGCAGCCGGCTGCGTGGTGTATGTGGAGACGTTTTAGCCCACTGCCTTTAGGGACTGGCTTAACGGTCTAGCTAGAAATCTCTAAGCCGTATCGAACGCGACCCCCCTTGGGTGAAAGGGGGGCGTTAGCGGCGAGTAGCCGCTGGGAAGAATTGCTGCCTAACTAAGGCAGCTTACGAATGGGATGACTAATTATATTGAATTTAGAAGGTGTTGGTGCTCGGTAAGCGCGAGCAGACGGTCCTGAGGGGACTGAGAAGCGCGCAATTTGCGTGCTAGAATTGCGATCTCTCTTACGTCGATATTGCGGATAGCAGTGTATACTTTATCTACGTTATCAGCATAAGAGGGTTCCGCCTGATGCGGGAGCCCTGGTGGGCGAAGCTGAGGAGGCCCTGAGGGGGCCGATATAGGTCCTGAGGTGGCTGAGAGTTGCCCTGAAGGGGCATTTTGGATGGGAGAGCCGGGAATGTACAGTCATTGACCGGTGGCGGAGCTTTTTTGGCAGTTTTGTTGCCGAAATGGGGGCGAGGCGCGCGGGGGCAGGAAATTTGTTTAAAAATCTACTCTTTAATAGTGTCGCAAATTGCTTTTCTATTAATGTTGGACGAGTATGCTTCGTAATCCTCTCCGAAACGTTTAAAAAGGCTAAAATAAGGGCAGTGATAACCGGCTGGTAATTCCCAGTGCTTCATAGTTAACTATTGCTGTAATTATTAACTCTTCACTTTCTAGGCAGTAAAATAAAACATCAAGGAGATGTAAAAGTTATATCACGCACAGTAGCAGCGCGACCTTTTCTCGCTCCATTAGCTTTTCAATAAAGAGTGGAAGCTTATGCACTGAGCTATATAAGTACACATATTTTAATTCTTTTGACAAATTTATGAGGCGTTAGACGTTAATACGACATCCATGGGACGATATGGGGTAGTGTAGTGGATATTTTTACACTGCCTCTACACGGTGGCAACAGAGGGAAATGTACCAGGTGATGGACAGCAACGTTTTTTTAATCAAAAAAAAAACAGCGGATGCCAACCCGACTGCCAAGCGTGGCAACTATGGCAAATTTCCCCCTTATGGGGCAATCTATAGGGGAGGCTTATGTTCAACAGTGGGGTTTCATAGGCTGTGACGATAACGGTAACGGTAGACGCTGATAGCAATAAATAGGGCTATAAATATAAAACTCGTCTCTTAGTGTACGTAGGCAGTAAATTCTCTGTCAGTGACTTTTAGTAGGGACTATAAACATTCTTTTTAAGAGTCATTGGTTGAACCTTTTCCGTAACAGATTTATAGGATGCTTTATGCTTTATTCTGGAATATGAAATAAATAATGGTATACATGTTATATTAGATATACCTGATATTTTTTCTGAATTTTTAGCCAGTATCCACTACCCCATATCGCTACTAGATAAGTAATATGCCTAATAAAGTTTTCTGGTTAATCTGAAAAAAATCAAACAGTCCAGATAATGAAAGGCTGCTGCAGGGTGGGATTCGTTCACCTCTCCAGTGGAATATGTTTATAAATAAACTCATAAGCAAATTAAATGTCAAGCACTTCTCTCACACAATAGGTTAAGCAGATAACCTAACAATACTGTATAACCTATAAGTTACCATTTTAAAAATAAACGTAAGTATAACTTTCTGGCAATGCAGCAACATGATTGGCAAATGGGTCTGACGCCAGAAATTATTCTGTAGCTGTTTCTTGTCGTATGTTCACACATACAACAAGAAACGACCTTAGCAGCTACTAGACTCAAGACTAAATCTTTGGAGTAAGAGTAGAGTCCCTCATACAGGTATAATCGATAGAATTTACACCAAAATTCCTATCCTAAAACTACAAGCCAAATACGATAAGATCTCCAAACAATTAGTATTTGATAAGAAATATAAGATTTAAATTAAATGAAACTAACCAGCCAGAGGGATTAAATCGAACGGAACTTAAATTTTCACGGTTGGTTCTAAAACAAATGAGGGTGCAGGATTTGGAACTTTTACGGAAGACCTCCACATGCATTTAAGCACACCGCTGGGTACCCACAACACAGTCACACAGTCTTTCAGGCTGAATGCATTCATATTATTTAAGCGGCTATTCCAATAGACGTCAGAAAGGTAAAAGCCTTCTCATCAGAATACTGACGACAGCATGGTGGTACTACAATGTGGTTAACTTGGGACTAATATATGAATACCATAAACTGCTAAATGAGATATGTAAATACAACAATGTGACTCTCCACAATGGATCAAAGGACACAATGGAGTCAGGGCCAACGACGTAGCAGACGAACTGGTCAGGAGAGTGTTGGCTCTGCGCGTCATAGGGCAGGAGCCGATCCTACCGATTATTTTAGGAAACGTTAGTTCACTGGCACGTAAACACTTCACTAATCAACACTCTCAGCTTTGGTAAAATCTAGAAGACTGTAGGCGAGCTAGGGAGGCCCTGCCAGAAATAACAGTCGTTAAACTTCTTAATTGGGTTGAACACTCCACAGATCAGGATAGCAACAATTGCTATTACAGGTCATGTTACACCAATTACAGGCTCTATTAATAAAGCTTTATTTACGATAGGTGTTACAGACAGTCACCTGTGCAAGGCATGTATGGGAGAGGAGGAAACAGCGGCCCACGTGTTGCTGACATGTTCGGAGGTTCGGAGGACATACAGGGCTATAAACATCTCGGCTCGTCGAGATCACTTACCGAAGTTGCTCGCAACATCAAAGGACTGCTGAACTTCTCCAAGGAGATTTCATGACTCGAATAATCGTAATATCCTACCTAGACGTAAAACACGCGCTTAGACGTGCAGCTGCTGAAAATAGACCATCGTGAACTAAACTAAACTAAGCTCCAAGTACCGTAGTAGATCTGGTAAAACGTGGAAGTCAACAGATACATGTGGCATAGGAACGGCTTTCTGTAACTTTCATGGGGCAGTCGGCCGGCAAGTCCCCGGGCGAGGATGGAATTACAGCGGAGCTTCTGAAAGCGGATGGAACACTGGTACTTAAAGTCCTTCAGAAGCTCTTTAATTCCGTCCTCGATGGTGGCACTACTTCCGAAGCGTGGAGCAGAATTGCGGTGGTCTTGTTCTTCAAGAAAGGTGACAATGCTCTCTTGAAGAACTACAGACCGATATCCCTTCTGAGCCGCGTCTACGTGCTGTTTTCGAGAGTCATTACGAATCGTCTCGCACGCAGACTGGACGACTTCCAGCTTCCCGAACAAGCCGGTTTCCGAAAAGGGTTTAGCACCATAGACTCATACTCTTCGGCAAATTGTACAGAAGTCCGAAGAGTACAATCTGCCACTTTGCCTGGCGTATGTGGACTATGAGAAAGCCTTTGATTCCGTCGAAATTTGGGCGGTGCTACAGTCTCTTCAGCGGTGCCAAGTTGACTGTCGGTATATCGAAGTGCTGAAGTGTTTGTACAGTAGGGCTATGATGGCTATCCGAGTACAGAACCAGAGTACGAAACCTATCCAACTGCAGAGAGGCGTAAGACAGGGTGACGTTATATCCCCGAAACTTCTTCACCGCTGCATTGGAAGACGTTTTCAAGCTACTGAACTGGAAAGGATACGGTATTAACATCAATGGCGAGTACATCACTTACCTTCGATATAGTCGATATAGTCCTTATGGCAGAATCGCTGGAAGACCTAAGCGCTATGCTCAATGACCTCAATAGCGCCTCCCAACGGATAGGTCTTAAGGTGACTCTAGTCGACATTATTTCCATAGAAATTTCGGAGGGGTTTTACTCCGCTGTTTGACAGTGTACATCCAAAGTTAAACATGATATCGTTTTGTCTCATTATTAATTTTGTCTGTACCGAAACAGAATAGTAAAATAAAAAGTCATTAAAAAGTTACGAGCTACCAAAGATTCGTTTTTATTGCCAATTTTAACACAACTTTGGGCGTAAATTAGTAATAAAAGCAGTGTAAAATTTCCAAAACAAAGTCGGTACCGACACAGCTCAATTATCGAAGAATTCAATAAATTTTATTGGTAATTGATTCATGCAGTGGTTTTTTCATAAAACCCCTCCTTCCAAAGGCCTTTTCGTATTTTTTTTACGCGCGCGTGTTTATATGAATTATCGTGCATCTCACTGAATAATATTTCCCTCGGTGCGGTGCGGGAGGACGACACTTACACACACATGCATGCGCGGTGACGCGCGCTTATTCTAGTTTTATTCGACTCAGTCAGCTGCGGCCTGTGACGTTCGTATGACTATAGCTATACCTGCGCTCTAAATTACTGCGCTATATTGACCCCTGCTTGAACTTTGGATTAAATCAAATTGATATAAGCACAGACAAAAATAGAGGAATATATAAATAAAATTTTGAAAAAAAAAAAAACGATCTCAAAATTTTATTAATGTTCCGCTAATTTTATCTGTACTTACCTATGTCAATTTGATTTACATTCGATTATAATTATATTCTCAGACGTGCAGGTTTCCTCAATATGTTTTCCTTCACCGCCGAGCACGTGGTAAATCAGCACAATTGCAATTAACAATTTCATTGGTGCCGGCGGGGATCGAACTCGGGTCTGCATGTCTGAGAAATTAAAAAATATATATTTCGAAGAAATGTGAAGTTCGTCAACACGCATTGAGGCAGCGTGGCGGACATTTCCTTGCCTTAAAACCCTCTCAGAAATTAGAGGAGGCCTGTGCCCAGCAGTGGGACGTATATAGGCTGTAACTTTACTTTTTTTTACTTTTATAAATATGTTATTTTACCGACGAAAATTTTAAAGAAAAAAAAGTAGTTCAAGTTATTTCTTATATCATCAGCTATCTGCCAGTGAAAGTCCCGTCAAAATAGATCCAGCTTTTTCGGAGATTAGCTGGAACAAACAGACAGACAGTCAGACCGACAGACAGACAAAAAATTTAAAAATTGTGTTTTTGTTACTAGTACTTTCATATGCATTTAATAAAAATCTGTTATTTTAACATTACAAACAGACACTTCAATTTTATTTATTTGTAGATATAGATATAAGATATTATTCATATTGGTGTCATTTTAAAGGGAATATCATGTACTATTATAATAATAAATAATTTTCTCCAGTAAATATTATACTTTTCTTGTAAAACTCGAAATAACAAATAAATACGATTTATTTTTATATTCCCATATGCTTTATTTTAATCCTTTATTTTTTATTTGACCAATTTTCTTTTAACAACAGCTCTTTTTGCGAATATTTTTATTTGAATGTTAGGTATAACTCGTACGAATTAACTTGAGACCTGGGCCGATGACGTAATTGTCAATGTACGGTGTGCAAAATAATGCGTCGTAATATTTTTTTATTTGAAATTTGTGAGATTTGCATGAGATTATTAATAAAAACAAAATAAAATGTTCTGGCAAGGGGTGAAGTAATAAGTGATATACTGTTGCCATTTTTATATATTTTAAATATTTATTTTTTATAATATATATAATATTATTTTTAGTTAACGCGTCAAGGAAGGACAAAGAAATAAACATACACACTTTCTCATTTATAATGTTATTAATTTATTTATTATACACTTTATTGCACTATAAAAAGTGTTACAGATTTGTACACAATAAAAATACAAAGCATAACAGGCGACCTTATTGCTAAAAAGCAATCTCTCCCAGGCAATCTTAGGGTGAAAATGAATCAATCTTGGATAAGCGGAACAGCACAAACTATGTAAAATCAAGGAATAGAAGTAAGGAATAGAAGTAAGGAATATTTATTATTCATTGTCACTGTATACGATCGGTTCTATTCCGTCCATTAGATCGTCCTCACTTTCACTCTCTGAGCTGGATTCTTCCCCTCCGAGGGATATAATTAATTCTCTCTGTTGGATTTCTCCAAGTCTATCACTCTCCCAGTATTCATTTTCTAATCTTTCGATATGGTTAATTTCTTTCTTCCAATCGGAAGCCGTTATAGACTGTATTGCGTCTCTTGTCAAACCCTCTATTTCCCTTTCAAACTGGTTAACATTTTTAGCTGCCACCCTTTGTTTTATTAAGTTCCATATATATTCGATAGGGTTCAAATCACAATGGTAGGGTGGCAGCCGTAATACCTCGTGTCCATGGTCCCTCATGAGTTCGTCCACTATATATTTTTTCGGTGGTTTATTGAGCAGTATTATATGGTACAGTTCCGGTTTCGTCATTTTTTCATCAAAAGGAATGTTGTTTTTCCGAAGCCAATTCTGCATCTCACCTTTCAGGGCCGAGCTCACGGGTGGTTTTTCAGACTGCGTTGAGTGGTAGGGAGCATTGTCTATAACGACGAGACTGTTTTGAGGTAAGTTTGGGATTAGTTTTTCTGTCAACCACTTTTTAAAGTTTTTACTATCCATTTCGTGATGGTAGTCCCCGGCATTACTTTTGCATTTGTAAAGCAATTCGGCACCAGGGATAAAGCCGTTTTCACCGCCAGCGTGCACCAATATCCACCGCTGTCCTGGATTATCATTTTTTCTAATGCTTGCGTCATTGTTATTTTGCCAGCATTTGCGCACGGTATAGTGGGAGTGAATCCATGTTTCGTCTAAATAAGTTACGGGTTTTTTGTCCACCCCAAGTTCATTGTTTTCTTTCTTCCTTCGTAAATAACGGGCTCTCCAGGCAGCAATGTCTGGCTTTTGTATTAAGACTTGTCTTGCGTTCTTACATTTTTTTAAATTTGTATCCCAATTAGTCAACGAGTATTCGTTGTAACGTGGTTTTTTCACCTGTAAAATAAAGATTTTATTTTTAATTTTTAGTTATCGCGTGGTATTTTTTCAAAAAATAATTTAAAATTAAATATCTCAGAAATGGTTCACTTTTGCATATGGGTGTCCATACATAAAATTGTTGCAAATTACCAGTTCTAGCACCCCTAACAAGATTATGCTTGAATTAAATGTCACCTTGTATATGATATGACCTAAAGTATGATATATAATACATATAAAAAATGTCAATAAATATGGGTACGTACCTGGAAAATTTAGATCTGCTTTTGCAGCCGTTAAAATCTTTTTCAATGTTGGAATTTCTTTCCGTACTGTATAGAAACTGTTGACAAGGTTTCTTAGAGCACACAGATCAAAATTGTCGAGTTCAATTTTTTTTGAGCTCTGTTTCCTTTTTTTCCTGGAGTTGATAGTTTAAGTTCTGGTCTTGCTTGAGAAGTACATGGTTCCGATACTACTGTGACATCATCATTTTGGTCTTGAGAAATTGACTGAACTTTTTTCGCCTCGTTTTTCATTCTTAGTAGTGTTGCCTTTGATATGCCTGTTGCTGCACAAGCCCTCTTTAAAGCTTGGTCCACAGGAATAAGAAACTTTTTATTTGATTTTTCATCTTCGAAAAATTTTAAAACTTTTAGAGCAAGTGTCCGTGCTTGGCTATGTATTGTCTTTCCTCCCATCTTTTTTAAAAATAAAAAAGGCGGAGTAACTCCTAAGCGTCACAAGAAAACGGCACAACACAACGTCCAAACTTAACAATAAAACAACGCAATTAACAACAAACAGATAAAATAACGTTCAAGTATAACAAAAACAAACAAAAGTCCAAACCAAACAACAAACAATTATCAAAAATATCGAACTAGAGTCGAGACGCGTATCCGTAACAAAAATGCTATCGGTACTGAGCGCGCACGGCCAGCGCGAGACGCGGTGCGGGGAGTCGGGAAGGGGGTCGCATTCCAGCGGAGTCTCAAGTTAATTCGTACGTGTTGTAGGTACCTATTCAGTTTTTCAGTAGTAATCGTTTTTGTTGCGACAGTCTCGCGCGGTCGTAAAAAAAAGTTACTGCGCGGACAGGTGGGACGAGAATCACTTGCGCGGCGTGGACGGTGGATAGGTACCTACCTACTGTTACTACCTAGATACCCACAACCTACTATACAACAAAATTTGTCGCTGCGTCGTGGACACTAAAATCTAAACTGCCTACCTACCTGCCTAAGTACGTCGGTACTAAGGAAACAGTCTTGACGGGTCACTTGTCTTGTTACATCTAGTGATATTGTGTGTATATAAAAAAAGTAAGAAGACAGGTAAGTATTTTTGGTAAAACAATTTATAGGTAGGCAGAACTAATTACAATTATTATCTAAATATTATAAATGCGAAAGTTTGGATTGAAAGATTTGTGTTACGCAATCACGCCAGAACAGCTGAAGGGATCTGGATGATATTTAGCTCAGAGATAGGTTATACCTGGTCTGGAATAACACATTTGATACCGTTTATTCAGGTATTTCGTTCCTGTGGGATAATTTTAGAGTTCACGCGTTTGAAGCCACTGGCAACACTAGTATGGATATAAATTGCGATGACTGTTCCAGTTCATGCTTCGGCGTCGAGAACTCTTGAGTGATCGCTGCATGACCACCCGGGGAAAACAAAACATAATAAAATAAGCAATCTATATTAGGTATCTATAGAGCCATAGAGGTATAGTATAAAGCGATAACGCAGCGTCTAATAATTTAGTACGAGTTTGTAGGTAGGTACTGCTGATTTCTCAGCAAGCGTCGAGCGGCACAGAATAGGGTGGTATGTATGTGTGCATCGTGTTCGTGTAACTTCGTTTTTGTTCTAACGGTTCGGAACGCCGTACGAACAAGACGTGCGTTCTAACTGCTCTTCACTGATACTATCTCTGTCGGGCACGATGCCAGGTGAGACAACGTGCTTTTTGGCCGCGCCCACCAATGAGTTTGAGCCCGCGACTTGTGCCACCTTAAGATGAACATGGACAAAACAAAGATCATATTTAATGTCCACGTCACACCTATGCCGGTAGTTGACGGGAGCGGGGGAATGGGAGGGGAATTAGGACATCTAGCATACTAGCATAGATTATACACAAATTGTATGAAGCAGGCACTTTCTGTGAAGTAGAAGTAGGTACCTATCGGCCGTTTTGTAATTTCCAGTTGAGTTTAGTTTGCTTTTACTTTCGATTTTTGAGTTTATTGTTATGTTTTATTAAGTTTATATTTGATAGGTAATTGTAGAGTTTGTTTATTTAAATTGCCATAATGAACAAAAATATCTTAAGTCAAGTCAAGCGAATGCTTTAGTCATTCGCCTTCAAGATAATTTTAAGCGAGAACAACAAAATGGCGGAATAAACATAAAATTAATTATTTCCTTTTATTTAATTTTACCACTTTCTCTGTTTATTTATTTATTTCTTTATTATAGTACATCAATCGTAAGCTACTTAAATTTAGTACAGATTAATACAATGGTATTGTACCACACATACTGAAATATAATATATATATCGCAGTATATTACGTCCGATCATGAGGCACAATTCCAGTAATAAAAAAAATTACCACAAATTATTACAAAACCGCTTTCAGTACCTAGAAGATTGCAATTCAATGGAAGATATAAATGACAAGCTCTTGGAAACTGTTCATGCGGTCGGAGCTAAGTTCTGCAAGACCCGCCGCATAAGAATCTCCGATCACACTCTTAATCTCATGGCTGTCAGACGGTTGATGAAGCTGCATTCGTCAGCAGATTTGACAGCATACAGGCAACTGAACAGACAGATCTCCTAGTGCGTGCGGCGGGACGTATGCAACTTTAATACTGCTCGTATTGAAGAAGCGATCGAGCGGATCCAGAGCTCCAAAGTATTTGCCAGAAATCTATCTGCCAGAAAGAGATTCACCTTCGATTTGCCGACGATATAGTCCTTGTGACAGAATCGCTGGAGGACCTAAGCACTATGCTCTATGACCTCAAAGGTGTCCCCCAATGAATAGGTCTTCTGATGAACATGGACAACTCGCTGAGCGACTTTGAGGACACTCAAAGTCGCTCAGCGAGCTATGGAGAGGGCTATGCTCGGGGTTTCTCTGCGTGATAAACTTAGAAATGAGGATATCCGCAGTAGAACCAGAGTGACCGACATAGCCCAACAGGTTAGTAAGCTGAAGTGACAATGGCATATAGCTCGAAGAACCGACAACCGTTGGGGAAAAAAGATTCTCGAGTGGCAGCCTCATACCGGTAGGCATAGTGTAGGGCGACCCCCCACTAGATGGAGTGACGACCTGGTAAGACATGCAGGAAGTCGATGGATGCAGGTGGCTCAGGACCGTGCTTTGTGGCATACTTTGGGGGAGGCCTATGTTCAGCAGTGGACTTGTGAAGGGCTGTAATGAGGATGATGATGGGGTAGGCAAGCAGGTCTATGTTCAGTTGTTTACACGTTGATATATTAGTTGATTGTTATGGCACTCACCTATACATAATACTAATATAGACTAGTAACATTTAACAAGAAATTGGTATATAATTATTTCGCAAATACCACACAACTTTACGGTGAGGGTGCCCTTATTAAAAATGTAAAATTTACTTTAATGTAATGAGCGTAATGCACGATAATATAAGCTCATTAAATTGGTGTAAGTATTTGGTTCAGTAAATAGCTTGTATCTGTCAAAGGAGATCATTTTCGTGTAACATACATGAAAATGATCATTACTGTTTCATATTCCAGTTTGTGTTGATGATTGTCATTGGCGTCTATTTCAAAGAGCAGATATTATCATTAGAGCTACACCTAAATATGTACCTTGTAATAATAAATCTATCCAACATCCGTAATGAAGAGTGTGCAGCACTCGGGTCAGTGGGGCCTCCTTTAGGAGGTTGGTGCGTGCGCGCGGTACCGCGAACAGCGGCGGCCGCTTCCGGTAATGTAAGTGTATATGGGCTACAGCATCCACTTGTACCGTCAGGTGGGCTGTACCATAGATAAATAAATATGTAGCAAGCTAGGCTGTACGCTCGTTTGTCACTTATTTCTATACTAGCTGTTTCCCACAACTTCGTCCGCGTGGAAACATACAAACAGACCAAAATTTTAAAAATTGTCTTTTGGTTACCGTATAAATTTTCAATTTATTTCTGAACTTATTATATTCTGAATTTAGTAAAAGGCTGTCATTTAACCATTACAAACAGACACTTCCAATCTTATTCATTTCTATAGATATGTATAGATAAAAAACTAGACTTTTAACATGCCAAAATCGGTCACTGCCACAGGACGTTTCTGATATTCTAAATTTTTTTTTTTTATTTTTTTTTATTAATCATATTATTTTACTACTACAACAGTAAGATTTTGTTTTTTTTTTAATTTTGTAAGTTTTCATGTTCAAAAGTCCTTAAATATAAAAAAAAAGAATTGCAAAGGACTAGGTTTATCTCTTGGTTAGATGTTTTTAAACGTAGTTAAAAAAATCTCCTTTGTCCTGAAGTCGGAAGATCATTTAAAATGAAAAAGTATTCATATTACTAGTAGTTACAGAGTTCAGATGTAAGAGTGAAGATTATTCTTGATTCTGATTAGAAGAAGGAAGCTTTAGCTTTAAATTTTAGAGTACATAAAAAAATGAGTTTCTGTGTTTGAAAGAAATAAGATTTCGTTCAAATTCGAAATGTAAAATGAAGGTTTTGTAGGGCTGTTATAACTTAATATTAAAAATTTGCACAAAACATATCAAATGAACTGAATTTTGTATTTAGTTTATTCAATAGGAAATTTCATTGGATCGGAAATTGGATTTTTCGCGCACAGATTTCGGCGCAAACGTTGAAATCAATTTATGGTATAGCATATTTATTATATTTGTCGACAATTATATCAATTATATGCAATACATTTTTATGTAGCAACGAAATACAGGAATTCATGAGAGATAGAGATACAGAACTAGATTTTTTGTTTCCAAAAATGGAATAGGAATATCGTTACACTAAGACTAAGTCCGTTTAGATTACCTTAGCCAACATCATCCTCAAACCATTTTTTCACGTGATAAAAAGCCATGCTGCAGCTATATTATTATAGTTGTATCACGAATGAGTCGGCGCGACCGCGGTAGGTCCGTGCTCTCACAGAATACCATCGCAAAATAGCAGCCTAATGCTCCTGTGTTTCGTATAGTGAGTTTGGAGAACCGGAGACCCTTTTATTGAAAACAAGGCATTCCATCTCAGTCCTCAGTACAACGCGTCTGTTCTTAATCGAGGATAAATCAGGAAGAATTTGACGATACGTATATGGTACGTGGACTGTTTATAGGGAGAGATGAAGAAGAATAACTAAGAGAAAATAATTTGTTATTAAACTTTTATTAGCTCAATGTAAGAATTTTTAATATTAATAAATAAAAAGATTTAATCATTTTAAACAATTATCAACAAGAATGAAAAATTTTCTTATTATTCTCATTTACATTTATATATCTTTGCATTTCAAACTCTGAAAATCTCATTTCCCGTTTGCAGCGCAAGGACAAAGAATAAAGAAGTTTTAAATGGACTTAATTAAAATGTACTGTGTTTTATAAAAGTTATATTATTTCAGTTTATATGTGCCTTGCTATAACTTTTATTATAATTATGGTTTTATGGTAATTTTGTCTTGATGGTATGTATGGTATGTATGTATATCTTCGAAATTCTATTAGTGAAAACAAATGATTGTGTATAAAAATCTAAGTGAAGATTTAGCAATAAATAAAGACTTTTTTATTGATTTTTAACAATCTTCGATACTGCGACTTTATTTGTCGCTGTGACTGCAGCCGCCTTCATTAGTCGTCAAAAACATACTGCGAAGTTTGTCACAGCAAGTAAGTTAAAAATAGCGAGACTGTTGGCGCTGTCATATATTTAGCACAGATGCCACCTTCTAGCAGTGATATCTTCCTTGCAGATATCGATCATGGCTGTACGTGCCAAATAGTATTGGCGAGGGCTATATTATAACAGTAACAATCAAATTGCGACTATGAACTAAATTAATTGTTAACAATGATGGCATCAAAATAAATTAAGGTATATTACAGCATAATTTAACCGGGAGTTGCTGAGACCGAACTTTAGGTTGAAATTAACAAAAGTGCTTACGGCTTATCTGGAGTTGCATGTTTACTCAAATTGCCTCTTAGTTACTTTAGTTCAGACAGTGAACTTATCTAATTTCTGGTTTAATCAGTACCGGATCTACGATTTTTTTTAACCGGGGCAAAAACTTGATAGTGGCGCCTCCTCTCTCCAGAACGCTGATTTTAGATAACTTGTTAAAAAAAACTCACAAATACATAATGGGTGGCATTTAGCTAATAACTTTTTCGTTTGTGTAACAGAAAATTATATATAGACATACCTATAACTATAACATATATAAACATACCTACTAGGCTGCACTAAAAGTATCGGGAATGGAATATTTCCACTGTTCCTGTCTTAATATGACAAGAACAGTGGAAATATTCCATTCCCGATCTTTTTAATTGAAAACTCATTGGTTTTAAAAATCGAATACCATTTATTTATTTAAAAAAAGATTCTCGGGCTTATCACAAGGTTTTGTCAAACTTGTTTAGTCGTTGAGAAAATGGAATTGACTCGAGGAAATTCAAGAGCGATGATTTATTATGACTTTCGAAGTGGTTTAACACAAAACAGTGTGTTAACTGGGTGATTTCTGCATTTAGTAATGAAGCCACATCCAAAACCACAATTTATCGCTGATTTGCTGAATTTCAACGTGGACGTGTCAAGCTCAGTGATAATCCCCGTCAAGGTCGTCCAATAACTGCAGTCACCCAAGAAAACGTTGATGCTGTGCGTAAGCTGATTGAGGAAGATTGATATGTGACATACCGCGAAATTCAGGCAACTTTAGAAATTGGCATGAGTCAAATACAAATAATCTTGTATGAACATTTAGGTGTAATAAAGTTGTTTTCCCGATGGATACCGCATTCGCTCTGTGAAGAGCAAAAAGCGGCTCGCGTTACTTAGTGCGTCAGAACTCTCGAAAGATTCCACGCAGGATCCTCAAATGCTGTATACAACATCGTATCAGGTGACGAATCCTGGATATACGCGTACGAACCCGAAACAAAAAACCAGTCAGGAGTTTGGGTGTTCGAAAATGAGTTAAAGCCAACAAAAATTGTTCGTTCACGGAGTGTTGCAAAAAAAAATGGTGGCCACGTTTGTCTCCAAAACCGGCCATGTTACGAATATTCCTCTTGAGGGACAAAGAACGGTTAATTCAGAATGGTATGCTAGCATTTGTTTGCCACAGGTCGTTTCTGAACTCCGTAAAGAGAACTGCAACCGCCGCATCATCCTCCATCACGACAATGCGAGTTCTCACACCGCACACAGAACAAAAGAGTTTTTAGAGCAAGAAAACATAGAATTATTAGACCATCCGCCGTACAGCCCCAACCTAAGCCCTAATGATTTCTATACTTTCCCTAAAATAAAGAATAAATTGCGTGGACAGAGATTTTCATCACCTGAAGAAGCTGTGGACGCCTACAAAACGGCCATTTTGGAGACCCCAACTTCCGAATGGAATGGTTGCTTCAATGATTGGTTCCATCGTATGGAAAAATGTGTCAAATTTTGCGGAGAATACTTCAAAAAGCAATAAATACATTTTTAAATAGTAATGTTGTGTCACTTCCTTGATTTCCGAAATTTTCAGTGCCGCCCTCGTATAACTATGAAAGAAAACAGACAGAGAGAGACAGAATCAAGATGTTTAGAAACTTTAGGTCTCAGCATCGTTTTCTCTCCAATCTTCCTACAGATTTATACGACGTGCTTTCTTTTCTGCGAAAGAATCTATTAGCTCATCAAAGTCTGTCTCAAAGTCAGTTTTATTTTCAATGGCTAGGTTCGCGAGGCCAAATAGATGTTCCTGACTCGCTGTGAAACGCAGATAGATAGATGCAAATAATTGAATATTTGCAGCTGAAGCTTCGCTCACAGCTTGCAGATGTCGTAGTTAATGTGCAGTATATTCTTAAAGCTATACTAACATAAGGACACTACTAGGAAGTGATGCTTGTACAGATGTTGTAACAAGTCGAATATACTTGATTTTTTATTAATTTCGGATACTAGTATAAATACTACTATTTAAGAAAGGGCAATGTCGTGGCAAAAATCAACTGGACAAGTCTTTCGCATATTTTTGAGCTATATTGGCTCCATTTTTTCGCAGATCCTCAGTCGACTTATCTTAAAACGCGTGGCCACTAAGGTAGGCAAAATTTTCATCTAGACTCTTTGCGCTCTCTACTCTTGTTATATTCTTTTCGTGGTAGACAACGCTGCAGCTATGTTGTAGTTGTAGCACAAATGGGTCAGCACAACCGAGGCAGGACCACGCTCTCACAGAATACCAGCGTGACAATGCATTTGCATTTTGATCCTTAGTTGAGGATAAATGTGGATGTCTATGGGTCACAGCATCCACTTACCATCAGGTGGACTTTGTGCTCGTTTGTCACCCAATCAATGCTAGAAAAGAAAATCTGTTAAAATTTTGCCAAACACTATTTTTATATCTTTGGAAAATAAAAAATTTGGATATAGCGTTCTTGATTCTTCCTCGCAGATTTTATTGTGTTGCGTTTTCTTTATGGAGATTTGTTTGATTTTAAGGACTGGCTCGATTTCTAACTTTTCTAATAAAAGTGCAGCTTCTTTGAACCAATGTTCTATTGGTTTTTCTTTCATTCCCTGCAAGATTTTAACAAGACCTTGCGTTATCGCCACAGAATGCGAAATGATAATATCCTCTTTTTTGTATTTCAACGTTCACTCTACCTCTATTGATTTCTCTAAGAATATTATCCCAAAATGTTAAGTAGAGGATAAATTTAAAATGCATCACCGCATGTTGTGAAAACCAGTTTCATAATTGGATTCTGCGACTGGTCAAGATTTTTCAATTTCTTCCAGAACGTTGACAGTTTCCGGTAAATTAATAGATCACTTCCTTTTAAGTTTGTTTATGTACATTTTTGCATTTTTTCTACCATGTGGTGGATCCAACAAAGAAACAATAAAGTTTATGTACGAGCCCAAATAGGCTAACTGGATTTAATAGTATGTTAGACATGGTACATATTTTACCAGCTCGTTTATTTGCGAAACTCTAGATTGGACTTCTAGATCCATTATCGTAAGATTATCTACGACATTTTTGCACATCTAAACCGTCAGCTTTCTCTTTTGCTGTGTAATTTATTCTCCAGTCTTTCCATCAACTTCAAAAAAATCAGTAAAAATTTCTTTTGTTTAACGTCCAGATTTAAATATTTTTATAAATTAAATCAACCTAACTCATTTGTTCCGTGTGAGATGACATCTGGAGTGCAGTCAAACATGATGGTGAAATAGTTGGCTTCCTTGATGACATTGGTAATGGTATTTTGAACTTTGTTTAATATATTACCGATAATTTCATTTTGTATTCGATAAACAGGATACATGTCCTTTTTTACGGGGTCTAGGTGGTATTTGAAAGTACGATCGTAATCATTTAAATTAAAATTTCCGCCGTTAAATGTTGCTGACAATTTACTGCGCATTTCGAAATGAACCCTTAGGATGTGTTCAAAAACCAACTGGGCGTTTTAACATCAAGTGAAAAATTGATAGAGCAACGTGCGTTGGATACTACACGTCTTGTGGAGCAAGCTATTTCTTAAATTCGAATTATAATATAATTTTGGCGCCCCCTGAAACTGCCGCCCGGGGCCGGTGCCCCGGTTTGCCCCCCCCCCCCTAGATCCGGGGCTGGGTTTAATTATGATATTAGTTATTCGTAGGTACAGACATTAGACTTCTAAAATTATATAAAATATTAATCGAATGTAAGGTAATATTCCCGCAACATATATATTAGCCGTATAGCGGCAAAAGAACCTATCTTAAGCTCCGTAAGTGCTTAATATAAAATGGCTGGTTTTATTTTCGCTCAAAGGCCATTCAGCGATAGCTATTCACTATCCAGTAAGTAAACGCAGCCAGTGTTCTTAACTCTATATCGAGGGGAGTGGGACTTTATGATAATTCAAGTTATTCAATTTAGTTTTTTTTATTACGGTAATAAATATTGGATATATTCGAATGATATGTAAGTACTTTTACTACTCAGCATTCACTTTATTTGTAAATTAACTGGAAGCCGAACTTCAAAAAAATCCGTTATTATCAGCAACAGTCATTTGCAGCATAAGTAAGTGAAAATCCATTTGTTTTTGTAATGTTCTTAAAGTCAAATCATATTGCCATTATTAAGTACTAATTTATACCGTTTCTTTGTGAGCGTGAACTTCGCTTTACCAACACGTGGTCTATGCCAAAATCCGCTAAACGGGTCAAATTCAAGATTACCTACCTCATTATTTGTATCTCTATAACATAAGTTTTTCTTAGCAGTAGCGAAGCCTCCACAGAAGCCGAAAAGCCGGGCTTGCCTTATCAAACTAAATCAATCAATAATATCAATCAATAATATCAAGTAATAATATCAACTAATAATATAACTCGTAAACTGTTTCAAACTATTTCAAACTTCCCGCGCACTCCACTGTTCGACACAGGTCGACCAATGACCTCGTATTGCGATACTGCTGCTGTCATAAAAATGAGTTTTAATAGAGTGATTAGTTGTCTCTCTCGCTCGCGTGGGCTTTTTACGGGGCTTTCAAGAAGACGATCGCTCTCTTTCTAACCTGTGGCAAAATATTCTATAATGAAATATAATTACAATTGTATATATAGCAATTAGTATAGAGAGTTAAGCCAGGCTTTAGGAATGAAGTTGTCGAGAGCGGAGGCGCGCGGGCAATACGTGTGCAAGTTCATTTCATATTTCAATGTTTATTTACTCTGTGTGTTTAGCTTAAGCTATTTAATATTGCGAATTGAAATTTTATGCTTTTTTACACATTTTTAGTGAAAATGGAGGATAATAGTGTTCCTTGTGATGAATTGAAGTGTGTTAAAATGCTAATCGGAGAGGAAAAGTAAAATCTTTGAACTTTATTGAGATAATACACAAGGTCAAGAGTGTATTTCAGACTTATCAATTATCGCAATTAAAAAACAGTTATTGGTACAATTAAAACGTTAAAATGGTCATCAACAATTTACGTGGACGTAATTAAATATTTCCTTAAGAAAGAGAAACGATTCCATTTAGAATGTAAATAATTTTTTTTAAACTTTGTACATAGTTTGTACTTTGTTCATGTTTTACTTTTGTTCATGTATTATATTGTATGTAAATATCTTTTTCTTTCGCTCAAACTAACCCAAACGGCTTTCTTCAAAGCCACCGAAGATATGCAATTGCTGATATGTAATACAAACTATCTAGCAGTAGTATGCCTTATGTGTGCTTTGTTAAACACGTCCTTGACAGCACTGAATATAAAACTGAAGAGTGGAGACAGATCAAGATTGGTGTATTTTTATAAAACTGCTAAAAACAACAATCTATATTTTTTATCAATTTATATCTTAGGCTTGCCCTAGTTTGGAGCTCTAGCTTCGCCACTGTTTCTTAGTACTATTTTTTACGTAGATATGAGAATACTTCAATACTGACGTAATAATTGAAATTCAGTTTTTTTAAGAGGTTAGTTTTGAAAATGGAAAGCTAAAAATATATATTTCAGATACAAAATATATTGAAGCACCTATAAACCTTTATTTTGAATTTAATTTAATTTTACCTTAAAACAGCTGTTTCTGTAGAGTCACAAATATTGTTAGTAAAGTATGATTGGGGAAACTTTTTTGCCTGGAATTTGGAAACTTGAAATCCTGGCCTCATTGAATGAACGAAGGACTTTCTGAGCGAACTGTCACTCCGAGTTGTCGTTGATGGCTGCTTGT
The DNA here is from genome assembly GCA_907164705.1 of Parnassius apollo. Taxonomy (NCBI): domain Eukaryota; kingdom Metazoa; phylum Arthropoda; class Insecta; order Lepidoptera; family Papilionidae; genus Parnassius; species Parnassius apollo. Next base: position 2,796,936 of record CAJQZP010001486.1, on the reverse strand, counting down.
CCGATGCTAAGGCGATTAACACTGAATGTCCTCTGTTCAATTAGGGAACATGTAATAGGCACGAAATTGTTTTAAAATCAAAATGTAAACTAAATTGTTGGTGATCGGGTCGCGCGCTATCGGCGAGTGACGGTCTTAAGCGCTTATTACATTATACAATTTTTAGAAAATCTAATTAGGAACCTAAATTGGAAGCTAGTGATCACATTACACTAAATTGAATTCGAAGCGCATTCGTAAAGAAGTATCGACGGGGTTGCACGTTTGAACGATGGCGCCGTATTTATCAAAGCAGTTTATGTAGCAAAAAGGACTTGCCTTAGCCGTGGTGGGAACAATGGATATTAGAAAAAGAGAAAAGAGTACTTGTCATTGAGAAAAAAACTGTCCAATATGAATACAATTATATATTTTAGATTCTATGCAGTTTTTTTATAGGATAGGGTGACAAACTAGCACACAGTCCACCTGATGGTAAGTGGTTGCTGCGGCCCTTGGACATCTACATCTATCTCCGATTACAAATCAAAATGCAGATGCGTTGTCACCTGTGACGACTAGGATGGAATGTCTCATTTCCAGTAAAAAGGGTCTCCGGTTCTCTACACACACCATACGAAACACAGCAACATTAAGCTACTATTTTACGCTGGTATTCTGTGAGAGCGTGGCCCTTCTCCGGTCGAGCCGACCCATTCGTGCTACAACTATACTACTAATATAACTGCAGTATGGCTCTACCACCTACAAAACAGTTTGATTATTTGTTAAGTTTGGTATCCAAACATATTGAAAAAGAAGTCACGATATTTCGATAAAGTGTGAGTGCTAAAGAATCTTTGGTGGTGACATTACGTTTTATAGCCACCGGAAATTAATATTAAGATTTAAAGTACTGCTCTTTGATATCAGAACCGCTTCTATCAAAACTTCAGACATCCGCTTGTATCAAAACGCGGGCCACATAGTCATTAGTCAGTAATCTATGGCGCGGGCGCCGACTGGTTGTTGTAAATCGTAACGTTACAATTACACTGTCCTAAATTGTAAACAATTTAGGATATAGAGCGGTCGGGAGCTCCAATTTGACTAAATCGGATCCTAACTGTTCTAACTACGATTACACCTTCCTACTTCCTAATTAGATTTTCTAAAAATTGTATAATGTAATAAGCGCTTTAGGCGCAGTGGTGAGAAACCCTCCCCGCGCTTCTCGTACTCCCCGCGAACACCTTCGGTGCTGTCGTAACAGCACCGACATCCTCAGTCGTCCGTTCTCTCTCTATCTTCCTGCTGCATATTAATGATCTGCTTATTTCCAGCCAAGTAAAGAAAAGAGGAAATTAGTTAATGACTTTTAACAACATATATACTACTTTTTCCAGACTAAGAAAGTGAATAACTGCGTATGAGGTATTTTAAAATAAACATCCAAAATAAAGAAAAACATTTTATGTAATGGTTGTAATGTGACTACGTGTGAGCTATTTGAAAATAAACATCCAAAATAAGGAAAAGTATTATTTTATGTAATGGTTGTAATGCGACTGCGTATGAGGTATTTGAAAATGATCATCCAAAATAAGATTAAAACTACTTTTACGGATTTTTTCGCGTTTATTTTTACTTTTTATTTACTTTTATTTATAATTCCCGACGTTTCGGGTGCTTTCCAGCACCCATGGTCACGGGGGACTGAGATGACTGGCGTCCCGATGTCATTGTAAGACCCGGAGTACCTTCAGCTTTTTTAATTATTGTTCGGATCATAGACAATAATTAAAAAAGCTGAAGGTACTCCGGGTTTAACAATGACATCGGGACGTCAGTCATCTCAGTCCCCACCATGGGTGCTGGAAAGCACCCGAAACGTCGGGAATTAAAAATAAAAGTAAATAAAAAGTAAAAATAAACGCGAAAAAATCCGTAAAAGTAGTTTTAATCATCCAAAATAAGGAAAAATATTATTTTGGATGTTTATTTTCAAATAGGTACCTCATACGCAGTCGCATTACAACCATTACGATTTAGTGTGTGTCAACTTCATGTATTATCATTTATGATTTGTTACCGTTATCCCAATTCCTATCATAAACATCAAAACATAAAATCATATCGTATAAAAGATAAGACGAGAATTTCTGAAATTGGCAGTATGAGATATAGCCCGTATTTTTCTTATTGCATGCTTTTTATTATTACATACCTATATAATATTTAAAATTTTACTTTAAAATTTTCACCCTTTATTATAATTTAATTCGTAGAAAACCTTTGTTTGATGTTAACAGAAAAGAAAATAACGTTGCAGAGATATCATATAAGTCAAAATGTTATCCTTGTTATATAATATTGTTGCGGTTATGACTCGAGCATAAGTATCATTACATTTCCTCCAAGATACAAATGTAGCAATTTAGAACAGTTACTTATATGTAATATTAAGGTGAAACCTCGAAAATTTGGTGGTTTTTCTATTTAACATATTTTTATAGATTACAAACCAAAATTCTGGTATATGAATTTTTGACTGTATGACCTTGAATTGCATTGCAAGGAAAACACGATATCATGTAATTTTCTCGATAGAAAAAAATTGCAAAGTAGGCTCAAATTATTTACATTTCTCCATGACCACTATATTCTTACGAATAAGTTCATGGAATTATTTTAAGTTATAGTAAATAATCATATCTAAGTTCACATAAACCAGTTTTTTAAGCCATAACGAAGTTTTGTTAAAATAAATAAAAATGTTGTTTGGCGCTTACTTAGTTTTTTTCCGAGCGCTTGCACGGTATGGCTATCTCATAATTTGCGTACCATGAAATAAAATGATATCATTGCATCACTTTCATTTTGACACTCCCTCAGTCGTCCGTTAGCCTTACCGATAAAGGAATAAGCCGCGTCCTCTTAATGTAATTGGGAAATCGGAGGCAGATCTCAGCTATGGTTTAGTCGCTCCTGTAAAATAGCACCACGCCCGGTAGCACTCCTGCTACCGGACGTGGGCTGACACATCAACATCCCGGGATGTAAACACCAGCGCCCTAAAGGAGAAGTATAATTCCGCCTCCAGGTCCTTCAAAAGAGTCATTGCCAAGGCAAAGTCAGAGCACTGAGAGTTGAGAATTGGCGAGAAACTAGTTCACCTTCCTTATGCACCCCTGCATTCTGGTCTATCGCCAAGGCTGTCCAAGGGAATCTCCTCCATCTCTGCACAGGGAGAACGACTCACTGGCCCATGCCGCAAAGGAGAAAGCCGATCTGTCTTTGCGTCCAACTCGACTCTCGATGACGGGGGGAGCACACCGCTGACCATCCCGCGGTGTGAGTGCTCCATGCCGAATGTGCGGTTCTCACAGCGCTCGGTTCGTAAAGCACTCCTCTCCCTGGACATCCACAAGTCGAGTAGGCCCGAAGGATTCCCCCCAATTGTGCTGAGGACATGTGCTCTAGAGTTGGTACCGGTTCTAACGCGTCTTTTCTAGTACTCCTACTCCCTAGGCGTAGTCCCAAAATCATGGAAGACGGTTTTCGTCCACCCGATCCCTAAAAAAGGAGACCACTCAGATCCGTCAAACCACAGGCCTATCACCATCACCTCCTTATTCTCCAAAATAATGGAATCCATTACAAACTGCTAGCTCATGGGGTGCCTTGAGGATGACCAGCTAGTTAGCAACCGCCAATAAGGTTTTCGTTGGGGTTGATCAGCTGGTGATCTTTTGGTCTACCTGGCTCACCGATGGGTGGGAGCAGTGGAGTCAAAGGGGGAGGCATTGGCCGTTAGTTTGGAAATTGCGAAGGTCTTCGATCGGATTTGGCACAAAGCGCTTTTTTCAAAGCTTCATTCCTAAGGGCTTCCCGAGAAATTGTGGAATTGGATCGAAAGCTTTCTTGCAGATCAGAGCATCAAGGTCGTTGTAGACGGTGCATGCTCCGATTACAAGCCTATTAATGCTGGCGTTCCTCAAGGCTGCATGCTATCACCAACGCTGTTTATTCTGCATATCAATGATATGTTGCAAACCCGTAACATTCATTGCTATGCGGATGACAGCACTGGTGATGCTCTGTACACCGACCGTGCCAATATTTCTCGGGAAAATGCCTCCGAGTACCGGGACAAACATGTGTCTGAAGTCGAGTCTATGCTGACAAAGTCTCGGATTGGGGGCGACTAAATCTAGTCCTGTTTAACCCTCAGAAGACACAAGTTTGCGCGTTAACCGCTAAAAAGAACCTCTTCGTCGTATCTCCTCAGTTTCAAGGCACTCCCCTTATTGCCTCAGCTAGTATCGGAATCCTCGGCGTCGATATATCGAGTGACGTGCAGTTTCGTGGTCACTTGGAAGAGAAGGCCAAATTGGTCTCTAAAAAGCTTGGTGTGCTCAGCAGAACGGGACAGTATTTCATGCCGGCACACAGCCTTCAACTTTACAAGGCGCAGATTCGGCCTCACGAGGAATGCTGTCCCATCTCTGGGCGAGAGCTTCCTAGTGCCAGCTCCTTCCACTTGACCGTATCCAGCGCGGAGCAGCTTGAATCTTCGATGACCGAGCGCCTTCCGTTCGGTTCTATTCATTAGCGCTGCGAAGAGATGTTGCATCTCTTTGCATTTTTTTTCGCATCTGAGGAATTGTTCGGATTTATCTCGGCCGCCAAATTTTCATGAACGTACTACGCGACAAACCTCTCGATACCATCCACATCATCAGGATACAGGAGTTTTCATCCGCATACGACCTCTTTATGGAATAGTTTACTACCGGCGATTTTTCTGGACCGATACGACCTGGGGACCTACAAGAAAAGAGTTTACTCCTTTCTTAAGGCCGGCAACGCACCTGCAATTCCCCTGGTGTTACAGTTGTCATGGGCGGCGGTAGTCACTTAACATCAGGTGAACCGTATGCTCATTTGCCCCCTCTCCTATTAAAAAAATAAACGTTTGCACTTTGCCGATGAAATTGCAAGGTTGCAATCAGGCAAGGTTTGTAGTCGCACTTTTCAACGCCAAAAACCATTATTACAGAATGGGGTTATTAGAGTGGGTGGTCGTTTATTTAAATCTCATTTAAGCTTCGCTCAACGACATCCCATTGTTTTACCGCGTAAGGATCATATTTTGAATTTATTAGTCAATTATCACCATAAATTGAAATGTCACGCTGGCCCTGAATTGTTGATGTCCTTTTTGCGTAGGAATTATTGGGTTCTATCCGCTCGCAACTTAATTCTCTAATATCTCTTGTTTTCGAGTTCGTCCTAGGCCGTCTTTCCCGGAAATGACGGACCATAGGTCCTGTCGTGTAACACAATCTGCAAAGCTATTTATTCACACAGGTTCAGTTTTTGCTGGCCCGTTTAAGGTTAAGTTTGCTCGTGGACATGGTGTAAGATCCTCTCACTCGCGCTATACACATAGAGCTCCCCGGTGATCTAAGCATGGCTAGCTTCATGGCATGTACTCGCACAGATCGAGTGCGATATGAATAGCCGCCCTTTAAGCCATATGCTTTATATATATATATATATATAGAGGATGATAAACTCCATGTTCTTTCACGTTATACCTTAGGACAAGCTTGTGCAGTCATTTTGTAAGAATTGGAAGATGGAATATCTGCATACGTTGCAGTCGCGGCAGAAATGGTACACAACGAGAACGCGCCGCCTCTTTATTGGTCATTAGGAATCGTTCAAGAGGTTTTTCCTGGATCCGATGGAATAACGAGAATAGCTGTCGTTAAAACCGCGACCGGGTCATATTTGCTTCTTGTTGTACGTTTTGTCCTTTACCTAACCAATAGTTTTCAAATTGTTTTTCTAGGTTAGGTTAGTACGTACGTACTTAATTTAAACAAGTCTTAGTAGTAGCTTTAGTCAGTTTTGAAGGGAATCCTTCAAGCCGGTTGGTTTGTTTCAGATGGTTGCGCCAACGCGGTGTGCGTTTGCTTGCATTTTGTATTTTTCAATGTAATAATTAAGTTGGCCGGCATAACCTTCCCCCACATCCGTTCCTTCTCGCACAGGCCTGTTTAATGGGGGAAGGGAGGGGGGCTAGATATTGGTGGATGCATCCTCCTGCTTTGTTCCTCCAATGAGAGGCGCGCTCCGCTGAGGTGGAAGTGGAGACGGTAGGAGCTTTAAAAGGAGGTGTGCTGCCACCGTTCAGCCCAGTGCAATACAAATTTTGATCGTGTCCGCAAGCCGACAACGGTTCGCAGTTATCATCGTGCGCGCATGGCCGTAAAGCAGCTTCCCCAAGTAAGTGCCCGTCGCATAGTTTTGAGCTGTTTTTATTTTGTTGTTCCTTTCCGCAGCAGCTCTTAAGCCGTCGTGCCGGCTAAGGCATTAAATTAAATTTATACCGAGTCCTCCACGTGCCACGTCCATCATTTTGTTTTAGTTCATTTTGATTTACGCTAATACAGTCCACTTGATCGTTCGTCCCGCAATTTTCCGTTCATTTCCGCCCTTTCGTCATTCGCGCAACCAATTACAAAAAATTAAAAAAGCAAGTACATAATACCTACTTGGTATATAATAATAATAATAATAATCCACAACTATCTCACAACGCCATCTAGTCCCAAGCTAAGCAGAGTTTGTGTTATGGGTACTAGACAACTGATAAACATACTTATATATTTCTAAATACATAAATATTATAGGTAAATTACACCCAGACACAGAACAGATGATCGTGCTCATCACACAAACATTTGTCCTGGGTGGGAATCGAACCCACGACCTCCGGCATAGCAGTCAGGGTCACTAACCACTAGACCAACAGGCCTGTCAGAAAAAAAATACTTGAAGATTTGCCTTTTTATTATTAAATGAATTCTAAAAATACAAGACGATGTACTTTTTTCAATGGTTACGAGGATTACAAGATACAGGATTATTTTGCAATAACTGGCCAAATTTGCAGAGAAGATTCAAAATAAGTAATTGGAGAAAAATTAATAGAAAGAAAGAATATCTCAAAAATTCTGTTATTTTTATCTTTTAAATACAAAATGCGTGGTATTGCATTCTTTTAACTGATTTTACTGTAGACGCACACATTCGTAAGGGTTAATCGATAAGCAAAAACGCTGTTGACCATAAATCACATTCAATTTGGGAGAATTTCAATTAAAGTAGAATCCCTATTTATTTGTATTTAAAAAAATGCAATAACCGTATATCATTATTTATATATTTGAATTTAAGTTTAAAATTTGGCTTGTTTTAGAAAAATAACCCTGTATATACATATTATACAAGACACAATAAAGAAAAAAAGCAGTCGTGACATTAAAGGCACATTTTTCTCATTTGTCAAAAGCAAAAATGAGCGATATGGTATAATTTTAATACAAGCAAAAATTAAGCAAAACTAACGTTTAATCTAAAATAATTTATAATGAAAAAAAAAAAGTTCAAAAATTCATTTCCATGACTTTTTATTTAGCTAATTTTTAAAATTATAGGTGATGTCAATAATATTAAGGTACGTGAGGGTAATATGGTCACCTTAAGCTTTGCCGCCCTATGAAACCAAAACTAGGAAGATGACAGAGACAAAAACACAAAGTCGTATACTATAACTAATGTTTTGCACTGGGTTTTTCTATATTAATTTGTTTTTTTGTTGGAAAATTTGTTTAAAAACAAGTAAGCGTTGGCAATAATTAGGACAACTTTGAAATCTACTTAAAAAACCTAACCACACTATACCGTACGGTACTAAAATCGACTAAAGTATTTACTATAATGTCAACTATCAAAATAGCGTCGAAAAAGAAGCGCCTTTTTGACCTTTTATTTAGAGTAATTACATACATATGATAGTAATTACTCTGAGATATTTTATTATTTCATTGAATAATGTAGAGCTATCGTATCACAAAGCCATCTAACGCACATATTTCATCATAAAAGTGTCTGATATGACTTTAAATGTGTTTTATATCATATAACCGACATGTTCTCTCATAAAAGCGATTTATGAGGCAAGTATTGCAAAAATGCATTATGCCCATGAACCTGTATTACAAAGTACCTATTAAAAATCCTTGGTTACATATGCCAAAATCGTAAAAGCTGATGTATTTTTTATGTTTTATAAAACTTCGTTTATTGAATTGTAATTTTTCTACTTCTATACCAATTTGAATAGATTAAAGTTTTAGATAAGCGTAACATCGGTCATCGGATTACTTGTGACTTTATAGGTACCTATATATCTTGCGTGGTTGATAACCTAGGAAAGTATTCTGAAGTTATCATCGTGTTCTTTATGGCATGTAAAGGCTATCATCATCTTATCCTTCACCTACATAAGTTATTATATTAGACTGATATTCTATAAGATCACTTTCATCAACGAACGGCGCCCACATCACTTTAAAGGTGCGAGAAATGTGGATATTCATTCTGCCTACCAAACGTGAGGATTAACGCAAACCCTACCTGCAATGAGAGCAGCCTATGTCCAGCTGTGGCATTATATGTGCGGATAAAGAAAGAATAAAAATTTATATCTTTCCCCGATTCGTAGTGAGGCAGCACGATGAGTAGTATCATAGTAGGTGGTCACTTATGATATTTATTTATGTATTTGCGCACTATGTACAAACATTTTCGTATATTATGACGTTTATTTAATCTATCTAATTTTCTAAGTAGTTTGCAACGGGACATATTATTTAAAAAAAGAGTCCTGCTGGTTTTTTTTGCTAGCTCTTTCCAGGGCAGAGGCTTTTTTTGAACTGGTGGTAAAAGCATAATATGACTTTCAAAAATTATTACATGAAATCTACGTTGAATAAAAATTATTGTATTCTATTCTATTATGTTCTAATCTTTTAAAATAAATCCTGTCATCATAAAGGTCGACCAGCACATTTAAAATACACCCATTAGTTATTACATCCATCAATAGCTACAAGTTTCTAATTGTAGTTGAACAATTCCATCCCTAACTCACACTAATCAAGGGGTAATCAAAGTGTTATACCTAGTATGGCCATAATTTCTGTTATACTTTAAATTGTATATATTTCTCAAAGAGTGAAATTATTATAAAACTTGTGTACAAATTTGTCGAAGTCTAACGAGTAATTAAAAACAATTTCCATTCAACGCCTTTGACTTTGATGCGGGACGTAAATGTCTCTGCTTCAAATCTGACTACTTCGTTGGTCTGGTAGTGGTAAACGCGACTTCTGATCACAATGTTCCGCGTTCAAATCCCACTGTGTTATTATTTCAAGAAATTTTTCATAATCGCCTAGATGCTCGTGCCTCGAAAATCACGTAAAGCCGGTGGTCCTGCGCCTGATCTCTTTCCAGTAGTGTCAGATTTCCATGATGTGTGTTTGCTCACACACTCGTACACTATAATCCTGTCCTGCACATATGGCTAGTCTCAGTTCAAACTAGCCATCATGACCCAAATCCAGTATGGTGGACATTATTATTTATAAATCTCTCCTTTCAAGAATCTATGGATTTCACACAGTCTCCATGGAGAAAGCTACTGCGCTCTCTAAGAATTCATTAAGAGACTCAATGTCAAAGTAACGTTTTAGGCAGGTCTTGCCCTCTAGTATTTACCACATTTTGTAATCAAATGATTCAGGTCTTGACTGGACGAAGGTCTGTCTTCAAAAACCAAAGCCTGTAACATTGTTCTCGAGTTAGATATAGGTCTTGTGATCCCGAGAAGAGTAATGCTAGTAAAAAAAGTCCGCGGTATATTTTTTAAAAGTAATTTTGTCACTGAGAGGCTTTCAATACACGATCCAATATAATCTATTGCTGAAATTTTTAATTTAAAATGAAGCTTCGCGACTCTTTGGTATGACTCTTGGGAGGAAGATTTAAATTTTTAAGAGTGCGATGCTATCATGTACGTGAAGTACTGCCAGAGATAAAAATCAAACTAGGGATAACAAAGTATCTAACAATGTAACTGAAATCACATTCTTCAAAAATCTTGAATATGTTATACAACAACATTGTCTTGAATTACTATTAAATATATGTAATAGAGATATAATAATGCCCTTTTAGCCGATTTTCGACAACCGCGATAAATTTACTCTATTGCGACTAGTTTTATGAAACCATGAAGTTTTAATTCAATCCTTTCTTAATAACATTGTGTAATTTGATTTTCTTGATGTAGAGACAATAATATTAACCTTTACTCGTGAATCAAAGGAACGTCGTGAACAACCTAAAACTTGTTTTGCTTATAAGTGCTCAATTAGCCAAGAGTTTGAAAGCAATTGAACTTGAGAAATCTTCAAAGTGTAATCTGTTTGAAATGAATTACAACGTTGGAAATAGTACAGATTTATGAAACCGCCGGCACCAATGAAATTTTTAATTGCAATTTTAAGTGCTGATTTACTTGTGCCCGACAGTGAAGAAAAACATCGCGAGGAAACCTACATGTCTGAGGAGTAAGAAAAAAAAATATTTTGAAGACATGTGAAGTTCGTCAACACGCATTGGGGCAGCGCGGCGGACACTTCCTTGTCCTAAAACTCTCTAAGAAATGAGGGGGGGGGGGGGCTGTGCCCAGCAGTGGGACGTATATAGGCTGTAACTAAATTTAATTAACTAACATCAATTTTAATATCAAAAATTTTAAAACGTTATAAAATGTAAATGAAAATGTTTTACAATATATTGTATAGCCCGTACACATAAAGAATGGGATTAGATGTGGTGACTCATAGAGCCCATACCGTTAATATGTCTAAGTACCAATAGCGAAAACCCGCTAATAACGATATATTATTAGGTTAATTGGAAATTTTCTATCAATGAGAAATTATTTGAAAAAAAAATTGTAATCGTATTTTTTTTTTGTTTTAAATTTTTTTTGTACCCAACATTAATTTAAAATTAAATTTATGACTAGCGACCCGCTCTGGCTTTGCCTGGATGGTTTCTAATAATGTGGCGTTATTTAGACTTAAGGTTAACATTAAAGTCCATATATTTTATCTTTTAAATATTTCTGCTTAAATAAAATCTCCAAATTTTCCGGATAAAATTTATACTAGATCACTCCTGGCATGACACTCTATTTGTTCGTGAAGTTTTATTGCAATAGGTTCAGCCATACCGAAAATTAGATCTGACAAACAGGCAAACGAAAATTTGAAAATTGGGTATTTATTTCTCAACAGCAAAAATAAATTTAAATATCATTGAATTATGAAGAAAACTCAGAACGACTCGTAGCTCACAAATTAGCAAAACTGGAGTGATATTTTTAGTGGTTTATGGCGTTTCTTATTACTAACTCCAATAACAAGTTAGACTGATGTTATAGAACGTACGGAAAACGCATATCGCAACGCATTTTTTTTGCAGTTTTTACCGGCGGGTGTGAGTATAGATAGTTACAGTGTGCGAGCGAGAGGCGAACAGAGGCGTGGCCATTTTCAATCTCATTCTTTAACCGCACGGTAAGTATAAAAATTCAATATTATTTTTAAATACAGCTATATGTCTATCATCTACATCCAAAATTTAATTACCCAACTTGATAGATGAAAGATCAAAGAATTCGTTACGTTGAGTGAGGACTGTGTCGCGCGGCGTGGCGGAGAAGCGAGTGCCGCTATTTTGAGGTTGTTTCATAATTTCATTACGTAAATATATTCACGTAAAATAAAACTGTATCTGCGACAGGTCGTCGCTGCTGGTGACAAGAGTTCTAGTTCTTTTCTCGCTCAAATGGTTTAGAACTTGATTTGTTAATTCTAAGCACCATACCGCGGGGAGTAAAACTGTATGATAATAAAAAAATAGTTTTAGTTTTAATATAGTTTTTTTAATATTGTATATATTTATTAGTTGTAAATAATTAATAGGTTAGTAGCCTGTACAGTATCATCAGTCATAAAATCAGTTATTGGGATTTTCTGTCCAGAAATTCTCAGTAGCAGCCCAGAGTTTCACCCCTGTGCTTCAAAAAGCACGTAAGGTACTTGATCTCTCGGCGGTCGTATCAGATTTCCGCTCCATCGGACTATGAAAATGAAGCAATAGAGAGTGCACCTGTAATACGTACACACTCATACACTATAATCCTGTTCTGCGCTGGCTAGTTTCTGTTGAGCCTGGCCGTGGCCGAAATTCGGTTTGGAAGACATTATTATTAGGTATATTATTGGTAGATATATAATAGAATTCAACTTGTATTTAATTTTTTACTGAAAAACGGCCATGTTGGACGTGTTTCAAAAAATAGACTGTAGGTATATATTTGGTTTTATTGCAATTTTTAAACACACCAAGCGGAAAATATTTCAGGATGCTGTTGCTGAAATTTAACATAATGTTTTCAGTATTCGATCAAAATTACATTTTACTAATTCAATTTTAAAACTTGGCCCTTTGACCTGCGTACATTACCGGCACGCTAATTAGTTCAGTGGAATCAATATTGCTACCGGTATAAGATATTAAATGTTAGCCGTTCACTGTAAGGAAATATTGTAAATTGTCAACAACTCAACTATAGGTTCCTCCTTCCTAGACTATACGTTAAATGGCACCTCTTTAACACCTTTAGGCAGCAAGGTCTAGGTCTAGTTGGTATGTACCGCCTCAGTGTGCTCAGGAGTATCGCTTTTTATTTGCTCCGTACATCAGGTCAGCAGTAGGTAATATTATTCGCAATGAACCATTTCATGTGGCGAGCTCTGTAGGTTTTCCATGACTGCACATTTTAGTCGAAAATTGATTAAATTCCGAACTGTGTTGTAATGTGGGCATTCGCCGCTACTGGTAAGTATGCTGCATAGGAGCACGATGATATAACTGCTTTCAAGTAATACACTAATTTATTTATTAACTGTTTACAATACATACGTAGCCGTACGTGTAAGTGTGTACCAGCACACTAGTTTCTAATACTTTTAGTATAATTAAGGAAACTAAATAAATTAGAGTGGAAGGAAAACATTAAGAAATGAATAACGAGAAATAAAAGACAAAAATAATTGTGTTAATGTTGTGGTACTGATCACTCATTATGTGAATTTAGGTAAATATTTATGATTTCTGTATAAAAGTGAAGCCTTTATGAAATTTCTTTCTTTAAGGCAATTCTGTAATCTCTAAAAATGAAGGTATTTTCAATTTCAACGTGTTTTTGTAAACATATAAATTACGTTAACTGCATTCGAAAGACCCAAAAAAAATTCAATATAATTATTACAACTAAAAAAGAAGTGAAACAGATCGATGCTAGATCTAACATGACTTTTAATTATTACAATAAAATAAGGTACAGGGATATTGCAGAACTCCGATTGCAGCCGTTGACGTCAATGCTCACGTTCTGCTGTGTTGCGCCTGTTGCTGTTACAATGTATCGGGGTCGCTGCTGTGTAGGCTCTTTACCTATGAGGCTATGCTATAACTCCTCTACCCTCAGATCAGCAATTATTTTAGAACTTTGAGAGAAAAAGTTGCTAGTAATGTCTTTTCGACTTTTGATTCTTCGGGGTTTTCATAGCTATGTTGGGTGTTCGGTCTTTTTGCTTCCTAGTTTTGTAGTAGTAACGAACTGAGATTATGATAACGAATACTATTAGGCTTGATAACACGGCGTAAAAGGGAATAGTAGTGTGATATAAGGTTAGGAGATGCATCTTTCGCAGACGAAGTGGTGGTTGCATCATGAGTTGGTCCTGGGCTGCGTGGAGTCCTTTCAGGTTGATTGCATTAAGGCTGATTCGTGGTACTGCTGGGGTATCTTTTGCGCTTATATCCGGTGGTATTTTCATTAGTTTCAGGGGATGGCCTTCGACTTGATCGTTAATATTAGTGATGGTAAATTCTTGTGTTCGTAGGAAGCAATTGATTGGTATTGTGGCTAAGTAACTGCCCTGTAATGTAGTAACGTCTTCGCGCCCGCATACTGTGTGGACCTTAGTTGGTTGAGGGAGGGAGTTGGTGTAGTGCTTGTCGTCAAGACGTTCCATGGCTTCTTTTGATAGTGCGATTTCGGTTATCTTACAGGATTTTGCTATAGACTGATTGATGATGAGGTTCTGGATACAGTCGGATTGTGTTCGAATTTGGGTGTACGTTTCCTTTTCGCATACGTACCGATTACTCAACTTCGGATATTCTGTCTCCGTGTACACGAATTTTTCTCTATTGGTTGCTATTAGAGGATAGGGTGGAATTATAGATTTTTAAGGCGGTTTTTGTTAGATACAATGGATAAGCGGAATAGGTCAAAGGTGTCTTTAGAAATAACGGGGAATTTCAGAACAATTACTATTTGATTTTCCTTGAAATAATAACCTGACTTAATGATGTCGTAATATTCTCTAGTCTCTTAATTTAAATACATGTTCCCTATCATAAATTTGCCTTAATCTTACTAACATGGACTTAATTATCTTAACACTTAACGTAGAATGGTGGGTGCTCGATGCACGGCTAAATGCTAATATATTTTCTATCCTATTAAGCTCATTGAGCATATCATCGATATTTTCTGGTAAACTTGTTAGGAGTTGAGCAAACTTAGCATTTATTTGAGTCCGTTATCCCATGGTCCCTGGATGGTTTAAAACTCAATAGGACCCAGTGTGTGTGTTAGAAGTGGCGCTGTTGTCGAGATCCAGAAATCACCCGCGCGAAGCCGGAGCGGATCGCTAGTTACTATATAAATTTAAAGAAAATTGGACTCGGTAGGTAATGCTGTTATCGAGATCCAGAAATCACCTGTGCCAAGCCGGAGCGGATCGCTAGTTACTATATAAATTTAAAGAAAATTGGACTCGGTAGGTAATGCTGTTGTCGAGATCCAGAAATCACCCGTGCCAAGCCGGAGCGGATCGCTAGTTACTATATAAATTTAAAGAAAATTGGACTCGGTAGGTAATGCTGTTGTCGAGATCCAGAAATCACCGGTGCCAAGCCGGAGCGGATCGCTAGTTACTATATAAATTTAAAGAAAATTGGACTCGGTAGGTAATGCTGTTGTCGAGATCCAGAAATCACCCGTGCCAAGCCGGAACGGATCGCTAGTTACTATATAAATTTAAAGAAAATTTGACTCGGTAGGTGGCGCTGTTGTCGAGATCCAGAAATCACCCGTGCCAAGCCGGAGCGGATCGCTAGTTACTATATAAATTTAAAGAAAATTGGACTCGGTAGGTAATGCTGTTGTCGAGATCCAGAAATCACCCGTGCCAAGTCGGAGCGGATCGCTAGTTACTATATAAATTTAAAGAAAATTGGACTCGGTAGGTAATGCTGTTGTCGAGATCCAGAAATCACCCGTGCCAAGTCGGAGCGGATCGCTAGTTACTATATAAATTTAAAGAAAATTGGACTCGGTAGGTAATGCTGTTGTCGAGATCCAGAAATCACCCGTGCCAAGCCGGAGCGGATCGCTAGTTACTATATAAATATAAAGAAAATTGGACTCGGTAGGTGGCGCTGTTGTCGAGATCCAGAAATCGCCCGTGCGAAGCCGGAGCGGATCGCTAGTTACTATATAAATATAAAGAAAATTAGGCTCGGTAGGTGGCGCTGTTGTCGAGATCCAGAAATCGCTCGTGCGAAGCCTGGGCGGATCGCTAGTTATTATATAAATTTAAAGAAAATTGGACTCGATAGGTAGCGCTGTTGTCGAGATCCAGAAATCACCCGTGCGAAGCCGGGGCGGATCTATAATATGTTTCGCAGTAATGATAACAATCAATCATGAACAAATCAAGCAACCATGAACATGTCTATTATTGCTTTATGCCAGATCGAAGTAAAAATGGTGCAATGCGGATTTTTACTCATTCAGTGTACGAATGAGTTATCTAGCTACCGTATTAGTGGTGTATGTGGACCCCGTTCTGACGAAATATAGTTACTGTACATTCCAATGTAAATTGCTTCGTAGCGTTTCCGGCAATGAAGACAAGGCGTCTCGTTGATGTAATATAGCTCTAATCGTTGTATTAGTTAATTTTAAAATCATGCTTAACTTGCCAACTCAGTGATTGGTGCTTGTTAAATAAAATATAACGCAATGTCTCAAAATGTTTTATAGATTTTTGCAGTAAATGCGCCGTCTAGACATAGAGTCGTTTATACTCATTTGGCTAGAAGTAATTTAAAACCTTGCTTTTGACTAAAGAAATTACAATAAAAGTACAATTCCATAGCCGACTGCAGACACCAGCAGCAAGCGACGTGTCGTCGCGACGCAACTGGTTACTATGCAGTTCCATGAATTAAGTTCGTAGCTAGCGACACGTCGTTTGCCTTGGGCTGACGACACTGTAGCCCGACCGCAGATCAGTAGTACCGCCCACGCCCGAGCGATAATACGTTAAATTTTTCTTAAAAAATGAGTTTCACTGATTCCGAGGAACAGAAAATGATAAACCGGTGGCCCAATATCCCGCACTGTACGTCCCCACACTTCCCCTGCATTTCAATATAGGACGTGTGTCTTTTCGTCTTTTCTCTTTGTACTTGTATAATAAAAGCAAGTCTCTTCTAACAAAAGATACAAAAATAAATCGCGATCGCTAATTTCAAAACTATCAGACATCATGTCCCACTGAACACTCAGAACAGACTGGACACGGGCTGCTGCCGTCTGCAGTCGGGTTCGGAATCGGAATCATGACTGCAGCGAAATGACGCCATGACAAGTCGCAGCGACATGTCGCGGCGATACGTCACCTGCTGTTCGGCTATTGGTTGTGTAAATTAACACTAGAGGGTTAGGAGAGACTGTGGGTTTTCCGGAATTGGTTGTGTACTGTTGTGATATCTTTATTCTAAATATATTTTGCAAATATGTAGTTTTACGTATGTGAATTTGCACAACTGTCGTACTTAATTCTTGTTAGAAACCAACAACTTCGCTAAAAACTCTCGGAACAAATTTGCAATAAAATTATTACATATCATCTTCTTTTTATGCTTTTTGCCCTTTCTGAATTTCGATTACTCTCATCTCATTTTTGAGATACGCGCAACAGACGGTTCCAGCCTTCACGTGCCTTCAGAAATTTTTATTTTTAGAATACGTAGGTTTCCTTACGATGAGGTTTTTATCATCGTGCTCGTGGTCAATCAGCATTTAATATTGCATTTATCAATTTCATTGGTGCCAGCGGGGATCAAACTCTGGTTACTCTCGTGCTATGAAATTTGTAGAGCTAACGTTAATTGTACCAAATTAAAACTAATGTTAATAGAGTTGCAAGGTACAATTACCATTGTCATCATCATTACAGTCCATCAGTCATAGGTCTGCTGAACATAGGAAGCTCAAAGGAACATAAATTCTTCCTAATTAATTTTTTGTAGTTTAATCTATATGTGCAACCCATTACCAGAGACAATAAATCAGATTAAATTATGTATCTTTTTTCACATAAAGAATCGGACTAGTGGCAAAGCATAGCGTACTAAAATGTACGACTGTAAATAAAAATTTTACTACTGTATTTAACTTTTGTCGAAATTTCAACATCCTTGGCAGAAACTAAATGATTACCATTTCAAATTGGTACAGAGTACTTGAAACTGAAGGGAATTTTAAGTTAAGCTTTTTGTGTAAATATTAAAAAAAATTAAATCATCATCGTCATATTTATTTAAGCTTATAAAGTCCACTGCTGACATAGTCCTCCTTCGTAGATTGGCTAACGGTAGAGATTTTACCATAGTTGCAACGATTAACATAGGGGTCTCGCAACCGTAGTTTTTCATTATTTAGTTTGTTATCAAGAAGATGCCACAGCTCATCCTGTTTAAATTTCCCTCAGTCGTCTCATATGTAACCCTCGGGATGATATAAGGTAGCGGATTTTCTTACGCCGCTACTTGAATGTTAATTGAATGATTGTGAATTTCACCAATTGAAAAGGAAATCGTACAACCAAATAATCCTAAAAGAATCAAGCAAACAATTATTAAAATTCATGTTTTTAATTATTTTCCGTAAAAAGTAAGGAAGGCTTTTAAAATTGTTTGTCAAATTTATTAATATTTCGTCTTAATCGCCGTTATACAATTAGAGACAAAAAAAGCATTAATTATATCATTAGCCGTATTTCTTTGAGTAGTTTTTAATTCAGTGTCATAAAAAATACGTAAAAATATATCTCTAAAATATTATATTATGTACGCATTGAGATGAAGTTTAGTATAAATAAAAAAATAAGTGTGCTTCAAAGCATATTATTGAGCCACCTACATCCATCCTCGTGCCTCATCGACATCCTGCGTGTCGTGATGATGGTCTGCATGTCTATCTAGTGGGACCTGCTCTACACTTCGCTTGCCACCTACCGCTCGTGAACCTTTCTTCTCCACCGGTTGTCAGTTCTTTTTTTTGTTCTTGTCGTTTGGCCGGCCCATTGTTACTTTAACTTACTGATCCGGTCATATCAGTTATTTAGGTTCTACTGCGGATGTCCTCATTGCGAAGTCTATCAAGCCAAGAAACTTTGCCGCAGGAAACTCATCCTTATCAACATAAGCAACGAGAAGATGTGTCTACAATCTCCCGGACACTGCCCAGCCAAGTGTGATACATCGATTGATTTCTAGTTTCAAGTTGAAATTAACTCGGATATTGGACAATTAGTCCTAGGGAAATATACTCGTCAACAATGGTACGTTTTGTAAACGTTAGGTACAAACACAAGCTTCACTAGTTACTCGACTCCTAAGAGTCTGTAATTCATTCACTGGGTAATGACGCTCACAGACACGCTTTTGAAATAAAATTTTAGAAAATATACAAAGTCTCTCTTAAAAGAGAATCTCAAGAAAGAGAATATAATAAATTGGTAATCCAAGTTATCATGATATAAGGTCCTTAAATGTAAAATTGGCGTTTTGTAGAATTGGCCACTTTGATCTCAAATACGAGTATCTGACGTTTGATGTCGAAGTTTTGCTGGGATATCATAGGATTATCTGAGGCCTGAAGAGAGGGGGAGGATACGGTAATCCTCGAATCCGGCAACTTGTTCTATCACCGAGAGAGCGACTATCTGTCTCAACGGAGAGGAGTCAGATTTATAGTCCACAAGTCTCCCGTTAACAACGTCGTAAATATTCCGAGTGTGTCGACGAGGGTTGTGTACCTTTTATTCAGAATCACCAAACGGTATTCGCTGAAGGTGATACAGATTTACGTGCTAACCTAGGTACATCTCGATGAGAAAGTGGAGAAAATATATGAGAATATTTCCAGAGCCATGCATTCCGTTAATGGGAGACTTCAACGCAAAACTAGGTACAACAGACTAAGGTGAAAGCAGGGAAATTTCAGATAGGGCAACGAAACCCAAGAGCCCAGAAGCTGGCTGACTTTATGAAGAAAGAGGGATCTTTATGATGAATTCTTTCTTCCAAAAGCGTTCTAATAGAAAGAAGATATGGTCAATCCCCGACAAAAAATTAGATTGACTTCATTATGAGGATCAGACGATAACTGTTCAGTGATATCTCAGTGATTGCAAGGATAAACTGGTAGCAATCACTGATTGGTGAGAGGCACACTGAACCTAAACGTAAAGTTGGAGAGGTCTCTTCTAATGAAGTCAACGCTCCGTCCCTCTCGTTCTCCAAAATCATGCATCCAGAGCCCAAAAACTTTTAAATCTAGTTACAGAATCGTTTTCAGTGTCTAGAAGACTGCAATGAAGTGGACGATATGAATGATAAGCTTGTGGAAACTGTCCATGTGATCAGAGCTAAGTTCTTTTAGACCCGTCGCAGGAGAACGGAAAAAGTTTCCGATAACATTCTTAATCTCATAGCTGTTAGATGGGTAATAAAGCTGCAGTCTTCAACAGATTTGACAGCATGCATGCAACTGCGCATATAGACTCCCAAATGCATGCGGCGGGACTAACGCAACTTCAATACAGCTCGTATTGAAGAAGCAATCGAGTGTAACCAGGGCTCCAAATTCTTTGCCAGAAATCTGGCTGTCAGAAAAAGCTAACTGTCAAAGCTGAAAACCGAATGTGGCAGCATTGTTTCCAGGACACCTGAGATTTTGAGGGAGATTGAGAGGTTCTATGAGCTGCACACATCATCGTTGAAGTCACACTCAAGTGTGAGTAATGATCTAAGAGTAAATCTTATCCGACACTATTCCGATGATATCCCGGACGTCAGTCTGAGCGAGATTAGAATGGCTCTCCAGCACCTTAAAAATATGGCAAGTGCCCGGGTGAGGATGGAATTACAGCGGAGATTCTGAAAGCGGGTGATAACCGATACTTAAAATCTTTCAGAAGCTCTTCAATTTCGTCCCACGTGGTGGTACTACGCCGAAGGCGTGGGACAGAAGTGCGGTGGTCTTGTTCTTTAAGAAAGGCGAGAAGAACTTCTCTTGAAGAATTACAGACCAATTTTCTTTCTGAGCCGCGTCTACGTGCTGTTTTCGAGAGTCATTACGAATCGTCTTGCACGCAAACTCGACGACTTCCAGCCTCCCGAACAAGCCGCTTTCGGAAAAAGCATTAGTATCATAGACCATATACATATCCTTCAGCAAATTTTAAAGAAATCTGAAAGTACAATCTGGCTCTTTGTCTTGTGTATGAGGTCTATGAGAAATCCTTTGATTCCGTCGAAGTTTTGGCGGTGCTGCAGTCCCTTCAGCTGTGCCAAGTGGACTGTCGGTATATCGAAGTGGTGAAGTGTTTGTACAGTAGGGTTACGATGGCTATCCGAGTACGGAACCAGAGTACGAAACCTATCCAACTGCAGAGAGGTGTAAGACAGGGTGACGTAATATCACCGAAACTCTTCACCACTGCACTGGAAGACGTTTTCAAGCTACTGGACATAAAAGAATACGGTATTAACGACAACGAAAGCACGAAATAGCAAGTACGAAACTCACCTTTAATTTGCCGACGATATAGTCTTTATGGCAGAACCGCTGGAGGACCTAAGCACTATGCTCAATGACCTCAATAGTGTTTCAATAGGTCTTAAGATGAACATGGACAAAACGAAAGTTATATGTAATGTCCATATCACACCTATGCGGGTGGTTGGTGGGAGCACTAAGCTCTCAGTTGTTGAGAAGTATGTTTATCTAGGACAATCGACGGATTCAACTCAGCTGGGCAGCGTTAGGAAGATTATGACACATCTTCTCGTCAGGCATACCTCAAAACTAGATTGTACAACCAGTGCGTGTTGACAGTGATGACCTATGGATCTGAGACGTAGTCCTTCATTGCTGGCAGTATGAAGAAGCTTAAAGTCGCTGAGCGGGCTATGGTGAGGGCTATGCTCGGAGTTTCTCTGCGTGATAAACTTAAGAATGAGGATATCCACAGTAGAACTAGAGTGACCGATACACAGAGCTAGTGTCATCCACTTCAGCTTCCTAACATCTGGCCAAACGATTGTAGCAGATCTGTACTGCCAACAATTGCAAACAACGATGGAGATGCTAGTCGTTTAATAACTGAGACTGATCGAATGCTTTAGCCCACTATTGCTTCTGGGGAAAACTACATTCACCACACTGCATCACAGACGGTCGCTAAATTAGAGGAGTTTCGGCTAGAATGTCTCCGATACCCTCCATACCCTCGGACTTTGATCCAACAGATCACCACTTTTTCCGGAATTTGGACAATTTCTTGCAAGGAATAAAATTCAATTTCAATGAGGCAGTCTAAACCGCCTTCAAACATTTTATTGATTCTCGCTCCCAGAATTCTTTCAGTAAAGGAATTACTTATAAAATTGAGATAAGTGCTTAGATAACTATGATACATTCTTGGATTGATTAAATGTATATTTTCATAGTTATATTTTCGTTATTCTTTTTCCATTTAGAACGCCAATTTCATATGTAAGGACCTAAATTACGATGGTTATGTTTGATAAAGGATAGTTTTGATCCCGATAAGTGACCTTCAATACTTTTCGGAAAGAGCAGAACAAAGTCTACCTGGTTAGCATTTTGGTCGCTTATTTTTCGTGTTAATCGGAATTTGTTGTTACGAACATGATGATGTACGGCTGTAAAATTAAACTGAAATAGGAACATTTTAAGTAATGATAAATATGTCACAAGTCTGTGTTAACGTTTATTTTTATTTTTATTTGCAATTATTTTTATCATTGTTACTATTAACAAAATAAAAATCTTCAGTTTGAATATGAACACTATTGTTTATGAAAATTATTAGCGTAATTAAAACTTTACTATCTTCGAAATATTGTGAGCTGAATTAATACGCAAACAAGAACAGTTACAAATTTACGCCTTAGTAAAATATAACGCAATGTGCAAACTCTTTGTAATTTAAAATACTGTCCAATACTTATTTATTTAAATATAAAAATTACATGTTGTTTGTCCGCGATGAAATCTTAAAAAAATCAATTTGAATAAAATTTTGTAAATGTGTATTGATTGCTCGAACTTGAGAGATAGGATAGTTTTTATTCCGATAAGTGATCCTTAATACTTATCGTTAGGGAGAGTCCCTGGTTAAGGCAATACACACACACACACACACGAAACACACATATATATATATATATATATATTATATATATATATATATTTATATCGAAAATCCAATATTTAAAAAAATATCAACAGTTTTAGTTTGAACTGATCAGTTGGAATGATCAGTTGAACTGACCGTGTGTGGCAAACATAAGAAACAAGTACACAGGCCACCTGATAATAAATGAGTTATGTGGTTTACAAAAGTTATAATAATAAAAATATAGTTTAATTTTATAGATAATAACCAAAATGCAGGTGCTTGCCAACCTTGACGACTAAAATAGATTGGAATGGAATTTTATTCAATAAAGATTATAAAATATTACTTATTGAAAGCCGTTTTTAATTTACCTCTGGTTCGGAAAATACCTCTGTCCTGGGAAGAATTAGCAAGAAACCCAGCGGGACTGACAATAATTTTGTTTGTACAATTTTTAAATAATGTTTAATAGAGCCAGCCTGGTGGCGAACACTTGATTCCCAGGGATTATTATCATTTATCTAATCTTTGATATTATAATAATTCTTTTTGTACAATTTTTCATTAATGAAATATTTAAACTTGTTTATAGAAAAATTTTGTACATTTTCTGGAATTTTGTTATAAAAGCGTATACATTGCCCCATAAATGAATGGCTTATTTTGTGGAATCTAGTAACTGGTATTATAAGCTTATGTTTGTTCTTAGTGTTTAAATTTTGAACATCTTTATTCTTATTAAAGATGTTTATGTTTTTGCGTACATACATTACATTTTCATAAACATATTGGGATGCCAAAGTTAATATGTTTATATTTTTTCTAAGAGACTTTTTACAATTTAAGTTATTAATCGCCGCACCGCGCTGTTTTGTAAAATAAATACGGCGTCAATGTCAGTCGCATTACCCCCATATAAATATTCCATAAAACATTACGCTATGAAAGTAACTAAAATAAACTAATCTAGCTGTTTTAGCACTCTAATATTTCTTACAGCATATGATGCAGAACTAAGTCTGGCCCATTGAAGCTTCCCGTCAGTAGTAATACCAAGGAAAACAGTGGTATCATAACAAGACTAAACTTCTCCCCATTTAAGAGCACATTGGTATTCGAATGTGTAACATTAGGTATTGTAAAATTAATACATTTTGTCTTATTGCCGTTTAAGTGCAAATTGTTGGCGTTAAATCAATGTACTAATTTCTATAGAGCATTATTTACATAGTCAAAATTAATTGATTGTTGTGTGAGTTTAAGATTGACTCGTTACCAGTAAAAAGGGTATGCGGTTCTTTACAACCATCATACTAAACATCACAGTATAAACTGGTGTAAGGCGTGATCCACAGAAATCGAAATAATAAGGCAATAGAAGTCGTAAAAGCGCGTGACCTTGTCGCCGCACATGTGACTCGTAGGCCACAAGCGCGCGAACAGCGTTTGTTTCGGTCACCAGTGTTATTTCCAACGCAGAGACGTAAAAATGGTGTTTTGAAGCATATCCGACTGCGGAAATTCTTCCACAACTAGCAAATTTTCAAATAAAGGGATAGGATTTCATAAATAAGTACTTAGTGTTTTAAATAATGTTGTTTTTAATGAAATATACTTAAAATTATTCATCTCCAGTACTACGATTGTCTCCGAAAATGTAACTGATTTCACATTTCGATATCCATTGATTCTTAAGCTAGTTCATGTCTTCGAGTACGACAGCTTAAAGCAGCAATGAATTTATAGTATGGGCAATAAACAATATTGTCGCGTACGTAAATTTCCAAGAACAAGGCCGCAGGAGACGAGCGCGAGTCAGTGACTTGACACTACTATTTTATATCGATAATTTATTATGTTTAGCTTACCTAGTTTTACCAAAATGGGAACGAAATGTGATTTTTCGTTAAATGTTTATTAAAAAAATATTTTAAGAAAAATATTTTATAATTTTACGGTATAAAATATTTTTCTAAAGTGGTATTACACATAAAAAAGATACCAATTTGGGCAAGTGGCAGAAAAAACGGAAATAAAAATTGATTATGGATGACTTTGAAAAAGGTACATTAATTTTGACTGCATTAATGAAAATCAAATAATAATTAATCTAGAAAACGATAGCTAACTAGTTGTACTAAAAGTGATTGAATAAATTTATTTTTTGTCTAGTTTCATATTAAATTTTTATAACTTTGCAACAAGTACGATAGTAACAACAAATACGAAGAAACTGATAAATCTTGTGATTTAAATTATCCAATTTAAATTTATTCTGGTATTATTCAAACCAAACTGTAAATGATTACCAACTCTAAATAATCGATATCGATTTTTTTAAGAATCGAATATTGTACGTTCCCATTTTTTGGTTGGCATACTTGGTACAATAAGTCTGACAGCTGTCAAAATGTATTTCTTAGATTTGGTTGACTATAAATATTTTATACCGTTAACCGTTTATCAGTGATTATCTCTTTGTTTGTACTTTTAAATTACTTGATAAATTTTTATGCAGTTAGTATATAGTAATATATTGTAAGGATAAGTTTTTATATTTTAAGGATAGTAAACTGAATTCGATTTGTAAGAAGGCGGGTAACCGTAAAATAGAAAATCAGTTACAGACCTTTAAAACTAATAAAAAATTATAAATATGTCACCCATATTTTATTTAAACATCTGTTTATTTAATAAAATGCTATTATTCCAGGTTTCCAAAAGATCCGGATATTAAAGATAAATGGATATACTTATCCTTAACGTTTTATTATATATATCCACTTTTCTCTAATAATAAAACATGTAAAAGCTAAAGCTAAGACTAAAAGCGTCTATTACTGAGACACTTTCAGTTAATTAGTTATATCCTGATGTGAGACACCTGGACGATCATCATCATCATTATTA
This sequence comes from Parnassius apollo, assembly GCA_907164705.1. NCBI lineage: Eukaryota > Metazoa > Arthropoda > Insecta > Lepidoptera > Papilionidae > Parnassius > Parnassius apollo. The sequence continues at coordinate 2,771,470 of CAJQZP010001486.1, read as the reverse complement.
CAGCCCTTCACAAGTCCACTGCTGAACGTAGGCCTCCCCAAGTAATGCTACAAAGCACGGTCCTGAGCCACCTGCATTCATCGACTTCCTGCATGTCTTACCAGGTCGTCACTCCATCTAGTGGGGGGTCGCCCTGCACTACGCCTACCGGTACGAGGCTGCCACTCGAGAACCTTTCTTCCCCACCGGTTATCGGTTCTTCGAGCTATATGGCCGGCCCATTGCCACTTCAGCTTACTAATCCGTTGGGCTATATCGGTCACTCTGGTTTATTGCGGATATCCTCATTTCTGAGTCTATCACGCAGAGAAACTCCGAGCATAGCCCTCTCCATAGCTCGCTGAGCGACGGCCAGCAGTGAAGGACCACGTCTCAGATCCGTAAGTCAATACTGGAAACACGCACTGGTTGTACACTTTAGATTTCAGAGATTGAGGTATACCTGACGAGAAGATGTGTCGTAATTTCCCGAACGCTGCCCAGCCGAGTTGAATCCGTCGATTGACTTCTCGGTCGAAGTTGGACTTACCTAGTCGGACTATTTGTGTCAGGTAAACGTACTCGTCAACAACTTCGAGCATAGTGTTCCCAACAACTACCGGCATAAGTGTGACATGGACATTAAACATGACCTTTGTTTTCTCCATGTTCATCTTAAGACATATCCGTTGGGGAGACACCATTGAGGTCATTGAGCATAGTGCTAAGGTCCTCCAGCGAATCTGCCATATGGACTATATCGTCGGCAAATCGAAGGTGAGTGATGTACTCGCCATTAATGTTAATACCGTATCCTTTCCAGTCCAGTAGTTTGAAAACGTCTTCCAACGCAGCAGTGAAGAGTTCGGGGATATAACGTCACCCTGTTTTACACCTCTCTGCAGTTGGATAGGTTTCGAACTCTGGTTCTGTACTCGGATAGCCATCATAGCCCTACTATATAAACACTTCAGCAGTTCGATATACTCGAACGATCGCTGAAGGGACTGTAGCACCGCCTAAATTTCGACGGAATCAAAGGCTTTCTCATAGTCCACATACGCCAGGAAAAGTGGCAGATTGTACTCTTCGGTCTTCTGTACAATCTGCCACAGGGTATGTATGTGGTCTATGGTACTGAAGCCTTTTCGGAAACCGGCTTGCTCGGGAGGCTGGAAGTCGTCGAGTCGGCTGGAGTCGTCCTGGACGATCAACGAAGCTTAATAGAAAGAATGAATAAATCGAAACATACGATGCCCTGCACTATGCCCAAGTGAGAGTGAACGCGCATTCTCTATTTTTCGCACACGTTAATTATTGGACCGAGTGGCTACGCCTCCTGAGATTATCAAGTTTTTATAAAATATTCCTTAACGCAATAGTTTTATAGTTTAATCTTTGTTGCATAAATGCTAGAGATACCTGTAGGCGTAATTGTATATTTATTGTTTGTCTGTGTGTGAAACCTGCAAACCGGCGACACACGTCCCGATATTAAAAGTCAGTAGAAAGCATTTCTAGTGTCTTAATTATTTAGATTTCTGTGGCGCGCTCCTTCCCCCGTCCTCCTATTCCTTTTACAGCCAAGCCAATTAATTCTACCATATAAAACATTAATACGTTTTAAAAAATCATCACTAACTAATTCTCTTATTTCTGCGAGGATTTTATGGCATCCTAAATTCACTTTACGATGTTTTCCTTCGCCGCTGAGCACGCGCTAAATCAGCACATAAAAATTAACGAATTTAGTGGTGTAACCGAGCAGGTTAGCGCTTATTCCTTGAGCTACGTCTCTTATTATTATATAAGATAGCAAACGTTGCATTATTTTAAGTACCCACTTCAATTGTTATAAAGACGATAGCTAAGCGAAATTTAATTTAACGTCTCTAATACTCAAACGCTGCTCAAATTATTAAATGCTGTTAAATTGAAATTTCCAAGTGAATGTAATTCTAATATTGTAATAATGCATGTATGTACTTAAAGTTATTAAATTGATTTTGTAACATATTTACCCAGTGTAATGAAATTTCCAATTAAATGTGATTCTTATATTATAGTAATGCATGTACTTAAAGTTATTAAATTAATTTTGTAACAAATTTATTCAGTGTAAATGAAATTTCCAATTGAATGTAACTCTACTATTATAATAATGCATGTATTTAAAGCTATTAAAATGAATTTCTAACAAATTTATTAAGTGTAAGTAATGAGGAATAAAAGGCTATTTTATTTTATTTTATTTATTAATACTCAAACGCTGATCAAATTATTAGATGCTGTTAGGTCTCATGCTGTTTCTGTCAATTTAAGTCAAAGTGACTGTGACACGACGACTTAACGACATCTTAAAATTGCGGAACCTTATGCTTATTTGTCCGAGGTGTTTGCTGTGAGCGTTCTATTTTATCTACTATTCTGTCACTTAGCTTAAATGGCATAGAATAAAACTGTTATATGTAAGAGCGAGTAGGTTGATCTTTAAATTTCCTTATTGCTTTTACCTCAGCAGATACAAACTCTCAGTTAATTAAAAATCTTTTTTATTTTGTTAAAATGTTAGTAATACAATAATCAGTTTTATTGTGCTGGTAACATTGCACTTGCTATAAGTAGTTTTTAAGATTTATTACTTTTACACAACGTGTATATTTTATTGTATATTAAACATCGTAACAGGCATAGCTGTTATTGCTAAAGCAGCACGAATAGATCAGCTCGATCGATTTGTAAGAAATAACCGAGTGAACTAGCAGCATAATGCTCCTGTCTTTCGTATGGTGAGTTTTTGAATTTTTTAATATAATAAGGATGACAAACAAACACACAGTCCACCTGATGGTAAGTGGATGCTGTGACCCATAGACATTATCATCTATCCTCAATTATGAATCAAAATGCAGATGTGCTGTCACTCGTGACAACTAAGATGGAATTTTTTGTTTACAGTAAAAAGGGTTTCCAGTTCTCTACGCTCATCATACCAAATACAGCAACAATAAGCTACTATTTTAAGCTGGTGTTCCGGTGAAGGTGGTACTTCACTGATGGAGCCAACCTATTCGTGCAATAAAGATAAAATAGCTCCAGTATAGTTCTACGAAGTATAATAATAACGTGAACCGGAAAAACCTTTTTTTAAGAACTCTTTTTACTGGTAAGAAGATATTTCATCTTAGTCAACCAGGGTGGTCGCGTATTTGTATTAGTTGGTGGAGTCTACGAGCCATCTCCCTTACCATTAAGTGGATTATGTGTGCTTGTTAATCACCCTCACTTGTGTAAAAAACCTAAACTTCTTTAATTTAATCTTTTGCTGCAGTAACATTTTATTTTAATAAGGGAAAACTTAAAACGCAGATGTTACGGTTAAATTAGTGTTGACAAAGCTTGCAGTTATGCTTACATAAATTTTTTTATCTTTATATTTTTTAAAACTATTAGTATAAATTTTTTATTGCCACGAAATTTTGCAGTTGTGGATCTTGCAACTTAGAAAAGGCCTATTTTCAGTGATAAACTATTTACGCGTCGATGATTAAAATGCAAATGTGTTGTCATCCCTGATGATTAAGATGGTTCGCTACACGCACCATACGAAGCATTAAACTGCTATTTTACGTAGGTATAAAGTGAGAGCGTGGTTCCCACCTTGTCGAACAGATCCATTCGTGCTGCCACCATCATATAGTTGCAGCAAGACTCTACCACGTATAAAAGTGAAAGTTTACAATTTTGCCAATTCTAATATTACGAAAGATAAAAAACTATTTTCTTTTCAAAAACATTGTGCAGGTCATTTTTTACCTAAAACTCTAAAAGTTGGTGACGCTATTAATATTAATCAAACAAAACTGATATGTCGCCCAAAATTGCCGTTATAACTGAAAATTATGACGGAGCAATACGTACTAGTTTATTTCACTTATTAATTATGACCTAAACTGAAGTGTTTATAATTTGAATAATTAAAATTGTTTCACCATTCGCATCACATCCCTATAACTCATCACAAGTCCACTGTTAAACATAAGACTTCCCTAAGAAATGAAACGAAGCATAAGCCTTAACCTCCCCGCATCCATGTCTTACCAAGCTGCCAATCTATTTACTGTAAAGTTGTCCAAAACGACTATAAATCAATAGCACGCTACAGACTAAAAACTATAAATTTCTAGCACGCTATTAAATACGCTATGTTATAGCGTGCTATTTATAAGAAAGCGTGTATGAGGCCGGCAAGCGCGTTAAGTTTTGCAGCACGCTATATCTCGCAACACGTTACATTACATGTTGTTCATTGGATAGATAGAGCGCGTGCTATATAAGAACATTATTTCGTAATAAGTCGCATTTTAGAGTAAAATAATATAAAGAGGTGAAGAAAAACCATTGAACCGAAAATTTTTCATAATTTTCAGGCTTACGATTTTCTATAATCCTAAAAATATTTTTAAGAAATGTACTTTTTAAAAGGAAATAAAATTAATAATCTTTTATTATAACTGATGTAAACGTTATTTTAACTTCAATGTAAATCAAATAAAGGTGTATTTAAAAGTATTTTGATTGTATTTATAAAAATCATCTATGTACATACACTAATATATACACTTGTATCTATATTTTATTTACATTTAAAAACATTAGTCAGGCTTTTTTTATAGCAGACAACTGTGTCCTTCGATCACTTATTATACAGTATATACTAAATAAATAACGTCCAACACTAAATTAGGTCGCGCGCGATGAATAGCGTGCTGCTACAGATCAAATTTACGTCACACGTCCTCTCCTAACAGCGCTGCTGCTAGAACTTTTCAGTTTATACAAAGGTACTCTGTGCTAGTTGCCGCTAGATATTAATACTTAATAGCGCCAAAGCGCCATAGCACAATAGCGCCATGGCGACTCATTACATACCACGCGCTATGTGTCATGGAGAGATAGCGCGCTATAATATGGCGCTATGCGCTATATTAACTGCCTAATTTACTGGTACAAGGCGAGAAACTTTTCTCCTCATCGGTTGTCAGTTCTACGGACTATATGGCCAACCATTTGCCATTTCAGCTTAGAAATCTTTCGGGCTATGTCGGTTACTCTGATTGTACTGAAGATTTCACCATTACGAGGTCTATCACGCAGAGAATCTTCAAGTAGATTCATTTCATAGCTCGTCGAGCAGCAATAAAAATGGATGATGTACGTGCGTTTCCTAGGAAATAGCCCCTGGAATAATTTTGTTTGAGGCTACGTTCTACGTGCAGCATGCATTATATATAGACGAGAAAGCTGCTTTTTGGGAAGATGTCGCGCTTACCTTCATCGACTTGGGACAGTAGATTTTACGTCCCTAGAGTAAGGGGCCTATGTGGCAACGTTGACCTTTGCTCTTGCCGTATGGTACCGAAGCTCAGATTCATATGTCATCACTGAGAACTTGCACCGGTTGTACTTTCTTTTTCACACACTATATGTTCCTAGGGGATGGAGGGAAGTGAAAGTCACGTTCGTACGCAAACCACGTAAGAGCTACTATACAAATAATAGCCTCACATCCTTTCTCCTAAAGGCGATGGAGAGGATGTGTGAACAGGATTTGAGAGGGTCGGCGCAAATTAACTTACCGCTACACGAAAAACAACACGCCTAAAGCTTAGGTAAATAGACAAAATCAGCACTTCACCACGTAATAAAAAAGATTGAAGAGGTCATCCAAAACAAAGTAATACGTCTAGGCTCCTTTATAAACATAGAAGGCGCTTTTGATAGAATAAACTTCTTCAGCATATAAGGTGCACTAAGTAGGCATAAAGTTAAATGCACTAATACTAATTGTAAGTTTGTATGTCACTCCAATTTTAATTAAAAAAAAAAAAAATAAAACAATCCAGATCGCCGACGTGAAGCAGAATTAATGATGCGAGATTCTGATAGTGTTTTCAAATATCTAAGCATGGTGATTATCGCCTATCCTTTTGACGATGAAGAATGCCCCTGTCCATCAGTGACCCGGTTTGTTCTGGTAAAAAAATATTAACATTGTTTTGAGCGCACCCTAATGTTAATAACATAGTTAAATATCTGCTCCGAAGAAAACATCACTGGCGTCAAAAAAATTTAAAGACTCAGCTGCCATTCGGTTAACATAACACTGAGTAATAGACGGAGTCGGCATGGGATCCCTAAGACTAAGTTTATCGACCATATTGGCGATATGTTAATGATGCGTCATTTTGAGCAAGTATATATAAGTGAAGTGCCAATGTTTTATGTTAGTAGTCATAGGAGTATCGGTTCGAGGCAGGATATTTAATGGGAAATTAAGCGAAACAGTTGTTTTCTTTTTTAGAAATTGAATCCTTAATTTTTGTTATCAATTATTATGAGGGGTTTACAAACATTGTGCACATATGTACAAAAATGTAAGTACTAACCGGATAATACACTCTTTTTACATATTCTTCGATTCGATTTATCACGAGTTACAAATGATAAATTATTCTGCAAACTGCGTTCCATTTTGTATATACACATATCATACAATGTTTTTAACGACATATTTAGCAATAAGGGGAATCACGTAACATGGAACATGCATTAATATATCAAGTAAGCAAAGCATTAGAAAGCAAAGCATTAGGGGCCGTCTTTTCTCGCTTCATTATCCTTTCAAAATTATTTTCTCGATTTTATTAAAATACATTTTTATGGCTATCATCATATATCATCTCCGTAACGATTAATGATATATATATATATATAACTGATAATGATGCACAAATAGGTTGTTTCATGCTGCTCGTGGAATGTGTGGAATATAACAGAAACTGAAACTGATTAAAAGTTTTTTTATATAGATTAAGGGTAACAAACGAGCACACAGTCCAACTGATGGTTAGTGGAAGCTGTGATCCATAGACATCTACATTTATTCTCGGTTAAGAATCAAAATGCAGATGCCCCTGAGAACTAAAATGGAATACCTCGTTTTTAGTAAAAAAGGGTCTCCAGTTCTGTACATTTACCATACGAAACACAACAGGCTTTAGCTGTTATTTTACGTTGGTATACTGTGAGAGCGTGTTCCTACCCCGGTTGAGCCAAACCATTCGATCTACAACTAATATAGCTGCTGCGTGGCTCTACCACGTAAAGTATGTTTGTTTGTAAGTTTCATTTACATGACAAGAAATTAGAAATAATAGGGTCAATAGGTACACGGATATTTCATTTTAAGTAAAATTGTAATAATAGTTAAGCCGGTGAATTTAATCAAATGAGATGTTGATGATTAGAAAATTTGTTAAATGGAATTGAAAACGCAGCGAACTCTATAAAAGTGATACACTATTTTAATATATAAGAAGTATATCTCTTACTATACGTAGGCAATGACTCTTTGATTTCATCTTAGGTATAATTAATTTATTAACCAACCGTATGACGTCATTAGCGTAGCACATTTTCTAACTTTAAAAATGTTTTTAACAAATAACACATGAAGTAATTATGTTAGAAACTAGTGAATTAGACTAAACAATTATATTGTTAACAGCTTGCTACGTCGAAATACTTTTATCTTTTAGTTACTATTTAATTTTTAAATTTATCTGCGTGATGGAATTCAAAAACAAAGATAATATGCTCTGTAGAAACATGGTGACTAACGTAACCCAATGAATTTTTGTGCTGTAATAACAATCGGAAGGACTTATACTCTTTGTAACTAGGTACTCTTATTAAGTGTTTTACAGGTTACTGAAATATGACTTAACTATAAGTGATTGAGAGATAACAAAATGGTTCGACTTTTTTTATTTGACAGGTACTCATTTTAATAGACGGTCACTTTATTGTACCTCATTATCTTTTATGAGCTGTGGTGGAATTGAAGACAAGACTTTAAAAAGTTATTTATAAATCCCATATACCAGCCAGAATGTTGATTTCGTGCAATTTCCTTTTCACAAAACTTGGTATTTCGCACTCCGACTTCAAAACCAATTACCTAGTCGCAACGTTAGGTTGCCTTCTATCCTTAATTTGTAAAAATCGATCTTGTTTTATGGTGTTAATCCGACTATTCCCAGTGTCCAATTAACCACCTTGCCAGTTTCCCAGTATGCAGATCATAATCTTAAGTCGCTTTGACGGTGACTGATGCCAATCACATCAGCAACATTCTCATCACGAACAAGCGTCCGCTTCCAGTATATCTATTGCTCTCAATATCTTTTCTGTGGTATCAGAAACAGAAACAGAAACTTTTTTATTCAATGTAGATTATAACAATACTTATTGAAAGTCACTTTTTTCACTTACAAGTCAATTTTTTGAATTATCAAGTCAAATAACAAACTTGTCAAAATTTTAAATTTCGTTAAGAACGTAATATGAGTTATTAAGACACAGGAAAGAAACGTTCTTTTAATATTTGTTTTTGATAAAAGACTAGTACTGTTGTACTTTTGCGAATGTCAAGTAATAAGAAATTAGAAAAGCACTGACAAGAAATTTTCCCAAAGTCACATAATGGAGTTATCTTTCTATCCCCGAGTAATTGTAAATCAGAAATTCGCTCAAGCTAAACACACAGAGTAATCATTGATATGTGAATTGAACTTGCGTAAAACGTAACGCCCGCGCGTCCCCGCGTTCAAACAACTAACTATTTTTATACTAAAAGCCTGGCTTTTTAGCTCTATATTAATTGCTATATATACAATCGTAGTTATATTTCATTCTTCTCGAAAGCCCGGTAAAAAGCCCACGCGTGCAAGAGAAACGACTAATCGCTTAATTCAACTCTTTTTATAAGACAGCAGTATCGCTAAGGCTACCAGGTCATTACCTGTGTAGAACAAAGGAGCGCGCAAAAAATTTGAAATCGTTTGAAACATCTTTAAGAGTTATTTTATTAGTTGATATTATTGGTTGAGCTGTTTGATAGGGCAAGCTTGGCTTTTCGGCTTCTATGGAGGCTTCGCCACTACTAGTGAGGATCAGTAATTAGGTCGACAGCGTACAATGAACTTTAAGGTGAACACGTAGTCTGTAAGCCAGTAGGACGTTTAAATATAGTAAAAACGAGAAAGAGCTATTAAAGCCTTTTGTAGACCGAAAGATAAAGGCCAAGAAAAAATAACTTACCAAAATACTAGTTTCCTCGTACTAGTGAAAGTTTTCAAGTATGGGTGAAGATGCTGGCTATTTCTTCGTTAGTTACAAAGATTTACAATTTATAATTGCGTACGGTATACGTTTATATCGTAGATTTAACATTTGTTTTTTTAGCTTTTGTTGTGCTTCTGCATAAAGTAATGCTTCACCCGCTTTTCGCAATCCCATCCGTGTGTTAAGGTCAAATTAGGACTTATGCAGAGATTTTTTTTTTATTCGCTTATGCAAAGTATATTATAATCTTCAGCAGTCGTGTTCAGCGTGCTCTTCATATTATAGGTTGTATACACTGACCTCCAAATATACCAGTACGCAGAGGTCAGAGGTTTAATTATGAATAGTTAAATGAAACATACGAAGTTGATTCGAAGGCTTGAATTCACCATAATTTTTTATTATCAAAACTTTACACTTATAATATGACTAGCTGTTACCCGCGGCTTCGCCCGCATAGTCACTGGGAAATGAACTATCCATTGCTTTTTGAATTGAAAGAAAACTGAGTTTTATAGATTTGTCAGAGATGCAGCCATTAAAGTTCCTCAGGTACCTGAGCAAAATTGATTCGTCAGCTATTTAAATGTTTTGAAACGCAGCGTATAGGAAAGCATGAAAATAGCCTGTTTATTCCAAATGGAAATGGGATATTTTTTTTAACTAAAGGAAACTGAGCATAATTATCCGTCAGAGATGCAGAATTTTAAAAAAGAAACTGAGCTAAATTGATTCGTCAGAGATGAAGTTTTCTGAATTGAAAGGAAACTGAGCCAAGTAAAAGATCCGTCAAAGATGCAGCCTTTTGAGTTGAAAGGAAACTGAGCTTAATAGGTCCGTCAGAGGTGCAGCATTTGGAATTGAAAAGAAACTGAGCTAAATAGCAAATTTTGAATTGAAAGAGAAGATCTGTGGGAATTCTGATTAATTGATTGTGGGAATTTTGAAAAAAAAAAAACTGACTGAACACTATTTCAAGACGCTACTGTCACAATGTTATATGTTTTTCCATTCGGGGAAAGAATGTGGAGTTTCTGGGCATTTGACACACGCGAGCACGCTACATACAGCTGACCATGAGAGAAGCACGGTTTTTCTAAGTTGACCCCCGCTACCTGTAACGTTTGCCCTTGCGCTTGATTAATTGTCATTGCAAAACTGAGCTTAATAGGGACGTGCAACTTTTTATCTTTCCGTACTTGCGCTAATAATTAATTTAACAAAAATGTCTTCCCAGTTCCTCCAGGGGCATCTCAAAAGAAAAGTGCACCATTTCCAGATTCAATTTGTCCTAATACTTTGTCAAAAACTCGTTTTTGTTCGGGAAGCAAGCGGGCTACAAATTCAGCTACTCGCTGCTGCAAAGCTGGTATATCGTAGTTTGTTTCATGTATAATTTCATCACTTAGTTCATTTTCGGTTGTTCGCTGAGGGCTTATTATTCCAAAGTCGCTTAATTTTTTTGCCTACCATTGCCATTACTTTATCTTCAATTTTTCCAAGTGCTTCATTATAAATGTGTTCATTGTATGTCATGTTCGCGTGTGTCTGCTGTAACCTTCGCAAAATATCTTCCGCCATGTACTCTTTATATTTATCTCACAATTCATGTGCATTAGATAGCCCGCAAGATGATATGAGAGTTGCATAAAGATCCCTAATTTTGGCTGGTGACTGGCACTGCACAGCTTCCTCCATGGTTTCATCCCAGTGATTATCGTTTTCTAAAAGATGCAGAGCTTCACATGCTTCTCTATAAGTTGCGCATTCCTGACCGTTGACAGTTTTAAGGTCTTTATATCCTGTAGGACCCCGAACATGGTGCAGCAGCAATCGTAAACAGAAACATTCAAAATTAGTTACATGGATGGTATACACACGACCAATAGCATCTGATGACTTTACACCGGGCCAATTTGCAACAGGCGCGCCTTGACTACGGCGTTTCCACTCCTTCCTAGATGTGTTCAAAGTATAATAGCGGGGGACTTCAGAATATAACAACGTTTTTGCAAAGGGGTCGGTTTGGCAAAGTTGAAAGAAGGCTGTTAGTGCAGTTTTTGGCGGTGATGCAATTCTTTCTTGGAAATTTCTTTCGGTGAAATATACATGCTCTCCATTTTCTAAGTGCACAGCAAAGTGAGTAACTGTTGGATGCCTTTCGTGTAAAGGGAAGCCGAGGAGACGCCACGCTGCCTCGTTACTGCTGACATAACGCCCTGCTTGAAAGGTCTGTACTTCATTAACGGGATTTGCCTCACCTGTTGATTGCGCGGACAGAGCTACATACTTCTACATAAATGTGGGCATTAAACATTTTACATAGAATGGGCGAATACGGGACAATCCAGCTGTTATCTAAGGTTTCGAACGCTACAGAGCGAGATTTGATTGTAACTTTCCTGCCACCATCTTCGGGAGTTCTGCGTCTGTATAAGGGGTAGCCGTTGTCACTGTGCACTGTTTCTTTTAATAGCTGTTTAGGGAATTTCTTTGTACATTTTCCTTCTTTCATACATGGCGATATTGAATTTCGTGCTCCACATGGACCGTGAATCATATTTCGGACGATTGTATCATACAATTCTTTATCTTGCTCAGGATCCGGAATCTCGGCGCTTATTATGTCGTCTATTTGGCTGGGCCGCAACTTCTCTTTAAGTCATATTAGAATGTGGCTTAAAGAGAAGTTGCGTGCGGTAATCCTCTTTTTTGCCATTCAATTGAATACATGAAACACTGCACCTCTCCGAAAATTTTACCTTTGTTAATTACATACATAAATTTTTGTACTTTAAATCTAAATACTCTAGCAACTAAATCGTGTCTGTCAGTACTTTTTTGGCCCGGCATTAGCTCCTCGGTTATTTCTTTCCATGTGGGATGGCAAGTAAAAGTAACAAAAAGATCAGGTCTTCCGTAAGTTCGTACATAGGCGAATGTGTACTCATGTAGGTAGCGGGGACTGTTAACGAATGATGAGGGCAGAATTACCATTTTACCTAAATCTCTGGGGTTTACATTGGCGTCGCTAGAAACTGCATCTTGTAAATGTATATAATTCTCAACGCACAACTTTTTTTGATTTAAAAATATATCACGAAGACGTTCACTTTCTACCTTCACATACATGTCTACCAAAAATTTATGAAATAATTGTTCAACCGGCTAACAGGTTAAAATCATTTTCTCGCAACATCATATGATATGCATAAAAATCCATACATGATACTTTTTTGTTCGGAGTAGGCTCCTTTGTGACCGGGTTAATGAGTGGAATTGAAATGATAACTGTCCTTTGCAATAAATCAGTGGGTATTGCAGAGCGTCATAAAACTTGTGTGTATCGGCTACCCATTGCAGCGTATCATCACGTGCTCGCAAGACAACCATCATCATCTCGCAGATCACCACTAATTACGGCTGCTATTTCGTTTATCAAAGGTGCATTGTAGCGCCTTTAATGCTCTCCTCGAGGGATCTGAACTGCGTGAATAACGACTTTATAATCCTCTTCAGGTAGGTTTTCTAAAGCAGTTTTAAATGTTTTGACTAAAATGTTACGTTTGTGCAAGAATCTTTGAATTTTGAACACTGTGTCTCTCTCAACTCCCTAGATAAATTGGCAGCGACGGTCTACCTCAATTTCTTCGTCACCCATGAAATATACTTGTAAAAATTTATGCTGTTCGTTTTCAGCTGGAAAAAGTGAACCTATTCTATGATAAATTTCTTTCTCTCTCGGGAGCTTTCCGCTGCGCGCGTCCATTCGCTACGGCGGTCCGCGCGAGTCTCCTCCTGACGCTCTGCTTGTTCTTGCGTTCTCAGTTCAGCATCTTCTAAAGATTTTGGCGATCGAGCTAATCTTTTCGCTTGTCTTTGAGAAGATACTCTTGAAAGGCTGGACTTACGATTGCGAGGCATTATAAAGTAACAAAAAACCTATTTACAAAAAAAACGTTAAAATACCTAAAAGGAATTAAATTTCCTTTTAAATAATTTTTTAAAAGCAAATCCAAAATATCTAAAAGTAATAAATATTCCTTTTAAATATTTTTTAAAATCAAAACAACAAAACCAATTCAAGACACAACACGAATCCGAAAATGATAGCCAAAAAAAATCGAATCAACTTAAACCAAATCACAAAACAAATCGCAGAAAACCGAAATCAAAAGGAGTAGTCAATATAAATATAACCAACGAAAAAAGAAGTAAGTGTATAGTTACCGTATACACTATCTATACTATTAAATTCCTTTGAAATATTGTTAAAAAACTTAAAACAACCAAAACAAATTCACGATTCTAAATAAACAAAATCCAAAATCAAAGCCAGAGTCTAAATATGTATAAAGGAATACCAACCAAATCAACAAAACCGATCCAAGAAAATACACAAATCCGAAAATATAAATCCATTCAACCTTAACCAAATCACAAAGCAAATAATACAAGAAATCAAAAGTATCGAATAAGCTACGAAATAGAGACAATTTAAGCGTAGTAGATTTAAGGCGGGCGGCGGCGGGAGTTAAGTACATGTCAGCAAACATTTCGTTACCGCGTTTTAAAAACCTAGTTACGACATCTAGCGGAATCAATGTAAACTATGTATACGTTAGTTAATAAGAACTCTCAAAAATATTTTTCTTATAATTTTGCACAATTTTTCTTATTGTAATACCGATTCATTCATAACCACATATAAGAACTGTATTCATTTCCGTTCAATAAATGTTACTAAGGCTTATTAATAAGGCTTACTAAGAACTGTTTCTACCACAGTTAAGTAATAGTTAAGGGTGAAAGCGTGACAGGTGGTGATAGTATTTCTGATCCATACTTATAATCACGCCTGTAACCCTTGCGTGGTAGGCAGAACATCAACGGATTACTTAATATCGTCTGCGAGGTTATCGCCTATTCTGTGAATTACAATGCACCAAAACGTTTGAAGAAAATCAGCTAGTGAATTTTATGTTTTTTATCGCTCTCTTCCCGGTCCTGCGTGGAAAAATACAGATCCATACATTTTTTATCTTAATTTTGGTAAAAAGACATAATAATCCAGATATTCTGACCTTCTGTGTTCGTCCATCGTACCGCCGTCCGTCTTGTAGAATCACGGTAGCGCCACCTAGCTGGATTTAATTTAGCAACATATTCGACTTTCCCATGGGAATAATATGTTTTTCGCTGAAAAAACGCCACCGAACTATCCCCATACCAAAATTCATGCCATGCCGACGCTCTGTTGTGACGTGAAAGAAAGACAAACTTTTGCAACATATTCTATTTTCCCACGGGAATGAGGCTGTAGAGTGACATAGGCTACTTTTTTTCGCGGAAAAACATCTCATTCCCGTGGGAAAATAGAATATTTTCTACGGGAACGGGAATGAAATGTTTTTCTACAGCCACCGAACTATCCCCATACCAAAATTCATGCCATGCCGACGCTCTGTTGCGACGTGAAAGAAGGACAAACTTTTGCAACATATTCTATTTTACCACGGGAATGAGATGTTTTTCCGCGGAAAAAAGTAACCTATCTCACTCTACAGCCACCGGACTATCCCCATACAAAAAATCATGCCATGCCGACTCTCTGTTGCTACGTGAAAGAAGGACAAAAACAAACACACTTTTGCATTTATAATATTAGTATGGATTTTCTCTTTATAAATTGCAACTACAAACATACAAACCCGGAACAATTATTTGCAGGCCTTACGACTACTTGTACCGTACGGGATTTGTTATGGGATCAATTAGTTCGCCGGTCGCAGTTTCCTTAATACAATGAGATTTGAACAAGGGTTGTTGTGTGGGTCTGCTCTTTAGATTTATATTTCATTTACATACTGATCTCAAATTAATTATTCTTAGTTAGTTACTCTGCGAAATGAAATGCGAAAGCGAATGAGAACTAAAAAGTTTTTCCTTAAAGCAGCATTAATACTAGGTTCAGACAGCTCGATCGGAACTCGGAACACTCTCATACAGAATACCAGCGTAAAATAGCAGCTAAATGATGCTGTGTTTCGTATCTTGAGTACAGAGAACCGAAGACCCTTTTTACTAGAAACAAAGCATTCCAACTTACTACTCAGGTGTGACAATGCATATGCATTCTTAATCGATGTGAGATATAATCGTGATTGATGCCAACCGTGTAGTGGCGGTGTATATCAACTATTCCATATCGTCCCATGGGCGTCGTAAGAGACGGTAGAGGAACTCTGAAACAGGAGATGGGCAGTGGCATCTTCTTGGTGGTAGCTCTTAATTATAAAATCTGCAGTTGTTAGCTCGCCTGTCAAGCGTGGCAACTATGGAAAAATCCCTCATATAAAGGAATCTATGGGGGAGGCCTATGTTCAGCAGTGGAACTTTGCAGGCTCTACTGAATGGATGAATGGATGGATGTACATTAATAAGTGCTACATGTCATCAGAAGGACTGTGTACTCGTTTGTCACCTTTATTCTATAAAAAATATTCGGATTAATAAATGTTTATATCGACATTTAGCAATGTATCAGATAAGAATCAAAACGGTATAATCATAACAATTGAGTACTTACTCAGTACGTGTGAAATTGTAGAGCCAGGCTGCAGCGTATTATGACTGCAGCGTATTATGGCTGCAGCGTATTATGGCTGCAGTAAGAATGGGTCTTCTTGACCAGGGACGACCACCCTCCTACTGAATACCAGCGTGAAAAAAATGCCGTGCATCGGAGAGTCTTTTTGCTGATGCTCGCCACAAGACTCCATCTAAGTATTCAGGGACATATTGCGTTGGGAATTGATCTCAGGTTGCTCCTTTGTAATATTTATAGAGGGTGTTTAGCGTCTGACCTTCTACGACGACTTCCTGACCTTCGTGGCACTCTAAAAGGCATTAACTATTAATTTAAGCATTCATAAAGGGCATTCTTAATAACAAGAAGTAGCAAGTTGATGTGACAATGGGTCGGCCATATACCTCGAAGAACTGACACGATGGCGAAGAAAAAAAAATTAAGTGGCGGCCTAGTACTGGCAAGCAAAGTGTAAGGCGATGCCCACTAGTTGGAACGTCGAAGTTTCTTGTAGCGTTCCTTGGATGATGCATATAATCAGCAGTAATATTGTTGGTTGTAATGATGATTCTCTTAATGCTATTATTAAAATTCATTCATTCATTCATTCATTTTTGAAATGTAAACATAATTGACAAAGACGAAAACAAATAATTTTGCACACATAGTGGAAGCTTGTCTCCAATTAAAGGAATTTAGTTAACTAACAGAATCAGTTGGATAAGACCTTATATTCGATAATCGTTGTAGTAAAGTTGACTGTTTAATGAAAACGTGTTATTCGGGATCAAGCGGAAATTACAAAATTAGCCAACGTAACTAATAAAACTAAAGCTGCGTATAATTATATAAGGTAATATAAACTGCGAATAAACGTATTAAATATTTCTTCACAAGTTGCTATTAAATTTTTACTTACATTCTTTGTGTGGTTGGTTGCTTGCTTTAAATATTCACGTTGCTTTGTATTCATGTTTTGGCGTTTAGTTTGGAGATAACAAGCAGATATTTATCATTTTGCAATGTCTTGTGCCAGGAAACATTTTAGCTTGTTTTATCTCTTTTATATAATTAAGTGGCGACCGGCCCCGGCTTAGCCTTGGTTGGATTATAATTATCACGTTATTTAGGTCCGACTTTTTTTCCTTTTTTTTTTTCAAGTTCCCTTTTTTGTGGGAAAATCTATTATTTCGAGCCCCTTTTTAGGGTTCCGTAGTCAACTAGGAATCCTTATAGTTTCGCCATGTCTGTCTGTCCGTCTGTCCGTCCTCGCTTAATCTCTGTGACCGTTAGCACTAGAAAGCTGAAATTTGGTACCAATATGTGTATTATTAATCATGCCGACAAAGTGGTAAAATAAAAATTGGAAAAAAATGTTTTATTAGGGTAGCCCCCCTATATGTAAGCACTCCTAAGGCTAAGCGAAGGATCCTTCTCCGGCGCAATTTTAGTAGAATGGACCTGGATAAGTTACGAGAAGATACTGCTAAGGTTGACTGGTCAGTAGTTGCGAATGCTGGTTCGGTTGATGAGCAGATATCTATTTTTAACAGCATACTTACACAACTGTATGACATTCACGCTCCAATTCGTCCAGTTCGAATGAAGCATCTTCCTGCCCCCTGGCTCACTGCCGATATAAAAAAACTTCAAGAAAAAAAGAACATAGCGAAATCTAAATATCGTATGAATCCTAATGATTCTAACCGAGAGAAATATAACAGGGCACGAAATCGCTGCAATATGGTGTGTAGAGATAGTCAACGACGCCATATCCATAAATCTGTTGTTGAGGAAGATAACTCAACTAAAGTTTGGAACTTTCTCAAATCTTTAGGGTTTGGAAAAGCAAAGCGTAATGTAGAATCTCTTAATTTGAATTTAAATAAGCTTAATGCTCATTTCCTCTCTAGCGCCACTATAGACAGAGCTACGAAGAAAAATACACTTGCTCAACTTTCTGCTATATCAACTCCCAATTTATCCTCTTTTGGTCTTTAGCCAAGTTACTGTCAGTGATGTTAAGAAGAATATATTAGCCATTACTTCCGACGCAGTTGGTTCTGACAGCATTAGTCGTAAGATGATTATCCCAATACTCGATCTTTTAGCTCCTATACTTACACTTATTTTAAACCGTTCCCTTGACACCAGTGTTTTTCCTTCATCCTGGAAAGACGGCCTAGTAACTCCACTCCCTAAAAAATCTAATCCGACATATGAGGATTACCGTCCTATATCCATCCTTTCCTTTCTCTCTAAAGTACTCGAGCGCCTAATATACCAACAGCTGAGCAAATTCCTGTCCAATCATAACCTTTTGAATTCATTCCAATCTGGATTCCGTCCCGGTCATAGTACGACTACGGCTTTGGTTAGAATCACTGATGATATTCGCCTGGGCATGGATAGTCAGCAGGTTACAGTATTGACATTGCTTGACTTTAGTAATGCCTTCAATACTGTAGACTTTGATGTTTTACTCGCTGTCCTAAGTTCTCTTAACATATCTCCTGAAGTAATTGGTTGGTTTCATAGTTACTTGCATGGGCGCCGGCAACGTGTACAAATTCAAGACACGTTTTCTGACTGGTCTGCTGTCAAAGCTGGCGTCCCACAAGGTGGCGTGTTGTCTCCTCTATTGTTCTCTATCTTCATCAATTCGATCTGTTCCCACATAACTTCTCTTTACCACCTATATGCAGACGATTTACAAATCTACTCCCAATGTAAGATTGCGGATCTCCCCAATACAATTAGATTAATTAATGAAGATCTTATTCGTATTTCTCTTTGGTGTAATTCATTTGGGCTTAAAGTTAATCCATTGAAGACTCAAGCCATTATTATTGGGAGTTCGAAATTAATCTCTCGGTTAACTTTGTCGCTGCTCCCGCCAATCATATTCGATGGAACACTTATCCCATACAGTGACAAAGTTAAGAATTTAGGTATTATGTTCGATCAGACTTTGTCTTGGGGACCGCAAGTTAGTGAAATAAGTAAAAAAATGTTTGCCGCAGTTGGTTCACTTCGAAGATTACGCAATGTTCTCCCCATTCCTACTAAAGTTGCGCTGGCTCAGTCTCTTCTTTTACCGATCCTTGACTACGCGGACACTTGTTATCTTGACCTAACATACGAGCAACTTAATAAACTTGAGCGGCTTCAAAATTATTGCATAAGGTTTATATTTGGGTTACGAAAGTATGACCACGTATCCGAATTCCGCCATAAGCTCAAGTGGCTCCCGATTCGTCTTCGCAGGAATACTCACATTCTTCATCTTCTTTACTGCATTCTGTTCAATCCGACCACTCCTTCTTATTTGAAAGACCGATTTATATATTTAAGTAGTTTACGATCTCAAAATAATCTCCTTCTAAGTACCCTTAGACATTCCTCTTCCTTCTATTCTAATTCTTTTACGGTTACCGCTATACGACTATGGAATTCTCTTCCCTTACATATCAAAAAATCTAAATCTCTTCCTATATTTAAAAATAAATTAAAACTTTATTACCTTTCCTCTTAAGTTACTACCTGTCGTCATTCATTTTTAATCATTTATGTTCTTCTATTTATCTTTCTTTATCATATTCTGTACACCCCTTCCGCTATCTTTTAAAATAGTATCCTCTGCCCTAAGGTTGCCTGGAAGAGATCGCTGTTTTAGCGATAAGGCCGCCTGTTGTACCAATGTCCCTTTAAATATATAAATAATGTAATATGTTCCTTGGTGTACAATAAAGTATATTTTACTTTACTTTACTTTACTTTATGTAAAGTGGGAAGTGATTTTTTTTTTAATTTCAACCCTAACGTGTGATATATTGTTGGAAAGGTATTTAAAAATGAATAGGGGTTTACTAAAATCATTTTTTTGATAATGTCAATAATTTCGGAAATAATCGCTCCAAAAGTAAAAAACAATGTGTCCACCCCCTCTAATTTTTGAACCATAAGTTTAGAAAATATGAAAAAAATCTGAAAGGTAGAACTTTATAAGGACTTTCTAGGAAAATCATTTTGAACTTGGATGGAAACAACAGTACCCACTACCGGGAGCAGTTGCAGGAGCGCGAACATAATGGATACCCACCTTTAAACTCATAAGTGGGAACACTTATTGTGACGGACGGGAAACTACGGAACCCTACACTGAGCGTGGCCCGACACGCTCTTGGCCGGTTTTTAGCATTTTTTAAAATACGAAAATTTAAATTAAACTAATTGCACTCATGATTTTTTATTCAAATAACCAGTTCAGTTTTTCTATTATGTCAATAAGATCAAAAAATATTATTCATGTTTCATCAGTATGTAATTTGTATCTAAATGTAATTTCAAAAAAAAAAAACCGGGCAAAGCTCGGTCATCCAGGTACTTTATTTATTATGTACAGACACTTTAATTTTATATATATGTTTGGATTAGCTGGGCCGGCAAATGTGGGTCTGCTCTTTCTAGTAGGTGGTGCGATGAACTTAACTGAATTTACTCCGGATTTTTTACAGTGTACACGTAAATACAAAATGTATTAATGACTCTATTACGACGCTATCGTGTCCAGATTTTACGATTTTTCTTTTTTAACACTAAACCAATATAGTATTTCGTAAATATAAGTAATTTTAGTTCATAAATATAGATTTTTTAATAACATGATAATTTTTATTTCTTAGAATTTGTCAAAAACTCACAGCTTCAATCATTGCATACTCGCATAGCTACTCGTATTAAATGATCGTCTTGACAAAACATATACTAGTGGAGCCACAGGCTCTCCCTTCGAATCCTGCTAGAAGGAACCAAAAAATGGTTGCGCTGCTGGTTCCTAGGTTCAAATCCCGAAACGGATGGTTAATAAATGGTTAGGGTGACTATGTTGCCGGTCCGGTCCGGCCGGTCCGGGTCGAAGGAACCTGAAGATGGTGGAGCAATAGGGTCTCGGGTTCGATTCCCGGGTCAGGCCAAAATTTATTATGCGAGATTTTACTATGAGTAAAATCTAAAATCGGACCGTATGCGTGGTTCTCTATAACTTTGGAGGCTTTGGACAATACACTAGCTAGGACCTAATCTACTATATAAGCTGGTAAAATTAGAAGGGCGAGTTGTTGTAAGGAAGGAGTGGCAACGAATGAGAACACTTACTTGGGAATTGGTCTTCTGCCGGCCGTTTACTCACGCCTGAGGTTGATGGTGCTACGTTGTAACTGCGGTGGTGCGCGAAGATAAGTTCCACCATGCGAAGGCGGTCACTATTAGCGGTTCTTCTGTGGTGCGACTGCCACAGAGGTGCAATTACATCTAGCGATGGTCTCCAACTATTTGGTGCGGCGGCAGAACGTCGACAACGACTGGCCGGCCGGTGGCGTATTTTCCACCTTTCACGTTTCACCAGCGCGTCTTATTGGTCACCCGAATAACACCACTTATCTGGCCTCCTATTGGTGTGCTCGTGCCGGAAAGGAGATGGAGTGATGGGAAAGGATGCCAGCTAATATAATCTACAAATATGAGTTTGGCGCAACCATATACCTATATTTTATTTCAATATAACCTCAATTAGGTCAAGATGCTTAGAAATTATACTTTTACTAGCAGACGCACCAACATTGTAATATGTTTAGTATAAGGATAGTAGTATTGTTTATTTCAGCTAAAAACGTCACTTTCCACCAGCCATCATCATCATCAGTCATCGCCAGTCATCGTCCATTTGATGTCGAGAAATATTTGAAGTTTGTCGAAAATAATTTTAAATATATTAAAGCCGCGATTTTCTTGAAGCGTCGCGTCGTAGTCAACAATTGATGTTCCCTATAACTTTGGTAAGCGATTTTTTCTAAAAGGATATGTTTTACAGCGATATTCTGTACTGTCTTTATGTGTGTCTTGGAAAACTACTTTGACAAAGTTTATAAAACAAATCCTTTATTTTCGTGTCGAATTCACTGTATCGTGGAATGTTTATATCACTCACCACCGTTTTAATAAAACTGTCTAACTCAAACACGCATTAAATAAATTAATATTTCACTTACAAGAAACAATTATTTCCAAAAATATTGCATTCATTTACAATTCGATTTGTTTTGTCAAATAATGGTAGCGAAAGTAACAACTGAATTCAGAAAAAATATACGATATAAAACAGCCTTCAGCGTTCGAAGAAAGAAATAAATTACTTTCATAAACGAATTCTCTCGGGTAGCCCAAACTTTTTACAACAGTATAGTCAAAAAAGTACTCCGTGAGTATAGCAATCACAAGTAATAACTCTTCTCTCTTTCAGTACCAAGTGTAAACGGTACTCGTATTATAAAGGTAAAACAAAATAATTTATATACTGCAAATATTATGTACGTAAAAACAATGATTGAATTAAAATCTGGCGAATAAAATTTATTATATATATATATATATATATATATATATATATATATATATATATATATATACTCATATTATCCCGTGGGTGTCGTAAAAGACGTTATTTAATAAACTGTGCATAAATCTACACAGATTTTGCCTTAAAGTAGAAGTGTTGAAATCAGATTATTAAATTTTCATTTAACAAACATTTTAAGTATTACTATTTTTATATTATGTATTATTATTATTATTACAGCCATTCACAAGTCCACTCAACACAGTTCATGACTCCCCCCAAGGAATGCCACAAAGCACAGCATGAGCCACCTGCATCCATCGCCTGTTGTGCCGACCAACACATCTCTTTCATACACTCGTTTCTTTGTGTAATGTAATTAATGAAAGTTGGAGTAATAAGTGTTATACGCAGTACATATTTCTATAAGAATTATCTCTTTGTATGCTTATTATTGCAGTGTAGTAGCGGTGTGGGAGAATCCACTGCCATCTCGTGGGTGTCGTAAGAGGCGACAGAAGAATATGGAACAGGAGATGAGCAGCAGCATCTTCCTGATGATAACCTAAAGTAATGAAAAACTTTGGTTGCAAACTCGCCTGCCAAGCGTGGAAAATATGGCAAATATCCGCTTCCCCAAAGATTCAGCAGTGAACTTTGATTAGTTGTAATGATGAGGATGATGGTGAAAATTTATTTAAATGTATTTCAAAATTAAGTTAAAACTTTTACAATTTCAAAGTTAAAGAGTTTTTAGTTTAGTTATAGCTATTAGTAGTGAATTTAGTTTTATGTTTATGTTTAGTTTTTTTCATTAACGATACAAAATAAATAAAATAATTGAAAATGTAATTTTTTAATTTGGTAGATTCATGAAATTGTTAATTTAGTCCCTTGTCCTCAATTGACTCTAAACAACTCAAGCGTGACTCACAATATATCATTAAAACTTGTTACTTGCAAATTTTAAGTGCTTATTACGAATTCAGTTGCAAAATACAAAAAAAAAACTCAGTATTTCTCAAGCACAAAAAAGGTTAAGAATATTAACACGTAAGTATAAAATTTGAACACTTTTTTATTTTTTTTTAAATTATAAGTGTATTTAGTTCTCGGCTAGCCAAACAATATTTCTTAACTTTTTTATTTTCTTAATCAATACTAAACAGAACACAGCCTCTACCATATAGAGAAGATTTGGCGTAATCGCCTCCGACACGCCTGTCGCTACTCCCTGTTTTCGGTCTCACGTGCTGACCTTCAATTTTTAGATGAAAAGATTCGAGTTAAGCAATATAGTCTACAGTACAGCAGTTGCATAATTTTATTTATGAGATTTTGGATCCGAAGTTCACGAGTACGATTTTTGTGGCCCATAAATAATTGATTCGGTTTTGGATAAATATCCTTGTAAAATTTATGCCAGTAAGCCGCCCATTCACAATCCACTCCATTATACAGGAGGAAATCATTGTGTGGAGGTAAAGCTTAAAAAAATTGGTAAAAATTCTTTCTTCACCAGCATTTTCCCATTTACTACTTTTATGAATTAAACTCCAGGGTAATAGAAAAACTAATTTATTGGATTCGTGTCGTCCATAATTCACATTCTGAGATAAATATTATAATAACGTAGCTAGTACCTTCAACTTAAATTATAATACAGAATTATTATGAATAATTTAAATAAAACTATTTTGGCGAACAATTTATCTCGTGACCGGAAGCCACCGCTACTCCAACAGGAATGAAACTCCGACTGCTGGTTTATCCAAGCAAAAACGTTTCCCCTATCACTTTTCTTAACTTGCTTCCGATTGGTGCGTGTAGGAATTGTCAGTTTCAAACCAACCAATCAGAGATAAGCGGAATTACTATTAATTTGACCGGAAATACGTATTCATTTTAGCAACTTATTATTGAATAATAGATAGAAACATGACAATCGGCCATCCGCCGGAGTGCAACTCTTGGTGCACACTCACTATTAACATACATATATGGTATTTAATAATTATCTAGCAATTAAGGTCGCCTATCGATCAACAAAATGCAGAAATATAAAATAAAATTACTCAATCACCAAATAGCACATATAACCAATTTTTGTTTTACTTCACGGGCACGGGCATGGCAGGCAAATCCTTGCAGTTTGAACCTTGATGTCAACGTCACACTGCCTGTCTTCGTGAAATAAAACAACTAATACATTAGTTCTTGTTATCGTGACATTACACACAGAAAACCAAAATAAAATAATAATAATACAATCTTTTAAAAAGCGTTGAATTAATGATGCCATTCGGTCTAGATCCCTAGCTTTAGATTTTTTTTTCAAATCATTTGCTTGCGTCGCTGCAACTCGGCCAGAGGTATATCGTCTTGATCACTTTCAGCAGATTCTGTACTACAAAGCTAGTCTGTTTGTGACTCTTAAGATTTTGGTTTATCCAAGGCCTCATTCTGTCAGCAGCAACAACGCTCTCAAATGACTTTTTATTTAATCCTGGAATATCTGCAATCTTATATTTGTCGTTTTCTAACGTTTTAACTATAATATACGGGCCAGTAAATTTTGATAAAAGTTTAGTACTTTTAGCTTTGTTGTAAAAATTCGTCCTAGTTATTTTAACCAAATCCTTATAAATCCTTATAAACTACGGCGGGAGCCCGTCCAGCATCATATCGATTTTTTTGTTTGCCTTGATCAATTCTGATATTGGTAGTGATCTCGTTTCTCAACTCTCTCAAATTCTCAAGTTTAGTATCAATATTGAGTTTATTAGAAATACTATCACGGAGTTTGATACCGAACAAGGCTTCCGACGGAGTCTTTTGGGTTGAGCTATTGATAGTGGTGTTTAAGCCCCATTGTATTTTTCCCGTATACGTGTCCCAGTCACGTTCGTCACTGCCTGCGTTATACTTAGTCAAAGCGTCTAGTACAACAATATTTTCAAGAACCTTGAGCATACTTTTAGTTTTTGTAGTTTTCACGGGCTTTACAAATACATAAACCTAAAAAGTATCCACGACAGTTAATATGCAAGCATTTTCCTTCCTGCTCTTCACAAAGGGACCTAGATGATCAATATGGATTGTGTGTAAAGGAATTTCAACCTTCTCAATAGGAAACAAATGACACGTTTTTTTGTTTAGCAGCCTTGTCCTTATTGTACGCACACTAAACAGGACCCTACATATTTTTTATAAACCGGCGCATTTTAGGGAACCAGATTTGTGATTGAATTCGCTCGGTGGTTTTTGCTATTCCTAAATGACCTATATCGTCATGATTGAACCGACATATTTGGAAACGTGCACTTCGGAGAACTACGAGACGCAGTGTGTCAACTCTCCTGTAAATTTTGTGATTTTTAACAACATAATTTTTCTTTATGTCCTTTTTCCTTACAATTTAAACAGGTGATATTATCAGATGAAGATGTATCAGAGTTAACGAGCTTATTCCCGGAAGTGCCTTCCTATCGCTTTTTTGAAAATTAAAAATCTGTGACGCGTTGCGAACTGAGATAATTTAGTAAGTCTTCTGGTTCCCTACAGCTTAATGCCTGAGCACCATTCCTAACTGATTTATCAGTAACACCGTGAACTACACAATCTACGGCTTTCCTTCCCACAATTTCACATCGATTTATTAACGTCAGTTTGTCATAGAAATACTCACGTAAGTTTTCATTAACAAGTGTTATACGATTAAGCATTTCTTCGAGAAGCCGACTATAATTTTGCTCATAAGGAAATGCTTTACGAAGCTTCGCCTGCTAATCACTCCAACTATAAACTACTGTGGGCAAAGCCTCCCAACCATTTTTTTGCAAGTCCCGTTAATTTCAGCAAACCAAAGTGAATGGTTTGCTTCTCGT
The DNA here is from genome assembly GCA_907164705.1 of Parnassius apollo. Taxonomy (NCBI): domain Eukaryota; kingdom Metazoa; phylum Arthropoda; class Insecta; order Lepidoptera; family Papilionidae; genus Parnassius; species Parnassius apollo. The sequence goes on along the minus strand of CAJQZP010001486.1, from coordinate 2,745,429 downwards.
CCCATTCATAAATACTACTACATTCGTTGACTTTATTTAACCAACTATCTATACTTTGACTTTTACTGGATGGATCAAACTTCGGAACAATATTATTTAGCTGGTTACTAATCAGTCTTTGAGAATTCTTGCTCTTATTTAAAAATGAAATAAGCTTGGCTACCTCGTCAGTGGAAAGTGCTGTATCTGCATCCGATGAGGGTACCTTAAAGAGGTGCAGGTGTACCTACGATTCTCTGTACTCACCTCCGCTCCAGTGTCCACCTCCTCGATGACCCAAGACGCCATTGCATCTACGTCAAGATCTCGTCGTTTTCGTGGTGCAGGCGATGGAATAAAAGTACTTTTTCGTTTCCTATTACGGTTTCTTAGCTGATCCGGATTCATCCTCGAAAAGAAGATCAAGCATTAGATTTGTTTTTAACTATAAAGCTCATATTCACTCAAGTCAGATTCCCTGGAATTCTTTTGTTTTGAGGACTTGTGGGATGACCTAATCTTGGTCTTTAGGAATTAAGTTTCTTAATATTTCTGTTTAATATTTAGTTTAGTTTTCCGATATTTTATTTTTATTACCCTTTTGTGAAGAAATGCATCATTAAAATTAATAATGATAAGAGTTGTATCATAATATAAAGGAATTTATCTCATTAAGGAGGACAAGATACATTCAAATAAAACGGACATGCACCCAATTAATTTTAGGGTTAGGAATTTTTTCATTTTTTTTGCAAGTGAGGCGTCAGCGTATCGTTCACACCTCTGCCTTTCCAGATACCGGTGCAAAAATTCAAGTATGCAAAAATAAGAAATAAGTAAATTAATGAAATTTTACTTAGTGAGTGATGCAAATGATCACTTACGGATTCACATGACCCTTACTAGAGGGGCAGATGGCCACAAGGACACACTTGGCCCTTACTGAGGCGCACATGGCCACAAGGGTAAATTAATGAAATTTTACCTAGTGAGTGATGCACATGATCACTTACGGACTCATATGACCCTTACTAGAAGGGCAGATGGCCACAAGGACACACTTGGCCCCTACTGAGGCGCACATGGCCACAAAGACGCACGTGGCCCTTACAGAAGCGCACATGCCCACAAGGACGCACGTGGCCCTTACTGAAGCGTACATGGCCCCACAAGGACGCACTTGGCCCTTACTAGGGGCATACATGGCCACAAGGACACATTTGGCCCTTACTAGAGGCGCACATGGCCACAAGGACACACTTGGCCCTTACCGAGGCGCACATGGCCACAAGGACGCACTTGGCCCTTACCGAGGCTTACAAGGCCACTAGGACGCACTTGGCCCTTACTAGGGACACACATGGCCACAAGGGCACCCTTGGCCCTTACTAGAGGCACACATGGCCACAAGGACACACTTGGCTCTTACTAGAGACACACATGGCCAGAAAGACACACTTGGCCCTTACTAGGGGCACACATGGCCCTTACTAGAGGCGCACATAGCCACAAGGACACACTTGGTCCTTATTAGGGGCACACATGGCCCTTACTAGAGGTGCACATAGCCACAAGGACACACTTGGTCCTTATTAGATATAATTCCCTTAAATATTTTTTTCTTAATTTAAAAATAAATATTCAATTTTCTATAAAAAAATATCGAGAAATTATGTAACGGATTCTTTAGAGGAATAATAAATAAAATGGCTAGTACAGAATGGTCAATTTTAAAAATGGTCTATTCTCGAAACGGCTATTGTCAATAATTTTTGAATTTATAAAAATATATAATTTTTTACTTTAGATATAATATACTTCTTCAGAATCAAGATAAAAATAATAAAAATAAAATAAAAATATCCACCGAGCTCGATGGTTGATTATGGAGAAAAATATTAATATACAGCGTGTTACAAAAGAATGTAGTAATACCAAAGGCAGACATTGTACATGCACATCGTCATGAAAAACTTTTATTATGGTGTCAGCCCTAAAATCGAATAGAATGATATTTTATTCAATATAGATCACATGCTGTTATTGAAAGTCATTTTTACTTTACCACTGGTTCGGAAAAAAACCTCTGTCCTAGGAAAAACCAGCAAGAAACCCAGTGTGACTTTAAAAACATATATTTTACAATATGATTGGTTACAAACTTATTATTTTAGAAACGACTTTGAGTACGAGTATATTCATTTATATTATAATAACCCTTTTTATACAGTTTTTAATTAATTAAATATTTAAACTTATTAACAGCCAATCCTTTTCTCTCCCATGAGTGACATTTGTAAGAAATGACAATTCTAAAAAGAACTATGACTGGATATAATTCACAGCTGCTGGATAAAATGCATTATGTCAAGTACTCTTTGACCATGAATTGGTGATTCTAGAGGTTCAATCGACGGTTCAATCAATAGCACATCGTCAGTGATTTCTCTGTAATGAAAAAACGAAATTTAATTTTTATTTAATTACAAACAAAAAAATCTAAGTCATGGCAATCACGCGGTATTTACGAATACTTATAATTTGATTTTGGTTTGGCTCCTGGAGTTAAAACTGATACAATTGAAAGTGATGTCCCAGGGTTCTCGTTCTCAAACAAGTTTTAAATTGATATATATATATATATATATATATATATTAGTTACTTTTACATCATGTATTTTTTTTTTGAGAAAATGAATTCCAACAATTTGCATATTGGTAATTTACATTTGGCATTTAGAAAATTTTGTATGCGGATTTATTCAATTTCTATTGTGGGCATTTTGGTAATTTATAGTGCCTAAGCCCACTTATTCATTTTGAGAAGTAATTTGAGTTGATAAATTAGAAATATTCTGTAACACCATGTATGTAAAAGCTTACTCATGAAAAGTTTTCTCCGATCATTCATCCGCTGACGGGTTGCATGACAACCGTTTCTTTTTACTAAAAAAAACAATAAAATTGGATTATGTTTATATTAAAAATAAAAATAAAAATTGAAAAATTATTACAAACAAGAAAATCGAGAAAAAGTAAAAAAAGTAAGTAGTATTATTATTATTACAGCCATTCACAAGTCCACTGAACACAGGACATGACTCTCCCCAAGGAATGCCACAAAGCACAGCATGAGCCACCTGTGTATGCCTGTTGTGCTGACCAACACATTTCTTTCTTACACTCGTTTCTTTGTGTAATGTAATTAACGAACGTTGGAGTAATAACTATTATACGTAGTAAGTACATATTTCTATAAGAACGAAATAATTATCTCTTTGAAAGCTTATTATAGCATTGTAGTGGCGGTGTGGGAGAATCCACTGCCATCTCGTGGGTGTCGTAAGATGCGACAGAATAATACGAAACAGGAGATGAGCAGCAGCATCTTCCTGATGTTAACCTAAAGTGATAAAAACTTAGGTTGCAAACTCGCGGCCAAGCGTGGAAACTGTAGCAAATATGGTTGATATTATCTAGAGGTAATTTATGGGGAAGTTCAGCAGTGAACTTTGATTATTTGTAATGATGAAGGTGATGGTAAAAATTTATTTGAATGTATTTCAAAATTAATTAAGAACTTTTGCAATTTCAAAATTAAAGAATTCCATTTAGTTTTTTTCATTAACGATACAAAATAAATAAAATAATTGAAAATATATTTTTTTTATTCGTTAGCTTCATGAAATTATTAATTCAGTTGCTAGTTCTCAATTTTAAATGAATTTGAGCAACAATACAAGCGCGACTGACGATATATAATTAAAACTTGTTACTTGCAATTTTAAGTGGTTATTACGAATTCAGTTGCAAAATACAAAAGAAAAGCTCTGTACTTCTAAGGTATAAAATATTTTTAGATAACATGTAAAGTTCCATTACAGTCTCTACTTGAAGTTCACTTTTGAACATAGGCTTACCGCATTGTTGGGATATATTCCGAGTATGCCAATCATCGTAACAACGTGTGCTCTTCTTTGATATTATATAACTTGTGGATGGTGATAAGTAGGGGAAATCTTACAGGCTGTTCTTTTATTATATAGTTCGAGAAAGTTTATTTTCTAGTTATTAACTAAGCTAATCTGTATAATATAAATTAAATATTCAGTTTTTAAGCGTTATAATAAAAAAATGACTGAACCCAAAGCATTTTTAATAAAGAAATAAAAATTAAGAAGAGTGCAGCTACAGCCAGCAGCTGAAATGCTTCGGAACTACCTATTTTGGAAAGTGCTTTACTACTAAAATATTTACTAACCTTTTAAGCTCTGAACTCTTAATTTTGAAGAAAAGGTTAAGAATATTAACACGTAAGTATACCTAAAATTGCCGTAAAAAGCCGTGGTAGCTCAAATGGTTAGCGCTTGCTGAAAATATAACAGAACGCGAGTAATCCGGGTTCGATCCGCACCGGTACCAATGAAATTGTCAATTGCAATTTTAAGTGCTGATTTACCACGTGCTCGGCGGTGAAGGAAAACACCGTGAGGAAACCTGCATGTCTGAGGAATAAGAAAAAATATTACAAAGACATGTGAAGTTCGCCAACACGCATTGGGGCAGCGCGGCGGACACTTCCTTGCCCTGAAACCCTCGCAGAAATGAGGGGGAGGCCCGTGCCCAGCACTGGGACGTATAGGCTATAACTTTACTTTATACCTAAAATTAGAATGTTTTTTTTTTAGTTATAAGTGTATTTAGTTCTCGGCCAGCCAAACACTATTTCTTGGTCTTTTTTATTTTCTATAGAGAAGTTTTGCCGTAATCGTCTCCCATCACACGTCTACTCCCTGGTGCCGGTCTTACGTCCTGACCCTTCATTTTTAGATAAAAATAATTGTTTCCGGTCTGGATATTTGTTCTTGTAAAATTTATGCATGTAAGCCGCCCCCATTGTACAGGAGAAAATCCTAGTGTGGAGGTAAAGTTTAAAAAAATAAGTAAGAATTCTTTCTTAACCAGCTTTTTCCCATTTACTTACTACATTACTTACTCTTTACGAAGACAATTCGAGAGTGAGCAAACTGGGTCACGAAGCTTAACAATATAACTAAGTATAAAAGGTATTTACGTGCGTAATCAGCACTTTATTAGTCGTGCTTCGTAGCTGAACTGTGAAGACGTTAACGTATAGTCTTAGTTTAAATAATGCAAGTTTTTTTTAGGGATTTTCAACCCACGGAAAAAACCGAGGAGGTTCTCAAGTCGACGCGTATATTTTTTTTTATATATGACCACGCATAACTTTTTACAGAGTAGTCCGATTTTAATAATTCTTTTTTTAATGGTTAGTGTATACCTCGAGATTGGTAGCATATAAATTTGGAAAAAAAATATTACCCTAAGGGTAGGAAAAAAACCTCTGTCCTAGGAAAAACCAGCAAGAAACCCAGTGTGACTTTAAAAACATATATTTTACAATATGATTGGTTACAAACTATTTACAAAATTTATTTTAGAAACAACTTTGAGTACGAGTATATTCATTTATATTATAATAACTCTTTTTATACAGTTTTTAATTAAATAAATATTTAAACTTATTAACAGCCAATCCTTTTTTCTCCTATGAGTGACATTTGTAAGAAATGACAATTCTAAAAAGAACTATAACTGGATATAATTCACGGCTGCTCGATAAAATACATTATGTCAACTACTCTTTGACCATGAATTGGTGATTCTAGAGGTTCAGTCGACGGTTCAATCAATAGCACATCGTCAGTGATTTCTCTGTAATGAAAAAACGAAATTTAATTTTTATTTAATTACAAACAAAAAAATCTAAGTCATGGCAATCACGCGGTATTTACGAATACTTATAATTTGATTTTGGTTTGGCTCCTGGAGTTACAACTGATACAATTGAAAGTGATGTCCCAGGGTTTTCGTTCTCAAACAAGTTTTAAGTTATATAGTTACTTTTACATCATGTATTTTTTTTTGAGAAAATGAATTCCAACAATTTGCATATTGGTAATTTACATTTGGCATTTAGAAAATTTTGTATGCGGATTTATTCAATTTCTATTGTGGGCATTTTGGTAATTTATAGTGCCTAAGCCCACTTATTCATTTTGAGAAGTAATTTGAGTTGATAAATTAGAAATATTCTGTAACACCATGTATGTAAAAGCTTACTCATGAAAAGTTTTCTCCGATCATTCATCCGCTGACGGGTTGCATGACAACCGTTTCTTTTTACTAAAAAAACAATAAAATTGGATTATGATTATATTAAAAATAAAAATAAAAATTGAAAAATTATTACAAACAAGAAAATCGAGAAAAAGTAAAAAAAGTAAGTAGTATTATTATTATTACAGCCATTCACAAGTCCACTGAACACAGGACATGACTCTCCCCAAGGAATGCCACAAAGCACAGCATGAGCCACCTGTGTAGTGTAGTGCCGACCAACACATTTCTTTCTTACACTCGTTTCTTTGTGTAATGTAATTAACGAACGTTGGAGTAATAACTATTATACGTAGTAAGTACATATTTCTATAAGAACGAAATAATTATCTCTTTGAAAGCTTATTATAGCATTGTAGTGGCGGTGTGGGAGAATCCACTGCCATCTCGTGGGTGTCGTAAGATGCGACAGAATAATACGAAACAGGAGATGAGCAGCAGCATCTTCCTGATGTTAACCTAAAGTGATAAAAACTTAGGTTGCAAACTCGCGGCCAAGCGTGGAAACTGTAGCAAATATGGTTGATATTATCTAGAGGTAATTTATGGGGAAGTTCAGCAGTGAACTTTGATTATTTGTAATGATGAAGGTGATGGTAAAAATTTATTTGAATGTATTTCAAAATTAATTAAGAACTTTTGCAATTTCAAAATTAAAGAATTCCATTTAGTTTTTTTCATTAACGATACAAAATAAATAAAATAATTGAAAATATAATTTTTTTATTTGTTAGATTCATGAAATTATTAATTCAGTCGCTAGTTCTCAATTTTAAATGAATTTGAGCAACAATACAAGCGCGACTGACGATATATAATTAAAACTTGTTACTTGAAATTTTAAGTGGTTATTACGAATTCAGTTGCAAAATACAAAAGAAAAACTCCGTACTTCTGAGGTATAAAATATTTTTAGATAACATGTAAAGTTCCATTACAGTCTCTACTTGAATTTCACTTTTGAACATAGGCTTACCGCATTGTTGGGATATATTCCGAGTATGCCAATCATCGTAACAACGTGTGCTCTTCTTTGATGTATAACTTGTGGATGGTGATAAGTAGGGGAAATCTTACAGGCTGTTCTTTTATTATATAGTTCGAGAAAGTTTATTTTCTAGTTATTAACTAAGCTAATCTGTATAATATAAATTAAATATTCAGTTTTTAAGCGTTATAATAAAAAAAAATGACTCAACCCAAAGCATTTTTAATAAAGAAATAAATATTAAGAAGAGTGCAGCTACAGCCAGCAGCTGAAATGCTTCGGAACTACCTATTTTGGAAAGTGCTTTACTACTAAAATATTTACTAACCTTTTAAGCTCTGAAATCTTAATATTGAAGAAAAGGTTAAGAATACTATTAATAATAACACGTAAGTATACCTAAAATTGCCGTAAAAAGCCGTGGTAGCTCAGATGGTTAGCGTTTGCTGAAAATATAACAGAACGCGAGTAATCCGGGTTCGATCCGCACCGGCATCAATGAAATTGTCAATTGCAATTTTAAGTGCTGATTTACCACGTGCTCGGCGGTGAAGGAAAACACCGTGAGGAAACCTGCATGTCTGAGGAATAAGAAAAAATATTACAAAGACATGTGAAGTTCGCCAACACGCATTGGGGCAGCGCGGCGGACACTTCCTTGCCCTGAAACCCTCCCAAACGAGGGGAGGCCCGTGCCCAGCACTGGGACGTATAGGCTATAACTTTACTTTATACCTAAAATTAGAATGTTTTTTTTTAGTTATAAATGTATTTAGTTCTTGGCCAGCCAAACACTATTTCTTGGTCTTTTTTATTTTCTATAGAGAAGTTTTGCCGTAATCGTCTCCCATCACACGTCTACTCCCTGGTGCCGGTCTTACGTCCTGACCCTTCATTTTTAGATAAAAATAATTGTTTCCGGTCTGGATATTTGTTCTTGTAAAATTTATGCATGTAAGCCGCCCCCATTGTACAGGAGAAAATCCTAGTGTGGAGGTAAAGTTTAAAAAAATAAGTAAGAATTCTTTCTTAACCAGCTTTTTCCCATTTACTACGAAGACAATTCGAGAGTGAGCAAACTGGGTCACGAAGCTTAACAATATAATTAAGTATAAAAGGTATTTACGTGCGTAATCAGCACTTTATTAGTCGTGCTTCGTAGCTGAACTGTGAAGACGTTAACGTATAGTCTTAGTTTAAATAATACAAGTTTTTTAGGGATTTTCAACCCACGGAAAAAACCGAGGAGGTTCTCAAGTCGACGCGTATATTTTTTTTATATATGACCACACATAACTTTTTACAGAGTAGTCCGATTTTTTCCTTCGAGATTGGTAGCATATTAATTTGGAAAAAAAAATATTACCCTAAGGGTAGGAAAATAGGGGAGATTTTGGTATTTTTTATTGGATTATACTTCGAAATTGGTCTCATATAAATTTGAAAAAAAAATTACCCTAAGGTAGGGAAAATAGGTATGATTTACTTTTTTCTCACAGATTTTAATGCTGAGTTGTTTATAACAACATAACACAATAAATACATTACATTACAAAAAAAAAACTTTAGATCTGTCAGTCTCTTGTGCTTAGACCTCGCAGTCTCCGCATTTCTGCTAAAGCTCGTTCATCGTGAGGTTTGTGTAATATCTTATTTGGCTCTAGATCAGATAATGCAATACCCTCAAGTGGTTTTATTCTACTCAGTGCCACATATGCCTGCCTTTTGGCAAACATTTTCTTGCGGGGCGAACGAAACGAAACGAAACCGAGGGTGATTACAGCTTTAAAGAAATAATAGTTAAAGTAGGATTATATAACAGTTAATAGCTAAAGTAAGGTTAAGGTTTAAGCAGCTATTTTAAATATAATCAAAAATTAAGCATGTAGTAATTAGTAGATTATAGCCACAAAAAATATAAAATAAAAACTTTTTAACAAAAAATTTAAACCGCCGAAAAAACTGTAAACAAAAAATAGTAAACCTTTTTCTTTTACCTTAATAACTGAGTTCTTAAACTAATATAAGTGTACCTAAGTATATATTTTTTAACTATAATAGGTTTTTAATTAACCTTATTAACTAAGTTCTTAAATTAATGTAAGTATACCTAAATAATATTTTTCGGCGGTTTAATTATTTGTTAAAAAGTTTTTATATCGCGTATATTAACTCCCCATCCCCCGTGACCATGGTTGCTGTAAAGTGCTCGAAACGTCGGGTATATAAAAAAGTCAATATACGCGATAAAATCCGTATAAAACTTACATTATTTAAATGTGTAGTGTTCGCGTAAATATAAGAAATCATTATAGTCTTTGTGTTATGACATTGTGCGGGTGACAGCTTACATTTTTTTATAGTATAAGGATGAGCATACAGTCCACCCGATGGTAAGTGAATGCTGTGGCCCATAGACATCTATATTTATCCTCGATTATGAAACAAAACGCAGATGCGTTGTCACCCCTGAGGACTAAGATAGAATACCTCGTTTCCAGCAAAATACTGCTATAATATAATATAATATATAATACCTCCGATACTCCGGATCTCTATACACCACATACGAAACACAGCATTACTTTTCTTTTACACTGGTATTCTGTGAGAGCGTGGTCCTTTCCTGGTCGAGCCGACCCGTTCGTGCCACAACTATACCACTAATATAACTGCAGCATGGCTCTATAAAGTATAGGAATTTAGTAATAAATGATGGTCGAATTGACCATGTCGATATTGGCACGGCAGGCGACATCACTCGGCGAGAGATAAAACGAAACAGTATCACAATGAAAAAGTTTAAAATTTTAATGTAGGCTGTTTGTTCCGAGCTAGGCAAAAAAATACAAAAAGTCAAGGCTGTGTGTCGTTAGTTTTTTTTTTATTTAACGGATCTTAGCTAATAAATTAACATCTTTACCAATACCAATTTTCATTTATTAAATATTTATTTTACCTCTGTTTATTTTCTTCTTTTAGTTGTTATTCCCTACAGTAGTGCTTTTCTATATCTATACAAATAAATAAAATAGAAGTGTCTGTAATGTCAAAATAACAGCTTTTTACTAACTGCATATGAAAGTATATTATGGTATTTATAACGGAAAAAACTATTTTTAAAAATTTTGTCTGTCTGTTTGCACTTAATCTCCTATATATTTGATGTTATAAGGAGTGACTTAGGCTACTTTTATTTGAGAAAAAATAATTCGAGTTCCGCGCAAATTACTAAAACCCATGAAATTAAATCGTCTTAAATTCCACGTGGACGAATTCGTAGGGAACAGTTAATTATACAATATGTATAGCCTTAAGTTCGTAGAGATTTCTTGAATTGATTACTCAGGACAGAACCCTTATCCACGCGCGCCTCAAAGAGCTGTCAGCAGCGTGATGGGACCCGCAAGGGCCGACGCCTGCCGGGGCTGCGGGCTATTCGAAAGAGATACCGCGGCTCCGGAACGTAAGGGCACTGAAGGAACACGGATGATTTTTAGTCAGTAAAAGTCTGACACTCCCTTACGCTCCACCCAGAGCGAAAGGGGTCATTAGATGATTTTCCATCCGCAAAAAAAAAAAAAAAAGGACAGAACCACATAGAGAAGACCGTGTGAAAAACAGCTGAGACTAAGATCCACACCTGTCACTCTGCCATCAGAACCAGCGCTTTCTTGATGGTCATATTATAATATTACCTTATTTAAAAATGTACTATTTAAAAATCGGCTATCGGACTTTAACAACTCCAACCAAGAAATCAATATAAATTAATATCACTTGAAAAACTGATCGGCAGACCGTAACGATTACTTATTTTTCTTTAATTATTTTTAATAAGGATTCAATAAGGATAAATACATATGTGTATAGTGTAATACTCAAATATTTACAATATTTATACTCACGTATATGGCCGTTAGGTCAGCGTAAGTTGAAAAACAGCCGAGCAGCCCATTTTCTTCCTGATTTGTGTACGCGTCACGCTTACACGAGACGCTCTATAAAGACGTTTTTATTTGTTTTATTTGACGTAAGATCGTTTTTATTTGTCAGTACTGACCTATATGAAACAAAAACTCAACATTAACCCAAGTTTATCTCAATATATCTTTAGACTACGTCCAACTTGGATCAACATTTGTGGCATGTAAAAACGCACAGACAAAGAAGTAAACCCTGTTTACGATTCAATTATTTGTATAAATTATAATTTAATATCGATGAGATCACAGGCAAGAATAAGGCAGTAAAATAAATCAAGTTATGTTCCTTGGATAAAAGTCAGCGAGCAGGAAAATTAAAAGAGGCGTTGTTTTTGTTCTAGATGATAATTAATTAGATAATATAAGGTTTTAATCATCGATAATGTTTGTTTTATGGAATGGATGCTGTGGCCCGTAGATATCTATATTTACCAGCAATTAAAAACCAATAAGCAGATGCGTTGTCACCCCTTGAGGATTGCCATGTTTCCAGTAAAGAGGGTCTCCGGTTCTCTATACTACACTCACCAAACGGAACACAGCACCATTTAGTCGAGTTGAACGATTCGTGCTACTACCGTAATGTAGCTGCAGCGTGGATGTACCATGTAAGCGTGATTTAATTTAATCGGTAAACGGCGGTTAATCGCCACGCTTGTTATGCGGACTGACGATCGAAGTTTTGAACGTCTCGCACCTATTGACCCAGCTGTCGCCGATCTGAGTATTAACACCTGACGTAAGCGAGATGGTAGTATCGTAGAGGTCAGTGCAATACCGCCATTTTTCGGAAGCCAGTTCTATTAATTTCCATTATCACTTCTTTTGACATCGCTTTTGACATTCGCTATAATTTTTACGCGTTAGAACCGCGCTGCAGCTTTATTATGGTGGTAGCATGAATGCGTCCTCTCGACCGGGGAAGAACCGCGCTCTCATTAAATATCAGCGCAAAATGGCTTAATGCTGCTGTGTTATGGTCAGCGCAGAAAACCAGAGACCATTTTTACTGGACACGAAGCATTCCATCCTAGTTCTCAGGGGTAACAACGAATCTGAATTTTGAGATGTGTATGGGCCACAGCATTCACTTACCATCATGTGGATTCTGTGCTGGTTTGTCCCCGTTTGGCATAGACATAATCAAATTTCACTATTTAAGTTTATGAATACTCTTTGTATTTTATTCCTCGTCCCTTTGTAAGGAAGATTCACCATAATTGTCATGCTTGTTACCTTCATCATCGTTCACAGTTGAGTATTTGTCGTTGGTATAAATACGAGACGATAATACCATCATGTACCCCGTATTGAAATGTGAGTCTTTTACTAATAGATTTTCTTATATCGTCACCACACGCAAAGTTCATGAAATCCATTCATTAATTAAAAATTTCCACTTAGATATTCGTGTTTCCAAGTGCGCTATTATCGAAGAAGATAAGGGGTTTATTGAAAGTCGTGACCCTCTCTAACGCACACTTGACACTGATTAATTGCACTTTTACTTGCCTTTCACAGATTGAATGTCCTTGATAAGGTGATATTAAACGGAATTGAGTAATTAAGCAGATAGGTAGGAGCATACTTATTAATATTTTATTTGATGTACCATGGGTCCGAGGATTGAATGGTAGCCGAAGTTAATCTTCGATTAATACACATTAAACCGTCGACGAAAAAGGGACGATCCTCTGCGTTGCAAGATGCAAGCCCGAGAAGCGAGTCTATTAATAATATAGAGTTGGATTTTTACGAATGAAGAAGAATTTTAAAGAATGAATTACATTCAAGTCTTGTCAGATTTTACCAATGGAATTTAACAATGCCATTAGGGATGTGTAAGTACAAAATTACGATTAACACGGACAACGTGGTGTTTTTCAAGATATGCCATTTTCTTAACGAAAATTTAATAACTACTTGACAGAATTGTTTTGGTTAAGGCTAAATGAGAGTTAATTTTGGAATTTTATTTTAACGCGGAATGGTACCGGCGATAAAATCTCCTCGTTTCGTGCTCCAGATCTTTTGTCGGTATAGTTTGATACACTGAATGTAGGTACACATATTATTTATTATATATATATATATATATATATATATATATATATATATATACTACTCAGAGTTTTTTATGTTTTCAACTTAGTTACTTACTTAGAATATTGATATTAATTTGCACTCAAAGAACAGTGTCATTCTTAATGATTATGAATGTTTTGCTTTAGTGAGAAAAAATATTTAGGTCGGTTACAATTGGTTACAATTCGTCCGGGTATGGGAACAGTATTCCATGTGAGGTTGAACCTGCGCCTTAAGAAACTCACACATACCAATTAAAACAATGAACTAACAATTACTCCCCCACACACAAAAACATTAGTATTAATTTAGTATATACCGACAATATAGATACATTATAAGTTTATAACAGTATCGTTCGGTGACAGTGACAACTTTGATACAAACTCGGATCAGTCACTCGACCGATCCGCATATTATACAGAATGGGTCCCACAAATATGCAATAAATGAAACCACAAGTAATACTAGTCCGTAGAAGTGTAGAAAAATTAAATATTAAATTAAAACCCGTAAAATAAAAAAAGTGAAATTTTCAAACAAAATAAATATTAAAATAAATTCAGTAAAAGTGAACACTCTGTTTAGACAACGTACCTTGACCCCTTGGAAGAGTGACAACGTTGCACGCGGGTGGCACGCCGACAAAAGACGCCGCTGTCGATATGTCGCATTACCAATAGTTTGCACTGCGTGGCAACGTCGCTTTTTAATGTTCAAGGATTCAAGTTCATTGAATCATTGACTTAGTGACCCAATTCTATAGAGTGTTCAAATTTGCTTAAAATTAAAACTCTACTTTTTGACCTAATTACTGGACCGATTACGTTCATTTTTTGTATATCGTCAGCAAAGGCGATAACAAGTATATGGTTTCATTTATTGCATATATGTGGGACCCACTCTATATGTTGGTAAAGAAATGCGAAACAACACGATCGTTGTTATTGTAATTTTTATTTTAAAAGGAAGTAAATACTTAGCAATAATGTTTTTAAAATTGTTATATATGAAAGGCGACGCCATCGTTTAATAAATTTGACGTGAATAATCTCTTTTTGCATATATAACAAAAACCCGAACTATTATTCCTTTTTGTAGTATGTCGATTCAGTCGCGCAAAGCACAGCGTCAGCGGTCAAAACATATCTTAGCAATAAACGACGTCTAGACTTTCGATCAAACAGTTAAGTAGCTGACAGTGTCCACGTGTGGTTGTGTGTGATATTTGTACATAAAATGGATATAAATTCAATACTTTTGGCGGCGCTTGCATTACTTGAAGAAGAGACACAAGACGACGTATACGAAGAAAAATAAAGGCAACAAGGCACCGATTATTTATGAAGAGAAATGAGAAGGATGTTTCCAGCTATTATAATGAAACACTTAAAAAAACAGCAATTCTAAATTTACTGAATATTTTCTTATTAATCAAGAACAATTTAAACATAATAATAAATCAATAACTCGTTTTTTTCTTTATAAAATTTTGTCATTTTGTACTGACGCTAGACACGACCTTTACGCTGCAATGCTTCGAAATAAGGCGGTGGTCTCCTATAAACGCCATCGGCCGCATACAGCGTCACGCCGTACGCCGCGTTACGATGCTTACTATAGAAATGTACTGTTGTGGTCTCTTTCACAAGCTGATGTCGGCGTATGGACGTCGTAGGCGGCGTTAGACGCTTTGCGCTCAGTGTTGCCGTTTTAGCGACTTTCTCGCTAGATCTAGCGGATTTAAACAATGTTTAGCGGGAAAAAATATCGTTTTAGCGAGAAATAATTATTTGGCGACTTCTAGCGACATATGGACTTTTGATATGGCGACTTTTTTTAAATAAAGTAATTCATTTCAAATAAGTTATTTACCTTCATCGTATGTCCAATTTTTAATCTACCGCTCGTTACACTGTATATTTATTATAATTTCACAGGAAATCCCGAACATAAACAAACAACTCAATGGCGTTCGTTCACTTATCATCTGTTTTGTTTATATCACTAACGAGTGAGATTAAAATACCGCTCACGTTACCAATGTTTCATTAAGCAGACTAAGCAGACTTATTTCTTTAGAGTTTATATTTTGTGACTGTTGTGTGTGAATATTCCTCGTGAAAAAAATATTACTTTTCAGTATTAGGCAGTATGGAAGCTGCACTGAAAAAGAAGCACTACACCCAGCATTACAGAAGTGAGTGGGAGAATAATGAAGAATTTAAACATTGGTTGAGACCCGTACCAGGTGACTCAAGTAAAGCATTTTGTAATTATTGTCGCTCTGAAATGTACGCGAAATTAAACGACCTTAAAAAGCATTTAGAAACGAAGAAACATAAAAAACATTGTCAATTGCTTTCCCAAAATAAACAACTGACATTTTCTGCCACCGCAACGAAAATATGCAAAGGTTGTTCAAGAGCTGAATGCACATTAGTTTTGTACATTGCTGAACATAGTTCAATTTTCCACATTGACCACTTGACTGATGTATGTAAACAATGCTTAAAGGATTCGAAATCGACTATAGATATAAAATTGCATAGAACTAAGTGTACGCAAATCATAAATGATATATTGGCGCCGCATTTTAAGAAAGAACTACGAAGTGACATAAGTGATCAAAAATATAGTTTACTTTTAGACGAATCAACGGATATAAGCGTCACAAAATACCTTGGGATCGTTGTAAGATATACAGTTCAAAATTAAATAAAGTAGTATCTGCTTTTTTAGCTTTGCAAGCCCTATAGAGCTTCGATGCTGTTGGTATAGTTACTGCTCTGATAAAATGTTTAAAAGATCACGACCTGGACTTACAAAATTTGGTTGGCATTGGAACTGACAACGCTGCTGTCATGACTGAATCCAGACATAGCGTTTGTGTGATTCTTAAAACGCAATACAATCTTCCACATCTCATATGCGTCTGCCATTCATTACAATTAGCGGTTACTCATGCCTCAGAAAACACTTTACCGAGAAACATAGAATTTCTGGTCCGTGAAACTTACAACTGGTTTTCTCATTCAACACAGCGCCAAATGGAGTATAAGAAAATTTTTGAACTAATCAACTGTGGTGAATCACCTCTAAAAGTCCTAAAGGTGTGTGACACACGTTGGCTCTCAATTGAACCGGCAATAGTCAGAATTTTGTCTCAATGGGACGAATTAAAATTGCATTTTTTTACTTCTAAAGATCGTTGCTACACGACTGTAATACTATATACTATGTACTATGACGAAACAAATCGACTCTACCTGTGCTATTTAAGAAGTATTTTAGGTGAAGTGCAACAGACAATTCAAATCTTTGAAAGCGAGAAAGCAAACTTTTTAAAACTCTTAAGTTCCTTGATGGTTTTGCTACGTTCTATCTGTCAAAAAATTATATATATTATAGCGACAACCGACAAAGACTACATAAATTTAAATATTAAAGATCATCTCAATCCTGTTTCTCGATATCTTTTTGAGTCGCAAGTACAAAAGCTCCCAGCAAACCATAATATCAATATTGCTGCAGTAAGATCTAAATGTATTGCTTTTAATGTTAAATTAGGAGAAGAAATTCAAAAGCGACTTCCAACCATCTATGCAGTGCTAGAAAAAATGTCTCTTTTAAGCGAAGACGAGACATTAAAACAAGTTAAAAATAATTCATTGGTAGAGCTTGCCTAGGAATTAGGCATACCTGATGAAAAAATTGACAAAATTTTGCAACAGTGGCAAAACATTCACTTTGTTGACTGGAACCCTTTAAATGGGGACCCAATTAGCTTTTGGGCAAAAGTAACTGCATACAAAAACGCAGCAGGAGTCAACATATTCGAAGATTTATGTGATTTTGCAATAATAATATTATCACTACCGCACTCAAATGCAGAAATTGAACGCGTATTTAGTGCTATGAATGTAGTTAAAAGCAAACTGCGAAACAAACTATCTGAAAAAACTTTAAATTCCATTCTTCTGATCAGAAATCAGGTAAGGATTAAAAAAAAGAATTGCGCAACGTATGATATTCCTGAAGATGTTGTCAACCAAGTTGCTAAAGGCAAATCAAAGATGGGAACTGGAGACACTGGCGAAGCTTCAACTTCCGCTGAAGTTCTTTTTGAAGATCTAGATCCATACTACGCTATTGATTTTGAAATTTAGGTACAAGAACGTACTGAGCTGACTAATGTTTAAACGTGGTTTATATATTAAAGCTTTATTTTTTTAACAATATTTTTTTTGTACATGAAAAATTTTTGTTTTGGTTGTCATAACATTAACCATAAATAACTGACTTATATGAAACAGAGTCCGCTCTTTTTAAAGTTTTTCTGAATTTATAGACACTTAAGTATTCATTGTATACGATTTGGCAAGGTTTTTCAGTTAGTCTAATGGTTATAGTTAGCACGAAAATGTACCTAGGGATATCTAGCGGATTTTAAGAAAGAGAAAAATCCTGTTTCTGGCGGCTTTTTTCTGTTAGTCTAGGGACTTTAAAATTTGTAGAACTGCAACCCTGTTTGCGCTGCTTCTCTAGTTAGACACCGATCGGAACGTTTACGCTGAAGTCGGACGTCGCATATAGCATTTAATAGGAGACCGTAGCCTTAGTCTAGTGAGCGGTGCGGCTTATACTTGTTTTATTGTATGTAAAGGACCGGAGCGGTACGCCTGCGCATGACTACTCTCCTCCGATCCGCCGGTGGCTCGTGTTGCCATATGTATAAAACACAGCGGCGTTAAGTTATTATTTCATACCGATGTCTGTAGGAGCCAAAGATAAATCACTAAGTGTTCCTTCTCTGGTTGAACCGTTGAATCGACTCATTCGTGCTGCAACGATAATTTGCTGGAGTGTGGCTCTAAAACGTCTAGCAGCGTCTAACGAATGTTCGAAGTTTGTATAATCATGCTGTTTACAATTAGGTACCTACCTTTTATTAAAAACATGTTAGTTTATACTCTCCGAAATAAATACAATTACACATAAATTGTAAAATATGTTTCGGAATATTTGAAAAAATTCTAAGTCGGTTATTAGTGACGCTACGAATACGAATACGAATATTCGTATTCGCCGAATAGTAGACGTTTACCTAATATTCGTATTCGGCGAATACTAATCACGAATATTTAAAAACTAATATTTTTGTACGCAACTCTACTTACTAAATACTGACAGACTTTGAAAACGCGCGTCGTCGGCTCTTAAAAGATACGACGTGTGAATAGGCCCTAAGCCGCAGCGACGGCTACACAATGTTATTACTCATTTTCACACTCAAAAAGCTAACAACGTACCGAATAATGTTTTGTTTCAAGATCTTATTCTAAATCTTGCCTCTGATCCATTGGCCTTTTATTTGGCGAGAAGATTTTCATTTTCCAAGGTTGAAAAAACTCGCCCAAAAATATTTTTCATTGCAATCATGTACAGTCGCCTCGGAAAGGCTTTTTTCAACGGCTGGGAACATCCAGGCTGAAAAAAGAAATAAAAAATAAAAATTTGTCTGTTGTTGTGGAAAATCATTAAATAAATTAGTATTTCATTACCACGGCGAGATATTCGTATTCGTATTCGCCGAATAGTAGGTTTGATATTCGTATTCGCATTCGTAAAAGTAGTATTCGTTGCATCACTAGTTATTAGTAATAATCAAATCGCTTGTAATCTCACTCAGTCCGCATGAATCAATAGCATCTGTTCTGTATTCAAAGCAACATAGCATGAAAGGGGAGTAAATATTTACAGTACCCACCCGTTCACGGAATCTTGCAAGTAAACATTTTCTACTATCTCAAACAGTTGCGATGCTATGTAAGGAACGTGGTATGTCAAGCATTTATTTCTACAGAATAAATTTCCATAGTAAATGAAGAAAATAGTGTAAATTGAATATTATTTTTTAACAATCATGATAATAATAACAATATATGACGTTGTCTCTTATTAATATATTCTGTAAGTATATAAATAAATACAATAGGCAAAATAGGACACTATAAACAAGATACTTCAAAACATATAAAAATATATATATTTATTGTTATTATATAAATTACGTGTCACGTTGTTTGTCCACGATGGACTCCTAAACTACTTATCCGATTTTAATCTTGCACACCGTGTGCAGTTTGGCCCAACTTGAGAGATAGGATGTTTTTTTTGCCCACGAGTGACCCACAATTTTTCATTTTGCGAATTTAATGATTTTTAATAGAACATGACAAAGGGTCGTCGAGGAGGGCAGAACAACGTCTGCCTGGCCAGCTAGTGATAATATAGTAAAAGCACCTAATGTTATTTCACATCCAAACTATTCGTACTTAAGAAAACTATTAATACGTATGAAGATACAAAAAAAGATTACAATTTAATATAAAGGAAATACACAGATACAAAAATTAAAACTCATTTTATATTAAACATAACAGCTCTGGACGCCATATGCACAATGTTCCAGTGCCACATAACCGGAAAAACAAGCCTTCCTAATACGGTATATAAGAGTCTGTTGGTACTGTCTCGCACGCGACGCGTCAGAGAGGCATCCTCATCTATTGCAACAAAGCTGTCCGTGCTAGCCTCTACAAATATACCTGATGTGCTGCAATAGCGAGGCAGCCCAATCACCATAAAAAGCCATTTTTATACTGAACACGTAGAGAAATTTCAGATTAGCGAGTACACTTGACCCAGAGGCTGCAGGTGTTAAACGTAAAAAGCTTCTTCAAATCTTAACGGCTTTTGTACGCCTTGCAAACCTGCAAGCCAGCATGTTGCACCTCAATGACAACGCTCTACGTTCTTGTTTGATATTTAAGTCATCAGTGAGGTCCTCAATGACCTAGTGTTCCAGGTATTTTGGTAACTCTACTTAAAGGTACGCCTTGGGTTCTTTGTTTCCTTCCTTAAAACAATTAGTTCACTTTTTTTGGAATTATACCAGAGACCATAGTATTCTGCATATCTTTAATATATATTTTATTAATGTCTTAAGTGCCCTTATCGATGGGCTCAGCAGTACCGTGTCGTCCGCGTAACTGATGCTATTTAGAAAAAAATAATCTATTGACCATCCCACGCTAGTTCGAGTTCATCGATCAATACAGTTTAATTATATTTTGTATTTAATATAAATCTTGTAATTTAGTTTAAATTATTATGAATTTCTTAAATATTGGTCAAGCTTGATTGGATATACGTTTTAAGGCGTTTATGGCGTTTTTATGGCCCTTTGTATTTAATAGTAATTTATCTCAACCAAAATTGTAATCAATTAATGATTACTATTATGAGTATATATATTTTATTGCACTTATTTAATCTAATTAAATATTTATAAGAAAATACTATTGTAATAACCCAAATATTTATTAATACAAAATTTGAAATCACTAGTCTACAACTAGTTCGTGTTTTTACCAGGGATGACATGGATTTTTGCCGACAAATAGCACTGCCAAAATAATTACACGATGTGAGGCATTCCAACACAGTCCCACTGGTGACAACGCGTCTGTTACTTTCTTTCTTTGAAGGTGGTTGCAGATATCCACGGGCTGCATTAACCACTTACCAACAGGACGACTGTAAGAATGTTTGACATTTTGGTTTTATAAGAAATAAAATGGATTCGTCACGTGTTCGCTCAGAAAAATATGGAGAGGGCTGTGCTCTGAAATTCTTTCCGGGATATAACAACATCCACTGCGGATATCTTCATTTGAAAGTGAAGATATTCACAGTGAATCCAGAGTAACCGACATGACTTAATGGATCAGTAAGCTCAAGTAACATTCGACTGGCCATATAATTCGAAGGACTGACTACCGACAGGAAGAAAGATTCTCGAGTGAGAGCCTCGTACTGATTTGCGGAGTGTAGGCCGACCCCTACTAGATGGAGTGACGACATGTGGCTCAGGACCTTGTAGTTGTAGCGTTACTTGGAAGAGACATATTATGTTCAGCAATGGACTTGGATAGCTGTGAGGATGACGATGATGATTCTACTATTCAAATTCAAATTCATTTATTTGCCAGAATGCAATAAAGTATGATCTTAAATTATGTTTAATGGCCCATTTACATTCTACCACTTTATATGGTGTGCAGATATTTTGTAGGTATACATGCAAAAAAAATTTAAACAAGTGGGAATTCAATTTCGTACATTTATATAATAGGTTTAAAATATCACAGTGTGTAATGATTGTTCTCAATTGTTAATGTCCATACTTTCAGGTTGTACATAATTAATTAATTATTAGATATATATATCAATATTACTGACTTCAGAATTATTTTTCACAAAAAGACATAAATTCATTTTGGTCGTATTTTTAAAGTCGTATTATCAAAACCCACTGTTGAAATAAGCTTTCCCATAGATTGCCTCTTAAGGTTGATATTTGTCAAAGCTGCAATTGGCAACGCAGTTTTCAATTATTTTAGGTTGAAGACCCTGCTTCCCATCTCTTGTTCCATAACTCCCTATTGTCGCTTACGACATTTAAGAAGTGATCTGGGCTATTTCTATTAGGGTATCTCTTACTCCGCCGCTACACGTGCATTTTTACATTCGTAAAAAAAGATAATTATATTGTTCTTAAAATATAATGTAGTACGTGTGTATTACTACGTACATAATACTTATATAATATTACCGACTTCAATTTTCGTTAATTATATTTTTTAAAAGAAAGGAATAGAGCGTCTTGCTTATTGAAAGTGTATACGAGTAATTCTGATTCCAATATCTATTTAATTTTAGGCAGAATCTATGTAAATTTATGCAGACTTTATTACATGCAGGCTTTCCGCAAGCCTCGCGTTCTGATGAAGTAAAATTCAAAGTTATGCAAATTGGAAAATCGGTTCAAGGGGTTATTTAAAAGGAATCTTGAGGTAATTTTTTTGTATATTGTATGTACTCCAGCAATAATGAATTTATTGTTATTGCGCTTTTGCTAGTACGTAACAAAAAGGAAGAGGAAATTTCGTTCTTGGGCACATCCAATATATTATATGCAGAGAATAGTAGGGATACCATTTTATGTCAAAGAGAGCCAAATTAAGAGCACACTCAGATGTGTTTTTGTATTTTACAGGATGTCAGTAAAATAATAAAACAAAACTGTACTCAGAGTCCAACCTCGTTTATACAAAATACTACACGTTAATAAAAACCAACATGATAATGTTATGTAAGTTATTTTTACTACTTTTATAATGTTTTAGTGCTTTTACAATTAAAAAAATATTAAGATATTATTAACGATTTTTGATCTCCCGTAAAATAAATGTTTACGTCTTATGACTTTCTTCCCTGAGGGTACGACATACAATAGTCACGGCAACTGGCACATTCTAAATGGAAATTTCCGTTCGTGTGCGGAGGCACACACATAATAGGTATTATATTATACCAATATGTTGTAGCTCTACGTTTGGGTTGGTTTGGGACGTCGTTTGGTTTTTTCCATTCTTCAATTCGAAGGCCAGATTTTCTTTTAGTAAATAATATCTCCACTATCTGGAATATTATCTGAAGCATTTGAATGGATTGATGGATGGACGGATTTCCGATATACAGCGTTTCTTTATAGACTCACTTCCGAAGCCATAACTCCAAACCGAGTTAGAGTAGTTTACAAAGTTATTTAAACGTTTAAGACCTATCGCTTGATATGCAACATACAACACAATTGTCTAAATTAAAAATACTTTATTCAGAAAACATAATAACGTATTTACTAATTACAATACTACATTATACAATGTTACGTAAAATTTTATTTCTTATCGATTAATATGCCACATATTAGGTATATTATGTTTTAATAGAGCGTCGAGAATAAAGTTTTAATTTTATTAATATTTAATTTTTTCTGTTTTTTTTTTTTTGTAAAAAACATGACATCCATACTTGGATATTCTTGTATATCGTAGTTTACATACATAAATTTCACAAGAACAAACATCCAGACACGGAACAATTATTTGTAGGCCATACAAATACTTGTTCCGTGCGGGATTCGAACCCGCGGCCCTTAGCGCTGCAACTCATTGCTAAGCCACTGCGCCACGGAGCCAAAAGTAAAGTTCTAAAGTAAAGTTTTAAATTAAGTATAGTCGCTACGATGTAGTAACACAACAAAAAATATGCGCAACCGACTTTAATAAAAATAAAATGAGAACATCATCAATTTAGTTGAAGTTAATTAAATACGCATTACTAAAGATAAACTATTGGTCAAATCTTGATCAAATTTATATAAGACCACACAGGAAGCACCAACATACAAATAAAAAATGTATCGTCTAAATCGGTTCACCTAGGAAAAAGTTCTGATATATAAATACAGTCGAATTGAGCACCATCTCTTTTTTTCGAAGTCGGTTAAAACAAATTAAGGTTTACACGTCTTACGTGATTTAGAAGAAAGTCCGCTAATTTTTTACCTTTAAAATCCTACTTCTACAAATTTTTTTTATTATGTGTAACATTTAACATTTTATACTATCATTTCTACTATCATCATCAAGTAGACTATGCTCTCTAGAGTTAGTACAGAATTATCTTCTTACTGAAACTGGATCAAAAGTCTTATTTTCAATTCACTACTTCGCTTAAAGGTATGAAATTCGAACCGACAAAATGTTTAAATCTAAGTGACAGAATGAGTTAAGTTCCATCGTAAAGGACAGGTAAGAATGCTTATTAGAAAAGTCATAAAATAAGGAAGGAAAAAAGTAAGGGTTATGAACGTTTTAAAGAAAACTAACAGTTACGTACTTATAGTAGTTCACATACTATTAAACATAATATAAAAAAATCATTTAAGAGCGAGTAAAGCTCACTTCCAGAGAGTTTGGAATAAACTTAATTATGTATGTAGATAATTCATCAATCCTGAGAATCAAGAGCCTCAACGATTTTGCCTGATTTCGATATCATTACACGAATTCCGTAAATACACAAGGATAATATTCACTTAAAAAATTCATATGATGACGCTGTGTCGCATAGACACCTATAACTCGCCTTAATAAAGAATCAAAATGTAGACGGAATGCCACCCCTGAGGACTAAGATACTAATTAAAAGGATCTCCGGTTTTCTACATTGACCTTAATTACGCTACTATGTTGTGAGAGCGTGGTACTTCTCCGGTCGAACCACATCCCACTCGCGTTTCAACCATATCTAAAAAAGCCGCATAGCTGTACCAACTACGTAAAGGCGCTCCAGACGGTTAGATAAGTACTTACTTCTATCTAAATAATAAACTTACTGAGATTATCAAGGATCTCCTAGGTGTGAGTTGTTTGTGTTTAGCAGTGGCCATACAACCGCCGGTACGACGTACTCCGCCGATCGTTGAGTCCGCTGATTCCGTGAGGCGTCGAAGTCACCGGCCCCTAGGCAGATTCTTGGCGCTTAAAGACGCTCGTGTCTACTGTGCCTAGTCGGTTCTTAAAGTGCCACCACCGCACTTCCCCCAACCCTTTTGCTATAAAAGTGGTAGGCAGTGCCCATAGTGTTGAAGCTCTTAAGTCATCATCACCACCATCCGCGTCGCTCATCATCATCTGCTGCTGATCGGCTGGTTATTTAGATAGGGCCTAGTAAAGATTACCACTGACTCAGTTAGGTAGGGCACCAACATGTCAGGTAAGGATAAGGGGGGAGCCATCCCCAAAGTCAATAAAACCACCGGACCGTCCTGGCGTATTGGAGAGGCCAATCGCCTATCGGGACATCTTCAACCCCGAAAGAACTAGAGTAGTGTCCTCCTAGTCTCAAATCCCGACCCGAAAGCCTTCGTTACCGGGTAAAGAGCCCGCACGGAGGGCCGCGCTCTCGCCCATCGTACCTGAGTGTACGACTGGGCGTGAACCGTTGCCCCTTCAACAGCGGACAAAGAAGATGCCACGAAGGCATACCCCACCCGAAACCGATGCCTCTCTCCACGAGAAGAGGCAACGCATTGGTTCCCACGATCCAACGTTATCGGAATCACCATCACCATCATCATCGGATGATGAGGAGTCCCAACCTGCGACTAGGAAGAAGGCTCATACCTCACCTCCAAAATCGCCATAACCACCGCAACGACCACCATCCATCTCACCGGACCGGCGTAGTCACGACTCGGCCCAATACGAGCAAGGAGGTGAGGAGTCCTACAGCTGGGGCTCTACAACCTATGCAACCCTAGCTGCATCCGCCGGAAGATCATCCCCGGTGCAGATTACCAACCCGTCCGGGTTACCACAAGATGGCGGACAGCGGCCGTCAACGAGCTATGCCTACATGGCTGCGGCCCCCGCAATACCACGACCACAATCGGCGGAGGAGCCACAAAAAAACCGAGAAAGAAAAGGAGAAAATAAGATATCCGCCGAGTTGCTTAGCTCACAAAAGTTGGGCCACCCTCCTAATGCCCGTCCGTTCGGGAAGGGTGTAAGGTTCGCACCCCAGAGTCCGGAGGAGTTTCGAACGATTCAAAGATATATGGTCGAACTCTCCGAGAAACTACCAACCATGTCGTGGTATTCCTATACCCCGGCAGAAGAGAAACCGACTAAAGTGGGCATCCGGAGCCTGCCAGTGGGTACGGATCCTAAAATGATTGAGGAAGCTATCTGGGCAAAAGGCTTCCCCATCACCTATGTGAGATACAAGAGAGGCAGACCGGGCTGCCTCTACTATGCACAGCTAGAGAATCTGAGCCTGGAGCGGCTACAAGACCTGTACCTGATCGACGAGCTCCTCTATATGAGAGGAATAGTTATTGAAGCCTGGCAGAGGAAGACGGGACCGGCACAATGCCACCGTTGCCAGGCTTTCGGCCACGCCTCCGCAAACTGCTTCAGGCCAGTGAAATGCGTTCGCTGTGCCGCCGGGGAGCATATTGCTAGCCTTTGCCCAAGGGGTAGAGAAGAAGAGCCGAAGTGCGCAAATTGTGCAAAAAACCACACGGTCAACGATCGCCGCTGCCAAGTCCTGAGGAGGATTGCTAGGAAGCAGGGGATCGTTCTACCTGGGCTACTCCCGGAGAACCCTAAGAGGATCCCCCAGAGTCCCCCAAAGGCTGTCATAATCCAGGAAGATGGGTGGGCCACAGTCACCAGAGGGAAGGGTAGGCAACCAGCCCCCCACCCCCTGCTACAAAACCAATGGAAACGGTGGAACCCATAGAACAAAGGGTAACCACCGGTGCGACTCTCCAACCTCCTGCCAACAACGCCACAGAGATCCAACCTTCCCAAAGGAAGAAGCAGAGGAATAGGAGCAGGAAGCCTGAACAGCCCCTCCTCAGGCTGTGTTACCTCTACCCCTACAACAACAGGACCGATAGCGTATAGCGCGCAGGTTACTGAGAGACCACCACCAATAAACACGACAGGTAGAGTGCCAGAAAGGGCCGAAAGTAGAGCCCGCTCTACACATAGAGCGCGCTCTACACAGAGCGTATAGAGAAAAGACTATCACAAACGCCCCGAAAACAGTGCCTTCACAACATAGACCATCAACGTCCGGCCTCGAGACAGCTGATACCATCCATAGATTGGTAGGCATCTATGGATGGCATCATCGAGCTATCGAGATCGGTACACAAGTCCTGGCCGACATAAGCGCCGGGACATACCCAGTAACCGCCGTTATGAAGGCGCTGGCATCACTACTGGCAAGGCACTACGGAGGTAACCCGCGTCTGCTTTACTGGAACCCGGACGGAATCCAACAAAGGATCCATGAACTCTGCACGGTCGCCTAGCAGCAGGACATCCAGGTGATCTTGCTGGGTGAAACCAAAATTAGACCATCAACGCATCTTAAGCTGCCAAACTATACGGTCTACAGGATGAGGTCAATCCTCAAGGGATCGCTTACAGAGGGACTGCGATTCTGGTGAGGAGAGACATCGTCCATCAAGAACTGGACCTACCAGACTTCAAGACGATGCGTTCAATCGGCATAAAAATTGAGGCGGCGGGCGAGGAACTAAGGATTTTTGCAGCATACCGCCCGCCAGGGACTCCATTCTACTCCTCAGACATCCGGACGGTTATGGAAGTTACAACACCCGGGA
The DNA here is from genome assembly GCA_907164705.1 of Parnassius apollo. Taxonomy (NCBI): domain Eukaryota; kingdom Metazoa; phylum Arthropoda; class Insecta; order Lepidoptera; family Papilionidae; genus Parnassius; species Parnassius apollo. Next base: position 2,718,074 of record CAJQZP010001486.1, on the reverse strand, counting down.
ACAATGACTATGACGTCTGGTCCCGAGGAACCGACACACATCCCTACTGACCCTAGGAAGCGTCCGGATGTATTGGAAATCGTGCTCACTAGGAACGTCAACTACCCGGTAGTGGTAGAGGTGCTGTACGACCTAAATACGCAGCACCTCCCGATTCTGATAACCCTTGGCACTAAGGCAGTGACTTCGCCGCCCAGAGCCGTTAAGACCAAGATCGACTGGAGGCTCTACCACCAACACCTGCAGGAGAGACCTCCAGTCCACGCACCGATCCACTCAGCGGACGACGTAGAGGCGGCTGCTACCAGAATAACCACGAGCATCCAGGAGGCCCTCAACGCGGCCTCTACGATCGTCCCTCTTTCTGGAAGAAAGGAAGAGCTGCCTCTAAACATACGCGTGCAGCTGAGACATAAAAGAGCGCTGAGAAAGCTCTGGGCGTGCACTCGCTGCCCCAGAATCAAAACGAAACGTAACACCCTAACGGCCGAACTATCGGTTGCAATACAGGCCCCCAGAGGAGAGGCCTGGGAGCGGCGCATTTGGAAGGCTGACGAACATCAAGCGTCGCTCTATACATTGAACCGGCAGTTAACGAAAACCCGACCACCTGTTTCCCCGCTGACCAACAACGCGGACGAACAATGTTATGATGCCAAGGGCAGATCGGATATCCTAGCTGAGTATTTTGAGGAGCAGTTTATGCCGAACCCACCAAGTGCGGAGTTCATGGAAATCCACACCCGGAAGGAGAGCCGCGTGCAGGAGTTCCTGTTGTCGCCCACGCCACCGCTTGCAGGAGAGTGGTTTATCTCCCCCGCTGAACTGCGGAGGTCAGCAACCCGCCTGTAACCGAGGAAGGCGCCGGAGCACGATGGGATTACCAACGCTGCACTACGACAGCTGCCCAATGGAGTCTGTAGAGATAGGTCGACTCTACAATGGCATATTGCGGACATCCCACTTCCCGGAGGACTGGAAGAAAGGTAAAATCATCGTCTTGCCGAAACCCGGGAAGGGCAGGCGGAGAGCTGCCAGCTACAGGCCGATCACGCTGCTACCGCATATAGCTAAACTGTTCGAAAGAATATTGCTCAGACGTCTCCGCCCGTGCATCCAACTTCGGGCGGAGCAGCATGGATTCAGGAGGGACCACTCAACAGCAACACAGCTGACCAGAGTGCTGTACCTGCTTGCGGTCGAGCACTACCGCGGCCGCACATTGTTGGGCGTCTTTATCGATATCGAGAAGGCGTTCGACAGGGTGGGGCACACTGGACTATTCTACAAGTTAGACGATCAGACCAGTGTCCCTCCTGCTATATTGCAGCTAGTGGCGTCTTTCCTCGTAGACAGGAAGTTCTACGTCTGTGTAGAGGACGCCGAGTCCGTAATAGAACCAATAACAGCTAGTGTGCCAAGGGCAGCTGTCTGTCTCCAGTCCTGTACGCGGCTTTCACAACAATGGCATCCCTACCCTGGCAGGGAATCTGCACGAATGGGAGGACGACGTCGAGCTGGCGCTTTACGCGTATGACATAGCTTACTTCACCTTGTCCAGAAGAGCCCATATCGCCACTGCCAGGATGCAACGTCTGCTGGACCTGCTGCCACCATGGTTGGATGAGTGGAGGATGGCCGTCAATACTAGCAAGACGACCGCTCTGCTCACTCACCGCTATAGAAACCTACCTCCACCGCTAACCCTCAGAGGCCAGGAGATCGCATATGAGAAGGCCGTGATCTACCTTGGATGTCGGATTGACAGGATGTTGCGCATGACTGCGCACGTCGACTTTGTTGTCCGCAAAGCTCGATGCGCGCGGGCCATGCTCCGTCCTGTCCTGGCATCCAAGTTACCGACAAAGTCAAAGTTAACTATCTATAAAACATATATAAGACCCTTGCTAACATACGCTGCTCCAGCCTGGTACGCACTCTTCAGCGATCAACAGAAGCGGCGACTACAGGCCCAGCAGAACTTGTCATTACGAACCATAGTCAGTGTGGGTCGCTACGTCCGGAATGACGTCATAGCGGCCAAACTAAAGATTGAGAACCTGCAAGAATTCGTGGTCCGGCTGGCGAGCGGTATGTTCGACCGCGCCGACAACGGGCCACATGAACACCTCAACGGCTTCGCGCCGTTGCACTCACGGCCCCCGGACGGGCGACCCTATCCAAGAGAACTCTTCCCTATATAGATTAGGGAGTTGAGTAAATCCCACAATGCCGCAGAAAGGACAAGATCTCTTTCTTGACAAGTGGAGAAATATTTACTTATAACGCCTTTTGCCACCAAAGGCACCCAGGACCGGCACATTGTAGTGTGCCGTGAGGAATGTCCGGGTAAAGGGGGTATACCCCGAGGCCCGATACCTGCTAGGCAGATAGCCCATGCAGAAGACAACAGCGTAGCGTTACTGAAATTCTTAAATTACTTATAGGAAAGGCAAATGAACAAAACAGATTTATATAGGAGTTGTTTTTTATGCTCTATGGACTTAGTTTTTTATTTATCAATATAGTAGTGAGCTTTATTTTAGTAACATGATAAATCCTAAGAAATGTATGCTAGGTGGCACATTTCCGGAAAGGCCAACTTCCAACACTGGAATTAATAATTATAACTTTAAAAAAAGTAAAACCTCAAACTGCTAAAAAGAAGTAATTTTTTCTAGAAATTGATACGGGATTTTGATGATTCTTTTTTTTTATTAAATAGGTTATACCCTTGTAGTATAATTTATTTAACATATTTAACATTTTTACACGACTGACTCGACTCGACGAGACTGCCTCGTTGGTTTAGTGGTTGCAGTAGTCCGACTGCTGATCCTGAGGTCCTGGGTTCGAATCCCGGGTCGGGCCAAAAAATCATTTATTGAGTTTTTCTGTCAAGAAATTCTCAGTAGCTGCCCGGAGTCAAGAAGTTGGCGGTGTCTCACCCCCGTGCCTCGGAAAGCACGTAAAGCCGTTGGTCCTGCGCCTGATCTCTCTCCGGTCGTGTCGGTTTACCGTCCCATCGGGTTATGAGAGTGAGGGAATAGAGAGTGCACCTGTGCTTACGCATATACTTGGGCACTATAATCCTGTCCTGCGCCGATGGCTAGCCTCCGTTGAGCCAGGCCACCGTGGCTGAAATCCGGTTGGGAGGACATTATAATCTATTTAATGTAAAAAGAATCATCAAAATTTGTTGACAATCTGCGAAGATATCGCGTAACATACATATAAAAAACATAGAGTCGAATTGAGAACTTTCTCCTTAGTCGGTTAAAAATGTTAATGATGTTGATGATGGATTATTAATACTATTTCGAAAAATATTTTTACGGCGTGTCTTTGTGTATTTGAATTATATAGCGTTTATTTTACAATTTTTATTCTTATATCATAATAAGAAACCTATTGAATCGTTGCCAGAAAGAATATAAGTTATTTACTTTCCTTATACCTTAAGGATGATTTGTAACAAGGTAACAGATTGGCCACTTTATTTACAGTGGGGATGTCAAAAGAAATTTCAGAAGTTATGTTGACTGTAACATCAGTTCACAGGTCAGGAAGTCACACTTAAAGCTAACATTATGATTATTATAATGCTATTTATTTCTTTAACATTTCATTCACAACATTAAACACATTTCATTCATTGTTAATGTTATTAAATATTTAAAATTTGTAACCAAATTCTAAGATTAGAAAAAAAAGAAAGAAAAAAAAACGATATATTTACGCAAACACACATTTAAATAATACTAATTTTTACGGTTTTTATCGCATATATTAACTTATTTTGTATTCCCGACGTTTCAAGCACTTTACATCACCCATGGTCTTGTCTGATCTGACTGGTCATGGACTGAGGTGTTCGACGCCCCAATTTCATAATTAACCTAAACCTAACCTAACCTAAGAAACCTAAAGCTATCTCCAGATTAAAATTATTAATTTTTGTTCCGATTTACGCAGTATGAACTTATGGTATTTTGTCTTGCTACTGTCAAGAATACAAAATATGTTAATATATACGCGATAAAATTCGTAAAAACCAGTTTTATTGAAAAGATAAATTTGAAAATAAAATAATCATCACAGTCTATATAATAGGTATCTACTTATTGACACATATTTAACGAATTGTTGTTAAGCTTTAATGTTGTTAAGGTCCCCTCTACGAATATAGGCCTCCTCTAGTTTTCTCCACTTTTCCCTATCCTTGGCCACTGTAATCCAATTTTCTCGAATCGAATCGAACTAACATATTATAAATTATTTGATAAAAGTTATACATATAGGCTAAATATTTTAATACATGCATTAATAATATAAAGAATGAGGGTGTTTTTTGTTCCAAAACTATGTAGAACATATTATAGTACTTCAGGAGATATTTTTTATAAATATTTTTTTTATATTGCTGACGATCACTTGACAGGGTAGAGTAAACAAAAGTTCCATATTAACTCAGAGAAACGTTTTCAGTGTTCTGTGAATTGTGATGTGAAATACATAATATATAATTTGAATTAAAACATAATACGTAACTTATAAAAGATATCTCCCGAAAACGTTTTATTTCTTTGTATTTTAACCATTATTTCCTGGGCAAATTATTTCTATGTACATATTAATTCGCGGTTTGTCGGCAGTAGCTCTCGTGGATGACACATGTTTATGCAATAATTATATATAGAGCACAAAAAAGGAAAATTAAAAAAAAATAAACAAAACTTATCAACTACCTAAAGAGCACAAGAGAAAAATGTAAAAATAAGCTAAACGATATTGATTTTTTTTTAACCTGTATACATTTACAACTATGGACATAGAGACAAGTAATGCTTTCTCAGATTATTCTTTAAGTTATTTTTACATTTTATGTTCTTCATTAAATCATGAGGTGTAATTTTTGACATTTAGAACATACAGCTTAGGTGTTATAGATAGTCGTGTTGGGTACGTAAACTCCCTTTCCTGTTTATATTTAATGTTGTTATATTGTTAAATTAAGATTTTACTTTTAATTATACAGGCGTATAACACATATTTTAAAGAGTTTATTATAGTCTTTATTGATTTTTTTATGGTTTTTTTTATCTACTAACAATTTTAGAATTTTGATCGTCTCTTTAAAAAATCAGTTTCATGAACTAGTCTAGCAGTTTTTTTACTAGTTTTAATTAAAAGATAATGTAAAAGTATGTAAAAGTTAATGTAAAATTGATAGAAAAAAATAAATGTCAAAAAAATTTATGATGGATGAACTTTGAAAAATTGTAACTACATATACTTGAAAATTCGGTGGCGTGTCGCAAATTACACTTATATTTTAAAAATGAATGCAAATGTCGTTCCTTGTTTGATTTATGAGAAAGAACAATGGCAAAATAATTTTTGATAGAATTTTCAAGCCTATACTAAGCTTTTGCTGACAATTTGATTAGTAATAAAGCGAAAATAAATTTGATTAGTGTAAAGTGATTAGTGAATTAGTTTTTACAGATAATTTGATTAGCTTTCAGTTATCAATCGGTTGAACCGATCAGTTTTCAGTTTTGAGAATAGTTTTAATTGAAAAGCCTCAACCGACAAATGTAACTGGATGAAAAATGTAACTGAGGTCCCTTGTGCCGACACATAATCACTTTTATCGACAGAATAGTATAAAATAATTTTTACTCAATATAGATTGCAAGTACTACTAGCAATTTTTATTGAAAGTATTTTTTTTTACTTTTACCACATTTTATCAGATGTTTCAGTTATTAACAGCTTCTGATAGAAATCACACGTTCACAAAAACATGGCATCGTGAAATGCTGTCCTGACAATTACACATTTTTTTAATATACCCTCTTTATCCGCCCTAGTTTCTACTTCCTGCGGTTTTGAGATGTCTTTCATAAGCTCCATCACGCTTATCACGGTTGAACTATTCTTTGGACTTCCCTGGATACAAACAAGGTTCCGAGTGATATATTTTAGTAAATTCTTCAAACCATCCACATAATCTATAATCGAATATAAATTCGATGATGGAGTGCAACTGAAAAAACTGTTCTCTTCCCGAACGCCAATGATTATGATAATATTTTAACTATATCGCACTGACAAAACTGACCTATTCATTTTTATCAAATGATATGTGGCCCGCTTAACAGGACTCTACAGATTACTAATATGTACTCAAGATAGAACTTTTCATCATCTAGGTATTTCATTAGCTCTAAACTCTATACGTAGTGAGTGCATACTTTTTAATTAGGTCTGTATTTTAATACGAGCGAATATATAATTATCTTCTTCTGAACTTTTGTCACAACGTTTAACAACTCTGTTAACGTACTGCAAACAGTTCATTTTGCTATAAAAATGCACTTATTCATTTTGTTATTCGGTTAAGGGTCGTCCACAAGCGCACCACATCGCAGCGACAAAATGTGGTCACGTGTGAGTAGTGTCGCTGCAGCTTTTTGCAATTGCGTTGTGGTTGGGGTATATATGTTCTGTGGTTGTGGTTGCGACAAAATGTCGATGTGGTTGCGTGGTCGCAACAAGCGGCCGCTAGTTCCGTATGGTCCCGTAGTGGTTGCGTTGTGGTCGGTATCGCTCACACAATCGATAATGACTGCAAAAGGTGGTACATGTGAATTGTAATATTCATTTCCAATACAAAATGCGTCCGCCTACGTGTTGTGGTGGTGGTGTGTGTGTTGGGGGTGGGGTGTGGGGTGGTGGTGGTGTGGTGTTGTTTGTTGGCTGTGGTGTGGTTGTGGTGTGGCTGTGGTGTGGTTGTCGTGTGGTTGTGGTTGTGGGTACGTGTGAGACGCTCCTGAGTGTTAAAGTTGAAACATAATTTTCAGAACTCCGAACTGTATATCTTTTCCTTTTTCATTCCTGACTTATTTTAACAGTAAAACCTAAGGCGAAATTGTTTGTGAAAGATTCTACATATTATATTTAAAATGTAGACGCAAAAAAATTTGTCAATAAAAATTTGTACGGGAATTCACCCTTTGTCCTTTACACAACGATGTACTTGTTGAACAGACGTTTCGTTTCCTCCTAATAAATATGGGTAGCTAAAATTATACAGAAACACTTATCGAACAACCATCGTGCTTGATCGGTAAGGGCCCTGGATACTCATATACGCGGATGATGAGGCTGTACGTACAACATCCCGTGAGGAAGAACAGACAAAATCCTTATTAACCGGAAACGCCATTCAAGCGATGGAGGCAACACATGATGTGGAACGAAATAAATATACCTGAAGGCTTACACACCATAGATGACCAACAAATTGCCAAGTGCGTCGAGTACAATTATCTCGGCGCCATGTTACGTGGTTTAGGGGAATGGATTCAAACATTTGGCATCGTATTGCAACAGCCAGGCTGAAATGCCGAGAGGTAACTGGCGTAATCCGTGTCCAAAAATACCCGTTAAATAATATAATACGATTTAAAAGACAATAATCATTTTACTTAACTACGTACTTGATTATTTACTTGCTTATTTACTTAATAATATACTTGAATATTTACCTGCTAACTTCAAAATTTATATTTGACTATTTACTTGACTACATAATTGATTATTTAGTCGACTATTTACTTCGTTATCTACTTGACTAATTACTTGTCAATTTACTTGCCCAATTAGAAACTTAATACTTAACAATTGACTATACTTAATACTTGATTATTTACTTGGCTATTTACTGGACTATACTGGGTGGCGATGAGGTTATCAAATTAAATAACATAGCAGTTAATACTAGTTGTTATGTTTTAAAAAAAAAATAAAAAATAGTTATACAACAAAATGCTATTTTCTAACAAAATAAATAGCTTAAAAATTTACACTAAATAAATCAGCCTTGATAATATTAGTTTACTGACCTGTAAAAGCGCCAACGGTGCGACGCGGTGGGGCGTGCAGCGCTTTCGCGGCATCGATATAGTAATCTTGTAATCACTCAAGTTTTAATATTCACCACCGTTCCATTTATCAATTTATAAAAAAAAATATTTTCCGCCGTGAATTATTTCGAACCCTTTTCCAAACGATTCCTAACCCGAAAGTAGGTCACTATTCGCGGATATTTTTTTACTTTGTCTAAAGAACGAATAACTCTTATTTTTATGTTTTCGACAGTCGTTAGTTTAGTGGCGACAACTCATTTTCCCCATAAGAAATCTAATGACTGATATGCTGACCGTGCTGGCCACCGAGAAAGTTCGTATCAGCCACTCCATTGCTCTCCGAACATTTCAGTGAGGTGCTGACCGTAGTCACCATTAAACGAGCAGGTGCCCCGTCAAGCTGGTTCTATAACCGGCTGATTTGCATCCATCGATAAGTTCATTAACATAATCAGCCACTGGTGCGTCGAGCAGCTCCAATTAGGTCCATTAAGGTTCAATAACACGAAGTATGTGAACTGGTGTATCCAGACCCAAACAATAACAGGAAGTCTTGACTCCAGTACCGTAAGTTCTGCTGATTCCAGATTCTCTTGCATGTGGTGTGCTCTCGTCAATCCACGTTATGACTGATAAAAAGTTATGGTCATTAGCTAATTTGCTTAGTGGCCATCGGCAGTGGGCTTATGTGATTAGTTTAACTCTATCTAATAAAGCCTGTACATTTACGTATTTGAACGGCCGTTGCTTGTTTTTTTAAAATATTTTGTGAACAGCCTTGTGCTGTACATGGAGTTGGCGAGCTGTTTTACGAAGACTTGAGGTTAGATTATGAGCGAAATAATTCAATATTTTTTCTTTCTGAGCAACGGCTATTCGCGGTGGAATTAAAACCTTACGAGGGATCAAAGATTAGTTTTCACGAAATGTCACGACTGCCCGTATGAAAATTCATAAGTCTGTAGGACATACACCGCATACGCGTGTGGTATTATACCTCTCTCGGTATATTCGCAATGCCATACATTTAAAAACAGGTAAAAAATCTCATGTCGGTGTATTACGACGATATGAAATTGATACGAGCCATCTTTAAACTTGAAAATAGATAAAACAGCATGAGCGTCTCATTACAAATATTATTACCTAAGACATTATTAAAGTGTCATATTACAAACAAAAAAAACACAAAACTGTAATATTGTACAATTTCGCACAAATTGTCACACCACCATATCACAACTATTATTGTTATATTAACGTGTCCTGTCACAAACAAAATATGAAACTTATCAAAATGACCTCAAAACATAAAAGTAACAACAATTAAATCCCAAAAGGCTCAGTGAAAATTAGGTGAAAAAAAAAGTAAATTTCCAATGTGGCAAAAGTGGAGGCAACCGGGTGGGTGGCTGCAAAATTGTGTAAACCCTCATAACGCTTCCCTTGAAATTTCCTTTGTTCTTTATTTTTTTCAGAACAACTTTTTAATAATATTCAATTTGATATAAAAGTTACAAAGAACATAACAAATATTTTTTTATAATTAATTGAGGAAAGTTGTTCATTTCTTTAACTACGATTAACGGAACTGATAAGGAGCTTGGTACACGTTCAGATCTCAACTCTTATCGGCTGAGCCGGGTAAGCCGACAACCCGAACGCCGTTTGTACCGAACCCTTTTCACATTTTTATTTTTGGTGAGATCATGTCCTTCGCCATACTGCTGAATAATCGCGTATAGGAAGATTTGGCATATTGTAACGCTAGACAGAACAATTTGCGATCGTTGTCAAGATGTTCACACACTTGACCTTTGTTTTCCTAATAATTTTTTTTTCTATTCATAATTCTTATTTAAATTTTATAATTAAAAAAATGAAAGTTACGTTAAGTAAATAAAACCTATACTAAATTAAAAAAAATCTCGAATCATTTGCACTTAAGCGAATAAAAGTTTCATTAAGCCCTTACATAGTCGTTTGTAGGTATACAAATTTCAAATTGAACAGATTTTAACCTAAATTGTTCATTATACTTGATCTGAACCTTATCCTTTCGTAATAATTAGCTTCAAAACCGTCCCTTTTAATCCGTTTTCAAGACATGGATTCTGAGAGAAAAGTTTCTATAAAGGTTAACGATTAATGAAAGAGCAATAAAAAATACAATAAGACGTTTTATATGAAAAGAAATTCCAATTGACCTTCTTTCTTTACCTCTTCTAGGCCTGCAACAAATTTATATCAAAAATAATGAAAAAAATCGTTATTGTGCCTTTTCACGAAAATAGTAACTTTTACATTTTCCATCCATATTTATAACGATTTTTTTATTTGGTCGATATTTCCATCGTAGTAGAATAGCTAATTTGCAAATGAAAAATTTATCCATAATTGTAGTTTATAGATAGGAGTTTAATAAGTTGCCCTGATCTGATTAGAGTCTAATACAATAAAATGCCTGATTTAATCTAAACAGATCTGAAAGCGCATAGATTTTTACCTGGTAGATCCACGCTGCAGCTTAAGTGGTAGAGCCACGCTGCAGCTTAAGTGGAGCCACGCTGCCTTAAGTGGTAGAGCCACGCTGCAGCTTAAGTGGTAGAGCCACGCTGCAGCTTAAGTGGTAGAGCCACGCTGCAGCTTGAGTGGTAGATCCACGCTGCAGCTTAAGTGGTAGAGCCACGCTGCAGCTTAAGTGGTAGAGCCACGCTGCAGCTTAAGTGGTAGAGCCACGCTGCAGCTTAAGTGGTAGAGCCACGCTGCAGCTTAAGTGGTAGAGCCACGCTGCAGCTTAAGTGGTAGAGCCACGCTGCAGCTATGTATAACTGCATCATCAATTTGTAATAAATACTTGCATAAGCTTTAAGTAGCCTCTATATAGGTAGGCCTTATATCAACGAGAAAATTTCATAACCTCATAGGAAATCAGGAATTGTACGCGGACGAGATCGCGGGCGACCGCTTGTTCTGCTATAAAGATGCGCTCATTCATTTTGTTATTCGATTAAGTGTCAAAGTTGAGGCATAATTTTCAGAACTCCAAATTGAAATAGCTTTTCTTTTTAATTCGTGACTTCCTTTAATAGTAAAACTTAAGACGAAATTGTTTAAGAAACACGCTACATATATTTCATCTGTAGACGCAAAAATTATGTGAACAAAATGTATGGGAGTTCGCCATCGTCCTTTACACAATATTGATAAATTAATAAATGAATCGCTGGTCTTTTTGAATTGACATTTAATTTCCTCGTAATAAATATGAGTAGAAATAATACTAGTTTTTACGGAATTTATCGAGTATATTTAACTTTTTAATTACCCGACGTTTCGAGAGCTTTACAGCACCCATGGTCACGGGACGGACTGAGATGTTCAACGTCCAGCTGTCATAGTTAACCGCGGTTACCATAGATTAAAATTTAACTTTTGTTCCGATCTACACAGTATAAACTTATGGTATCATGGAGTCTTGCAGTTGTATGCTTGGGTTGGGATTTAATTTTATTTATTATAGGATCCCAAGCAGATGGTAGCACCCAGCCATCTTCTCTATTGAAATTAGGATGTTTTTTGATTTCAATAGCCTCGCGAATCATCCTTGGAAGGAATCGGTGTTCTTTAGCGAGGATTTGTGGTCTATCAAATCTGATGTAGTGACGGGGGCGATCCTGTACATGTTCACAGACTGCAGACTTCCCGGAGCGTCGATTCTTCACATCAGCTATATGTTCTTTGACGCGGGTTTTAATGGATCTTTTAGTTTGTCCTATGTAGGAGAGACCACATTCACAATCAAGCTTGTACACTCCTGCATCTTGCAGAGGGACGTTACACTTGACTGATGGTAAAAACTGACCAATCTTCTTCGGCGGCTTGAAGTATGTTTTGATGGAAGCGCGCTTCAAGATGTAGCCAATCTTGTCAGTGACTCCTCTAACATATGGCAGTACAGCAGGTACACGCTCGACTGTGGCCGGCTTCACTCGTTCTCTGTGACGTAGGCGCGGGACCCGAAGCTTGTTGTCATGCAAAACTTGCTTGACATGTTGGAGCTCGGCAGCCAGGTGTTTAATGTCACAGATCCCTCGTGCTCTCTGAAACAAAGATTTACCCACGGTAGCTAACTGTGAAGGATGGTGGTGAGAATCACCGTTTAAATATCTATCTGTATGGGTCTTTTTTCTATGCACAGTATGGCTCAAGGTGTTATCAGGATTCCGAATTACTAACACATCTAGAAAAGCTAAGGAATTGTTTGCCTCTAACTCCATTGTGAACTGAATTTTAGAATTTATAGAGTTAAGATGGTCTAAAAATGCAGTTACTTTATCTAAAGGTAGAATTGTGAAAGTGTCGTCTACGTACCGCTTGTAGAAACTTGGATTTATGGGAGAAGTAAGCAGGGCTTTCTCCTCAAAGTCTTCCATGAATATGTCGGCGACAATGGGAGGTACAGGTGAGCCCATCGCCACACCATCTACTTGCTTGTAGAACTCCTCCTTCCACAATAGGTAGCCAGATGTAAGGCAGTGTCTGAGTAATACTGCATATTCTACGGGCATGTTGTTTTCTTCCAGCCTTCTAGTTACAATTGAGATGCAGTCTTCAACAGGTAAGCATGTAAACAATGACTGCACATCAAAACTGACCATAGTTTCATTGTCTGCCAGACGTAGGTCTTTAATCTCGCTGACAAAATGGTAGGAATCCTTTATGTGTGCTCTTGTATGTCCCCTGAGCGGTGAGAGTATTTTCGCTAAGTGTTGAGCCAATCTGTAAGTTGGTGAATCGATTTGGCTCACTATGGGGCGTAATGGAGCATTGGGCTTGTGTATTTTTGGTAACCCATACAACTTTGGTGATTTGGCGCACGTAGGTATTATCCATTTTACGTCCAAATTTAATTTTTCTGAGTGTTTCTTTATGAGGTCACTAGTTGTTTTTAGTGTGCTATTTGTTGGGTCGTTTTTAACCTTTTTGTAAGTACTTACATCCGACAAAAGTTCTTGTATTTTAGAATTATAATCTGACGTATCCATGACTACCGTGGCGTTTCCCTTATCTGCGCGGAGAATCGTAAGTTCTGGTTTATTGCGTAGGTTCTTTAACGCTATAAATTCGTCTCTGGGAAGATTTGGTTTAGGCACTGAACATCGACGTAACATAGACGAAATGTCTTGACGTATCGCCTCCAAATCTTCTTTCCGCATATTGTTTTTAAATAAACAGTCCTCGACACTACAGATAATTTCTTCGTACGGTAATCTGCGTGGAGTTATAGCGTAATTTAGTCCTTTGGATAAAACCTTTATTGTTGCATCATCCAGTGTTTGTTTTGACAGATTATAGAACGCGATTAATCTATGATCTGTGTTTGTCAATGGTTGCTTTTGGTTCTGGCATTGATTCGGATGTTTGACATTTGATTTGGCCGTTAATTTTTGATATTTTTCTATATGTTTGTTTTTGCATTCGTTATATTTACTAATTTCGCGTTTATTTAATGTTTCCATGCAAAAATTATAATCAAACGTCGTTAAAACTTTCTTTAATTCACTGGATGATGTGTCTATGGATTTATTGATGTCATATAGATCGGAGCGTTTTTGTTGGATTACCGCCCGTAGTAACTTTTTACTCGCCTGATTTAAGATCTTAGCGCTTCCTCGAATGTCCTTTTTGGTGGATATTTTGACACACGTAGGAATGAGATTATGGTCTCGGCATCTCTTCAAGAAATTTAAGGCTGTTAGATATCTTGCGCGCTTAGTCTTTAGATCTTCTAATCGGCGTATTTTATTTGCAATTACCAGTCCGTACTGGTTTACATAATGATTTCTTATATTTACGCGAACACTACACATTGAAATAATACTAGTTTTTACGGAATTTATCGCGTATATTTAACTTTTTAATTACCCGACGTTTCGAGAGCTTTACAGCACCCATGGTCACGGGACGGACTGAGATGTTCAACGTCCAGCTGTCATAGTTAACCGCGGTTACCATAGATTAAAATTTAACTTTTGTTCCGATCTACACAGTATGAACTTATGGTATCATGGAGTCTTGCAGTTGTATGCTTGGGTTGGTTAATTTTATTTATTATAGGATCCCAAGCAGATGGTAGCACCCAGCCATCTTCTCTATTGAAATTAGGATGTTTTTTGATTTCAATAGCCTCGCGAATCATCCTTGGAAGGAATCGGTGTTCTTTAGCGAGGATTTGTGGTCTATCAAATCTGATGTAGTGACGGGGGCGATCCTGTACATGTTCACAGACTGCAGACTTCCCGGAGCGTCGATTCTTCACATCAGCATGATGATTATTCATGGTATAAATATACGCGATAAATTCCGTAAAAACTAGTATTATTTCAATGTGTAGTGTTCGCGTAAATATAAGAAATCATTAAATATGAGTAGATCAAATTATGCGTGAAATATAGCTCATCGTGATAGTTTTGACTGATATGGTATATAATGTGGAGCTCATCTGTGCCTCTTATTAGGTTTATAATATATAAACACTTGAATGAAAAGTATTTGCTTTAATTCATCGTTAGTTCACTATCACTAACTTTTACTACAGCACATTATAAGTGTACCGCTGAACATAAACCTCCACAAAATATATATATATATATATATATATATATATTATATACGTGTCACGTTGTTTGTCCGCGATGGACTCCTCAACTACTTAACCGATTTTAATCAAATTTGCACATCGTGTTCAGTTTGGTCCAACTTGAGAGATAGGATAGTTTTCTTTACCCATCGGTGACCCACATTTTTTGCGAATTTAAAGATTTTGAATAGGACAAAGGGTCATCGAAAAAGGCAGAACAACGTCTACCTGGCAAGTTAGTATATATATATATATATATATATATATATATATATATATATATATATATATATATATATATATGAAGGTATATATATGAAGGCATATCGCTATGTCTCAGTAGTCATAAGAATTTTCTGGTATTTTCTATTGCCATCTTTTGTTATGTCCAAGAGACGTAAAGAATAGTTGGATTTCCCTACGCAGCTATATTATACATACATTAGAAACTTACCTACTTCATCATTTTCTAATGCTAACTTTTCCTAAGGTATAACCCTCTCTGGGGGAGGCTTATGTTAAATAGTAGAGTTTTAATGTACTGTAAAGAATGAATAAATGAATAAGTTAGTATTGTTTTTGTAATGCATCTTAAACTACTTCTGATATTTCTGTTTTGTGGGTTGTCCCCAAAACTTGCACGGAAACAGCATTATTAATATTATAAAGACTGACCAATAAATATTTATGTTTACAACTTTCACAAAATTATATGAAAATATCGGATGTTCTGTATTTTGATTGAAAACAACATTTTAGTGACTGTAACCACCGGATCACAATACTTACATAGTCTGCGTATGACACTATCGTACGCTCAGAAGTATTTTATGTGTTCTATCACATAAAATAAGGCAACTGCCCTTATTGATCAAGTACTGGAAAATATTTGAACGTATTTTCAAATATGTGCACAGTTTAAATTAATTTTTTTATATGTTGTATACCTCGTATTTTATACAAGTCATTTTTTCATTGTCTTAGGTATACTATGTGGTACTTTTCCTATAAGTCCGTCTGCAGCCACTGCTTTATTCCGGTTACAAGTACAAGAGAGTATAATATTGTATGTATATATAGATTTAAGTAGGGTTGGTACGTATTGTGTAAAAAATAAAGATACAGTCCATATACGTCCCACAACTGGACACATAGGTACATACTACATATGCACGTCATACAGTTGTCATAGGGCAAGTAATGATAGTAGAATTCATGGTATAAAGCTTAAATGGGTAATTTTATCAACTGTCAATAACTTTTATTAACTAGACGGCTACATTAATTATGAAATTATTCTGATACTTTTTACTTTTTATCATAATACACTAGTAAAGATAGCCGTCATCCTTTGTATGCCATTTTTTCTTAAGCTAATATTAAACATTTGCGACTTTCATGTGGTTATCTGATCTGTGACCAATGATACAACCCACCTAGAAATGAGAGGATGCGTAATTAGGTATATTTTATGTAATGTAACCTGCAATATAATTTTTTGAAGTTAGTTGCAGGTGTCTATCGGCTAACACTGAATCTTTCTAAAGATCTTTTTTAACTAATACATTACTTCTCACCATCTATACTATACCAACTATACTATTCTACAAGAATGCGTGTATTAACCGTAGCTATAAATAAAATCTGTTTCAAAGTTAGTCAAGTCATGGGATGTCAAATATTATACATAAAGGTCAAGGCGTGTTAAACCACTGACATATAAATAATACAAGGATGAAAGCCTGAAAATATCGAAATGTCCATTACGCATCGGGAACTAAGTGGGCGCGGTCCGAATGTCACCATCAATGCTGTCAGCTATAATAGTACCAGTGTAGCAGTAGTGCAGTAGTAACTTTTCTTGTGATGAGGACTACTGTGGGGCAAACAAAATCGATAGTGGCTACGGACGGAGTAACGCAAGGTTCCGTGGCCAGCCATTATACAGATGCACTTGTCTTGAATGTTCATAGCGCAGTGGCTTAGGAATGAGAGGCTGCGCCGGGGGCTGCGGGTTCGAATCCCACACGGAACAAGTATTTGTAGGGCCTACCAATAATTGTTCCGGTGCAACGAAATGAATATATCTGAAGGTCCACTCACCATGGATAACCAACAAATCGTCAAGTGCAACGAGTACAAATGTGTCGACGCCATGTTTTACAGTTTACGTTCCCGGAAATGGCGGACCTTAGGTCTTGTCGTGTAACACAGTCCGTAAAGCCTTTTATGCACACCGGATCAGACTGCTGGCCCGTTTACGGTTACGCTTACTCGTGGGGTGGTGTAAGATCCACGAAGGCGTATGTTTGATTACTCGCACTGTACACATAGAACTCGCCGGTGATCTAAGCGCGGCTAGCTTCATGGGTGCATTTAAAAAGTTTCTTTTTTACCGAGGCCCTATAAGTAGAGTGTACTCAGATAATGGTACAAACAACGTAGGTGCAAAAGGTATTTATCAGAGTTACACGAGTTTTAAATCTCCAAATATTACAGTTCGGAGTTCGCTCACATTTTAGTCAAGAACCGCATCGGGTGGTCGCTGAACGTCTCCGCCGCAAGCCATTTTGGGGGAAATTTGGAGACTAATTTCACTTTCACTTTCTTATAACTCAAAAACTACAGCCTTGTTTGCGTAGATGGCTTTGTGATACGAAAGCTCTACATTTATCAATGAAATAATAAAGGGTCAAAAGGGCGTTGCTTTATCGACGCCATTTTGATAGTTGACATTATAGTAAATATTTAGTTGATTTTAGTAAGGTGATATTACCCTCACGTATCTTAGTAGATGGATATACGTCTTCTATTTTCATTTAGTATTTTTGTAACAGTTCGTAAAGTTTTAAATAGAATTGCGATAGTTTAACAAAGTTCAAAAAAAAAGCTCTAATATTTGTTCCTTAATAAGTTAATTTATCTAAAAAATAATTAAAAATAAATTTTATTCCTGCTGTAGACTTGTTTGAAATATGATAAAAGAATCTGTCCCAAAAAACTTAAACTAAATATATTTAGAAAAGGAAACAATTTAAATTTATGCGTAATTTTAATGCTACGAATCATTAAAAGTAATGGCAAGTTGATGGTGGTAAAAATATGCCACTACACCTAAATAACTCGTAGCCTCAACATACTGCGAATTAACCGGAGCTGCCAGTCATTAGTAAGTATATAAATTATGATAGAAAACGAACACGTAAATAAACAATGTATTTAATTAATGATTTCTTATATTTACGCAATAACTATTATTTAATTAATTACGCAAAATAATTAATGTATTTAATTATTGTAACTACAAAAACTCATCAAAATAATTTGTAAAAAGTAACCTGAATGTCAGTCTTCTTAACAACTTAAAAAATATATTTACTGCCGTGAAATAATATTTTTACCGAAAATATTTTGCGCAGGGTATTTTTGTTTTCGACGCCATAATGTCTATACTGAAATTGCTCATATCAAATTCGTTGTGTATTACCAAAAATTATTCTTTATAACACGTCACGTTTTTTTAGCAGATATTTCAGTTATCATATCCTTCATTGTCACACATAGGCCTTCCAAATAAAGAGTAATTTTTTAAATTGCTTTTTCCCTTGAAAACAAATCCGTATGTTAATACAGAACTGTATCAACATATTACTCTTATCATATTTAAAACATACGTTTAGTTTAATACAGCAAAATTTACTTAACAAAAATATCTATTTTATGTATTTATTCATTAAATTGTACGAATAATCAGAAATTGTATTATATTGTAGTCTAACAAAAACGTTGTCTACAAAGTTCAAAGAAAAAACAATGACGAAAATTTGAAAGAAGGTTCACGGCTGAAAGTGTTTTGACTTTAATATTTTTTTTGCAATAATCGCTAAGTGCTCGCCGTAAATTTCAGCTACGATATCCGTACGTATTAGTACCACTTGCTCGGCAGTGAAGGAATACATAGTTAGAAAATTAGTGTCTGAAAAAAAAATGAAATACTTACATGTCCGCCAACACGCATTGAGACAGCACGGCGCACATTTTCTTGCCCTAAAAATCTCTGAGAAATAAAGGAGGCTTGTGTCCAGCGGTGGGACAAATATAGGTATACCTGTACTTTTACTTAATTCTACTTTAAGTAAAGTATGTAATACCGGAACGAGTCTTAAATCTTCATCTTCAACGCCTAGTAAATGTGAATTTTAACTTATTATTGCATTATGCAATTTAAAGTTAAAATTCACATGTACTCGGCGTTGAAGAAGAGACTCGTTAAGACTCGATCCGATATTACATACTTTTTAACCGTTTGACATTGTGTCCACTTGGTGTCATCGCATCTCAAAAATATCGAGCTATGTTGTGTCATAAGCTCATTAACAGTTTACATATACACTGAATATGCACTCGTTCCTCATTTTAATCATACATAGACATAATATCTAACATATACGATCTCTCAGAACAATAACTTTAGTTCTTCGTATTTTGTTATTGTTCTGTGCGATCTTTGTAAGCAAAATAAGGGCCAATAGCTGACGAAATGGCACTAAATTACGTGCACCAAGCTTCGAATTGAAAGCTGGAGTCGCTACTAGTCTGTTTCTGAATCGTTGAATGGACCATCATTCTAAATTTCCAGCATGGAGCATTTTTTCAAACAATTCAAAATCACAATTTGCTCAAAAAAATAAAAATATTCAGATGAAATTGATCGCTTAACCATTAAAAATGTCACAAGTTGGTCTCACTAAAATTTAACTCACAGTTATATTTAAAAGCAGAGGCATCATGGCTGCACATCACGTGCTTTGTAGCAGCAATTATCAATTAATAATTAATTACGCCCACTCGCA
This sequence comes from Parnassius apollo, assembly GCA_907164705.1. NCBI lineage: Eukaryota > Metazoa > Arthropoda > Insecta > Lepidoptera > Papilionidae > Parnassius > Parnassius apollo. Next base: position 2,698,641 of record CAJQZP010001486.1, on the reverse strand, counting down.
CAATTGGGGAATATCACATCAGTTTTTTTATTACGCTCTACAACTCTGCAACTATGAAATTATTATTATTATAATGACGTGCGTGTTAGGTTTTGACGGCTCCGTGGCGCAGTGGCTTAGCAATGAGTTACAGCGCTAAGGGCCGCGGGTTCGAATCCCGCACGGAACAAGTATTTGTTGTTTGGCGGTCGGTGTGTCCTTGTGAAATTTATGTTTGTAAACTGCCTCCACGATACTAATCAAAAGTTAAGCGTTCATCAACTTCTAGAAGTAAAATTTAACTCCAGCAAGAAATTCTGATGTCACTGTTTAAAAACCATCTAGGAACCCATTCAAACACACACAAAAATTTCATTAAAATCGGTTCGGCGATTTCTAAGTCTATCACGGACACAGTTAGAATTATTTTTGTATTTTATACAGATATAATAATGTCCTCCAGACCGAATTTCGGTCACGGCGGCCTGCCTCAACGGAGGCTAGCCATCGGCGCAGGACAGGATTATAGTGCCCAAGTGTATGCGCAAGCACAGGTGCACTCTCTATTCCCTCACTCTCCTAATCCGATGGGACGGTAAACCGACACGACCGGAGAGAGATCAGGCGCAGGACCAACGGCTTTACGTGCTTTCCGAGGCACGGGTGGTGAGACACCGCCAACTTCCTGACTCCGGGCAACTACTGAGAATTTCTTGACGGAAAAACTCAATAATTGATTTGTTGGCCCGACCCGGGATTTGAAGAGGATCAGCAATCGCACTACTACAACCACTAGACCAACGAGGCAGTCATACAGATATATTTTACATACAGATATATTTTGTGGCATTTCGTGGAGGATCCTATGTTCAGCCGTAAATTTGTTATTGAATATCATTGAACTTGTAAAGGGCTGTAACAATGATGATAAATTATTGAAATTTAATTATGTTAATATCAAATTTTTTCCAGTCGACTACTATTGCAAAAAACATTCTAAACGTAACCTTAAAGTAGTCGTCAATTTTTTTAAAGTGAAATTAAAATTAACAATATTTTTAATTATATCTTTGTTGCGTCACAAGTCTGACTATTTATGTAGAAAAGCTAATCCCTGAACCTTAAGACAATGTGTGAATGTGTAAATGATGAATGATTGTTAAGAGTTATGAACGGTTTTTTGATTAAAATTAAATTTATGTGTTACGTAATAATCAATTACTACGTAACACGAGTTGAGAGATTAAACAATTAAAAATAATTCTATAAATATTATTTATTAAAGGTTTCGAGAGGAGTTCACCGCTTTCAAAGAATAGAGATAGTTTAATGTTAGAGTAGTAGAGATATATGTTAAGAAAGACAAGGATAGCCATGGTTAGAGCGAGAGGATGAAAATAATTTTGCTTAAAACTTTGCTTAAAGATGTGATTAAAGCTTTACTTTCTGTATTAGCTATTTAATTGTTTAAGGTGAATGCTAACAATGATAAGACCTGTGTAAATAAAACTGTATGTAATACTTTAGGCCAAATTTTTTTATATTTAAGAATTTAAGGTGTACAGCTATATAGAATAAGATGTAAATTACGTAATAATGCCTTGTATTTTGTTAATGTCTATGTTTTAATGTATGTGTTTGTTCTTATGTGCACGATGCTGGGAAGTGAGCTCCGAAGGCCCAGCGTGCTGCTGTCAGGAGAGCACACACTTGTTGGTGACATCGGCTCCACGTCGAGATCCGTCTCCGTGGGACTTTGAAGTCGCGAAAGTTGATGACTGCTGTACCACTTGCCGTCAGGTGAACTGTAAATACCTTGGTTACATCAATTTTATAACAAAGCACTCCCTGAACGACTTTAAGATACATTGCACGATCTCTTACTAAATTATAATTTGTTTTTGCTTTTCTTGTTCCGACGTTTTTACTATCATCATATTAAAATGAATGCAGTTGACATACTTAGTACAGAAATTCATACATATACATAAACACTCACGCCTGTCACCCAGAGGGGTAGGCAGAGACTACAGACCTCCATTTGGCACGATCCTGACACACCTCTCTCGCCTCCTTCACATCCATACACCTCCGCATACATGCTCGTCGGTTAAGGGTACTCCTAATTTGGCCCGTTTTCAATAAATCGCCAATTTGGTCGATAAATTTTCGCCTAGGACGTCCCTTTTCCGACTCTGCCATTCACTTCTGCAACATAAATTTTCTTTGTCACTCTTTCCTCATTCATTCTTTCCACATGACCAAACCACCGAAGCATTCCTTTCTTAATCCTGGTCACAACATCATCTTGCAAACCACACTCTTCTCTTATTACACAATTTCTTACCCTGTCATTAAGATTCAGCCCTAACATACTCCTTAACGACCGCATTTCTACTGCGTTCATTCTACTCTCGTGCTTCTTCTGCCACACCCAACTTTCACTACCATATGTTAAAGTAGGGACCAACACAGCATTGTGAATTGCCATACGTGCCTTTTTCGACACATTTTGACTCTTCACAATAGAGTGCAGGGCCCCATTTACTCTATTTCCCGCATTCACTCGTCGTTCTATATCCTTATCATATCTCCCATCCCTGCTAAATACGCAGCCCAAATATACAAACTCGTCTACTTGCTCGATCAACTCCCCTTCTATTCTTATTTCACAAATCGTTTTACTTTCTTCTCTTTCAAAAACCATAACCTTCGTCTTACTTGCGTTCACTTTCATACCCCTTTCTTTTAATGATCTGTTCATTAATGTAACCATCATTTGCAACTCGGCCGCCGACGACGCAAGTATAACTTGATCATCGGCGTACAAAAGGCATTTGACGGTTAACTCACCCATTCTTAATCCGCATTCTTCAACTTTCAAATTTTGCAAACAACTGTCCATAAATAGGTTGAACAGCCACGGGGAAGCTACACAGCCCTGTCTGACACCTTTATGGATGTCAAACCAGTCCGAGTAGACCCCGTTGATCCTAACACAAGCACTAGAGTCCCTATAAAGGGACTCCAATGCCCGTATCAAGCCAGCGCTCAACCCAAATGAGTTCAGTGTTACAGAAATTCATCAGGAATAAAACTAATATGCGCGTTTAATTTCAGCTTCTTTTGTTCCTGAAGTTTCGAGCAGTTTACAGCACCATGGTCACCGAGGGGACTGACGAGTTTGACGACCTGATGTCATAGTTTACGGAGGCTACCTTCAACTTTTAATAATTAATTTTTGGTCCGATCATGCAGAACCAGCTTACAGTATCTTGAGTCTTGCAGTCGTGTGCTTGGGTTTGAATTTAATTTTAATAATTATGGGAAGCAGATGTTAGCACCCAGCCATTTTCTTTTTTTGAAATTAGGCGGTTTTTTTATTTCAATAGCCTTCCAATTTATTTTTGATAGAAATCGATGTTACAGTTTCTTGAATAAATTAGCGTGAATCAAGAGTAAAATTGCCTACCTTTTCCCCGGCAATAACGCAAGTGTAAGCATGTTAGCGTGTATGAGTAATTTGTCCTCATTAAGATTCCTGCTATAATTATATAATAATAAGAAGCAAAAAGTATTATATTAATTAGTGTCATCTCTAAACATTTCATTACCATTCCATTCGGAAGTTGGGGTCTCCAAAATGGCCGTTTTGTAGGGTACAGCTTCTTCAGGTGATGAAAATCTCTTCGCATATTTTATTTTAGGGAGGAGGGGTTTGTTTTTTGTTCTGTGTGCGGTGTGAGAACTCGCATTGTCGTGATGGTGGAGGATGATGCGGCGGTTGAAGTTCTCTTTACGGAGTTTAGAAACGACCTATGGCAAACAAATGCTAGCATACCATTCTGCATTAACCGTTCTTTGTCCCTCAAGAGGAATAGTCGTAACATGGCCGGTTTTGGGGACAAACGTGGCCACCATTTTTTTTGCAACACTCCGTGAACGAACAATTTTTGTTGGCTTTAACTCATTTTCGAACACCCAAACTCGTGACTGGTTTTTTGTTTCGGGTTCGTATGCGTATATCCAGGATTCGTCACCTGATACGATGTTGTATACAGCATTTGAGGATCCTGCGTGGAATCTTTCGAGAGTTCTGACGCACCAAGTAACGCGAGCCGCTTTTTTGCTCTTCACAGAGCGAATGCGGTATCCATCGGGAAAACAACTTTTTTATACCTAATTGTTCATGCAAGATTATTTGTATTTGACTCATGACAATGTCCAAAGTTGCCTGAATTTCGCGGTATGTCACATGCCCATCTTCCTCAATCAGCTTACGCACAGCATCAACGTTTTCTTGGGTGACTGCAGTTTTTGGACGACCATGACGGGGATCATCACTGAGCTTGACACGTCCACGTTGAAATTCAGCAAACCAGCGATAAATTGTGGTTTTGGATGGGGCTTCATTACCAAATGCAGAAGCACCAGTTAAGCAGAGTTTTTGTGTTAAACCACTTCGAAAGTCATAATAAATCATCGCTCTTGAATTTTCTCGAGTCAATTCCATTTTCTCGACATCCATCATCCATCCAGTTTCGACAAAACCTTGTGACAAGACCGATAATCTTTTTTTTAAATAAATAAGTGGTATTCGATTTTTAAAAGCAAGGAGTTTTCAATTAAAAAGATTTTAATATGACAGGAACAGTGGAAATATTCCATTTCCGATACCTTTAGTGCAGCCTATGTAAGCAATATTTGTTATTCTCGCTTATTTAAACTGAAAACTAAAATTATTTTTTTTACTGGGATATACATAATACATTAGAGTGAATTATTTACTTTAATTTTCTATTAAATTTAGAAGAGTCTTCCTTTCGTTTTGAAAGATTGTATGTCATTTTCTAAAGCTCTCCCCTCTAGTGCAGGTCGAAATATGATGAATTTACAAATACGAAACACAAAATTATGAAATACTATTTCATTGCGTAATAAATATAACTGTTATTTTACTTCTAATAATGTATTTCTTAACACTTTGGTTGGAAATAACTGTGCAAAATTTTGTAATTAAACAGTTATCATACACAATCGGCCACATTTTTCCTTGTTGATTTGGAAAAGAATAGAACACATTAGTCCCAGTATGTCTGTTACTTTATTTATACTCGTATTTTTTCTACTTTTTATTTTTATTGCTTTTTCTTTTTAATAGGTGTAAGTAAAATAGTAGTATTAAAAATAAACAAAGATGATGACTGATCGATCAACTGACAATATATTACCAAAACTGCAGGGGCTAGTACAATTACTCTACACTAAATACTTTGTATACATATATATTATCAGACAGTTATGATTTTATTACATTAAGTGAAACGTGGTTACTTCCAAATATTCGAGACATGAAATTTATAGATGATAGATATGAAGTACATCATTGCGACCGAGACCGAGTCTTGACAAGTAAACGGGATGACGGTGGATTTTTGATTGCAGTGCGTCGAGGGTTGCCCATTGCTCGGTACGAACTAATAGGTTCACACGACTATCCTATTTCACCTTGTATTGATTATGTATTTTTCAGTCTTAATAGTCAAAAGGGTCATAGTACTATTATCTGCGGTATCTATATTACGCCTAATATGAACGCTTTAACTTATGCATTTTTTTAACATCCTTATGTAACAAAGTTATGGAAATTACCTATCAGCACGTTTATGTTATTGGTGATTTCAATCTTCCCAATCTACAATGGCTGGGCAGTGATCAAACGGTTTTAAATATAACATCTACATCTTACCCCAACCTTACCAATAATGACAAATCTCTGCTTAATTTTATATCGTCATTAAACTTCAAACAATTAAACATCACTAGAAACCCTTTGGGCCGAATTTTAAACTTGTTTTTATCTAACGACGATAATATTGTTTGTGAGCTGCTTTCAAACCCGTTACTGCCGTTGGATCGTCTACATCCAGCTTTTTATACGGCTATATCTCTAAGCCACACGTATAAATCTATGGCTCACTCGTCTATTCAGAGGTTCAAATATTTGGAAGCTAACTATCCCACCATTTGTAAATCTATCTCTGAGATCAATTGGTATTCTCTTATGAAAGGGCTAACTGCTTACTGAAAAAATCTATGAAATTATAAAAACATATGTACCGCTTCATTCATCAAAAAGTAATAACTTTCCAATTTGGTTTTCTCGACCCCTCATTCGTGTTTTTAAAGAAAAGGAAAAATATTGAATAAGGTGGAAAAAATATAATAATAAAGCGGATTATTCCCAGTTTTCATTTCTTTGACACATATTTAAGATACTGTGTGCTGATTGCTTCAACACTTACATTAATTCCATCGAAGAAGGACTTAAAAAGGACATTAAATTATTTAATAATCGAAAAGGTAAAAGCGGAATACCTAACGTAATGACTTACAAAAATAAAAAATTTGATACACCAGAGGGTATCTATGAATTATTTTCTGAATTTTTAGCTCCGTATATGAAAATAGACAGCATTTACATCAAGAGAATTTTAGTAACCAGTCTACTAATCCCAATTCTGAGGTTATTTCAAATATCTCATTTTCGGAGGATAGCATAGTTAAGGAGCTTATGTTACTCGATATTACCAAGGGACCTGGACCTGACTAACGGCCTTCCACCATTTTTCCTCAAACCTTCCCCCCCCCCTCTTTTCCCTTGTGTCTTATATTTAACCGATGTCTTAGTGAAGGGACTGTGACCCAGATATGGAAGAACGCTAATATAACACCCGTTTATAAGAGTGGAAAAAACGACGTTTCTAACTACCGCCCTATATCTTTGTTATCAACCGTACCGAAGGTTCTTGAAATTTATCATATATTACATAACATTATTATACATGAACAACATGGATTTGTAAAACAGCGAACAACAAAAACTAACCTTGTTCTTTACACAAATTATCTTTTTCGCTGCATGGATAACCGTCTGCAAGTAGAAGCAATTTAAACTGATTACTCTAAGGCCTTTGATGAGGTTGATCATAATATACTTTTAGAGAAATTAGCGTTTAATGGAATATGAGGAAACTTGTTAAGATGGTTTTCATCATACGTTCTAAACAGATCTCAACGGGTTGTGATTATTGGTTTCTCATCCAATATCATAAGTGTCAGCTCAGGCGTACCGCAAGGTTCTATTCTTGGACCTTTGCTTTTTATATAATTTGTGAACGATATCAGTGATTGTTTCCGTTTTACTAACTTTCTTCTTTACGCCGATGACCTTAAAATTTATCACAGTGTCAAAAGTATCGAAGATTGTGACAAAATACAACAAGACCTAAATCGCTTAGCAGGCTACTGTATAAAAAATAAACTTTACTTAAGTACATCAAAATGCAAACATATCACATTCACAAAAAAATTAACACTATTAAATACACTTATAAACTAAACTGTGTTTCGTTGGAATCAGTATCTTTAATGAGGGATCCAGGATTGTATTTAGACTCTAAACTACACTTTGATGAACACGTAACGCACATAACCAATAGCCTTTCAGCTTTATGATTTTGTTATGCGGACATGTGTTATGGTGTTCTGGTGTTCTTCCTTCAAACATCCCACCACATTTTTAACTTTATATATAACTCTACTAAGATCACAGGTCGAATATGCATCAGTTATATGGAGTCCAATATATAGTAAATATAGTTTACAGTTGGATCGTGTTCAACGAAAATTTTTAAAATCTACAATGTACAAATGCTTTAAAAGTAATTCTAATGAATGTTATGAACTTTTATTAAGAACATTTAGTGTTCTTTCTTTAGAATCAAGAAGAATGCTCTTGGATCAAACTTTGCTTTACAATATCTGCCATAACAAATTTGATTGTAATGAACTCACTAATCAAATATACATTCGTATACCCAGTCGCTCGAAGTGTATACATGAGCTCCATTCACATCAAATTTTCTCTCCAAAACCAAGTAAAACAAATGCCGGTGCACGTGCACCTTTAAGTCGTATAATGGAATTATACAACAACAAGAAATTTAATGACATAGATATCTTTGGATTAATAAAAAAAGCTGTGTATGAGATTCTATCTGAATTTGATGCAACTTAATATAATTGTTTATTTAGGTTAAATTTAATTTTTCACATCTATGTACTATCTATATAGTGTGACTAGTGCGTGTATGTTTGCGTGAGTTGCTGTGTAAATTAGTTTGTTTTTCTCTGTATTTATTGGTAAACGGGTCGTTTTTAATAGAACATTACATTTTCATTTTTAATTGTCACGTATACAGACCCAGTAGTTAATATGTGGATAACGGTGTTGATTGTATGATTATTATGCTTAAATATAGTATTGTATTTAATAATAAGATTATATTGTACAATTGTTTGTTATCCCTAATAAAGAGAAAAAAATTGCGAGCTCCATGGAATAATGTTGTAAGATAACCATATTCCACCGAGTTCGCAAAAGTAGGCTTTGAGTACTGCGAATAGGTTAGTAAAGTAGGTAATAAAAGTGGTAGACAAATTCTAATCGATCCGATTTGAATACCCTGTCATTCCGCACAATCTTCGTGGTGGGTTCTTCTCCATCGCGCTTAATCTCTATTTAGAGTGTGTCGCCAATTAGTGTCTTTCGTTATGGCTTTTGTTGCCGACTTTGTCAATGCTTTTGTAGCGTAAATTTTCTTTAAAACTGTTTCCTCATTCATTCTTTCTACGTGTTCAAACCACCGAAAGATTCGATTTCCTTTCTTAATGATAGTCACGACTTCTTCTTGCAAACCACAATTATATATGGCATAAAGCAATGCACAAGTGTTGATTACGCGTAATTTCGTATTTTCTCTACAAATTTATTCAAAATATGTTTCCACTGTGCTGAGAATAGTCATAACAAAAAGGTTGTGCAAAATACAGGGTTATTTTTCAAAGAGTAACCAAATTTTGAATCTAAATTTAAATATATAAATAATAATATACCTACCGTTATTGCACTTTTTGAAACTACGACTTAATAAGGCTTTCACTTTTATTTGAAATTATCCCTAAATTTAATGTGATTTATGGGTAACAACGTTTTGCTTCCCGAACGATCTTTACGAATGTGTGCGTGGGCAGTTAAATCAGTTAAAATAATGCATTACCACGTATTTTGAATTTAAAAGATAAAAAGGGCGGAGTGTTTGAGATTTTTTTAATATCTTTTCTTCACCATTTGCCTATATTATTTATTCTGAAACTTCTCCGCTAATTTGGCTGGGTATCGCAAAACAACGGTGTATATGTTAATTTATTGTGATTAAGTCACCTACCGGTGCTTTTTGTGTCAAACTATGGCCAGTTTATTCAAGGAATGTGAATGTATGCGCATGGGTGAGTGTACGAATGCGTATGTAGGGATTAGCTATGAAGGGAAAGTAAGTTTTTCGTTTCTGGATAAGAATCATGGAGCAACGAAGTCGTTATTATGTGCGTGACCGCTTGTGGACAAGGACCCCATGTCTGGGAAGATGCAGTGGAACAAAAGTGTGAGCAGCGTTTGATAAAGCTGCTGTGTGAAGTGGAAATCGGTACTCGAAAGACCCGACTTCCATAGCCTAAAGAGATTTAAATGTTATCCACGTAATTTAAAATTTTTGAAGCCGAGGTTTTAACTCTATGTCTTAGCAGCTTGGCACTGACTAGAAGTTATTTAATTATTTTTATTTTTTGAAAACTGTTTTTATTTAAATCTAGTTTAATTACAAGCTCAAGATAACACATTACATTCAAAACTTCATCCCCTTTTTTAACCCATTCCCTGTTCCATGACCCTCATATGGTTTATTGCTATTGTCTTACTATTATGTCTGGAACCGGACAGTGAAAGTGTTACTATCCTCGAGCTCCACGTTTGTTTCCCTCTGTCGCCTCCAGTCGCCTCTTACCACACGCATGGGCCGATATAGAGTTACGAATATTCTTACACCGCCACTACACTGTGAACTTCGCATTTTTAGTAACCATCAACCGAAAACTAATAGAGTACGATTGATACGTTTTAAAATATTTTATCGTAGAGAACAAAATATAATACATTATGAATATACTCGAGTTTAAGAAATATAGGTACTAAGATATTTCTATTTGCACCGCCAATTTGCAAAGAAAAGCTTTGCGTTTTGAAATTATAACATAAAATTTGTTAGGTGTCAAAATACCAATGCTTAAACAAACCTATAATTATATATTTTTAATGTACCAACGAAAACTGATTTTTAGGAAGGAAATTCGTGTAAACAATCTGAAAAAGTAGTAAATAGCATAATTGCATAAAACAGTTACATTTTTGTACTATCATTTGGACGAAAATAGAAACCAAATTACTGTATGAGAGCGTACAAAGGCTGACAAACAATTTTTCCCTGAACACAATGCTTTAAACTGGCTTTTATTGAGGCTGAGTCGGAAACTCCGGTCGCTTCTTTTTCACAAAGAGCGAATGATAATTCGATAATATATCTTTTCTGTGATAAATTTTTCTTCTTCTGAAACAATTGCAGTATTTTTAAAACGAATAGAAAACGTACTTTGTGAAAAAAAACCTCGTCACTTTTTGAAACCAATTAGTATTTTGGGGGGGGGGGGGGAGGGGGGGGGGTGAGGGAAATTTTTTTGTAGTGTTTTTTTGTTTTTTGTAAGGGGTGGGTGTGATTAATTAAAAGTTTCTAAGTATAGAGTGCTGAAAATGTTTGCTTAAATATATTATATTATAATATCTTCTTTAACAGTGTAGTGGCTGTTTAAGAATCTCCACTACCCCATATGGTCTCTTGGGTGTCGTAACAGGCGACAGGAGGAAATTGAAACAGGTGAAGTACAGCAGTATCTTCCTGATAAAAACTCAAAATCGTAAAAACTGCGGTTGACAAGCCGCTCGCCAACGTAGCAACCATGGCAAAACCTCCCTTGTGAGGATGATCTTCTTTTTATTACATATTCTTTTATTCTATTCTATTCAGCAATGCAATGTTAGAAATAACCTACCGCTAAAAAAGTAAAAACCAATAAAGTATAAGTATATATATATTTTACATACACAAATATCCAGACCCGCGACAATTATTTGTAGACTGTTAGAAATGATACACACTCACGTTTTTTTTTTGCGCCCGAAGCAATTAAAGGGCTACCCTATACGTAGGGAGGCGGAAAATGCATTACGCATACCACGATAGCCGGTCTATCGTGGTTATGAGGGGCTCACTGTCCTACCGGGGACCCTAAGTGATACCCTCTAAAAACCGCCTTTGGGGACAGGCAACCGGCTGATTAAGCTCTATTGTGCCTTATCATGAGCGACCCTCTTTTGGGAAAGAGGGCGCAGGCGGCTAAGAGCCGCTGAGGGAGTGCCTACGAAGGCAAATTAAAGTTGGTTAATACAATAATTTAGTTTAATTAGAGTTGGCCTGAGCCGCCAGGAGACAGTTCAGGTCGTTTGACAGTTTATTAGGCGGGTCCGAGAGAGAGTTTCTCGGCCTGCGGACACGATAGCGAGAGGGCGGTGGGGCTGCATAAGAAGCTGCCTCACGAATTAATTGATTTGGGTGCGACTCTGAGAATTTGAAGAAGTTCTCAGAGAGTTTTTTAAGGAATTGTTGAATTGTTGGGAGCTCTAAGTCCCAATGAAGGTCGGCATTACGGACGTACCAAGGTGCGTTCGCAGCTCGACGGCAGAAGAGGTTCTGAAGTATTTGGAGTTCATTTATAATGTTAGGGTTTGCGTGGGCAAAGACGGGGCCCGCGTAGGACATGACTGGTCGTATACAGACCTTGTAAAGGGTACGCTTGTTTCGAAGGGACATTTTACTGTGTCGGCCCAACATACTGTTGAGCCTACTCAGATAAAATCGTGCGTGACGGGTTACTCTTTTGACGTGGGGCTTGAAAGTGAGCCCTGTGTCTAGAGTGACACCTAAATATTTGGCGGACGTATGCCAGGAGACAGGGGTCCCTAGCATACGTATTGGTGGAGTATTTTTGAGACGGCGTCGTTTATAATCGAAGTGAACGGCGGAGCTCTTCTCCGGGTTCACATCGATGCGCCATTTTTTGAACCAAGCTCCTAGGTCATCAACTGACTTTTGGATCTTGTTCCGTATGAAGGGTAGTGAGACACCTTTGCAGTAGATGGCAGTGTCGTCTGCGAAGAGGGAGAGTTGAACACCTTTCGACGGGATGGGAATGTCGTTGGTGAACAGGATGTACAGCAGAGGAGCAAGTACTGAGCCCTGAGGGACACCAGCCTTGATAGTTCGCTGTGAAGAAAGCGTGCCTTCGTGTCTAAAACGAAAGGTACGATGTTTTAAATAGGAGGCCACGAGACGAACTAGACGATCGGGGAGACCTATTTTGTATAGCTTGTAGATGAGGCCTGTGTGCCAGACTCTATCGAAAGCTTTAGCTATATCGAAAAAGACCGCGATGGTCTTATGACGACGAGGATAGAAACCACTGAGGATATATTCCACAATGCGGTGAACTTGTTGGGGACATGAGTGTTTGGCTCGGAAGCCGAATTGATGGGGAATGATAAGAGGATCGCCGTCTGTGGGAAACAGATAGCGCCTCATACGCATTTGGATGACTCTTTCGAAGAGCTTGCCCATTGCCTTGAGGAGGCTAATGGGGCGGTGATTGGAGGGGGAGGTTGAGAGGCTTGCCTGGCTTGGGAATTCCAATCACAGTAGCCTCTTTCCATGTAGTGGGGAAATAACTGAGGTTGAAGCAGGCGTTGAAGATAATAGATAGAAAGGTTAACACCTGCTCAGGAAAGTGTTTTAGGGCTTGGTTGGAGATGCCATCCGCGCCCGGAGCCTTTTTGGGCTTAAGTCCTTTGATGAGGGATGAAATCTCATCATTGGACACAGAGATAGGTTCGGAGGCCGTAGGGGGTGAGCTCCGGCGGCGGACCTCATCCTCCACTGCCTGGACGTGAGAGGGGTCGACGGGTTGAGAACTAGGAGAGCATTGAGCGGTAATGCTATCTGCAAAGCACTCAGCCTTTTCCTCATCCTCGAAGGCAACCGTGCCGTCGGGACGGGAGAGAGGGGGGAGTGTGGGTGATAGCGTCTATGCGGAGGGCTCTAGCCATCTGATAGTACGCTGTATGAGATGGAGAGATATTCTCCATGAGCTTACTCTTTTCGAGGTCTCGAAATTCAGAGAGGCGGAAGCGGAGTTTTCGTTGAAGACGATTGGCCGCATGCCTATATTCGGGGGTGGGGTATTTTGCTGCTCTCCGGAAAGCAGCTTTTTTGCTTTTAATAGGTTGCTAATATGTAGGGGAAGCCCACTATTGTTAGCAACCGGGACGACCCTTTCGTTCTCCTTAAGGGAGGATTTAATAAGGGTGGAGAGTGAATCGACCGCGGTGTCGATTTTTTCGGGACTATCTAAGTCCGACGGTAGGGAGATGGTAGAGTCCTGTGAGTCCAAAGCTTTGGCTAGGGACTCCTTGAATCCCTTCCAGTTAGTGAAGGTTTTTGTGTGTGTTGGGGGAGACGACTGATGGCCAAGAATGAGGGAGAGATCTGATCCTAGATCGTCTAGTGTCTCGATTGCTCTGAGGTTGAGAGAAACTCCTTGGAGTAACGAAAAATCTAACACATCGGGGGCGTGATCGGTGTTATCGGGAAAGTGAGTAACATCGAGAGGACTATGGACGGTAATATCAAGAGACTGCGTGATATCGAGCAGTATCTTGCCACTAGGGGACGTAGTGCGGCATGTCCATTCAGTATGCTTGGTGTTAAAATCTCCAAACATAATGACTGAATTGCCTAAAGATAAAATGGCCTCAAAATCTTTTTTGAGGGGATAGGTTCCTGAAGGGATGTAACAGGAGGCTATGAGGATGGATTGATGTCCAGTCATAGTTAGCCTGCATACCGTGGCTTCCATGTTGGTAAGCTGCGGAGTAGAAATGGGCGAGCAATGGAGTGTCTTCCTGTAATAGATGGCCGTTCCGCCGCCTCGGCGGTCGGGTCTGTCGTTACGAAGAAGAGAGAAGTTTTTAATAGAAAGGCCTCTAGTGTCCTTAGCTTTGAGATTAGTTTCCTGTAGGAGGAGGAAATCGACTTCACGATTTCGAAGAAAGAGCTTGAGCTCTGGGAGGTTATTTCGCAAGCCGCGAATATTAAATGATACAAGCGATAAACCCTTAGGTTTGATACGACCGTGAGATCTTGGTAGGTTAATTTGCTCAGTCATTGAAGTTAAGTTAATTAAGTTAACTTAACTTACAACGCTAACAGAAGGTTATTGTGTTCTGCAAGAACGAGAAGGCGTTCTTGGGGGGACTTCGCCGCGCGCAGTTTGCGTGATACAACGGTTATTTCCCTAACATCGATATTCCTAATAGCGGAATATAGCGTGTTGTAGTCGTCGAGTGTGGGCTCTGCTTCATGTACGTACGAGGTTGTCCGCGGTGGGTCTGCCTTTTTGGGCCCCCAGGGAAAGACTGGAGGCTGCATTGGCTTGGTGAAGCCTGGAGGGGGGCCGAATTATGCCCTGAGGGGGGCCTAGTGGGACCCTGAGAGGGTCGAGGGAAGCCCTGGATGGGCTGAGAAAGGCCCTGACGGGGCCGTTGTTGGAGGGCCGGGAATGAGCGGTCATTCACCGGTGGTGGAGCTTGCCTACTGGGGCGAGGTTGAGGTGCGCGTGGGCAACCCTTGTAGTTGGCCGGGTGTCCTGTCTGGTTGCACAGGACACAAGTGGGCGGGGATTCGGCGTCTTTGGGCCGGGGACACTCTTTTGTGTTATGTGGTTCTAGGCACTTAACGCACCTGGGTGGGGCGGAGCAGTTGGCCACCGCGTGACCATAAAGTTGGCAGCGGTGGCACTGCGCCGGGAACCCGGGCCTATGTGGGGGTTCTACCTTCACCCTTGACGGGCCACACACTGTGCGTACCTGCCTGAAGATGGCTTTAGCCTCCGGCACGTTCGATAGGATTACTAGGGCAAGGTTGTATCTCTTGCCCGTCTGTTGTGCATTTTGTGCACTGCTTCTACGGGGAAACCTTGGGACTTAAGGTCCTCAAGGATTTCCTCGTTTGAGAACTCAAATGGGACGCCTCGGATGACGGCCCTGACTTTACGCTCTTCCGGGAGAGCGTATGTGTGGTAGCAGATTCGTTCGGCTGTGAATAGCCGGGTGATCTGACGGAAGTCCTCGATCGAGGCAGGGATGATTTTGATCGCCTCCCCGAGGTTGATGGCATGATCATACTTGATACCTGCGTCGTAGCAGGTTTTGGATAATTGGGTGAATTTTGCCTTGTCTCTTAGGAAGACAGGGGGCGGGACTTGCTTCTTAGCAAGGACTGGAGCACAACGAGAGGCTGGTTTGGGCGGTTTGGGGATGTCTAGTGACATCAGTGGGACGGCGGCAGCGTTGAGGGCTGCGGAGGTTGTGGGAGCGGCAGGGGCCGCTGAAGTAGGGGGGGTGCGTTTTAACGCGGCGCGCTTACCGTTGCGCTTGGAGGTGACGGTGGTGAAAGTGGACTCCCCGGTTCCGTCGGAGTCAGAGGACTCCGATGAACCGGAGCCTGAGGTGGTGGCGGGCCTCTTCCGGGAGGTCAGTGCCGAGGACTCGGAGCATGCGTACTCCATTTCTAAGAGGGCAGATTCTAGCGGGGCAAAGGAGTTCCTCGTTTCGAGGTAAGACGCGATTACCGGCGGCGGAAGGTGTGCCTGAGGGGCAGGGAGGGGAGCCTGGGCGGCGATGGTGGCGATGGCGGCGAGGACCGTCTCATTGCCATTTAAACCGAATTGGTTAATGAGGGCGGCGAGTGACTCAGTGAAACTGGCCATTTTGGGTCAGTAAGCTAAGCTAGGTAAGGGTGAGGACGGGTCCCTGTTCTCGGTAGAACAGGGACTAGATCGCGAGACGTACTACGACACACTATACACGTAATATTAGTGCAAGAACACAAGAAAATATGACAGTACAAAAAAAAAACCGAACCGAACATAAAATAAGTCACTAATTGAACAAATTACAATTGCCAACGCGTTTGTATGCTGCTGCACTTTTGACTTTCATCTGGCTGCATGTAATTATGTCAATATCCTGTATGATGTCGTAATATTTTATTGGAACAACTTAGTCAGACCTATGGTCAGGCCAAGGGCAATAATTTCTTAAACGAATGTAAATATAATTGATAAAGTCATTTTTATAATCAATTTTACTATTTTCTTATCCGAAAAAAAAACAATAATTAAAATATCTAATTATTTGTATGAAGGTCACGTGAGCGCTAGAGAAACGACAATTGCAGGACGTTGTCAATAAATAAAATATTTTGAGAAATTATCAATTACCGTGTAGGGATGTATGAATATCCATATAATTCCGTGGATGTCGTAGGAGCCGACTAGACTGGGGGGCAAGTGTTATTTTCAAATAACCGTGACTGTCGTCCCAGTTACATGAAAATAACAGTGAAAAATCACTGTGACTTTATCACTTCGATTATTCATTAGACATGGACAAAAACGTTATTTTCCTAACACCGTAGCTGTCGTTCCGGTAGATAACAAAAAGTCACAGTGAAAAATCATCGTGACTTTGTCACGTTGATAACGTTGGATACCTACTTGGGACGATTTATAACGAGACTTTATACTAGAAAGGAAGAACGTTATTTTGGAACGTAGTAACTCACAATGACTTTTATGCTGATCACACAGGCGACATGGGGAAATAAATCAGGAGATGGGTAGTAGAGTCTTCCTACTCAAGACAAAATAAAAAAAAATACTATGGCAAATATACTTCCTATGAGGCAATATATGGTGGAGGCCATACGGCGGCACATTGGACTTGGTATAATATAAATAAATTTCGTTTTACATAATTCATTGTGATAACTCACACTTTTTATTTCATTTTCAGTTACTTCTGACTACTTCATTTCATACGTGAAAAATACAATATTTGAAATGCTATTTTTTTTAAATTGAATAAAAATTGTTACTTGACAAACTATACGAAAATAACTTTTAAAATCAGTATAACTACTTACCTTTTAATTTTTAATTGTAAAAAAAAACTAACCATAAGCTTTCTTTTCGTGGCCTCTTGTACTCGCGTGAACTAAAGTAAACGCTACGCATATTAGTATTTTTCAAGCAAATTCTCTTAATTTGTTGAAGCAATTTAGTAACGAGACTAACTTCTAATAAAAATTTTAGAATTATAGTTCTATAATTCTTATAAATAATAATATTTATAAAAGAATTGTTCTAAGCACTCTTATCTATTCTGAGGGGTCTCTTCTATATATTACTATACTCCTTGCCTACCAAGGAATCAACTGATGACCACATGACTATATGACCACAATATTTTTTTCTTCATGGACCAAAAAAATCATGCAAGTGGCCCAGACTGGTTGTGGCGGATGTGAAGGAGGCGAGAGAGGTGTGTCAGGATCGTGCCAAATGGAAGTCTGTAGTCTCTGCCTTCCCTTCTGGGTGACAGGCGTGAGTGTTTATGTATTACGTTTGTATGTATATGTAGATTATATTAGGTATTTATTTAGACTGGCCCTTTTTTCCGCACAAATATTTGTTTTATTTTACACATACAAATATTATTCTCTTTTAAGCCGTAAAAACACGTAGAAATTTAGTTAAAACCTTTGAATTTTCTATATTTAATATCTATAATAGTTTGTAGTACAGGTTCATGGGTATAATGCATTTACGCAATACTTGCCTCATAAATCGTTTTTACGAGAGAATATGTCGGTTATATGATATATAACACATTTAAAACCATATCAGACACATTACGATGAAATATGTGTGCTTTGCTCTGCTTTACAACATGATAAAGGAATACAACCTTAAACTAATATAATTGAAGAAACTTATTATTTTAAAAATTAGTTAAATAAAAAGTGATGAAAATTAATTTATAAAAGTTTTTTTTTTCAATATAGGTTATTTTAGATTATGAGTTAGTTTCTCCCAATTCTTGCTTGAATTAACATTATACTATACCGCTTATTCAATTTGTTTGTGTCAATTGAGTAAAATGTTCCCTTAATGTCATGTCTGGTATTTTTCTGTGACAGATCTGGTATAATATGTAACATATAAGTATATGTTACATATTATACCAGACATATAAGTATACTTTTTTCAATAGGTACAAGTGTACCTATTGAAAAAAGTAGATCTTCCAATATTTTTAGAATTCATTTAGTGATAAAAAAGGTAATCAGTATACGAGGGTACGGATTTTGTCGTGGTGGACGTTAACATCGTCAAGGCTCACGATCTCTGCGGATGGAATCAATTGTAGCACGGAACCTATAGTCTTTAGGAAGTTGTGGTAGTCCTTTGGTGTCCTTTTGAGTGGGACCTTTATTGATTCCCGCATCTATATGCCTTCATAGGTATCCATTAATGATGGGTTATTGCCGCCGCCTATGCGTAGCTATAGAATAGACAGAACAGGATCCTACCTTAAGGACTACCGAGGCGTCGAGAATAAATATCCTCTCAAACGTATACACAACCTTCGGCCCGAAGCAGAAAGAAATATTCCAGTTTGTAATTTAGGTAAGATAAATAAGATGTGTCAGCCATATTGAACTGCATCTCGATGAGAAAGAGCAAGGCCGGCTTAGCCGGGCGGCATCTCGAGGCGAGATTGTGGAGAACAGCGTTAAGGTATGCATGAAGTTTCGTTATTAAATTATGTAGTAAAATTTCACAGCGGACCTGAGAGTTGAGGCAGCCTGAGCATCCATTCCCAGGAGAAAGATAGATTGGACGCGTGGTCCTTTGTTTTTTTAAATTGTGTTAGTGTTTTTTACACACGCAGCAATTTTATAAATACGTCGTCCAAAATCGCCAAGCTTCTTCGGTGAGGTCATTAATAATTAATCCCTAATATCGTAGGTCGAAATATCGTAGTCGCTTCCCGGAGTGGAGTTCACTTTTACTTTCCCGAAGTAACTGACTCTTCTCTCGGTGGCACTCACTTTTATTCTCTATAAAACGAATAAATAACTTTCTAGGCTAATCCACTTTTGCGACCGAAAAGTACTAGAACACTCGCGACGAATACAACGATTAGAATATACAATATACAAGGTTTTGAATGAAAACAATGAAAGCATTTGTGTGTAATAAAATCTATCTGTTTGTAGAACCTTTTAGGTATTAAAACAAGTATTTTATCATAATTCAGAACCGAGTTTCTCAGAGAAATTGATTAAAATTCTGTCTATAACCAGCATAATCTGTGAAATTTGCGATAATTTTCTTTATTTGTAAATTAGCAATTCTACTAAAATGGTAATGTCGACAAAATAAAGACAATATTTATACACATAGTAGTATATCATCAATAAAAGTAAAGAACAGAAAGTATAAAAGCTATTACTTGCGTTAACAATGCACGATGAAGAAGTTTTCTATTATGTCTACATATGATATAGATATGTTACAGACCTAAGTAGAGAAAGGAGGTCATTAGGGATTTCTACTCATTTAAAACGTCTTCTTTTATTTTTTTATTGCACTTTCATTAATCGTAACCTTTATAGGACTTTTTCTCTCAGAACCCATGCCTTGAAAACAGATTAAAAGGAACGGTTTAGTAGTTAATAATGACGAATGGTTAGGGTTCAGAGTCTGTATAGTGAACAATTTAAATTAAACTCTGTTCAATTTTAAATTTGTTTACAAGCATCTCTGTAAAGACTTATATAAGTATATAAATGCAAATAATACGAGAATTTTATAAATTTAGTATAGGTTTTATTCACTTAACGTAACTTTCATTTTTTAAATATTATACATTTTAAATCTAAATTATGAATAGAAAAAATGAATAAGAATAAAAAAGCAAGTATAAACTACTATAGTCATGATGAATGTGTGTGTAGATAAGTTATATGGTTCATTTATGTAACGATCGCGTATTCCTCCTTCCAGCGTACCCACAGTTTGGAGATAATCTGTGAGCATACCAATATGGCGATGTAGCGATACATGAAAACCCTATATTATATGAGTAAGGTTCGGTCGTGGTTGCAGGCTTACTCGGCTCAGCCGATAAGAGTTGATATCTAAACGGGTACCAATTCACAATATCAATAGTAACTGTATTAATTTTAAGTCTTATATACGTATAATACCACACGTGTATATTTTACTTACTCACGGGTTTTTATACAGGCTGTCCAAAAATTACGAGATAGCTAATCTTTGATCCCACGTTTGGTTGAATAAAACTACTTTTACGGATTTTATCGCGTTTTATTTATTATATTTTTAATACCCGACGTTTCGGGTGCTTTCCAGCACCCATGGTCACGGGGGACTGAGGCGACTGACGTCCCGATGTCAAAGTTAACCCGGAGTACCTTCAGCTTTTTAATTATTGTCTTTGGTCCGATCTACGCAGAATGAACTAACTGTATTTTGAAGTCTTGCAGTGGTATGCTTGGGTTTAGTTTTAATTTTATTAATTATAGGATCCCAAGCAGGTGGTAGTACCCATCCTCCTTCTCTATTGAAATTAGGATGTTTTTTAATTTCAATAGCCTCACGTATCATCCTTGGTATGAATCGATGTTCTTTCGCGAGGATTTGTGGTCTATCAAATCTGAATCGCGTAAATGTAAGAAATCATTATCCACGTTAGGTTCTAAATCCATCGAAAGTGCCCATGGCTCAGAAAAAACGAATATTGAATTATTTCGCTCGTAATTTAATCTCAATCCTCCGTAAAACAGCTCGCCAACTCCGTGAAACGATTTTATAATATGTGAAAATGTTCACAAAATATTAAACCCGTGACAATGGGTGCTGGAAAGCACCCGAAACGTCGGGAATTGAAAACCTTTTAAAATTAAACGCGATAAAATTCTTAAAAGTAGTTATAATCATTGTGTAGTGTTCACGTAAATATTAGAGATCATTCATCACACAAAACGCTAAAAAGTTATTTGAAAAGCCCGTTTTACATATACCAGCCTTAAAAGCATGAACGTTGATTTCGTGCAATTTCCTTCTCAGAAATACACAGAACAGAACTTAATATTTCGACTGCAACTTCAAAACCAATTCAAAACCAAAAAAGTTGATCAAAAAAAATTTTGTTGATGTATCTAGTCGCAACGTTAGTTTGCCTTCTCGCGTTAATTTGTAAAAATCGATCTTGTTTTGTGGTGGTAACCCGATTATTCTCAGTGTGCCACTTAGCCACCTCACCAGTGTCCCAGTATTCAGATCACAATCTTAAGTCGCTTTCACTGTGACTGATGCCAATGACATTATCAACATGCCTAGCGTTGCAATTATGGAAAAATCCCTCCTATGAGGCACTCTATGGGGGAGGCCTATGTTCAACAGTAGACTTTTATGGGCTGTACTGGATGTATGGATGGATAGATGTACATGTAATATGGGCTATATGTCACCAGGAGGACTGTGTAGTCGTTCGACATCCTTACTCTAGCGATGTATCAAATAAAAATCAAAACAATATAATGTTAACGATTTAGTAAGTAAGTACGTGTTACATGGTAGGGCCACGCTGCAGCGTATTATGGCTGCAGTAAGAATGTGCCAGGGCGACCGGGGAGAACCACGCTCGTACTGAATACCAGCGTGAAAAGCGACACAATGCTGCTGTATTTTGCATGGTGAGTGACGAGCACCGGAGTGCCTTTTTACCGATGCTCGTCACGAGACTCCACCTAAGTGCTCAGAGACTTATTGCGTTAGGAATTGATCTCAGGTTGCTCTATTGCGATCTTTATCGAGAAACTTCCACGGTTTGTGGCACTCCAAAAGGCATACATAATATAGGAAATTCCTCATAATAAGAAGTAGCAAGTTGATGTGACAATGGATCGCCCATATAGCTTTAGTTGGTGTAGTTCTTTTATCCCCCAGATAGATAGTCCATAGAGTAAATCAAGAAAAAAACTACTATATTAACATAAATACAATAAACTTATATACTAATAAATTTAATACAGACACTCATTTGCATACATACATAAATATATACATATTTTAAATACAAATTGATATATAACGTACCTATAAATAAAATAAAATATAAACATAACATATAAATATAATCAGCAGTAAGCTTGTGGGTGGGTTGTGGGTGATTCTCTTAATGCATTTACATTCATTCAGTTTTAAAATATAAACATGAAATACAAAGATGAAAACAAATAATTTTGCACACATAGTGAAAGCTTGTCTCGCATTAAAGGAATTTAGTTAACTAACAGGATCAGTAGGATAAGTCTTTAATTTGTTTTTCGTTGTGCTAAGTTGACAGTTTAATGAAAGCGTGTTATTCGGGATCAAGCGGAAAATTACAAAATTAGCCAAAGTAACTAATAAAGCTAAAGCTTTTCAACATTCATCCAATAAAGCCATCACAATATATGAAGGACGTAAGTACGTCCTTTGTACGTTGATATTCAATTTTATTTAGAAATTTTCATAAAATAATAAAGCTAATTAATTGCTGCTTGCAGCTTTTATTATTAGTATGATTAGTCGGTTGCTTTAAATATACACGGTATTTTATATTCATGTTTTGGCGTTATTTTAGTTTGAAGGTAATAAGCACATTTTTATCATTTTGCAATGTCTTACGCTAGAAAATATTACAGCTTCTTTTATCTCTCTTATATAATTAAGTAGCTTTGCCTGGGCTATATCTATAATTGTCGCTTTATTTAGATTGAAGAAAATTATCAATGACCATTGAATTTATTAATTTTTCGATTTAAAAAAGTCTTCAATTGTATTTGATAAAATGTAGCTCAGACCGTTCCAGGCATTGCTGTTGTATCTAGATGTGATCGGTTCAGCCGTTCCCAAGATTTAACCGGACAGAAATAAGAAAGACAGATTTGTTTAATACACATATTCATTTCACGCCGATTCACCGGCTGACTGGCTGACTGCAGTCTCGACTCCCGAGGCCCGCCGGGCCCTGCTTTTGCAGTGAGGTCGAGCTGGGAGGGGGGGCGGTGGGCCGGCTCGATGTGATTAAAGGGCCTCTCAGAAAGAGTGGGTGCGTTTGGCAGAAAAAAGCGCTAGCAAGCGCTTATAAGCGCTGAAATAGTTTTCGGCCACGACACGATTGCTACTTTAGTAGCGCTGACACAATCCGCCATTTTGCTTATTTAATTTGTTTGTTTTGAAGTAGAGTTTATAAGTTGTTTTGTGCAATATTAGTTTTAAGTAATATAATGACATGAATAAACATATACATATTATTAAAAATTCATTATTGGTAATTTTTTAATATGAATACTTTACAAACATATATTTAAATTAGGTTAGGTTCCCCGGTTAAAACTAACATCGTGTCTTGGAGGAAAATAGCTACTTACGATTTGACAGTGCTTACCGCTTACGATCGCCATTTTGCTTACAAGCGCTTGCTAGCGCTTTTTTCTGCCAAACGCACCCAGTAACAAGCCTCGGCTTGAACCACTATCGGAATATGGTAAACGAGTCGTGAACTAAAAACGGCCTGTATCACGGGTTTTAAGCCTCGTGTACGGCGTGTGCCTGTGACCTCGCGTTCGCCGGCGAACGCGGTGTGCCCTAGTGTTCTGTAATCTCTTAATGTGTTTCTTGGCAAGGTACTTTGGCAAAGTCTATATATATAAAACAAAGGTTGCCCTTTCTTCTCGTGTTAAATTCACTGTATCGTGGAATGTTTATTTTACCCACCGCTGTTTAATGAAACTGTCTCGCAACCGCACGCACACAATATTAATAAAGTTAATATTTCACATTCGATTTTTTTGTCAATAAACTAGTAGCGAAAGTAAAAACTCAAATCAGAAAAACAATATAAAAGAACCTTCAGTGTTGGCAGAAAAAAATAAATTACTTTCATAAACGAAATCTCTCGGGCAGCCCGAACTTATTTCAACAGTATAGCAATCAAACTACTAAATCTTCTCTCTTTCAGTACCAATTGTAAATGATACTCACATTATAAAGGTAAAACAAAATAATTTGTACTATGCAAATATTATGTACATAAAAACACAATGGTTGAATTAAAAATCTGTCAAATAAAATTTATATCGACTGTGTAATAGCGGTGTAAAAATATTCCACTATCGCATATTGTCTCGAGGATGTCGCAAAAAGCGACAGAGATAACAAGCCAGGAGATCTGCGTTGTACATAGATTTTGCCTTAAAGTAGATATATTGGAATCAGATTATTAAATTTTAATTAAACAAAACATTCTATGTAAGTACTCGTTTCTTGTATTATTATTATTATTATTATTATTACAGCTATTTACAAGTCCATTGTTGAGCACAGTTCGTGTCTCCCCCAAGGAATGCCACAAAGCACGGTCGTGAGCCACCCGAATCCATCGCCTGGGGAGCCCTTCTCCTTCATACACTCGTTTCTTTCTGTAATGTAATTAACGATAGTTGAAGTAATAAGTATTGGAATTGCGTGCGAGTTTCCGTTTGCGTTTACGCATATTGCGTGGAAACTATAGCAATATCCCTCTCAAGAGGCAATCTTTTGGAAAGTTCAGCAGTGAACTTCGATTGGTTGCAATGATAAGGATGATGGTCAAAATTTATTTGAATGTATTTCAAAATTAGTTAAGATATTTAGCAATTTGAAAATTCTATGTTTAGTTTTTTGTAAACGATACAAAATGAAATACAAAATGAAAATAATTGAAAGTGTAGTTTTTTAATTTTTTAGATTTAGGAAGTTGTTGATTCAGTCGCTCGTTCTTAATTTTAAATGAATCTGAGCAACAACCAAAGCGCGACTCACGATATATCATTACAATTTGTTACTTACAATTTTAAGTGCTTGTTACGAATCCAGTTGGAAAATGAAAAAAAAAAACCTCTGTATTTCTGAGGTACAAAATATATTTATATAACATGTAAAGCTCCATTATAGTCTCTACTTGAAGTCCACTGTTGAACATAGGCTTGCCGCACTGTTGGGATATATTCCGAGTATGGCCATCATCGGAACAACGTGGTGATCTTCTTTGATCTATAACTCTTATAGATGGAGATAAGTGGGGGAATTCCTACAGAATGTTTTTTATTATATACTTGGAGAAAGTTTATTTCCTACTGACTAACTAAGTTTACCTGTATAATATAAATTAAACATTCAGTTTTTTAAACGTTATAATTAAAAAAATTACTCCCCCCAAAGCATTTTTAAAGAAGAAATAAAATTGAAGAAGAGTGCCGCTACAGCTAGCAGCTGAAATGCTTCGGAATTGCTTATTATAGATATATGTGTATACGAAAAATCTGTAAGTTACTTTGCTACTAAAATATTTACTCACACTTAAATATATGAACTCTTAGTATTGAAGAATAGGTTAAGAATATTAACACGTTGAGTATAAAGTTAAACAATCTTGAATAACGCGTTTATTTAAATGGCTTTTATTTATTAGTCTATTTAGTTCTCGGCTAACCAAACACTATTTCTTCTCTTTTTCATTTTCTTAATCAGTTCCTAAGAAGTACACAGCTTC
Organism: Parnassius apollo; assembly: GCA_907164705.1. Taxonomy (NCBI): domain Eukaryota; kingdom Metazoa; phylum Arthropoda; class Insecta; order Lepidoptera; family Papilionidae; genus Parnassius; species Parnassius apollo. Next base: position 2,673,086 of record CAJQZP010001486.1, on the reverse strand, counting down.
TCCCAAATAAAGAAGATTTGCCGTAATCCCCACCCACGCTTCACACATCTGTCGCTTCTGTCACGCCCTGACCTTTCCTTTTTGGATGACAAGATTCGAGTTAATCACTATACGCAGTACAGTAGTTGCCATTTTTTATGGAATTTGAATCCGTAATTCACGAGTGCAAGTTAAAAATGAGTTTTGTATCTTTCTTTGAAGGCTCCGTGACGCAGTGGCTTAGCAATGACTTGCAGAACTTAGAGCCGCGGGTTCGAATTCTGTACGGAACAAGGCCAATGGCCTATAAATAATTGATCCAGGTCTGGATGTGTGTCAAAAACAAAATAGGTAAGAATTCTTTCTTAACCAACTTTTAGGCAATTCAAGAATGAGCAAACGGGGTCACGAAGCTTAACAATAAAACTATTAAAATAATTTACGTGCGTAATAAGCACGTTCTCTGTTAGTCCTGCTTCGTAGCTGAGCTGCGTAGACGTTAACTTATAGTCTGCGTTATACCATAGTGAGGGTGACAGCTTACAGTTTAGCGTATATATATATATATATATATATTAAATAAATAGAAAAAAAATTGATTTTCTATCGATAAAAAAATTAAAACCGTAACATATTTTTCTTCATAAATTAATTACAATGCATGTAAATTTTAGTTCAGTTTAATACAAGTTATGCCATTATAGTTACATATTGTACTATGTATTAATTTAAAAATAAAAATCAGCTTCTATTTTATGTTAATTGAAACATTTATCTTGACATTAAAACAAATAAAATGACCGCCAGTCATCGATATATATGTACTACGCACTAGATTTTGCATTCCGAACACTCACTATGTTCAACTGAACTGTGCTGCAATCCGTACACCTGTTATTATTGATATTCATGCAGTGCGGAGCGGCGATACAAATACGAAAATTAAATGAGCATATATTCAAAATAAACAAAAATTTTAAAAAAATGTACTCGATTAACAATACAACGTAAATAAACAATTACTACATACAGATCATTCTATTTATTCAATTTATTTTACAGATCACGCGCGTTTATATCAACTGAGCATGCGCGATTCTACCGTCTCCCGCGCATGCGTGAAGACAGAGCAGTGCACATTTTTTGTTTGGAATAGCGTCTCTAGTTCGTAGCACATATAACTCAATCCTGCCAGCACCTGTGATTTTTAGTACGGCGTTGAATACACTTGCAGCTTTTCACGAGTCCTAGTGCCTTACGCTATATATGTGTATTAGTATTGCCAGGTCCAGTAGGTCAAATATCGGGACGGAAGGTAAAAACAATCGAGAATTTTGTTCATAAATCTAATAAAATAAAAATAAAACACGTAGGGGAAGTACGTGCAAAGTGACATACACGGACAAAATGTCACAGGCATCATATTTCAAATTCTATCAATTCTAGCTCGACCTAGACAACTATATCACGTGACTCTACCAGCTCATACCTATCTGTCAAAACGTGAACTCGCCCCTGCCTTTCGTTCGGGTGTCATAGCCGATGACAAAAATTGGTAGGTAGGTAACGAGTTTTTTTTGATTGCAAGGAGTTTTTTGTATTAATATTATATTTTTCATAGATTTACCTTGCTCGGAATGTTGAATTTGAATAACTTTTTCCGTAAATAATATTAATTTTGAATTTATTGTTGAATTTTGATTTTTTATAACGCTATAAGGACAAAATGACATATAGGTACGATGATAGGTATGTTGTTTTGTCCATAAGAACTTAATGAGCTAATTGTGCGCTAGAAATAACTAATTGTGCACTAGCATACCTTTATTCAAAGCTGTTAATTTCTTTAGAGATAAAACTTTACAAAAATACCTTACAAAAACGATACAGTTCAAACGACCGACTCTACTGAACAAGGCGATAATTCAACATCAAACACTTCAAGTCAAGACCTTACTTTACCTGCTCCAAATCAAAATCTGTTGGTAATAAAGAACGACCTTCTTCCTATACTCTAGTATTGCCTTTGAGGATATATCACCTGTCCCAAAATGACGTTACATTAGTGGCCAAAGAAAACGTAAGCCAAAGATATAACAAACCTCTTTGATTTTGACTTCTCCTCCAAACATGAATGCAATTAAGTCAAAACAAAAAAAACCTAAAGTTCTTGCAGGAAAGAGGAGAAGAAGTTACCAAAACCTTGTTCGAAGAAGTCGGTGAAAAAGAAAATTTGGCAAGCAACGCTCAAGATGAAGAGGATTGCTCTTGCATATATTGCAACGATCTTTTTTCCCGGTCAAGACAAGTGTTTCGCAGTGGACCCACGCTTCTTGCGCGGACGTTTCTAAACGAACAAAGCGATTCATTTGCGAGCTTTGTTGTTAATGTTATTAAATTTGTAGTGTATGTCATTTTGTCCACATGCTGGAAAGAATTTTGTTTTATTAAGTTAATTTAAAAAAAATACCAGTTAGTTTATCTTTTAAATATCTATTAGAATGCATAGGTATAAAACCAAAGCTTACTGGTGTACAATATGAATGTGCTGTGATTTATTAATAAAGAGTTATGACCCAAAAACAAAACTTTATGTCATTTTGTACGTATTTCCCCTATTTTGTAACGATTTTGGCCGCTATCAGTTATATTAAAGTATTTTTGACACAATACGCAATGCATTTATAATTATTTTTTGAGATAGAGCTAATGAACGAATAACTTTTGTTTAAATAACTTTATTTCGCATTAAGAGAATTTTCAATAACATTAAAACAATGATATCTATATTATAATTATAATTCTAGTGCGGGTGGGTAGTAAAAATACATCGGTCGATCGATAACAAATTCATTGTGTTCCTATCAACTATAAGGCGGTGATCCAAGTTGATTTTAATGCACAGTTTTATCATTATAAACAAATTCAAATAATCTTCTTTTAAAAATAGTGACCGAAGTATAATTATTTTTTGGGTCTGAGCTAATGAACGAATAACTTAATGCCCAAACATCGGATAAACTGCATATTCGTCTATGTGCGTGTTTTTTTCGGCAAATCAGAACTTGTTTATCGATTTGTTACCGTTACAGACTGAATTTCCTGAATGACTAATTTTAATGTTATTCTGAAAATAGTAAGAAATCTTATGAACTCACGAAGCATGCACTTCAAAATGCCCTCGAAAATAGCATCATACAATAAAAGAGCACATATTCATTCATAATCAAATTATAAACTCAAATGCCCAGATAAAATCCTTGCATCGAACGCATAATGTCTATTTATTGCAATTAACACTACCTACAACCGCTGAAAAAATTGACTGGTGGAAGTACTAACTCACAAGAATTTTTCATATTACTAAATGTACTTATTTAAACCGCAGCATGTAAGTTAAGCAATGTTCTAATTACCAGTATAAGAATTAAATAACAAATGATGGCCGAATTGACCACGTCGATGCGTAGCGTGGCAGGGCGGACGGCATCACTCGGTGGGAGAAAAAATGATATGATATATGTAGTATAAAACTTGTACGTTAACTATTTAGTCCAAGTTTGGCAAATAAAATATGAAAAGTAAAAGCAAAAATATTTAAACCTAGTACCAGCAACAGATTGTATTCATTTTCGTTGTCATAATTATCAATCAAAGTACAGACTCCTTAGTCTCGGTTAGTAAATAGTCGAGACATTTGGCATCCCAATTAAGGGTGAATCGGGATGTGTCACCAGCCCCCGAAAAATCGAGACGTCCTGCGCAAATTAGGACATCTAGCATACTAGCATAGATTATACACAAATTGTATGAAGCAGGCACTTTGTGTGAAGTAGAAGTACCTATCGGCCGTTTTGTAATTTCCATTTGAGTTTAGTTTGCTTTTACTTTCGATTTTTGAGTTTATTGTTATGTTTTATTAAGTTTATATTTGATAGGTATTTGTAGAGTTTGTTTATTTAAATTGCCATAATCAACAAAAATATCTTAAGGTAAGTCAAGCGAATGCTTTAGTCATTCGCCTTCAAGATTATTTTAAGTGAGAATACAAAATGGCGGAATAAACATAAAATTAATTATTTCCTTTTACTTAATTTTACCACTTTCTCTGTTTATTTATTTATTTCTTTATTGTAGTACATGGATCATTAGCTACTTAAATTTAGTACAGATTAATACAACGGTATTGTACCACACATACTGAAATAAAATTATCTTACTTATTTCTTTGCGATCGCTTGACAGTTTTTACGTCCGATCATGAGGACCAATTCCAGTGATAAAAAAAATTACCACAAATTATTACAAAACCGCTTTCAGTGCCTAGAAGATTGCAATACAATGGACGATATAAATGATAAGCTCATGGAAACTGTTCATGTGGTCGGAACTAAGTTCTGCAAGACCCGCCGCATAAGAAAAAACTCTCCGATCACACTCTCCGATCATCTCATGGCTGTCAGACGTTTGTTGAAGCTGCATTTGTCAGCAGATTTGACAGCATACAGGCAACTGAACAAACAGATCTCCAAGTGCGTGTAGCGGGAAGTACGCAACTTTAATACTGCTCGTATTGAAGAAGCGATCGAGCGGATCCAGGGCTCCAAAGTCTTTGCCAGAAATCTATCTGCCAGAAAGAGATTCACCTTCGATTTGCCGACGATATAGTCCTTGTTACTATATGTCGCTGGAACCAGCACTTGCTTATACTAAGGTGTCCCCGTTGAGGGACAAAACTAAGATCATGTTTAATGTCAATGTCACACCTATGCCGATATTTATTGGGAGCATTATGCTCAAAGTTGTTGATGAGTACGTTTACCTGGAACAAATAGCCCGACTAGGTAAGTCCAACTTTGACCGAGAGGTCAATCGGCGGATTCTACTCGGCTGGGCAGCGTTCGGGAAATTACGACACATCTTCTCGTCAGGTATACATCAAACTGAAAACTAGATTGTAAAACAAGTGCGTGTTACCAGTAATGACCTATGGAACTGATACGTGGTCTTTCACCGCTGGTCATGCGAGAACGCTCAAGGTTGCTCAGAAAGCTATGGAGAGGGCTATGCTCGGGGTTTCTCTGCGCCATAAACTCAGAAATGGGGATATCCGCAGTAAAAATAAAGTGAACGACATAGCCCAATGGATTAGTAAGCTGAAATGGCAATGGGCCTGCCGAAGAACCGATAACCGATGAGGAAAAAAGGTTCGCGAGTAGCAGTTTCATACCAGTAGGCGTAGTGTAGGGTGACCCCCCACTAGATGGAGTGACGATCTGGTAAGACGTGCAGGAAGTCGATGGATGCAGGTGGCTCAGAACCGTGCTTTGTAGCATTACTTGGGGGAGGCCTGTGTTTAGCAGTGGATTTTTGAAGGGCTGTAATGATGATGATGATACCTCCATATACCAGTATTTTTTACGTTCAATTAGACTTCAAAATTTCATAAATGTATTTCTATTCACGGAGAACGTGTGAGAAGAAGAACTAAATTCACGAACAAGAGTAGAAATCTACAAAAGATGAGCAGCAGCATCTTCCTGATCATATCTTACAATAATAAAAATTGCAGTTGGCAACTCGCTTGCCAAGCGTGGCAACTATAGCAAATATCGAACTTTAGGGCAGTTTGTGGAGGAAATTCAATTGATGAACGGGAGTTGAAATAATATATTAGCCATGTAGAGGCGGTGACAAAGAAACCACTACCCCATTTCGTGCCATGGGTGTCTTATGAGGCGACAGAGGGAAACGGAAACAGGAGATGGCTAGCATCTTCTTTATAGCAGCGCAAAGTAATAAAGAGCTGCATTTTCCAACCCGCTTGCCAAGCGTGAATAATACTGCAAATACCCGGCAATATGAGCCCATAGGCAATGAGAGAAGCCGTGAAAAACCCTATCAAAAGTAAAATGTAGTAGCCTAAATATATCCCACTACTTGGCACAGGCCACAGCGAGTTTTAGGTCAAAAAGGATTTGATTAAGTTGACTCCAACGCGGAATATAAAAATAATTTCCGAAATATTTTTTTACCACCTTCAGGTTCCTGCGATGTTTTTCTTCACCACCGAGAACGTGGTAAATCGAAACTTCAAATTGCAGTTAAAATATGAGTGAAGTCGGCGCGGATCCAATTTGAGTTGCTTACGTACCAAATATGAAACTAACGTTTAGATCGGTTTGATTACGGGTTTATGAGTTATGAGTATACAGATGACTTTCAAGATTCTATCAATGCATTTCTACTCAATACTGGTTTCTACTAATAATGGTTATGTTGTGATATTCCCGTCTATTTACAAATATCTGCAATATAGTGCTAGATTAAGAGAACCCTACCCCATATCATTCCGGGGGTGTAGTGAGAGGTGACAGAGCTAAACTGAACCACTGTTATAGCCTATTTCCGATCTTAACTGACAACTAAAATTTAGCAGAAGTCTTTGTAAGGAGGTGACCTACTCCGAGCTTTAATAAGCGAAGAAGAATTGAAATACATATCATAATTTCTCTTTTTTATGGCTTCAAATTTCAGATATACTATTTAAAGGACATTTTTATGAATATATTTATTTAAAAGTTATTTATATTGTATCGTTTTTGGAAGAATTACATAAATGTCGAGACATCTTTGAAAATATTGTAAAAGTAATTTTGTAAAAGGTACACATTTTACATTTCACTAAAACAATTTATGGAAGGCATTTCAATGAGGTCGAGCGCCAGGTCCAACCAGAACTAGGTCAGCAATTTCAAGTATATTAGATGAAGCCCGGTGCTGTATTGACAAAATACTTTCTTCTTGTAAAATAATTAAAACTAATGTCGCAAAATAGAAATTGAAAATGTTATTATTTAATAATTTTTGATTTTAAAATTTTAATAAAGGCAAAATATTCGTATTCTAAGTAACCTATGGAAAAGTTAATATCTATGTTATTCTTAATTTGAACCTTATTTAAACTAAACATCAACTCTTGACCATTACATACATCCATGTTTTGAAAAATTGCATTTACCATATTTAAATAACAATATTAATAACCTTTATTTCGGAAAACATAATTATTTTTTGTAAATATAAGTAATATATTAAGAATAAAAGCTGGCGAATCCGTTTACTTCGTAATCCATCATATACTATATTAACAGGACGTAAGATCACTGATAAGATAGTAACTGTAAAAATAAGAAGATATTAACTGAACATATGCCTCCCTAAGATTCATTATTTGCTATTTTTTATAACTGCCAGGCTGGCAGGCGGGTTGGCAGCCGTAGAGTCTACTGATCTTTTCTGTTCTCAGGAAGAGGCTGCACGACCATTTATATTTTATAACTAGCTGTGCCCGCGACTTCATCCTCGTGGAATTTAATACGATTGGATTTCATGGGTCTTAATTTTTTTTCGCCGTACCCTATTTTTTTTTCAAATAAAAGTAGTACAGTTACTACATATAGCATTAGCTATCAGTCAGCGACCATCTCGCCAAAATCGGTACAGCCGTTTTGGAGATTAGCTGGACAACGTTTTACGTGGTATAGTCATGCTGCAGTTATATAAGTACACAATTATTTAAAATTATGACCGTCTATCTGTCTGTTTGTTTTTTTATATAGGATATGGTGACAAACGAGCACAGAGTCCACCTGATGGTAAGCGATTGCTGTGGTCCATAGACATCTACATCTATCCTCGATTACGAATCAAAACCCAGATGCGTTACCCCCCCGTGGGGACTAAGATGGAATGCCTCGTTTCCAGTAAAAAAGGTCTCCGGTTCTCTACACTCACCATAGGAAACACAGCTGAATTAAGCTACTATTTTACGCGGGTATTTTGTGAGAGCGTGGTCCTTCCCCGGTCGAGCCGATCCATTCGTGCTACAACTACACTATTAATATAACTGCAGCATGGCTCTACCACGTATAAAAGTTGTTAGTTTCAAGGTGACAATTTAAGTAGGTTAAGTAGGTTATACTTTGTTTAAAGTTAGAAGCAGTTATTTATGAGCCGTAGTATTTATTTACAATCACCCGACCTGTATGCTCATTTAAAACTTTTAATACGTAAAAAAATACATCATTTTATGCATTATCCTCTAAATCCCTTAGCGGTATCATGGGATCACGGCCATACTCGTATTCCGTCTAATCCCTAGCGGTCTCATGAGACCGCACTCACCCACTGTACTTCAACCCATAAAAACTTATATATAGAGAATACTTGTCTTTGAAGAAGTTTAGCATTATAGAATCAATATAAAATTTTCTATCTTCTAGTGCAATAAAAAAAACAGTTATTTTATGGATATTTATTTATAATCTATGTTAATTTCGTACGCCATTTTCGCGCGAATGTTATTGTGTTAACTTTTGGGTTTTCTAGTGTTTTATTAGTGTTTTATTAGTGTTTTAGTATAGCGTTTTATTATAAAAATATGAAAGTTTTTGTGTGAATATAATTTATGTTTTTACGTAAATAATTTCAAGTAATATATATTGTAATAATTGTTATTTTCACGCTGCCGACATTCGCTTGGTATGTTTTTTTTTGTTATCAAAATACAATAAAATCTTATCGTAATGAAGTTAAATCTGACTTTTGTTTGGATCACAGAATAGAGAATTCTGAATAGATTTTAAAATGCCTTCTTCATAGAAAAGTAGTCTCTAAATATAAGTTTTAATGGTTTTAAGTGTTGTAGGTGGGTGCGGTCGCATGCGACCGCTCGGGATTTGCCAAGAGCATGCGACTGCACGGGCTTTTTGTTGAGATTGAGGGGTTAAAATCAAAGACAAACGTTAAACAAAACTCAGATTTTATAACCAGACATAGAATTTCTAATTACTCTATGTAATCAGTAATATAACAGTAAGAAACAAACCATTGTCCCCTAAATAAAGCCTGAATATCGAGTCTACTCCTACGAATTTAACGTCTCAAATAAACGATTCTCACATTTTTACTACATTGGACACATCATAGGAATCATTGCATGGGATTTTTATTAGAATTGAGGGGCTATATATGGAATTTGATGACTGGATAGTAAAGATTGTCAATCCGTACAAGATTGGTTGAACGGGCTATTTCCTGCGCAAACATTTTCCTGAAAGTTGGAAAGGACCTTGTTTGGACATAGATAGGCATAAAGGATTCAATCCACATTCGGCTCTGAAATGAGTTTCCGTATACATAAACACTCAAGCCTGTCACTGGCAGAGAATATGAACTACAATTCGGTACTTTCCTGACACATCCTTCTCATCTCCTTCACTTCCACATACCTACGCATACGAGTACGTGCTCGCCGGTTAAGGGTACTCTTAGTTTCACAAATCTTCAATATATGAACAATTTTGTCGATAAACTTCAATCTAACATAAATTTGCTTTATCACTCTTTAATCATTTATTATTTCTGCAACACTAAACCACCAAGTAAGTTATATATGTTAAAATTGTCTTTATGTTTTGTTTACTTACTTATGATTTTTATTTTCACATAAGTCCATTTTTCATTAAATTATTTGGTAACCGTAAGTAATAAACACTCACTCCTGACGCGCAAAGGGGTAGGCAGAGACTACAGACTTCCGTTTGTGATTATCCAGGCACATCTCTCTCGCTTCCTTCACATTGGTAACTAATTTTACGATATTGTAAGGAATAGTTCCTTTCGAATATATTTCTATACGGCCCGACCACAGTGAAAGGAATAAATCCAAACGTATATTAACGCTAACAGCAACATTTTAACGCGGTGATTGCTATAGTTCGTCAATTATTGTAAAATATTCATTTGGTCTATATTTTCACCTTAACCGCAGCAGACGCGAACTCAGAATATCATTTTACATTACGTAACACCATTTATCATTGTACTTTTCTATTTGATGTAATTTTAAGAAATTATTTGAATATAAACTTTGAAAATATTTATTAAACATTTATCCAGTATCGAATAGTTTCTTTTTATCTATACTATCACTATATTATACAAATCTCGATAAAATTGAAATTTGCCTTGGTAGCGGTCTAGTCGTTGGTTTTAATCGTCAGTATTGGTGAATTTTCTATAAAAATAAATGTTATAGTTCCCCACTTTCTTCTTCTATATAGGCCATTAAAAATCCACTGCTGCACATGGGACTTTACCGTTATAGGAGGGATTCACCTTAATAGCCACGCTTGGCAGACTAACGATCGAAGTGTTAAACGTTTCGCACCTATTAACGCAGACGTCACCGATCTGAGTATTAAAATCTGACGTAAACGAATTGGTAATACCGTAGATGTCAGTGCAATACCGCCATCTTTCGACAAAATTTTTCTGGTAATTTCCATTGTCGCTTCTTTTGACACCCGTGTGACGTGAAATAGAGTTATAAGAATAAAATAGAAGTTTGTTAAATTTTACGATTGTATCATGAATGAGTCATCTCGACCGGGGAGGAACTACACTCTCTTAATGCTGCTGTGTTTGCTATGGTCAGTGCAAAGAACCCTTTTTACCGGACACGAGGCGTTCCATCGTAGTCCTCAGGGGTGGCAAAGAACCTGCATTTTGATTTTTAATCGAAGATAAACGTGTTTATGGGCCAGTGGATAGTGCGCTCGTTCGACACCTATCATAACCAAATTTCACTATTTAAGTTTATGAATACTCTTCGTATTTTATTTCTCTTACATTTGTAAGGAAGATTCGCCGTAATAGTCTTGCTTGTTACCTTCAGAATCGTACACAGTTGAGTATTTGCCGTTGGTATAAATACGGGATGATTATATCACCATCTGCCGTCTATTGATATGTGAGTCTTTTACGGTACCGACGGAACATACGGTTTATGAAAACCATTAATTAATTTAAAATTTCCACTTAGGTACTCGTGTTTCCAAGTGCGCCATTATCGAAAAACATTATAAGGGGTTTATTAAAAGTCGTGACCCTCTCTAACGGAGACATGACACTGATTAATTGCACTTTTACTTGCCTTTCACCGATTAAATGTCCTTGATAGGGTGATATTAAATGTAATTGAGTAATTAAGCAGATAGGTAGGAGCATACTTATTAATATTTTATTTGATGTACCATGGGTCCCAGGATTGAATGATAGCCGAAGTAAATTTTTCGAATAATACACATTAATCCATCGAAGGAAAAGGGAAGATACTCTGCGTTGCAAGGTGCAAGCCCGGGAAGCGAGTCTGTTAGTAACATGAAGTTAGATATTTATGAATGACAGTCAAGTCTGACAACTTTACCAATGGAAGTTAACTTTTTAAGTAAGTTAGCAATTTGTAATATATAGGTACAAAATTACGAATATTACAAACAATGTAACGTTTTTCAGGATATGCCATTTTCTGGGTGGAAATTTAATAACTAATTGACAGCATTGAATCCGGTATGGTTAAATGAGGGTTAATTTTGGCATTTTATTTTAACTCGGAATGATACTGGCGATAAAACCTCCTCGTTGCGTACTCGAGAGCTTTTGTTGATATAATTTGAAACACTGAATGGAGGTAATAGATAATTTTATACGTGGTAATGCCATGCTGCAGTTATATTAGTAGTATAGTTGTAGCACGAATGGGTCGGCTCGACCGGGGAAGGACCACGCTCTCACAGAATACCGATACGACCTAGGGACCTTCAAGAAAAGGCTTACTCCCCTCTAAAGGGCGGGCTGCATTCCCCTGGTATTGCGGTTGTTCATGGGCGGCGGTAGTCACTTAACATCAGGTGAGCCGCATGCTCGTTCGCCCCCTCTTCTATAAAAAAACACCAGCGTAAAATAGTAGCTTAATGCTGCTGTGTTTCGTATGGTGAATGTAGAGAACCAGAGATCCTTTTTACTGGAAACGAGGCATTCCATCTTACTCCTCACGGGGGACAACGCATCTGCATTTTGATTCGTAATCGAGGATAAATGTATATGCCTATGATCCACAGCAACCACTTACCATCAGGTGGACTGTGTGCTCGTCTTGTAGTGACGTAATATAAATGGTTAGGAAATGTATTATTTCATTCTTAACATGGTGGTCTTAACATTTAACACTTATCTATAAATCTGGCGTACCAAAGTACTAGAGATGAAGCGATGTGACGGTTACCTTGCCCTGTTTTGCTACAGCCGAGAGTTGTCACTTTCAACCTTTATTGTTACCCAATAACGGCGATTCAAAGAAAGTATGTACTTACAAATAGGTTTGTGTAGACCGATTTTACCAAATGAGTTGTCAATCGATTTATCTTACCCAAAAGTGAATGAAAAGAAAAAGATATCTAAGTATATTATTTTTACTGCATTGTCAGGTATTAATAATATTATTACTACTCAGAGTTTTTCATGTTTTCAATTTAGTTACTTACTTAATATGTTGACTGCCTCATTGGTCTAGTGGTTGTATTCGTGCGACTGCTGATCATGAGGTCCTGGGTTTGATTCTCGGGTCCGGCCAAAAATCAATTATTGATATTGTCTGTCTAGAAATTCTCAGTAACTGCCCAGAGTCAGGAAGTTGGCAGTGTCTCACCCCCGTACCTCGGAAAGCACATAAAGCTTTTGGTTCTGCGCCTGATATCTCTCCGGTCGTGTCGGTTTACCGTCGCATCGGATTATGAGAGTGAGGGAATAGAGAGTGCACCTGTGCTTGCGCATATACTTGGGCACTATAATCCTGTCCTGCGCCGATGGCTAGTCTCCGTTGAGGCGAGCCGCCGTGACCGAAATTCGGTCTGGAGGACATTATTATGTTGATAGTAATTTGCACCCAAATAAGTCGTTCTTAATGATTATATATATTTTGCTTTAGTGGGAAAACAATATTTAGGTTGTTTACAATTATTTTTTTACCTGATTTTATAATAAAACGATTACTTGTTTAAAATTATAATGACAAGCTTTATTTTTGATCTATAATATGATTGATTTAATTTTACTATTTATTATTTGGGAAAGCGTCGTCGAGTACCGGAACAAACTTGGGTTCGAGACTTTTTTGAACAGAGTCTCAGATTAGGTCGACTAAATCTATTCCAGTTTCATCCTCAGAAGACACAAGTTTGTGAGCCAAATAGAACGCCTTTACCCTATCTCCTCAGTTTCAAGGCACTCCCCTTGTTGCTTTAGCCGGTATCGGAATCCTCGGCGTCAGCATATCCAATGATGTGTAGTTTTGCGGTCACTTGGGAGACAAGGCCAAACTGGCCTCTAAAAATCTTGGCGTGCCCAACAGAGCTGGACATTGAAGTCAAAAATGAAGTAAGTCAAAACATTAACCAAAACCAAACTGATTTTGTAAATGCAAGGGAAGTACGCTCTCTACCTAATAAGAGGAAAAAAAACTAAAATTACATCAGAAGATCGATTGATTGGATCGATTTGGATATTAGAAAATAGCATTGAGTCACAGGATATAATACAGAGAGAAATACAAGTATGTCAAAGCACTCTCACAAGACTCACACACAATCTACTATTGCACAAAATATTTACTCTCATATCGTATAAAAATAAATATATTACTTTAAATTAATCACAAGTTTTCCTCTGGGGACACGCTTGACCTCATATGGATATCATAAGATTTTTTTTTTATAGAAGAAGGGGCAAACGAGCATGCGGCTCACCTGATGTTAAGTGACTACCGCCGCCCATGATCAACCGCAACACCAGGAGAATTGCGGGTGCGTTGCCGGCCCTTTAGAAAGGAGTAATGTTTTCTTGAAGGTCCCCAGGTCGTATCGGTCCGGAAAAATCGCCGGTGGTAAACTATTCCACAGAGAGGTTGTACGTGGAAGAAAACTCCTTGTGAAACGTACAGTGGTGGACCGCCAAGCATCCAGATGGTGTGGATGGTATCGGGACGTTTGACGTGTAGTGCGTTCACGAAATTTGGCGGCTGGGATTAATCCGAACAATTCCTCAGAGCACTCCCCGTGATAGATGCGATAAAATACGCAAAGAGATGCAACATCTCTTCGCAGCGCCAGTGAATCGAGCCGATCGGAAAGCACTCGGTCGTCGATGATTCGAGCCGCTCTGCGCTGGATGCGGTCAAGTGGAAGAAGCTGGTACTGGGGAGCCCCAGCCCAGAGATGGGAACAGTATTCCATGTGCGGCCGAACCTGCGCCTTGTAAAGTTGCAGGCGGTGTGCCGGCTTGGAATACTGTCCCGCTCTGCTGAGCACGCCAAGCTTTTTAGAGGCCAATTTGACCTTCCCTTCCAAGTGACCACGAAACTGCACGTCACTCGATATGTCGACGCCGAGGATTCCGATACTGGCTGAGGCAACAAGGGGAGTGCCTTGAAACTGAGGGGATACGACAAAGGGGTTCTTTTTAGCGGTTAACGCGCAAACTTGTGTTTTCTGGGGGTTAAACTGGACTAGATTTAGTCGCCCCCAATCCGAGACTCTGTCCAGCAGAGATTCGACTTCAGACACAAGTTTGTCCCGGCACTCGGAGACGTTTTCCCGAGAAATATTGGCTCGGCCGGTGTAAAGAGCATCACCAGTGTTGTCATCTGCATAGCAATGAATGTTACGGGTATGCAACATGTCATTGATATGCAGAAGAAACAGCGTTGGCAATAGCACGCAGCCCTGTGGAACACCAGCATTAATAGGCTTGCAATCGGAGCTTGCACCGTCTACAACGACCTTGATGCTCCGATCTGCAAGAAAGCTGGTGATCCAATCGCACAATTTTTCGGGAAGCCCATAGGAAGAGAGCTTCAAAAGAAGCGCTTTGTGCCAAACCCGATCGAAGGCCTTCGCAATGTCCAAACTAACGGCCAATGCCTCCCCCTTGAACTCTACTGCCTCCGCCCATCTGTGAGTTAGGTAGACCAGAAGATCACCAGCTGACCGACCACGGCGAAAACCGTATTGGCGGTCACTAATCAGCTGGTGATCTTCAAGGTACCTCATGAGCTGGCAGTTTACAATGGACTCCATTGTTTTGGAGAACAAGGAGGTGATGGCGATTGGCCGGTAGTTGGACGGGTCAGAGCGGTCGCCTTTTTTAGGGATCGGGTGGACGTAAGCCGTCTTCCATGATTTTGGGACTACGCCTAGGGAGTAGGAGTACCGGAAAAGACGCGTTAAAACCGGTGCCAAATCTGGAGCACACGTCCTGTTGATTGATGCAATTTGTTCACTGATCATTCCAAGTATGTCATCAAATGAATTTTTCGACATTCTCAAATAATTCAATAAGTCCTAACCTGATCATGCGTGAGCTGATCCCTTAATATTGGATGCATCCAATACTGCCGTTTTCTTTTTATAGCAAATACACACATATTGCTTCTTCGACTTCTATTGTTGAAATCAAGTGGCTGTCACCCTACCTGACGTCTATCTGAACACTTTCAATACTCGCGTATTGAAATCACGCGGTTTGGATACGCGCGGATTCCGCCATATCTGAACTTATTCAAACTCTTGATAGAAAAATAACAACGTTGGAGCTTTAATTCTTCTGTACACTATCGTAGCACCTACTTCTTTAGAATTTTAAATTATTTTTTAGTTCTTTGAAGTCGGCTTTTACTTTTTATTAAAGTTTAATTAGTAACTCCTCGATGGACACAGTGGAATATCATAATCTCTATGTCATCTAAATAGTTACATTAAATACTTCATCTCCTAGTTTGCCACCTTTAGGTGTAGAATTTTTTCTCAAAGTATATATACGGGATGCAATGAGTTACATAAGTACCGTTAAGGGCCGCGGGTTCGAATCCCTATTCGAAATCTACAAGTAATTGTTCCGGGTCTCTGGATGTTTGTCCTTGTTAAATTTATTTTTGTAAACTGCCCCCACAATACAGTAACGTTTAAAAAAAACTTAAAATAAAATATATAGTATTTAATAAGAAGAGATTCATCAAAATTGATATACACTTGACGAAGATATCGCGACACATACGTACAAACCAGAGATGTTACGGAGGTTCGATTCCGATTCCGAAAGTTCGGAACTTCCGATTGATTTTGCACCTTCGATTCCGATTTCGGTTCCGTTAAATTTTAATCGGAAGTCAATGTGCAGCGACGGCGGGCGCGATTAGCGCATACAAACAAGTTTATACTTGTCGCGCGGGGACCTCCCGCCGTGCCTCATGTCGATTACTCTTTAATTTGATGTTTTATTTCATATTTGGCGATTGGCATGTTGTGTGTTCATGCTTCATTTATACTTATCCGAGTTCTTAATAAGTTTTAATTGTGTTTTATTTGACGTGAGACAAATTTATTTGAATTGGACAATAAAGCCAAAATCAAGTGTTATTTGGAATTATTCTGGGAGTACGGCAAAGTGTAAACTATGTGAGAAGATAATATATTCATGAATGGGAGGTACGATTACTTCGTTAAAAAGTCATTTGAAGTCTGTGCGTGCCACTGAATTTGAAGAATTCAAAAAGTTAGAAATTGAAATTAAGTGCACCGCGATGTTGAGAAATAGATCGGATGGAGATAAAGCTGCGAAGCTTTTGTTCGTTAAATATAAATATAATTTGATTCTTTTGGAGTCTCTTCGTTTGATTAATTTTTATTATTTAACTTTACTGGTAGTACCTGTTTAAGATTTAAAATTCGAATGTTTTTATTTTTAGTAGCCAGGTTATAGGTATACAACTAACTGTATTATTTTTTTAGCTCATAATAATAATATAACTAGTGAATAATGTGTATAATTTTATTTTATTAGACCAGCCCTTAGCACATATCTTCGTTCTGCCTCCACCTCTGATTCCGGTTCCGATTTCGGTTCCGGTTCCGATAAACAAAATTTAAAAACTCCGCTGCCGCATTCGGTTCCGATGTAACCACTTCCGTAACATCCCTGGTACAAATAAAACGAATTGAGAACCTGTTTTAATTTAAAATGATTTTTTGAAATTGACTTTTTAAATTTATCAATTTTAAAGCTCTCAGTTTTCTCTTTGTACACTCATAAAAATATACTGTTTTATTCGTTATTTTATTGTTTAACTTGTTAGTTGTTTATCATCATTATTGCTAAAATATGTCATGAATTATAGTTTTTTTTTAAATCAAAATATAATAAATAAAAATGAAAATAAAATGAAGTGACATACCTAATAAATAATGCCCTTCTCTGAAATAATAGAAATTTTAGTGATGAATATCTACTATGGTGCATATTTAGAACTTGTAAGACTTTTAAAGTGGCAAAATAATAATTATATCTCAGCTAGCATAAACATCTTCCCGTGGGTGTTGCAAGTATTAAAATAGGAAAAGGAAACAGAAAATGGGCAACAGCATCTTCCTGATTAGAATAATGAAAAACTGTGATTGCCATGCATTTCAACTATGACAAAATAATAATTATATCTCAGCTAGCATAAACATCTTCCCGTGGGTGTTGCAAGTATTAAAATAGGAAAAGGAAACAGAAAACGGGCAACAGCATCTTCCTGATTAGAATAATGAAAAACTGTGATTACCATGCATGGCAACTATGACAAAATAATAATTATATCTCAGCTAGCATAAACATCTTCCCGTGGGTGTTGCAAGTATTAAAATAGGAAAAGGAAACAGAAAACGGGCAACAGCATCTTCCTGATTAGAATAATGAAAAACTGTGATTGCCATGCATGGCAACTATGACAAAATAATAATTATATCTCAGCTAGCATAAACATCTTCCCGTGGGTGTTGCAAGTATTAAAATAGGAAAAGGAAACAGAAAATGGGCAACAGCATCTTCCTGATTAGAATAATGAAAAACTGTGATTGCCATGCATTTCAACTATGACAAAATAATAATTATATCTCAGCTAGCACAAACATCTTCCCGTGGGTGTTGCAAGTATTAAAATAGGAAAAGGAAACAGAAAATGGGCAACAGCATCTTCCTGATTAGAATAATGAAAAACTGTGATTGCCATGCATGGCAACTATGACAAAATAATAATTATATCTCAGCTAGCATAAACATCTTCCCGTGGGTGTTGTAAGTATTAAAATAGGAAAAGGAAACAGAAAATGGGCAACAGCATCTTCCTGATTAGAATAATGAAAAACTGTGATTGCCATGCATGGCAACTATGACAAAATAATAATTATATCTCATCTAGCATAAACATCTTCCCGTGGGTGTTGCAAGTATTAAAATAGGAAAAGGAAACAGAAAACGGGCAACAGCATCTTCCTGATTAGAATAATGAAAAACTGTGATTGCCATGCATGGCAACTATGACAAAATAATAATTATATCTCAGCTAGCATAAACATCTTCCCGTGGGTGTTGCAAGTATTAAAATAGGAAAAGGAAACAGAAAATGGGCAACAGCATCTTCCTGATTAGAATAATGAAAAACTGTGATTGCCATGCATTTCAACTATGACAAAATAATAATTATATCTCAGCTAGCACAAACATCTTCCCGTGGGTGTTGCAAGTATTAAAATAGGAAAAGGAAACAGAAAATGGGCAACAGCATCTTCCTGATTAGAATAATGAAAAACTGTGATTGCCATGCATGGCAACTATGACAAAATAATAATTATATCTCAGCTAGCATAAACATCTTCCCGTGGGTGTTGTAAGTATTAAAATAGGAAAAGGAAACAGAAAATGGGCAACAGCATCTTCCTGATTAGAATAATGAAAAACTGTGATTGCCATGCATGGCAACTATGACAAAATAATAATTATATCTCAGCTAGCATAAACATCTTCCCGTGGGTGTTGCAAGTATTAAAATAGGAAAAGGAAACAGAAAATGGGCAACAGCATCTTCCTGATTAGAATAATGAAAAACTGTGATTGCCATGCATGGCAACTATGACAAAATAATAATTATATCTCAGCTAGCATAAACATCTTCCCGTGGGTGTTGTAAGTATTAAAATAGGAAAAGGAAACAGAAAATGGGCAACAGCATCTTCCTGATTAGAATAATGAAAAACTGTGATTGCCATGCATGGCAACTATGACAAAATAATAATTATATCTCAGCTAGCATAAACATCTTCCCGTGGGTGTTGTAAGTATTAAAATAGGAAAAGGAAACAGAAAATGGGCAACAGCATCTTCCTGATTAGAATAATGAAAAACTGTGATTGCCATGCATGGCAACTATGACAAAATAATAATTATATCTCATCTAGCATAAACATCTTCCCGTGGGTGTTGCAAGTATTAAAATAGGAAAAGGAAACAGAAAACGGGCAACAGCATCTTCCTGATTAGAATAATGAAAAACTGTGATTGCCATGCATGGCAACTATGACAAAATAATAATTATATCTCAGCTAGCATAAACATCTTCCCGTGGGTGTTGCAAGTATTAAAATAGGAAAAGGAAACAGAAAATGGGCAACAGCATCTTCCTGATTAGAATAATGAAAAACTGTGATTGCCATGCATTTCAACTATGACAAAATAATAATTATATCTCAGCTAGCACAAACATCTTCCCGTGGGTGTTGCAAGTATTAAAATAGGAAAAGGAAACAGAAAATGGGCAACAGCATCTTCCTGATTAGAATAATGAAAAACTGTGATTGCCATGCATTTCAACTATGACAAAATAATAATTATATCTCAGCTAGCATAAACATCTTCCCGTGGGTGTTGTAAGTATTAAAATAGGAAAAGGAAACAGAAAATGGGCAACAGCATCTTCCTGATTAGAATAATGAAAAACTGTGATTGCCATGCATGGCAACTATGACAAAATAATAATTATATCTCAGCTAGCATAAACATCTTCCCGTGGGTGTTGCAAGTATTAAAATAGGAAAAGGAAATAGAAAATGGGCAACAGCATCTTCCTGATTAGAATAATGAAAAACTGTGATTGCCATGCATGGCAACTATGACAAAATAATAATTATATCTCAGCTAGCATAAACATCTTCCCGTGGGTGTTGTAAGTATTAAAATAGGAAAAGGAAACAGAAAATGGGCAACAACATCTTCCTGATTAGAATAATGAAAAACTGTGATTGCCATGCATGGCAACTATGACAAAATAATAATTATATCTCAGCTAGCATAAACATCTTCCCGTGGGTGTTGCAAGTATTAAAATAGGAAAAGGACAGAAAACAGAAAAAAAGACAAAAAACAAAACAGAATATGGGCAACAGAATCTTCCTGATTAGAATAATGAAAAACTGTGATTGCCAAGCATGGCAACTATGACAAATCACCCCTGTAAGGCAGTCTACGGGGTAAGCCTATGTTCGGCAATGAAATATTGATAGACTGTAATGGTAAACGATCATAATTATATTAAAAAGTATCGTAGCTACGATACTACGCAAGCTAGTATACTGCTCAATAGAGTCCTAAATTAAAAAAAAAAGTTTTAAAGAGAACAGTTGGCCGTGATTAGGGTTGTAAAAGGTTATTTCAAAAGTTAAAGTTTTTCAAGACTCATGCAATCATTTCTGAAACAATTTTAAATCTTTAGAGATTCCTTTTATAAAAATTTACGTAGTAGTTCGATAAAGTTTCTAATATTAAAGTTTAAAAAATAGTTCAAAAATAATGGCATTTTCATATGTATGAAGAATTAACGAGAGACTTATAAAACGCCTGTCTTCAAGGGAGTTGGCAGAGACTACGAACTTTCATTTGCCATGATCCTAACACACATCTCTCGCTTCTTTTACATCAATATATCTACGGTTTACACTTAAATGTTCGTTGGTTAAAGGTACTTTTAATTATATGGGGCCATTTACACTATATCACCAACTTGTTCGGTAAAACTTTCGTCTAGGTCTAGGGCGCCCCTTGCCGAATCCACCACTCACTATCAATATAATTAGTCGTTTTAAGTTTGTATGATAGAAATGTTACTTTTACTAATTATTAGTTCCAATAGTTTTTATGATATGTTTTATTGTCTTAAAGTTATAAAGTATTTTAAATATACAAATATATATATATATATATATATATATATATATATATTATATATATATATATATATATATAGCATCTTTTTTATGGTTCAAAAGCATTACAAGATGTGTGAAAATAATAATCTTGTTCTGTATTTTGAAATTTTATAAAAAATTAAAAGTTTTATGAATAAAAGCAAAAAAATAACGTCTGACGACTGGGGTTGTTATTTTTTTACGTTAAATTTGGTTTTCCTCGCAAGATCCGTCAAATGCATTTAATATATCTCAACATATGTAAGATTATGTCCCATTTCATGATGTGTCTATCAATGATAAACCTAGCCCTGTAATACAGCGCATTAAGTACCTAAGCCTGAAGCGTATCTAGTGTAGGCTCATAACCATAGATACAACATAGACGAAGAAGAAAATATAATCAAGCCACAGAATACGGTCAGGCTCTAGCAAAGCCTTCCACTAGCCTAGGCTATTTATAGCTGCTCTTCTGCTTAAGATAATAGACAATATACTTAATCTGGCTATAATTATGTAAATATTAATAAATATCACATACCAATACGCATTTTGCATCACGCATAGCAAAATAAATCAAAAGTCATACGATAAGTAATTTAAGAAGTCAAGGCTATCGTGTATTACCGATAAATATTATTATTCATTACGTTATAAGTATGTACACAATATAAGATATTTTTTACAATTACTAGTAACATCATGCT
Source organism: Parnassius apollo (assembly GCA_907164705.1). Lineage (NCBI taxonomy): Eukaryota > Metazoa > Arthropoda > Insecta > Lepidoptera > Papilionidae > Parnassius > Parnassius apollo. The sequence goes on along the minus strand of CAJQZP010001486.1, from coordinate 2,651,443 downwards.
TACTCCCGAAAGATTCGAGTTACGAATCCAGTGAGTTTTACTTGAATTAATGACAATTCAAACTCATGAAAAAGAAGCAAGCGGACTATCCAATGTCTATTAAAATTGTTTGGAATGAGTATATCGCTGCCAAGCTGTTTTTAAAATGTTGTAATGCTAACTTACGCGTAACAAATAAATTCACAGTCCACCAATTAATAAGAGATTTTTTTTATAGAAGAGGGGGCAAACGAGCATGCGGCTCACCTGATGTTAAGTGACTATCGCCGCCCATGATCAACCGCAACACCAGGGGAATTTCAGGTGCGTTGTCGGCCCTTTAGAAAGGAGTACGCTCTTTTCTTGAAGGTCCCCAGGTCGTATCGGTTCAGAAAAATCGCTGGTGGTAAACTATACCACAGAGATGTTGTACGCGGAAGAAAACTCCTCTTGAAACGTACAGTGGTGGACCGCCAAGCATCCAGAGAGTGTGGTTGGTATCGGGACGTTTTGCCGCGTAGTGCGTTCACGAAATTTGGCGGCTGGGATTAATCCGAACAATTCCTCACAGCACTCTCCATGGTATATGCGAAAAAAAATTGTAAGGAGATGCAACATCTCTTCGCAGTGCCAGTGAATCGAGCCGATCGGAAAGCACTCGGTCGTCGTCGATTCGAGCCGCTCTGCGCTGGATGCGGTCAAGTAGAAGGAGCTGGTACTGGGGAGCCCCAGCCCAGAGATGGGAACAGTATTCCATGTGCGTCCGAACCTGCGCCTTGTAAAGTTGCAGCCGGTGTGCCGGCATGAAATACTGTCCCGCTCTGCTGAGCACGCCAAGCTTTTTAGTCTTCCAAGTGACCATGGAACTGCACGTCACTCGATATGTCGACGCCGAGGATTCCGATACTGGCTGAGGCAACAAGGGGAGTGCCTTGAAACTGAGGAGAAACGACAAAGGGGTTCTTTTTAGCGGTTAACGCGCAAACTTGTGTCTTCTGGGGGCTAAACTGGACTAGATTTAGTCGCCCCCAATCCGAGACTCTGTCCAGCAGAGACTCGACTTCAGACACAAGTTTGTCCCGGCACTCAGAGACGTTTTCCCGAGAAATATTGGCTCGGCCGGTGTAAAGAGCATCACCAGTGCTGTCATCTGCATAGCAATGAATGCTACGGGTTTGCAACATATCATTGATATGCAGAAGAAACAGCGTTGGCGATAGCACGCAGCCCTGTGGAACACCAGCATTAATAGGCTTGCAATCGGAGCTTGCACCGTCTACAACGACCTTGATGCCCCGATCTGCAGGAAAGCTGGCGATCCAATCGCACAATTTCTCGGGAAGCCCATAGGAAGGGAGCTTCGAAAGAAGCGCTTTGTGCCAAACCCGATCGAAGGCCTTCGCAATGTCAAAACTAACGGCCAATGCCTCCCCCTTGGACTCTACTGCCTTCGCCCATCTGATTGCTGCTGACTGCTTTGGCCTCCGTGCATTTCAAATCAGAGTAACCTCGTGGTCCTAGACAAAGAAATAGTAAAACACAGTTAAATCGTAGATTAAGAACCCAAACGTAGATGCGTTGTCACCCTATGAAATTAATAGCACTTCAAGAATCTTAAACTTTAATTTGTTACATAACCTTATAAAAATATTGTGTAATTTTGCTCTCAGATTTCCAACGTTCATAGAATTTTGAGTGATTATTTATTTACATACCAGCTAACAATAGACACAACTTTAGTATTTTTACATCCATAAAAATTGTATGAAAGTATAATACGAGGGCGGCACTGTAAATTTGGTGAATCAAGGAAGTGACACAACATTACTATTTAAAAACTTATTTATTGCTTTTCGAAGTATTCTCCGCGAAAACTGACACATTTTTCCATTCGATGGATCCAATCATTGAAGCAAGTGTCGTAAGTTGCGGTCTCCAAAATGGCCGTTTTGTAGGCGTCCACAGCTTCTTCAGGTGATGAAAATCTCTGTCCACGTAATTTATTCTTTATTTTAGGGAAAGTATATAAATCATTAGGGCTTAGGTTGGGGCTGTACGGCGGATGGCCTAATAATTCTATGTTTTCTTGCTCTAAAAACTCTTTTGTGCTGTGTGCGGTGTGAGAACTCGCATTGTCGTGATGGAGGATGATGCGGCGGTTGCAGTTCTCTTTACGGAGTTCAGAAACGACCTGTGGCAAACAAATGCTAGCATACCATTCTGCATTAACCGTTCTTTGTCCCTCAAGAGGAATAGTAGTAACATGGCCGGTTTTGGAGACAAACGTGGCCACCATTTTTTTTACAACACTCCGTGAACGAACAATTTTTGTTGGCTTTAACTCAATTTCGAACACCCAAACTCGTGACTGGTTTTTTGTTTCGGGTTAAGACGCGTATATCCAGGATTTGTCATCTGATACAATGTTGTATACAGGATTTGGGGATCCTGCGTGGAATCTTTCGAGAGTTCTGACGCATCAAGTAACGCGAGCCGCTTTTTGCTCTTCACAGAGCGAATACGATATCCATCGGGAAAACAACTTTTTTACACCTAATTGTTCATGCAAGATTATTTGTATTTGACTCATGCCAATGTTTAAAGTTGCCTGAATTTCGCGGTATGTCACATGTCGATCTTCCTCAATCAGCTTACGCACAGCATTAACGTTTTCTTGGGTGACTGCAGTTTTTGGACAACCTTGACGTGGATCATCACTGAGCTTGACACGTCCACGTTGAAATTCAGCAAACCAGCGGTAAATTATGGTTTTGGATGGGGCTTCATCACCAAATGCAGAAATCATCCGGTTAACACACTGTTTTTGTGTGTTAAACCACGTCGAAAGTCATAATAAATCATCGCTCTTGAATTTTATCGAGTCAATTCCATTTTCTCAACGGCTAAACAAGTTTGACAAAACCTTGTGAGAAGACCGAGAATCTTTTTTTAAATAAATAAATGGTATTCGATTTTTCAAACCAAGGAGTATTCAATTAAAAAGATTTTAATATGACAGAAACATTGGAAATATTTCATTTCCGATACTTTTAGTGCAGCCTAGTATAAATATACATATACGAAACGTATATAAATCATAAATTTAGACACTAAAATTTAGCAAAGAAATTTCTTTCGCTTGTGTTTAACTCGGCGTTATCGCATTCGTATTATTTACATACATGAACTAACTTTGTACGTGCGTTACATAAAAGAGAATCCATTTAGATGAAGACAAGCTAATTTATTAAGGAAGTTTATCATGTAGGTACTTCAGGGAAGCCGACAGATAAAGTTGGCTCAAGTTTAAGACAAGTGTTGTTCTACATGTCTGATACGGGGTGTTTAGGGATTTCTCCTGAGAACTACAGTAAAATTTTTTTAGTCCGGAGAGCGTTTAATGATTAAATATAAAATTTAACAATAAATTATAACAATAACTTACTTTTATGAAATCGCTTATTAAGCATATTTCGGCAATGTTTAAAAAAAATTGATAAAAAGAAAAAAGTTGACAAATGACATTTCAAATACACTGTATATAAGTATCTTATAAAATCAATCTATCTGTAACGTCAAAATAACAGATTTTTACTAAATGCGTATGAAAGTATATACGGTACTTATAACAAAAACACAATTTTTAAAATGTTTGTCTGCCTGTTTGCTTGTTCCGGTCAATCTCTAAAAGGGCTGGACCAATTATGACTATTAGTGGCAGATAGCTAATTTAATAAGGAGTAATTTAGGCTAATTTTACTATCGAAAAAAAATTTGGATTCCGCGCACAAAAATCAAAACCCTAAATTAAACGCAAGCGAAGTGGCGGGGAAGAGATAGTACAAACTAATTGCTATTTCTAACTATAATAAGATTTAGTATTATACTTGGCAGTCAAATGCAGTTTGTTTTTAAAAATATTGTTAGTTGTTATCAAAAAGACGAATCTGCCCATCTCTTATGTCAGTTTCCTTCTCTTACGCCGCCACTTCACATCGTCAAAATTTTTTAATTTTTTTTATTTATCTGATTTTAACAATCAATTCTCAATAAAGCTAGCATTTTTTTATTTTTAATCATTAATAATCCTTATAATATTTTTGATAATAAATGCCTCTCTAATACTAAAATAAGTGAGTTCACCGAAGACGTTCCGAAAACGACTGAATCGATTAAAAATATAATTTTTTGCATAAATAGATTATTCTTCAGGTGTGAACCCATATAAATTTTAAAAAATTATCCCTAAGGATGGAATGAAATAGGTTTTTTATAGGATAAGGTGACAAACGAGCGCCCAGTCTACCTGATGCTAAGTGGTTGCAGTGACCCATAGACATCCAACGACTTCACATTCGTATGTACAATACTGGCAGTGTGCATGGCCGTGATCAATAACGTACAGATTCAGAAAGACCGAGGATGTACGACGACGACATCGAGGAGCACATTCTCGATATGTTTGAGGAAGATGCGACGCGGAGCACGCGCTCGGTGGCACGTGAACTAGATGTGAACCATATGCGTGTTTGGAGAGTCCTCAAAGATGATGGCCATCACCCGTATCATTATCGTCGAGTTCAGTGTCGTCTTCCCAACGACTACGAGCCGAGAATGGATTACTGTAGATGGTTACTTGATAACGTTGAAGGAGATTCAGAGTTTTTGAACCGCGTACTTTTTACGGATGAATGCTCTTTTGTAAGAACAGGTGTATTTAACGCTCATAATGAACACGTATGGTCAACGAAAAATCCGCATTCGTATAAACCAAGTCACTTTCAACACCGATGGAAAATCAATGTGTGGGCGGGAACTATAGGTAACAAAACTATTGGTTCGTATTTCCTTGACCACACAATGAGCGGTGAAAACTAAGGACGTTTTTTGCGAGAAGAACTAAGCAATGAACTTGACGAAATAAATTTAGACCTCGTTCGTCGCATGTGGTTACAACACGATGATGCTCCACCGCATTTCTCTCGTTGTGTAAGAAGCTTTTTGGATACTGAATTCGGTGAAAGATGGATTGGCCGCGGTGGACCGGTCAACTGGCCGGCACGATCACCTGATCTCAAACCTTTAGATTTTTATCTCTAGGGTACGATTAAGCAGACTGTATTCCAAAAAACATGCGATACCGAGGCAGAAATGCGTATGCGTATAGTCGCAGCCTTTGAAAAAATAAAGTCCGAAATGTCGGTTGCAACGCGTGCGTTCAGACATTATAAGTCGATGTCACAAATGTACAGATGTACAAGGTGAACATATTGAACAACATCTTCGTGGTCGTCAAGTAGACATGGTGATAAATTAGTGTTTGACTATAACAGCTGTGATGTGACGAGGTCACGACCTCAGTGTGCAGTTAGTGTAGGTAAGACGCGTCCCGTCTTTGATGTACGTCACTGCCGGCCGCCACCCGCCGCTGTCGATAATTCCATGTAGAGGTAATTAATCCACATAAAATTTACAAATATTATTTAATTGAAATTTAATATGATTATTTTTATGTCAAGTTTTCTGAAGTAAAGTTATTTCTATACGTTTGAATACTGATTCTGATAACGCACTTAATGGGAACCACAGGGTTTTTGTTACATATTATATATATATATACAATATGTAACAAAAACCCTGTGTATAAAAATTATTTCTTCACACGGAAACGTCACCTTCACACACACACAACATTAGGAAGCTGTGGCAACAGAGTTATAGAAAGGTATTTATATAAAGGGGAATTCGTTTTGCATGCATTGCCAAGCCTAGCTCGGATTCAACTCCCTATGGCACATCTTCGAGAAAGTAAAATATTTGTTTCCCCATGACCCTGGCTAATAGATGGCTAGAATCCGTTTGGAAGGATAGTTTTTAAGCTAGCCTCAATTAGTAAAATACAATAATTAATATTTTAACCCATTTGAGGTTACAATATTAATTATTGTGTTTAATATGTTTCGTAAATATATTTTTAAATAATACTAATTAAAAAGTCTTCAATGACCCTTAAATTTGATATCTATAGCTTTAAAATGATTTGATACTTTTCAAGCCGACCTTCTTGCGCATCACGTAGTGTATGTATGTGATGTAGGTATCACATTGATAAATGGCACTGACGACACTTAAATAAAACTCACGGTCTCAAAACTCCCGCACAATAAAAGGTTTGCGCTTAGTAGTAGTAAAAATCTATGTATCTCTTTTTAAGCATATTGTGCTCACGGAGGAGTGTGAGATTTGGCGTAATTAAAGTTTATATAGAGGAGGAGTCCAGAAGCAAAAATGTATGTATAATTGTGTTACAAACACATGATGTAAATTACAATAGTATATTCATTTTCAACGTTCATACTGCCAATTTCAAATACTTATAACGTAATCTGTTGTTAGTTTACGTTTATAATGACAATGTCAAATCATAAACTATCATCAACGTGTCAAACATATAACAGTCTGTGATCAAACAGAGCAAAGGGTATACAACTCATAATAACACCTAATATGCTTTATATTGTTCTGAGGGGTTTAAAATAACTACGTTTTAGCACAGAGAAGAGATTGTCCTAAAATAATTTTAATTACTAAAAAATAAAAAAGTTACTGACAGATTGGTTAAATTTTAGATTATATATATACATATTATATGTGTGTGTGTGCTAAGTGCTCGCTGTAAATTTTACAGTACGTAGGCAACCCGGGTCCGACCTACATGTCTGACAAATAAGAAAAAAATATTTCATTGATGTGTGAAGTTCGCCTACACGCATTGGGACAGCGCGGCGGATATTTCCTTAGCCTAAAACCTTCTCAGAAATAAGAAGAGGTATGTATCGGAGAGCATTGGGATACGTCCCAATGCTCTCTGACTAGACTACTGACGTAGACTGTGACTTTAACTTTTAACTAATATATATATATACAGCTTGCTTATACTTATACTACTCGGTACACTCTAAGGACTAACAGCGCTGTGAATTTTGTGTGATTTCAAGTGTTCCTATTTGAATATTCTGTGGAGTGTATGTCAGTATTTATTTTATATTAGATTAGATATCTGTGTTTTATACTTTAATTTATTAATATGCAGTTGAAAGTGCTTCTTATGTGTGTAAAGTGCAATACAGCTTGCTTATTGTATAAACTTAAAAATTGAATCAATTTCGTTCGCATTTAGACCCTTAGGTGTCCACTAGACCTAATAATTCTTTAAAATTAATACTTAATAAAGTTCATAAATGGTAGAGTCATGCTGCAGCCATATTATGGTTGTAGCACGAATGAGTCTTCCCGACAGGAGAAGTACACGATAGTAGCATAAACTATTAATGTTGTAGTCTTTTGTATGATGAACCGAAGACCATTTTTATTAGAAACGGACTATTCCTTAAAGGGGAGGAAAACGTATCTGCGTCTTGATCCTTAATTTACATCTATGTAGATTATTTTGAGCAACAGCACCTACTAATCGTCTGGTGGACTATGTGCTCAATTATCAGCCGTCCCACGTTGTATTCTACCAAAAAAAAATTAAAATATTAATTGAAAGCAAATATTACGATTAATGTATATTACCGTTTTCACAACTTGCCATCTTATCGTATAAACATTACGTAAGATTGGGTTTCGTACTCATATCTATACTGTATAATCTATAGGTTAGGAAAATTTACGCAGGAAAGAGATGAGGATACCACTGTACGAAAACATGACAAATATTTATTAAGTCACCCCGAGGAAAAAACGTAATTTATTTCTTGCATTCTATTCTCATAAACATCTATCGACCTTACATTAATCTTTGTTAACGTCATTGAAAAACGATTGATGGGAATTATTTATCCTCACTTACTCGTTATACTACTTTATGTTTATTGTTTTTTTTTTAATTTCAAGTTAAAGGATAAGTAAAAAGTATTTTGTAATAGGCTTATTTTTTGACTTTCATTATTCTATATTTAATCAGAGTGACAATGTAAGAGGTCTGCAGTTACAGTTAATGTATTATTGTAAATAACATAAATAATTTTATTATAATCATTACTTACTCGTAGTAAATAAAACATTTGCCGCTGGTTATGGGCCTCTTCAAGTTATTGAGAAAATCACCACAGCAGACAGACATACTAGTAATGGATAGTGAACGATATACTCCTAGCCTATAGTATAGAGTAGTATCTAGGAGTCTTAGAGAGATTTATTGATGATCTTTACGCCCAACAAACAATGGTCAATTTGCGAGTTCTTTCATTTCAATGGACGAATAAACCATCAACGTGCTACTACAGAAACGGAAACAGAAACTTTTTTATTCAATGTAGATTATAAATAATACTTATTGAAAGTCACTTTTTTCATTTACCACTGGTTCCGAAAAAAACTTCTGTCCTGGGAAGAACCAGCAAGAAACCCAGCGGGACTATTTTTTTTTAAATAATAGCATACAGTCATGGTTACAATTAACAATACAAGACAAATTAGAAATAGCTTGGTAGCGATCACCCTTCCCAGGGGTTATTATCATCCATAAATTCCTTAATATTATAATAACCTTTTTTATACAAACTTAGATTAAAAAAATACCACCTTTCATATATTTGACATTGCTCTCCATTTTTTGTCAATCTGGTATTAAAGATCTCGTAATGAGAGAGACTGGACATTCGAATTAAATTTCATAAAACACGCGCAAGCTGAGTCAGATCTCATCAAATAACCTGGACAATAAATAAGTAAGGTGTACCGCAGGTGTTCATTTAACAATAAATCAAGTATTTAGGAAAGATCATAATTTTAATAATGTACAAAACGATTTAAATTTCATTCAAATAATAATTGTAATAATGATTTCTTAAATTATTTAATTAATTTTTATTCAATTACTAATTGTAATATTTACATAACTTAAAAATAAGAAAAGATATAAGTTAGGGTTACAATTTAAAGTGATTCTTTCACTATTAGCATTTAAATGATGGCCAAGTCGAAAGAATGAATGAGAAAAGAGTGACAAAGCAAATATATGTTGAAGTAGTGAATGGCAGAGTGAGAAAGAGACGTCCTAGGCGAAAGTTTATCGAACAAATTGGCGATATATTGAAAACGGGCCGAATTAGGCATACCTTTAACCGACGAGCATGTATGCGTAGGTTATATGGATGTAGAATCATGCCAAATGATGTCAGGATCGTGCCAAATGGAAGTCTATAGTCCTTCTGGGTAACAGGCGTGAGTGTTTATGTATTATGTGTGTAGTATTTAAATGTTTAACCTTTTACAGTATGTATCTTTTACTCAGCTTTTTAAATCTGTTACTACTAATATAACATAATTGTAACTTTTCTTAGTATTATTTTCTTTTAAAACACCCAAATATTTTACTTTCCCGAAGATGTGCCATAGGGAGTTGAATCCGAGCTAGGCTTGGCAATGTACGCAATACGAATTCCCCTTTAAATACCTTTCTACAACTCTGTTGCCACAGCTTCCTAATGTTGTAATGTTGTAATCTATAATATTTATGTATTTAGAAATATATAGTATGTTTCAGTTGTTGTACCTACAAGCTCTGTTAGCTTGGGACTAGATGGCATTGTGTGATAGTTGTGAATATTATTATTATTATTATTATATAGGTTATTATATTTAAATATTTTGTGTGTGTATATGATTAAGCCGTGGTAGCTCAGATGGTTAGCGCAAGCTGTAAATATTACAGTATGTAACGCGGGTTCGATCCCCGCCGGCACCACTGAAATTGTTAATTGCAATTTTAAGTGCTGATTTACCACGTGCTCGGCGGTGAAGGAAAACATCGTGAGGAAACCTGCATGTCTGTGGAATAAGAAAAATATTTCGAAGACATGTGAAGTTCGTCAACACGCATTTGGGCAGCGCGGCGGACACTTCCTTGCCCTAAACCCTCTCAGAAATGAGGGGAGGCCTGAGCCCAGCAGTGGGACGTATATAGGCTGTAACTTTACTTTACTTTTACTTTATATATATATATATATATATATATATATATATATTTTTTATATATATATATTACATTTTGTAGATCATGTTGCGTCCTACATGGCAACTTTTACCGATGATACTGCGTCCGACTGACTTGATGCGTGGTATAACGAAGATTAACCAGCCCTCATTTTTGGTCCATAGATGACATTTCATATTTAGAATGTATGGGCAAAAAATTGGCATGGACTCAATTTCATCACTAAAATGTATTTTAGCGTATTTCGTAGTTCAGCCGTTTGCCGCGCGGAAATTGGAGGGCGCTATCCATGAGTGTATATTTTTGAACGTATATTGAGCGTTTAATTTACCGATTTTATTGCGTCCGATTGAATATCGATAATGTTTTTATCAATTCTCCACGACGATGATCTTGCGTCTAGTATTTTACTTAAATTGGGACACAGTGCGAATCCTGCGGGACGTTCGGGGCCCGCGAGTAGGAGGGAGGGAGGGACGTGCGTGCAACGGTCGCATGTTTGTAAACAGATTGATACTGATACTTGTTCAAATTATACTCCACCGAGACAAGATGTGAGTAAAAGTATTAAGTACGTTTCTAGGGTAGGCGGAAAAAAGGACATTGACCTTTGACGATATTATCGGGGTTGGCAATCTTTTTTGTTCAGGTTAATTTTTTTATCCTAAAGAAAGATAAGGGTGCCGAGTGCGAAGTTCTTTACAGGCCCTATGTCTATTATTATATTATAAAGAAATAAGATTATCCTGTACCTAAATGAATTTAAAAGCAAATTAATATTAATTTAAATTTATAATTTTTTAATCATAATCACAATTTTCATTATTACGTTAATAGTAGGTATGTACTTTGATAAGTAGGTAGGTAGGTAGTTGTACAAAACGTAACCACTTCTTGGCAGCCAGGTAAAAAGACGAACTTTTAATGCTAAGCATTCTTAAGCAGCCAACCTTGAAGCATGCATAAAACTTCTCATTATAGATTGTCAGAGACACTTGACAAACTATTCATCTGTATCTATTTCAGAATCAGTTAATGATGATGAAGACGTAGAAGAGTCCGTCGCATTGATTATAACCTAGAGTATCGGCAGTCTTCTTTTTTATATCGGTTTTGGATGGATATATAACGATATTATACGTCACTAGACCACGTTTCTTTTATATATTTATAGATGTTTACAATCACAATTTTTTCGGTTTCCGAAATATGCGACACTTTCCGCTTCTTTCGTGGCGACGAAAAGTCTTTATGAGATTTTTATGTCGATGGATCCGATTTCATACTAGTGATAATATACAAAACGTCACAAAACAATAACAAAAACTTTAATACAAAACGTAATAATACAACTAACAAAACAAACTTAATAAAATTTAAAACAACTACTATTACCGAAAATTTTAAATCTCAAACTATTTACACGCAAGCGCATCCTAAAGCGGAATGAGGAATGAGTTCTGATCCATCCACTTTTTCAAATACGCACGGCGTGAGATCTATCGCAAATCGCGTCGAAACAGGTTTATTATCTCTGAATGACCGCTTCCTTCACCCTACCTCGTACCATGAGACACGCTTAGCGCATAACGATACGTAATCTATAAAGAAATGTATGGAAGCAATAACTGTCGTTTTGTTTCGATGCTAACATAACACTTGAGGTCAATGTACTTTTTTCCGCCTGCAAATGATCCCTTTAGCAAATGACTTGAAAATTCTAAAAGAATAGTTAAATAAAAAATCTTTGGAGGCTTTGGTTCTATACAAATTAAAGAAGGCATCAAAATATTGCAACATACACACAACTATTAGAAACTGTGTATTATAGGGTTTTACTATTGAACAGACGCAAGCCAGGCGAACTTCAAAGAATCACACTGCACAACTATTTACAAAGTGATAATAATGCATCTGATAAGTATGATGAATTTGATCTTCGGAGGCTTACTGCATCTGAAAGGATTCTGGTTAAGAAATTTAAGGGAGTTTTTATTAGAGGCAAACGTGGTCGTGGAGTACCCGTTTTCTTTAATCAAGAAGTTCAAGTGGACATAAAACCATTATTGTCAATAACACACCTGTTTTTTTTCTTCAAAGTCAAATATTTTTTAATTTTTTAATCCATGTTATGAAAACACTATCTATGGCTACAAAGTTCTCGAAAGGCATGCAAGGTTATTTGGAGCAAAAAAAACCAAAAGCAATCTCGTCTACAAGGCTCAGAAAACACTTAGCTACGTTGTCACAAATATTTAGCATGTCTAAAAATGACATGAACAATGAAGTGCACATCAAATCAAAATGATATTTGCAATGCTTTCAATGAATTTTTTAGTCGTAATTTTAGTTTCCCGCATTACATTATCAAAATTTTACACATAAAAATTTCCTAAGCAGTGATGTTATTAGTGATCTATATCTTTCTGTAACAGACATAAAAAAGGCTCTTGATAATCTCGATTGTTCTAAAGGCGCTGGATGTGATGAGATTCCTCCATATTTCTTTGTAAAGTGCGCAGAATTGCTAGCGGCTCCTATAACATTGATGTTTTGCAGAAGGTTATTTTCCTAAAATTTGGAAAGTCGCTAACGTCGTTCCAATCCATAAAAAAGGAACCAAAATAGCCATCGAAAATTACAGACCGATTTCTATTCTTAATGTACTGAGCAAGTTGATGGAGAGGGCTGCACATAAGCATTTATATCCTCTGATTGTTCGTCATATTCCTTCACAACAGCATGGATTCGTTCGAGGTCGCTCAACCAGGACTAATTTATCAATTTTTTTTAATGATGTTCTTCGAGGTATGGATGATGGTTTTCAGATTGATGCCATATATACAGACTTCGAGAAGGCAATTGATCGCGTGGATCACATTATTCTATTGCGTAAACTCCAGGAGCTAGGAATTCATGGAAATCTTCTTAGGTGGATAGAGTCCTATCTACGTAACCGATCTCAAGCTGTTGTAATAGCTGGACATCGCTCTGATTTCGTGGATGTCCTATCTGGAGTCCCTCAAGGGTCCATATTGGGTCCGTTACTGTATGCATCATACTTGTATGATATAGTAGACTGTTTTAAATTTTCCAAATTTCTCATGTATGCGGACGACACTAAAATTTACGCATATATTAAGTCTGATGAAGATGCACACCAACTTCAGAAAGACTTGAACCAGCTTTGTTTCTTCTATCATGATAACCGTATTAGTGTTAATATAACAAAATGTTATCAAATAAGCTTCACTCGTAAAGACACCAAATTGAATATCGATATAAATTAGATAATATACCTTTGGAACGCATGTACCAAACCAAAGATCGTGGTGTTATTTTTGATTCCAGAATGCTTATGTCTAATCATGTCACGACAATGCTTACAAAAGCGTATAAAAATTTAGGATTTGTTCTAAGAGTGTCCCGTCCTATCTCAGATTCTGAATGCATTAAAATTTTGTATTATTCTTACGTAAGAAGTGTTTTGGAGTATTATTGTAATGTCTGGAATCCGCATTATTTGTCTTATATAGAGAATATAGAGCAAATACAATGTAAATTTATTAAGGCGTTAAATTATCGTACTCAACATAAAAAAGCAGTTATAAGGAATCTTGCTATCACCATAACTTATTGCAGTTAAAGGACCGACGTAAACTTCTACAAATTTTGTTTCTACATGACATCTGTAGTAATAAAATTGATAGTCCCGAATTGACATTTCAATTCCTACAATTCAGTGCTCCTTCGAAGCGTACCAGACATACATCCCTATTTCATGTCCCTTTAAGTCGCTATAAATATGCTCAAAATTCTGTCATTAGTCGTACACTTAACTGCTACAACAAAAACTTTTCAACTATTGATATTTTCCACGACAGTAAAGCTTCCATAAAAAAAGAATTTTAAGAAATAGCAAGTAATATAAATTTAAAAAAATAACACGTACAAACATGCCACACCTCTTTAACACACACACTCTCACTCACACACACACACACACACACACACACACACACACACACACACACACACATATAAATATTTACAAAACAAAACACTAGTAGATGTACATATATGCACTGTATTTTGTAAAATGCGTAGTGGCGTAATGACTACTCTTTAAAAATAACCCTGTTAATATTATTTCCACACAGTTGTAGCGATACGTTGAAGATTGTTTTTTTTTATAAAGTAAGAACCTGTAATTGGCAGTAGAAAATGTAAATACTTACTAATTTTATAATGTTACACAATGCTGTTGGTTCTGTTACAATAAATTAAAAAAACAAAAAAAAAACCTGATGCCTGATGCAGTGTACCAAACTGCTAACATATCGAAACTTCTTATTGTTATAGAAGATGGTAAAGCAGATGCTTTCAAAGGAAAGACTCTCTAAGAGATCGATTTAGATATGAATGAAGAGCTAGATGAAGAGGTTCTTGATAACGATCAAATACTCGATTATGATTGTAAGCTAATCGAAACTGTCAACTCTGATTGCATTCAACAAATGCGTAGTCAAAACTATTTATCTCAGGCTGAACCATCCGGTATTCGGACTTCTAAACCATGCGTCACCGAACGGGTAACACAGGTATTAAATACCAAAAATAAAATAAAAACAGAAAAGTGAGAGGATGCGTTCGACGCGCATGTCTCATCTACTAACCTTACTTGGTAGCCGAGAAAATGTATACATAAATATAATATTGTGGTTTAACACTTTTTTAATATATGTAAATATAAACTTAAATACTAATTTAGATAAATAATTATAATTAAAATAATCGTGATTTATTGTATTGGGAGAGGACAGATACGAACAACAGAACGGAGGTATGTTCCCTTAGTAGTTCTCACGGTCACTACTCGAACTACGCCATCCTTCGAAGGATGAACAGACTCAACAATCGCTAATGGCCAAGCAAGGGGCGGTTCATTATCATTTATCACAATTACAACCGTGCCTGGTGGTTCCGACGTCAAAGGTACATTAGTACCTTTGACGTCGGAATTTTTTTCCAAATTACACATTAAAAATAAACAACTACCTAAAAAACATGAATGTGAAATATTAAAATAAAAAAACGGAGATTTGCTGGAAAACAAAGACTGGCTTAAAATTAAAGTTTTTGTGCAAAATATTTACTTTCAAAAATTAACGAATTATTAACAATCTCTTTTATTGTTTTCCAAACGATGTCCGTATAATTTAAGTATCTTCCAAGTTCCTCAATACATACCAATGATCAATAATTTAAATATTGTATAATGTCAGTGATTTAGTTTGCTAATATCCTATATTTAGAATATTATTGTTTTATTTCTATTACTTATTTTTTTCTGAAAATTACAATGATATATCATAAATTAAAAGCGAAGATTATCATTGAGATATAATTAATTTACAATTTAACATTTACTTAAAAGAAAAACATAAGCTTACCTAACAATTTCCTTACCACATACATTTACTACACAAATCATCTGTCCGTGGCATTACCTTACCTAACAACCTCACCTTTATTATGGTGCAATAAAGTTTAAATAAATAAATAGAGTCTGAGTATTTTCCACTGTCTAAATATTTTCTACTAAGGTCAGATCCTTTGTACCCCTAAGGAAATTAATTGAGAATTTTGCTTATCACTATTGAGATTAAAAAACACGAAATAAATATTAACATAAAAATTGTATCTACTGATATATCAGAAACAGTATAATCGCTGATATAGCTGGAAGCCGGTTGACTAGTACGATGAATACAAAATGTAAAAACTGTATACGGAATCACAATCTTTTCCAATATTGATGGATGTAACTTTATCATCGTGATCTTTGTAACATATATAGGGAATTACACAGAATCAGTTTAAGCGTAAGTTTCGATGGAGGTAGGAACATTTATGCAGTGTATAGATGGTATACAGGGATATTCAGGGTGCTGGATAATTTTGGTGGTGAACGGACGTACTAAGTTACCGGGAATTATTTAAAAGTGAATATTAACATATCATGAATTTACACATACATCAATTGAAATTCTACGTCGACTAATGTAATCATACTGATTAAAACTTCGTAAATACACATTAAAAACATTGAAAATCTTGCCGCATACAGTAGACGCGGCCGCCCTGGTAGTCTGTAGAGACGCAAGAAGGCTTCGTCGATTTAAATATATATATGTATATATATATATATATATATATATATATATTTAATGAATATATATATATATATATATATATATATATATATATATATATAGTGTTTGAAATTGGCAGTATGAACGTTGAAAATGAATATTTTATTTTAATTTACATCATGTGTTTGTAACACACATTATACATACATTTTTGCTTCTGGACTCCTCCTCTATATAAACTTTAATTACACCAAATCTCACACTCCTCCGTGAGCACAATATGCTTAAAAAGGGATACATAGATTTTTACTTCTACTAAGCGCAAACCTTTTATAGTGCGGGAGTTTTGAGACCGTGAGTTTTATTTAAGTCTCGTCACTGCCATTTATCAATGTGATACCTACATCACATACATACACTACGTGATGCGCAAGAAGTTCGGCCTGAAAAGTATCAAATCATTTCAAGGCTATAGATATCTGGGGTCAGGTCTAGGGTCATTGAAGACTTTTAATTAGTATTATTTAAAAATATATTTACGAAACATGTTAAACACAATAATTAATGTTGTAACCTCAAATGGGTTAAAATATTAATTATTGTGTTTTACTAATTGAGGCTAGCTTAAAAACTATCCTCCCGAACGGATTCTAGCCATATATTAACCAGGGTCAAAGGAAACAAATTATAAAAAAATCTATTTTAAACTAAATCCTTTCAAAACAACTCTTGTAACTCTTAAAAATAAAAACATAATTATAATTATTTTTCAGATACGAGGATTATTTTTCACGAGATCGTAAAACACTTAAACAACAGCGCCACCTACCTGGTTGTACCCGGTACGCTACACGCATGTAGGTGTTGTCAACACAAAAAATTCATCAAAATCGGTCGAGCTGTTTTTAAGTTTTAGCAAAACTAACGGACAGCAATTGATTTTTATATATAAAGATGTAAACTTTGTAAGCTTAATTGGTATTAGTTTTAAACCGAAACGTCTGAACAGTTTAGGACAAGTTTAGCAGAGAGGTAGATTATGAGCACATTTAGCACGTAAAATAGTCTATGTGTTTTTATATTGCTAAATATGAATGCAGTTGACAGGTAAATATACAGGTTCTTCTGTTCTCTTGTGTCTTGACGCAGACACAAACATTAGTTGCAATGAGAGTATACCTATAGTGTTATGGTAGTATAGACGCGCTCAAAAAAGCATGCTTATAAGCTTGCTTAAAATGAGCATGCTCTGTAGCTGTTCACATTTGCCAGCAATAAGCACGGTTAAAGCATGAGACGTCATATTTGGCACCAGGCTCTCGGCCGAAATGGATGTACAAAAATATAGTGATAGTGCTATCCGTACGTAACTTAATAAAATAATCATATTGCTTGCAACCGAATTGTGTAAGAAGAAAAAAGCAAAGGTTTTCTTCCCCCCAACGCATGTCGCGTTGAAGGGAAGAAACCGAGGGTTTTTTATTTTAAATTGACGCAGCAACTGTCGCGAATCGAGATCCATTCGATAAAATATGCTCATAAGCAATTATGTTCAGTTCGGACGCGCTCGGAGCACGCCCTCCTACTCGCGCCTCAGGTAGCGTGCAAATCAAACGTCGGTTGATTTTTGAGCATGCTCATTACTAGCAATGTTGCGGTACACATGTTTATTACATAATTGTATTAAGCTATATATTCCAAGAATTTCGGTTTCAGAATTACTACCAAGATGTTTATTTATTATTACAAAATGCACTAATTTTACTCGTCTTTAAATATCATAAAACTTTAAAACTCAAGACTCTTTCTCACTTTTTCATATACAGACACACAACACATTTATATATATATATATATATATATATATATATATATATATATATATATATATATATATATGTTATTTGAATATAGTTTAAATAACGTAATATTTTTCGTCAAAGGTCTGGTTTTCCAATTCCAGACAGTTTGCGCTTATTTGACAGATAACAAATACCTTGCTGAATTTTTCAGTCTTTTTATATACGCCGTACGACCGTAACTCGGCCAGCTGAAAAATAAATGTGTTCCACATAGTAAATTATGTATTCCTTTGACGACCAGATGACTAGTTGCTTGACAGATAGTTTTATTCAATGAAAAACTATGTTAAACAAACATTTTATTTGGAGATTGAAAAATCGGTTCTCTATCGCAATGACTTATTTTTCCTCTACTATAATTATTTGCTCTTCAGTTTATTATCTTATATCTCTGCCGGTACCAGTGAAATTGTTAATTGCAATTTTAAGTGCTGATTTACCACGTGCTCGGTGGTGAAGGAAAACTGCGTGATGAAACCAGCATGTCTGAGAAATAAAAAAAAAAGATTTCGGAGACATGTAGAAATTACCCACAGTCATTGGGGCAGCACGGTGGCTCAGCAATGACAGGAGGCCTGTGCTCAGCTGTGGGTCGTATATAAGCTGTAACTTTAACTATAACTTTTAAAGAAAAATATGGTTGTTGATACAATTTCGCCTGCTGACATTTTAAACTTCCTATTTGGTGACTAAGGTGTGTTCGGTTTTCTTGTTTAAAAAAACTAGAATTGGTTTTAAAGGCAAGTGATTACGCTAATCCTTAAAGACAAAACCTTTACTAAAATTACGCCTTTAAAATGCAAGCACTCTTAGGTCGTTTAAAAAATCACTAACAATTTCAAAATTTTAACGAAATTATATATTAAGTTTATAATAAAGTTGGTAAGAATTACTTCGCCTACACCCGCTCAACGAAATAAAAGATGTGTTTTACCTGGTCTGGAAAGTACCTCCCGAGCTCCCACAATTGCGTGTACTATACTCGTCACCACCATAGATATCGCAGTTTTTTCCACTCACAGTCCACCTGATGGTACATGGTTGCTGTGGCCCATAGACATCTACCGTCACCCGTGAGAACTAAGATGGAATGCCTCGTTTCCAGTAAAAAGGGTAACCGGTTTTCTACACTCACTACATGAAACACAGCAGCAATAAGCTACTATTTTATGCTGGTATTCTGTGAGAGCGTGGTCCTTCCCCGGTTGAGCCGAGCCATTCGTGCTACAACTATACTAATAATATAAATGCAGCATAGCTCTACCACGTACAAAAGTTACGGTCATATACATATATGTTAGGGTTGCACTGGTGGCAATATAAAGATAGAAAATCTACCATGACCATCTTTGAAGGGCATGTAAATGATTGGATGTAGATTTTATTATTTTGAAAATCGTAAAATTTTAATCTTTTTTTAAATACCACTCCTTAAAAGTTTGATTGGAAAATAAGTCCTTCAGTTACCATCGCCCTATTTAAGTACATTTTTAATCGTTATAGCGGTCAATCCATGGAACCCTACTACCTCTAGATTGTGTGTGGCCCGACACTCACTTGGCCAGCTTTTACTAGTATCTTTCTCTGCAGTAACTTTAGTTTTCTAACTTTAATCTTCTAACTTCAAAATTTTAATACAAATTTTAAAATTTTCTTTAAATTTCGAAAAGAATTGGTTGAAGATTTTAAGCTGGCTAACACTATGGGATATAATATATATTATATCTCGAAATATAAATTATATCCCACGATTGCCCTTCACACTGTGAGATATGTATATCTTTTAACCAGTGTGCGTTCGTCATTGGACGATCTGAGGACGAAGCTGAGGCGCGGAAGGTTGTGCGGGGTTAAAGTTAAAGTTAAAGTTACAGTCTATATACGTCCCACTGCTGGGCACAGGCCTCCCCTCATTTCTGAGAGGGTTTTGGGGCAAGGAAGTGTCTGCCCCAATGCGTGTTGGCGAACTTCACATGTCTTCGAAAAATTTTGCGTTTGCGGCGGGGTACAGGAGGTGAAATATAATATAAAAATATCGCTCGGTCGATCGAAAAAATATTTATTGTTTGGGATGTAATTTATATTATATCTCAGTGGAAAAGGTTCCATTTAAAAGTACGGTAGGCGATATTAATTTATATCTCGAGATGTAATATAAATTATATTATATGCCATAGTGGAAAGTCGGCTTTACGTTTTTAAATCTACTTATATAAGTTAATTACGTTTGTGGAATTCCTTCTTTGCAAAATTAAAATAAGGTATTTAAACAGTGACTTATAATTTGAATTTAAATTTTCATCGATTCATGAATATGTAAAGTTTAGTTTTTCACAGCTGAACATATAGGTTATCATGAAAAAGGCTTTTATAAGTTGTGTAGGTAAGATTAAGAGTAATATAAGGGATAGGGTAGGAGCTGAACATAGAAAACGGTTATTACATAATATTTTATTGCATAAACTGTTGTGAGAAACGGTTGGAAAAGGTTATGGTAGAATACCCCTGAGTGCAGCGCTAATGGATAAGTTGCGAACTTATTACTATATAACCTAACCTACACGGCTTCCTGCTGAGTGCAGGTTTCCTC
Organism: Parnassius apollo; assembly: GCA_907164705.1. Taxonomy (NCBI): domain Eukaryota; kingdom Metazoa; phylum Arthropoda; class Insecta; order Lepidoptera; family Papilionidae; genus Parnassius; species Parnassius apollo. The sequence continues at coordinate 2,630,854 of CAJQZP010001486.1, read as the reverse complement.
TTACTATTGAAAAAAGCTTTAGGGCAAGGAAGAGTCTGCCGCGCTGCTCTAATGCATGCTGGCAGATTGAAATGCATGTTAGATCATATGAATTGATAATAATAAAAAGCTGAAAGAGAGTTAACTGGCATGAGTACGTTAAAACCCTAAGAAAGTCGAGACAATAAATATAAGTAAATTAAACGCCAACGGATTGTTCATTCTTGTGATTTATTTCAATGTACGGCATTCCCGTAACAAGAAGCAGCCTTCACATTTCCCACCGCTATCTCATTTCTGACATACTTTTTGACTGACTTGTCGTCGAAATACATTTACTTTCTCAGACGTATATGTTTTCTCTCGATATTTTCTTTCGCCATTAGCACGTGGCGAAAATTGCAAATAACAATTTCTTATCATGGTTCTACGTGAATATTTATAATATAATTATGTTACAGTCAAAACTAATAACCTTTTGACTGCAAAATCAGGCAAAAGTAGTAGTTTTGACTAAGGACTTCGTCAATAAATACTGTCCAAATATTGTGTAATAGTGATTTTGACCGAATTATATTGGTTAAAAGTATTTTGAACCTTGGAGTTGTTAATCAAATTTTCTTTTGACTGGTATTTATGTTTTTTATATACTCTGATGCGAGTACTTACTCGTATATTTGCGTCTAATATACATTACACCAATCATGCAATATCAGTGAAAGTAGGTTACGGTGCGGCTTGGGAGGCCGTTTGGCCACCCTAAAGCCGTGTACATTATAATTTTATGATTATAAATAAACCATAAATAAATTAAAATATTATATTGAAATAATCGAACTAAACCTTTTATCCAAACCACTTCAAATCAGGTAAAAATGTTTTTGACCGAAACCCTTAGTCAAAAACAGTTTTAACTTTTTACTGATCTATATATTTTCTTTATATATATCATATCGGTTACGAGTTTTAACTGCAATAATTATATTAGAAAATGGTAGAATATTTATACACTAATGTGAAGCAAGAATGTGACAAACAGTTCACAGCATTCACCATCCCCCTGATGGCGAATGCTGTGCACCGTGGAGGTTTATATTAGACTTGCAACGAACAGTATATTCGGCCTCATGCCGAATACCGAGTAGCCGAATATTAAGCTGAAGTATTCGGCCGGGAAGGAAGTACTGCTTTTTATTCAGAGCGTCTACTTTCGGAAGCTGGGAGTGTCTACGAGAAGAATATTAGTAAACTACTGCCAGAAAATTAAGAAAAATGGTCTTTCTGCACCATAATCTTCCACTTTAATTACGATAATTCAAGTGAATTTACATTAATCTGATAGTTTTTTTATTATTATTTTTTATAATACAGAAGTTCATTATAAACTTGTGACCACTTTAATGGTTATAATAAAAATACATCATTATAAAATAAATCAATATTTTTAATTTATCTATTATCTGGCTACAATAAAACATCTTACTCAATTATTATTCGGCCGAATATTATCCAGATATTCGGTATTCGGCCGAATAGGAAAAAAGTAGCCAAATAAGCCGAATATCGAATAATAGCCTAATATTCTTTGCAGGTCTAGTTTATATCTATTCATAATTAATATTCATAATGCAAATGTGTTGTAAGCCAGCATTCGTACCAGCACTATGCTAATTGTTAGCGTCACAAACCTAGAATAGGCATTAAATCATTGATTATGTAGGAAAGCTAATCCTGAACCTTAAGACCAAAAACATTTAAGTAGTAGTAGTAATAAACCGGACATCAGCAACAAAATTGTCGTCTGTAACTTTTGTCCTATAGGATATATCTCCGATTTTTGTCATTTAATCTAAATGACATCGTCAAAAGGTCAAGACGCAATCGCTTCGTAAATTTAAAAATTATTTTTAAAGAAAATATGCCCGGTTGTGTAAGAAATTGTAAGTCAAGATATGGAGCAAAAAATGAACGTGATTTCGGTTTATTATCGTAAGTATAATGTATTTTTTTTACATTATTTTGTCATAAGCGCCCTCTGTTATCTAGTAATGTCACTATTTATTTCCAAATGTGTTAGTGATTATCTATAAAAAAATACAGGATGCCGATTTAATCATCTACAATATTTAAGGAGGTGAAACAGTCAACGATACTGTATATATACTAACAAAGATGAGAAGCATATACCATCTATGCTAAGTAGCTTACTTTATGTGGAGAAAGGGTAGGAAAATGTTTGTTTACGCATGCTAATGAGATTTTTCTGTGTTGTAAAGGCCGCACTGTCATAGTCATATGATTTGATGATTTGTACTGCAAAATCACATCCGTGGCAACTCGCTTCTCGTGAGCGTTAAGCGTTGGTTAAATTGCGAAAAATATTCAATCAAAGATTTTTAAATGTATTTATGCCTATTTACTGATGAAATGTTAAACCATCACTTTTTTGATGTTCTCGAGTGTATAGAATAGTAGTAGTTATTTATAATATCATTTGCAACCACCTATATGGCTCAAGATGCACATGGGTGTGTCCAAAGAAAAAATAATTAAACTAAATAATATGTGCCTGTGTGTCAAGAAGTCGATTTAAGTTGAAGTGAGTATGGTTTTGGCACCTTTGGAAACCTTATAATATACGAAGTGTTCTGGCTTTTTCTTTGTTTTGGTCAGATGGTGTGAAATGAAAACTCTTTGGGACAATATTACTTCACATATACATGTTGTTTATTCTGAGATTATATCTAAATATTTTGATATTAATAATAATAATTTATTTTTATTACATATAACAATATTTGACAATTATTAGAAACTCACAGCTTGTAAGTAACAACTGCAAATTATTATTTACCGCGTTGCGTATGTTATCACGTATGCATTAATTAATTAGGATAGGATTTTGAGTATTTCAAAATTTTGTGAGGTTGTAATAAGGTGTCATAATTGTATTGTAAAAAATTATTAAATGATATTTTTAACTTGAAAATTTGTACAATTTAAAATTGTACAAAATAAAGTGTGAGGGTATGTTTGCTTGAAAAAAAAAATGACTTTCTAACTTGCATGGTTGAACATATACTTAAAACGAAATTGTGGTAGTTATGGATGATACATATTTTCGAACTTTGCAAAATTTGCTCCTATTCACTCCAAAATGTGGATCAATAAAAATTTGTGTTTAGGCTTGAGATTAAAAACTAGGAAGGACGTGATTCCGTATTTTTGAAAATTATACCCCTAAGGTAGAAAACTTAAAGATGAAATATTGTTTAAAATTCTGCTATGATTTAATCAAATCTTTGACAACACTATTATAATCTTTCGCTTACGAACTTAAGGGTTATTTGTAAACCATTCCTAACGGCAAAATAGGGGATGACAGTTATTAAAACATTGTAAACTATTTTGGTGCGGTTTCCAAACAGCCTTCCAAGTGTTCGCCACATTATGGTAAATCCTACCTACAAGATAAGATAACCAGTCCAGTCCATGCCCAGTAATGGGTTGTTTAGGAGCCGGCGAGGATGAGGATATTATAATAAATATTCTCAGACTTCAAAATATCAAGGCGATTTTAAGTTCGCTTATACCAGATTTTTCAGTAATTGAATCATTAAAAAGAGTTCAGACGATTTAAATTGTTCAACTTCTAACCATTCCATTCTACGTAGATTGGGCTGTCAAAAGTTAACGGACGAGAGAGATTATTTTCAGGAAATCTCTGTTATACTACGGAACTCTTATAATTTAGTTCTCAGTTTTAAGATCAATAAATACATACTCTTTTGGAGAGTCGAGATATTTCATACGTTAACCGCTTGCTGTAAATTTTACGGTGTCCAAGCCTGGGTTTAAATCCCGTCGGTATGAATAAATTCGTTAGTTGCAATTTTAAGCGGTGATTTATCTATAGTGCGATAGTGAGGGAAACATCGTGAGAAAAGCTGCATGTCGAAGAAATAAAATATGTCAAAGACCCGTGAATTCCGCCAACAAACATAAAATTGCAGCAACGCAGCGGAGTAATTGCTCCATATCCCACTCGGAAATGAGTTATTTATGGATCCCGGTATATTAAGCTTAGTTAATGTATATCTTAATATATATAAATTACGTGTCACGTTGTTTGTCCGCGATGGACTCCTAAACTACTTAACCGATTTAAATCAAATTTGCACACCGTGTGCAGTTTGGTCCAACTTGAGAGATAGGACAGTTTTTTTTACCCATGAGTGACCCACAATTTTTTTGCGAATTTAAGGATTTTTAATAGGACATGACAAAGGGTCGTCGAAAAGCGCAGAACAACGTCTACCCGGCAAACTAGTATATATATATATTAAGTGTCACGTTGTTTGTCCGCGATGGACTCCTAAGCTACTAAACCGATTTTAATCAAATTTACACACCGTGTGCAGCTTGGTCCATCTTGAGAGATAGGATAGTTTTTTTTGCCCATGAGTGACCCACAATTTTTTTTTGCGATTTTAATAATTTTTAATAAGACATGACAAATTGTCATCGAAAATGGCAGAACAACGTCTGCCTGGCAAGCTATGTATATATAAAAGATCTTTAATAACTTTGTGTTTACTTTGCAATTTAATTTTTAGGTCCATTTTGAAAAAAAAATCACTAGAGCAATCGGATGTCGTGTAGTTGAAGAATTCTGTTCCCTTGTAAAGAACTTAGAACAAATAAGAGAACATCAATCTCTTCTACTTGTATCAGGTTCACATCAGATGATGCCTAATTACCCTTTACCCCGCTCCAACAGACGTCATAGATGTGTAAGGCATTAACTTTGAGAGTATCCTCTCGCCACCCGCCTGGTGATCGCCGATAAAGCCGAAACATAATTCAGCCAACAGAAAGGGTAAATGTAACTGATGTAGAATATTTATTTATTCTTTAGTGTAATCACCTAAGGTGATTAGATAACTGTGGCATTCTCTGCCAGTCGCCCTAGGAGAATAAGAAAAGTTTTGGTAAATACAGATTAAAGAAAAGAAATGGAAAACTAATAAACGGGTATAAATAACATATACACACATAAATATATTTAGTTGTAAATGTATACATACATCCATAATTAAATAATTAATACATATATAGGCACATACATAATATACATGCATATTTAATATATGCATGGTAACACTTACGTGAACTGAAAATGAAACTTAAGTAATTATGCAGAAGGTGCTCCAACTTATTTTGAATATTTTCATTATCAATGATAGGTAGAATAAGTGAGTGCGCAAGCATAAGTTTGGCTTTATTTGGTTAAAGTTATTATGACGATAGATATAAGGAGTGCAAGGTGGCAACTACTTTTCGGCTTAATTTGGTAATTTGTGATTTCCACGTCATACTAATATATAAAACAATATAGGAGAGAATATGCCGCCTTTATTACTAGTGTCAATCCAAGCAGAGACTGATGTTCTAAGCAGACTCGCTTTTGGCGTCTGCGAACATAAAGTGATAAACAAGTTGCCCTTGTTCATTTAAATGTAGGAAATTTACAAATATATTTACTTCATTAAGTTATAATATACAACACCAGACAGTAAGACAGTCGCCGTCTCAAAACACAACAGTCCTACAAAAACTTGGGACCTATAAGTCCTATACAAGCATGGAATATACTATATAAATAATATCATATAATAAATCTGTTATACGAGTCTTCGCTCACCACGTCGCAGTCTCAGCACAATAAGTAAGGCCAGTGCCTTGCTTGCCTGCCATGTCTAGTCCTATGTCTAAACAACACTATATTGTTCCCAATCTCTACTCAAATCTAGTATAACAATGCATTTACGTGTTTGAGACCTTCTACTTGATTGCTTTTTCAGAAGCTCTATGAATAAGCAATTACGTGTAAGTTTCATAAGCAATACTAGACTTCAATGTTGTAAATTTACACTTTAGATACATTCTATATAATTGCTTTTGTTTCATAGATCTTATTTTTATAAGTTTATAGTATGGGATTTTTAAATCATACACAGTCTTAGGGTAGGGCTACTTCTTTACCCATATACATATGACTGCAGGTATGGTTCTCCGGTGGTACCTTCGTGCCTCTTTATAGAAAAGAGATAGGTGTTTTAAAATAATGATGTTCCGTCATAAACTACTTTTAGCAATAAATTTATATTATATTTAGTTTATTTGATTATATAATATTATATTTTTGAAGTTTAATATTCTTAATCATTTCAAATTATTAAACTTCAAAATAGGTTGCAAAGAATCCTCTCACCTTAAGAATTTAAATAATGCAGTCCTTTGGATTTAGCTTATATGACGTTTTAAGTGTAGTATAGTAGCTTAAAGCCCAACTATACAATTAAAGCAATTTTATTAAATTCAACGCTTACTCATATAGATATACTGTATATTCAAGAAACAAAAAGCATAATTTACTAAAAATTTTTGAATTGTCTCATTTATCTGTTTTAAACTCATCCCCCGCACTGATTTATTGTACAGAAACATTCGCGTTTCAAATCACGAATAAATTGTAGTGTTTATTTTTTGTTTTAAATGTAAATTTAAATGAAAAATTACGAGAATATGAAATAAGTCTTTACGTTATTTAATAAAACTATACTATAGTAGTTTTGACAGGAGTCTAGGAAACCGCTATAATCCTGTATAAAGACTGCAAAACGCAAACCCATTACTGAGCTTACTATGGAATAAATTTTATGCTAAATTAACTCCGTATAATATTAAATATATGTAATAAATTTGGGTGTTTTAAGAAGAAGCTGTATTTAATTTATTATTGTTTTCTGCAAAAAATAAAAAGCGTACTAATTATAACATTACGAGTAGAATTTATAAACTTTGTTTTGTAGAAATTATAACCGTTGTGAGTGATTATTTTTTATAGTATAAGAGTGACAAACAAGCACACAGTCCACCTGATGGTAAGGGGATGCTGTGGCATAGACATCTACATCTATCCTCGATAAACATTAAATATCAAAATGCAAATGCGTTGTCGCCCGTGAAGATGAAATGCCTCCAGTTCCCAGTAAAAAAGTTTCTCCGGATCTCTACACTTACCATACGAAACACAGTAGTATTAAGCTGCTATTTTCTGCTGGTATTCTGTGAGAGCATAGTCCTTCCCCGGTCGAGCCGACCCATTCGTGCTACAACCATAATATAGCTGCAGTGTATAATAATCGTATAAATTAAATCATCGTATAAAGTACAGACAGAGACAGTAATATTCTCTTGAAAATGATTGATTGAGCAATTAAATGCGTAACAAATTAGAATACTATTGCATTGTATATCGCCTTTGGAGGTAAATTGGATTAGCATTTCAAGGTTATTTATGTTTATTGCATGTAAATGCACGTCCAATTCGTCATCGTTCTTAAAGACGTTCATGTTTCGGAGATGGGGGGGGGGGAGTAATTTTCCCAAGTGTGCCACAAGTATAGACAAAGTTTTCAGACTGGAGACGATCCATCAAACTGTTGTATTGATGAACACCATATCAAAGAGATCATAATTATAATAATAATATTTATATAATATTTGGTTGCCGCCCTGTGAAGGATTTGAGGGCGCGGGTTCGATTCCACCACAAATAACTACTATTTGTTTGGTTTTAGAATATATTTTTCTTGGTTTGGATATTTATGATACATGTACAATTTATACATGTAAAACTCCTCCATCTTCTCTTTCCTCAATAAATTTGTCGTGTACGTGGCGTATTCCTATTAATCGCAACCAATTTCATCGCATGGGTGTCTTAAGAGTCAGATAACGGTTATGCCAAAAAGATTTCGTGGCTTCCGATATATGGTGGTATAAACAAATACCAGACTAGCAACGGGAAGCAGCGTTGAAAGTGCAAGAAATTAGATACTGCGATTGTCCATACGAATGACGAGTACGACGATTAAGGCAAGTACTTCCTACAACGGTAGATGCCTGTATTCAATAGTGAACTGTTACTTTTACGGGTTGATAATGACAAAAAAGAAGAATATACAGAAGGTCTAATGTTTATTTGGCTATAACGTGGTAGAAAAATAATAAAAGTTCCCTTTTATTTTTTAAAATATGAAATAAATCATATGACAGGATACATTCTTACTATAAAAGTGTGATAAAACCTTTTAGAAAACTTAAAATATTAAGATAAAAACTGAAAATTAGAGCAATTGAACAATTATATAGCGATAAAAGAAAATACGGTTATCAAATGTATCCCTCCTTTCTTTTAGGTGCTTACAATTTAAATCAAATTGTTATCATTTATACCATTATGTAAACAAAGGCTCTGGAAATGTATTGTTCTTCATTTATATTTCTCTACTTCTTGAATATTCAGTTATACAGTGCTTTATTGAGTGACGTGAAAATGTTCGACAAGAAAGACAATTTCCACAATGTACAAATACATGTAAGTCTTCTACAGCGTAATATTTTTGTTTTTGTTTGCTTAAGTTAGCCAACTTTTTAGTTGACGACGCCAAAATGTCTGATGAATTTGTGTATGTTGGAAATAGACCAATTTAACTCGTGTGTATAGTGGCAAATAAACATCTTTGTAAGTTATCAGTAAGATAATTGCAAAACATATTGATTTCTTATATTTAAGCGAATACTACATATTAACGAATAAATCCCGATATAACGTCTGGAAAGTTTCGATTCTTCTCGCGACCATGGGTGTGTGTAGCAAAGCACTCGATACGTCAGCTCTTAAATATTTAAAAAGTGGTCAGAATTAAATTAAAATACGCAAAATGATTGTTATTAAAAACAAGAAAATAATTTTAATAAATATTTTAAAACTCTTATTTGGTACGATTTATTAATAATCGATTCTTTTGTAGCCAATGCAAAGAGCGATTTTTTTTCGAAAGACAATCGAAATCCCCATGTTACCCTATAAACCAATACTGTCCTTAAATATTTAAAAAGTATCTTGTTCTGTCTTTTATAGTCGTCGAGTCTTCTTTTCTTTTCCGAACCCTCAAAAACTTTTTTCAAAAAAGTTACACGATTATTAATTAAATATCTCCGCGAATATTCTACTCTAACTCTCAGTCTACAAAGTGTTGGAATGGTAGCATCCAGCATCTGCCCTCACGGTTAGGGATGAAAGGATACTTTTACTTGATACAGTATAGGTCGTAAAATATCGATACTTACTTAGTATCGTTTGAAAAGTAACGATACTTACAAATATCGATCGAATTTATTTGTAAAATTTAGAATAAACAAAATAAAAACAGTAACAATAATTGATTAAGGATATAATTTCGATATGAATACATAAGTCATAAAAAGAATCCTATGAAAAAATTGTGTTTTAGTGGTGCTCCCTAAAAATATTAGTTATTGGCAGACAGTTTTTTGTCTCGGGTATAGACTAACAAGCTTGCCAACTACACATAACTAACAAAATTAGGACTAAGCTGCGTTCAAAACCTTTCAATATATGATACACAAAAATATTTTTTATTTGCATAGAAGAGTGTGTATACAATATGTAACGTAATAAACGCGCACCCTCAGACACCCCAATTAATATATTATGTTATAATCATAATACATACACTGAATTTTTAGTTAAACATTTTTGTGCACTGATTATTTATCAAATTATTTATACTAATTCCGGAAGAATGTTGTGGTCACAGTACAAATCCAGGAACGCAAAGACTTTAACGTGCTTGAAATAAAGTTCATTTTTCTTTATTTTTATTGAATGACAGAATTAGTAATAATACAAATAAAACTGCACTCTTAAAACTCTTATTGCCTTAAGTTACGGTCCATTTCAGTTTGATTTGACTGTACAGTTTTTGTGTGACTGTAATTTACGTAGTTATAATTATTTTTGGGATAAAAATACCTATATTCAATTTTCTCAATTAGATTACCTATATTCAAAATGATAGGAATCGATTCAGTAAACGATTCTGAACAAACTACTTTCTCAAAGTGCGTTAATTATGTTACGTGTTTTATATGTTAAAATAAAATCGTGACATAGGCATACCGATACAAATACTTTGGGCCGATACCTACAGGATACTTAATTAAAAAGTATCGACACAAAAAGTACTTGGTATCAAAAGAAATGTATTGAGTAAGTACTTGAATTGACTCGTATCGTTCCATCCCTACTTACGGTAATTAAAAAGTTATTAAAGTACATGCTGACTATATTTTAGATAAAAGCAATAAAAGATTAAAAAGTTGCACTAAGTGATTCATTTCTTTTTTCCTTGTTATAGGTTTGTATTAAAAGTTTGCTCGGACCTGAGACATAACTCCAGCTTACAACTGACAAGTTCAACATAATAATAAGGTTTGTCAATTCCTTTGTGACCTCCTGCCCGAATAAGAATTTAGAATCAACGGCTTCTTGGATTTTAAAGTTCGCAGTGTCAGATTCACCTTATTCTCTTGATTTTCTTGCTTTATTATATTATGGTATTAATATTATTACCACAATTATTAATTGCTCCCTTGATAAAACGTAACGATGAAACATAAAATAGCAGCTTAAGGCTGCTATGTTTCGTATGGTGAGTGTAAAGAACCGGAAACCCTTTTTATTGGAAGAGGCATTCCATTTTCGCCCTCACGGGTGACTAGGCATCTGCATTTGGATTCTTAATCGTGGATAGATGTAGATGTCTATAGGCCACAACAACCACTTACCATCAGGTGGACTGTGTACTAGTTTGTCACCCTATCCTAAAAAAAAAACAATCCATCAACAAGAATATAATCTCACATCGATTGTCTCATATAGACATATGGGGGATATTTGCCATAGTTGGCATACTTGGCAGGCGGGTCGGCAACTGCAGTTATTTGAGATTTTGTGTTGCTATCAGGAGGATGCTTCTGCCCATCACCTGTTATAGTTTCCTCTGTTACCTCTCCACCCATGGAAAGATATGGAGGAGTTGATACTCTAACACAGCTCTACATGTATTTATAGTCATAGTCATTTTCTTTATATAAATTTTTTTTTGGTCTTCTCTTTATTCAATATGTTAGCCTTAAAAATAATCATCTTCGAGAAATTATTACGTAAACATATCTCTCGATGTTTTCGCCTCTTTGTTGATTGAATTTTATTTATTTACTTGATGTGTTCGTAACTTCGTTTAGAATAAATTGATGAATAAATTGTTCGTTTACGTAGAATAAATTGGCAATTTACTCAGTTTGAAGTTCTAATACTTTGGTTTTAAAATAGGTATTATACATCATACTTATAAAGGGTAATTTTCTCACAAGAAAGGACAAGTATGAGAAAGATTTGTGCCCTGTTTCATACATACATACATTCGTAAGAACGCATCTACTTTTATCAAAAAAATTATGTTAACACGAAATTTCCTAAATTTCACCTAGATATACCGAATATTGCTGTTACGAAAAGGTAAGTCAGATTAATAGGGAAGCTTAACTTTGAAGTAAGAAAAATGTTCTTCATAAGAACCAATTTCAAAAAGATAAAATAAAAATTGACACATAATAGCTTCTGAAGTGGGAATTTTTATTCTTTGTTAATCTCCCTGGTTTGGCACCGACTTTAGAAGCTATTTTTGTCGCATGAAATCATATCTAACAATCATATTGAACATATAAATGATATAAAAAGCACATTTTCAGAAAGATAAATGATTGCGAAACTTTTTTTAATCGATTAATTGCTATTTTTACATTCAAAAGTGGTTTTAGTGACTTATGGTGTAGCTTTAACAAGTGGAGTGGACATGGAGGGGTAAACACAATAACTTTTGAAAATATCAATTGTTTAACTCAATCTATCTTTTTCTCTCATTCATGTGGGAAGCCATGGAATGTAAATGGCTGTTTAATTTTGTTTTGTTTAGTTATAATTAACTTTCTTCGGCTGAGAATTTCCGAACTTTTTATGTGTATAGAAATGTGATTATAGAAATAAAGTTGATGAGAAAAAAATATTAACGAGTAAGGTAAAAAAGACTAGTTTTTACAATAATGCCTGAATACAAATACCTAAAAATTAAAGTAATATTAAAATTGATATCCGATCGTTTTAAGATAATTATGTTAAAAGTTTTTTCAATTAACAATAATAAAAAAAAATAATCTCAATAATAATAACAGTAAATTTAAAAAAAATATTTCCTATTGATTGGGAATTTATTTCTACTTTTTTTACGTTTTCAAGCTTATTTTTATTGAAGTTTGACATAAAGTTATCAATAAATTAGAAGTAATAGTAATAAGGTTATTTGTGAAAACTTGTGAGTATTTAAAATACTTTTGAAAATTTACGTATAACATGAGTACTTTAGGCATGCATATTTGAATTTACCAAAAGTTTTCTTTATTTTAATTACAACACTATTGAATTATTATGAACTGAATCTATTGTGACACAAAGAAGGCTAGTAAATAGAGAAGAAAATTTACCACGGTGTATATGGGCAACACTTACACAAAGAGAAATTCATCATCATCATTACAGCCTTTCACAAGTCCACTGCTGTACATATGCCTCCCCCAAGTCTTCATTAACTTTAATTCTCTCAGTGGCTTTAAGCCTAGTTCATAAAATTTATACCAATAATGTAATCACTTTGTACATCTAAAACAAAGCACCCATAGGATAATATGAACTAGTGGATTTTCTAACGCGGCCACTACAAGGCTAATTAATAGTTTATCTGTATGCGTAATAGAAGACACAATAGTTAAACAATAGAAACGTAAGTTAATTACTCATCGGACAGGGAAAATTATCTCAAGGATTTTAAAAATTTAATTAGTCGGCAAGAGGAATTTGGATTTATTAGCAAAATGCAACTTTTATCCGCATTCTAACAAATAGCTATGTGCAGCACTATTTATAACAAAATATCTTTTCACGCCGGTCTAAAGTAGTTAGAAAAAAAAATATTTATTTGACTTTTTAAATTGTAGATACTAAACATTTTAGTGAAATGTTAAGTAACTGAATTAATTAATTTAATTTATATACTTAATATAATATTAAAAAAAATATATTTATATGAATGACCTGTAATTAATAAAAAGAAAAGATTAGTATCTTAGAAGTTGTAATTCGCTTTTTAAGCACATAGCGTTATAATAAATTTAAATTTAAAAGACCCCTGAGTATTCTGCCTAGTCTTAATACGCTGACGTAGAGAACTCGCAGTCTGGGCTACTTAATTGGAAGGGTATCTATTTTTTATTAAGGGCTCTTGAGTTAAAAGGCTTTTAGGGTTTTAAGACAATTCAACAACAAAAAAAAGATATTCATTCAGAATAAACTTTTATATAGATAAATATATAATATACCTAGTTATATAAAAGTTTATTTAATACTAAGCGAATTTTGCCAGTGATAAATGTTGAATAAATATGACGACGAATATAGAATTTCTGACGTTATGAACGAAAAAATTTTAATTAAGAAAGCGTTTGTGCTAACACGATTTAACGCAATGAAACAGTTTATTAATCCGATTTTGAAGTGCTTTCAATAATCTGACTCTTAATAATCTATGTTAACATTGTTGCGTTCATAATTAAAAAAGAAAAAATTATATCAAAAAACAAAATATTGCACTAGCTATAGCATGATTTTTTGGTCCGTGACGAAAAACCTATTCTAGTCATATAGTCAAGTGGTCGTGCTTCACGTTGCTAAAATCGGAAAAAGGATTATAAGGATTATAAGTTTTACAGAGGATACCCTTCGCTAGGAGTTATAGGTTGTTTTGCTATATCAATCAAGAGAAACACATCGGCTTGCAACATGCCAAATTTGTGGACCCTATCAAGGAGTAAAGTTGTATAGAAGGGACACCTCAGAACCACAGATAAGAGTGCTTAGAACAATTTTTTAAAATTTTATTTATACGAATTATACAACTAAAATTCTAAAGAATTTATTAGAAATTAGTCTCGATACTAAATTGCTTCTATAAATTAAGAGAATTTGCTTATAAATGACTAATATGCGTCGCTTTTACTTCAGTCTATTTTTTTCGGCGCGCGAGTCAAGAGACCACCAAAAGAAAGTTTTTTGTTAGTTTTATTTTTAATTAAAAATTAAAAGGTAAGTTATTACACTGATTTTTGAAGCATATTTTGTCCAGTAATATTTTTTATTCAATTTAAAAAATTAGCATTATTTGATGCATGAAATGAAGTAGTTAAAAGTTACTGAAAATGAAATATAAAATGTGAATTATCACAATAAATTATGTAAAACACAATTTATGTATATTATACAAGGTACCACACTTCCGCGAAAATTGAGTAAAAAAAGTTCTAAATTTTTTTCCTTTCACTTTTTTTATCACTATTGCAACATAGACCTCCACCATATATTGCCTCATAGGGGGTATATTTGCCACAGTGTTGTTTCATTTTGTCTTGATTAGGAAGATTCTGCTGCCTATCTCCTGATTTACTTCCCCATGTCGCATCTAAACATTAGTGTTAAATAACATAACTTTGAAAAAGTCACCGTGATCATCACAAAAGTCATGGTGAGTGACTACGTTTCAAAATAACATTGTTCCTTCGCACCGCCACCGTACTATTATAAATCAATAAAATGCATATAGTTATATAAAGTCACGTTATAAGTCGTTTTAATGTTCCAAGTAGGTATCAAACGTCATCAACGTGACAAAGTCACGATGATTTTTCACTGTGACTTTTTTGTAACCCGAACCACGGTCACGCTGTTAGCAAAATAACGTTTTTGTCCATGTCTAATGAGTAATCGAAGTGACGAAGTCACAGTGGTTTTTTTGTTATTTTTATAGAACGGGAACGACAGTCACCCTTATTAAAAAAAAACTCATTTTCCCAAGTCTAGTCGCCTCTTACGTCACCCACGGGTTGATATGGCTGTTATATACCGCCACTAAACGTAATTGATAATTTCTCAAAATATTTTATTTATTGACAACGTCTTACAGTCGTCATTTCTCTAGCGCCCACTTGACATTCATACAAATATTTCGATATTTTAACTGTTGATATTTTTTTGAATAAGAACTTAGTGAAATTAATTAGCAAAATTACTATTAGTAATATTTAGCTTCATAAAATTATTGTCCTTTGCCTGACCATAGTCTGATTAATTTGGTCCAATAAAATGTTGAGACATCATACAGGATATGGACATAATTATATGCAGTCAGACGAAATTCAATTGTGCAGCATACAATTGCGATGAAAATTGTAATTTGTTCAATTAGTAACTTATTTTATGTTCGGTAGCTTAGCATTGAGTTGCATCGAGAACTGTATTTAAATAGTCTCCAAATTATTGTTCCGGGTCTGGATATTTGCCTTAGTGCAATTTATGTAAGCATAATATATAAATTTTTTATTTAATATACTTTATTGGTTAGTTCTTTTTTAACGGCAGGTTAGTTACAGCATTGTATTGTTTAATAGAACTGTCAAGATGTAATAATTTTGTGATAAAAAGAAGATATATTTAAGCTAACATTTGCGGCACTCTGAACTAGATATCTCTTAATTGTACTAAGCGCTTTAAAAACGTGATAAGGTTTTTCCTTTGACTAAAACTTTTACAAAGTACGTTTTCTATTTGTTTCAAAAATACTGCAATTATTTTAGAAGAAGAAAAATTTATCACATAAAAGATATATCGAATTGTCATTCGTTATTTGTGAAAAAGAAACGACCGGAGTTTCCGACTCAACCTCAATAAGAGCCAGTTCAAAGCATTGTGTACAGGGAAAAATTGTGTGTCAGCCTCTGTACCCTCTCATAAAATTTAGTTTCTATTGTCGTCCAAGTGATAATACGAAAAATGTGACTGTTTTATGCAATTACGAATTTTACAGTCTGTATACGCGATTTTGTCTCCTAAAAATCTTTGTTCTTTAGTACAATATAAATATAATATAATTGCAGGTTTGGTTAAGCACTCTTAAGACACCTAACAAATGTTATTTCATAATTTCAAAACGTAAAGATTTCCTGGCCTTTATTTGCAAATTCGTGCTGCAAATATATATATATATATATATATATATTTTTAAGTATATTTCTATATAATATTGCTACGATCGCTATCCGAGTACAGAACCAGAGTTCGAAACCTATCCAACTGCAGAGAGGTGTAAGACAGGGTGACGTTATATCCCCGAAACTCTTCTTCACCGCTGCATTGGAAGACGTTTTCAAGCTACTTCACTGGAAAGGATACGGTATTAACATCAATGGCGAGTACATCACTCACCTTCGATTTGCCGACGATATAGTCCTTATGGCAGAATCGCTGGAGAACCTTAGCACTATGCTCGATGATCTCAGTGGTGTCTCCCAACGGATAGGTCTTAAGATGAACATGGACAAAACAAAGATGATGTCTAATGTCCATGTCACACCTATGCCGGTAGTTGTTGGGAGCACTATGCTCGAAGTTGTTGACGAATACGTTTACCAGGGACAAATAGTCCGACTAGGTAAGTCCAACTTCGACCGAGAGGTCAATTGACGGATTCAACTCGGCTGGGCAGCGTTCGGGAAATTACGACACATCTTCTCGTCAGGTATACCTCAATCTCTGAAAACTAAAGTGTACAACCAGTACATTTTTAAGGTGGTGTGAGATTTCGGTGTGACGGCCCGAATGTGCAATCGCTTATTCGTGATTTTAAAGCCTAGCATAGAAACTACAACTATTAACATTATAAACGTGAAAGATTGTTGGCTTGTATGATCGTTACTTGTTTATGTTGAAACGTCTGAACGGCTTTTGAATTTTTTTTACAATGAGGTAGATTATTTTTGTTATGATGTATGTTTGGCACATAACATATTCTGTGTTATTCTATTGCAAAAGATGAATACAGTTACTATTACTATTTACTGATAAATATACAGGTTCTTCTGTTCTTTTGTGTCTTGATACAAACACAAACGTTTGTAGTATTACAAGTATGCATAGCATACGAGTATATAGAGTTCCAATATGAGGGCGGCAACAATACCGCATTCCCGCACACCGCACAAAAGCGGTGTGCATTTGTGTCAGGCTGTGTTAGAACAATTATGCGCTTATTCGTGGGTTTATCGCATGTGAAAAGAATTGAGTTTCCTTTCGTGTTTGACATACAACGTCCAACTTTTGCAACCGTATTAAAGTGCATGTCTTGTCTTTGTTTAAGAATTTATTTGAAAGCTTTGTTTATTTTTATAAAGGAAATACTAAGAGGAAAAATTTTAAAGATTAATTATACTTATATAAGTTGCTGATTTTATTTAGCTATATTATTCAAGAACTTCTGTTTCGGAATTACTCCCAAGATGTTTATTTTTAATTTTACTCGTCTTAATGGCAAAGTTTTTACACTAAATGGAAATGGTGTAGGATTTTGGAAACGACGACGAGCTGTTCTTTTTAAATGGAAAAAAATATTGAATTCAGATGAAGGAAGTATAATAATGCGAATATTCTCACTTTTTCTATTAAGTTTATTATAATTATTTAAATTTCTATGTTAATATTGGTATTATGTTAATTGACTATAGTTTAAGTAATGTAATATTTTTTGGTCTGATTTTCCAATATCATATAGTTTATGCTATCTGCCGAGTAGACGCAATCTAATCTAACTCTAATCATAAAATTAAAATTTTCAATCGTTTTAAATACGTTATATTTTACGATAACTCGACCACATGAGAAATAAATGTATTCCTTTGATGACCAGATGACCACTTGTTTTACAGATAGTTTTATTCGAAAACAAAGTATGTCAAACAAACTTTTTATTTAAAGATTGAAAAATCATTCCACTTTCGCATTCACTTATTTTTTATCAGTAAAGTTATTTGCTATTCAGCAAAAAAGATAGGTGTTGATACAATTCCACCTGCTGACACAATAAATTTCCTATTTGGTGACTAAGGTGTGTTCGGTTTTCATGTTTTAAAAAACTACAGAATTGAATTTAAAGAAAATGGATTATACTTCCCCTTAAAGACAAAACCTTTAATGAAAATTATTTTTAATGCAAGCTCTCTTAGGTCATTTAAAATAAGATGAAAGTTTAAAATTCTGCTTCAAACAAATTACTAACAAGTTTCTAACTTTCAATGAAACGAATTGTCGTATTCTACAAACTTTGCAAACGTTTCATGTGACGACGCTTGTGTGAGTATATTAATTTTATCTAGGTTAGTGTTGTTAATTGTGTAACATGTATGATTGATATCTGTTATATTTTTAAAGTCTTGCTTGGTTTAATGTTGGTTCTTCCCAGGGCAGAGGTATTTTTCCGAACCAGTGGTTGATTAAACAAAAGAGTGACTTACAACAAGTATTATTAATAATCTATATTAAATAAATAAAAAAATCTATTTCTGTTACACGTGATGTAACACCGCCATCACAAGTCATAAAGCAATTTATCACCTTACCTATTTCATCGTAAGGAGACCATGTGAAATGCAAGACAAATCTTGTCTTCCGATAGATTATGGTATAGATAACCATCTCGTTTACACCAGACGCAAAACAACCCGCCCAGCGACGTACAGCAGCGTCAAATAGAATGGAATATTTATTTTTCAATATTGATTAATATTGAATAAAAATTAAATATTAATACACGAATAACCATTTTAAATTTTTTGTCTGTCTATCGGTCTGTCTGTCTGTACGTCTGAGCTAATCGCCGGAACGGCTGAACCGATTGTGATGAAACGTGACGAACAGAAAGAGAGCAATGCCAGGAGTGATCTAAGTTATATTTTATACTAAAAACTTGGAATTTCGCAAGAGAAATCGAAGAGTTGACACAATTTATGGTCTTTGACGATTATCTTAAATAAAAAAAAACCCACATTAAGTGATGCAGGTCAAACCGGGCGAGTCGCTTGCTCTCAATATATTATGTTGTTCAATCAAAACATTAAGCTTCTACCGATGTAAGAAGGATTTGGCTAAATCATCCGCTTGGCGATAACAAATAACCAGACGTCTCGCGCATTTATAGTTCTTGAGTTATTAATTTAAAGCACTAGGTACGTAGTTTGTACGCAAAGACATTTAAATAGATAGTAGTAGTAACAGACCGGACATCAGTAACAAAATTGTCGTCTGTAACTTTTGTACTATTGGATATATCTCCGATTTTTGTCATTTAGTCTAAGTGACATCGTCAAAAGGTCAAAACGCGTTTATTTTATAAATGTAAAAATATTTTTAAAGAAAATATGCCTGGTTGTGCATTAAAGTATTGTAAATCACGTCATGGAGCAAAAAATGATTTCGGTTTATTATCGTAAGAATAATGTGTATTTACCAAATAATCTTTAAATTTTATTATTTCTAGTAGATTGTTCCAGAAGAAAGAAAAATTATTGTAATAAGTGCCCTTTGTTATCCAGTAACGGCACTATTTTTTTAAAAATATGTTAGTGATTAACGAAGTACTTACACCGGATTTTAACCTTATGTTTAGTAGTGTCACCTACTGGGAAATAGCTAAAAAGTTTTCTAAATAAATATTCAGTGTAGTATTGTTATATTTCGCTAGAGGGTGTAATACATGCGCGTGGTCACAGCTTTTGTATGTAAATGTTCCCAATGTCCACTCTATAGTGTATATATATATATTTAAATTTCTTTGTTTGTAAGGCTCCTACATTGTCTTTTAGGTCATCGGCAAGAAAATGACTTAGATATTTGAAGGACGTCACTTTTTTAATTTTTGACCCATTCAAGAATAGGTCAGGTTCATCAGTCCTAAGCTTGCCCCTGACCCTAAAGACAATGAGCTCACTTTTTTATATTGACCGACTCACCGACGGTCCCAGCAGCACCATGTCATCTGCATAGCTGATGTTGTTAATACTAACCCAAGCGTTATTATTACCTATTATTACCTTCAGTAACTCTCCTACTGCCCTCACCGACGGTCCCAGCAGCACCATGTCATCTGCATAGCCAATGTTGTTAATACTAACCCAAGCGTTATTTTTACCTATTAATACCTTCAGTAACTCTCCTACTGCCCTTACCGACGGTCCCAGCAGCACCATGTCATCTGCATAGCTGATGTTTTAATACTAACCCAAGCGTTATTATTACCTATTATTACCTTCAGTAACTCTTCTACTGCCCTCACCGACGGTCCCAGCAGCACCATGTCATCTGCATAGCCGATGTTGTTAATACTAACCCAAGCGTTATTATTACCTATTAATACCTTCAGTAACTCTCCTACTGCCCTTACCGACGGTCCCAGCAGCACCATGTCATCTGCATAGCTGATGTTGTTAATACTAACCCAAGCGTTATTATTACCTATTATTACCTTCAGTAACTCTCCTACTGCCCTTACCGACGGTCCCAGCAGCACCATGTCATCTGCATAGCTGATGTTGTTAATACTAACCCAAGCGTTATTATTACCTATTATTACCTTCAGTAACTCCCCTACTGCCCTCACCGATGGTCCCAGCAGCACCATGTCATCTGCATAGCTGATGTTGTTAATGCTAACCCAAGCGTTATTATTACCTATTATTACCTTCAGTAACTCTCCTACTGCCCTTACCGACGGTCCCAGCAGCACCATGTATCTGCATAGCTGATGTTGTTAATACTAACCCAAGCGTTATTATTACCTATTATTACCTTCAGTAACTCTCCTACTGCCCTTACCGACGGTCCCAGCAGCACCATGTCATCTGCATAGCCAATGTTGTTAATACTAACCCAAGCGTTATTTTTACCTATTAATACCTTCAGTAACTCTCCTACTGCCCTTACCGACGGTCCCAGCAGCACCATGTCATCTGCATAGCTGATGTTGTTCATACTAACCCAAGCGTTATTATTACCTATTATTACCTTCAGTAACTCTCCTACTGCCCTCACCGACGGTCCCAGCAGCACCATGTCATCTGCATAGCTAATGTTGTTAATACTAACCCAAGCGTTATTTTTACCTATTAATACCTTCAGTAACTCTCCTACTGCCCTCACCGACGGTCCAAGCAGCACCATATCATCTGCATAGCTGATGTTGTTAATACCAACCCAAGCGTTATTATTACCTATTATTACCTTCAGTAACTCTCTTACTGCCAGAGCAGAGGGTCTTGATTAGTAACTTCGGATGGAAACCTTTTCTACCAGTAGTCATGTCAGCGATGTTGAGCGGGAATACGGCGTGGAGGGCTGAACTCCTTTCTGTGAGTCCGTGATACTGCTTTGTGACCCCTACTTAACGCTGAGGGCTTGACTGAGAGGCTAAACTTGCCTTTTTACCTTAGAGCGGCCAGGTTCATTATTCGATATCATTTATCACGTGGAATAAGTTATCACGTATGCATTAATTAATTAAGATAGGATTTTGAAAACTTGAAATTTATCTGGGGTTGAAATAAGGTGTGATATTTGTATCGTAAAAATTATTAAATGATTTTTTAATTTGAAAATTCGTACAATTTTTACTTTCGTGTTAAAATAATTTTTAACACGATAGTAAAAAGTACTTATACTACTAGCTTTTTAATAAAAACTATATAATACACGACACAATATAATTTAATTAAATTCACAATAAGGAATTAATAAACTTATAATAACTAGGACTTAGAAAGATTTTGTAAGGATATAGTAACGACTTAGTAACGATGACTGAGACTGGAATGAGACTTGAAGATTGACTGAGACGGAATGTAGACTGCTGGAAGACTACTGGCGTTCGGGCGTTCGTCGGGAGATCGGTTATATAGGCCTTATGTCGCTGACGCAGCAGCGTGAAAGAGATGCGTTAACCGATCTCCTAACATTGATGGGGTATAACCTCCTAACATTGATGGGGTATGCCCGATCTTCAGTTTTCTTGGTGAAGTCTTGGTGAGTAGTTCACTTTCGCATATAGGGTTACCACTTGTTAATAATATGGACGGGATTTTACACAGGAGAAACTCAGAGCGTATAGACTTCCAATTATTTAGACTATCAAAATTACAATAACTTAATTTATGATTAGATAATATACCGATGTAGGGAGTCGAAGGTAGGATTAAGCTATAGATGTTTGGGTTAGTTGAATTATGAGGAGTGGGCAGGGCTATGCTATGGTATAGGTTGAACTCTTCGTCTGTTGTGAGAGGGATTTGTAGGATGAAAACAATTTTATTATTGAGGAAATAGCAGGAAACATCGGAAATACTTAATAAAGAAAAAATTACACGAATATTATTTATACTTAAAGCTATAGGTATCCCTGAGTCTCTAGTTAGGTGCCTATGTCAATAAGTTCTTTATACAACTGTGACGGGGACAAAACACTGGGGTGTAGGTGTTTTGATTGCTTAGATCAATGGAATTGGTTATATCCTCTAATCGGAATGATAAGGCGAGTGGCGAGGCTTCGAGGCTACTAAATATTAAATGGACCTTTGATTCGATCAATAAATTGTTTGTATTATTAAGTATTCCGTTTAATGCATTATTTAATATTTCTTCATTATATTTTATTTTGCTTATAGTTTTATTAAATGCATCAAAGTAATTAGTCGTTATTAAGATGTTTTCCTTCATGAGCCGAGCGAGTTCTCTTTCGTCATTTTGGACTAAGGTTATGGCGGAGTCGTATTTTATGGCGTCTTCTTCGTCCATAGTACCAAAGATGTGTTTGAATACGGTACCCACTGCGCCGAAGCATGCAGAACGTTTATTACGTTTAGATATTAGATGGGAAATCGAGTTATATTCCCGTTTGATGTCATTAAAACGTATTGTTAATGGGGACAAAGTGTTATCACAATAGAGATTATTTGATTGTTGACATAAAAGTTTTACTGTACTTAGAATATCGTTAAGGTTGGTCACGTGGGAATCAATATAAGAAATATCTATGTGGCTGACGACATCTAGTTTACCTCTTATTATTTTTAATTTCCCTATTTTATCAAAGTAGATGCCGGAACTAGAAGGAAGCGGCTGAACCATTTCTGGTTGCGCCTGTGATGAGACACTGAAACGGGATATAAATAAAATGTAAATAAAAGTTATTGGGTAACATAAAAAAAAATATTGTTTATAAATTAATATAGATTATCGTATAATTTAAATGACTAATGTATATATATTTACATATTAATTTGTCCCGGGCACTTCGGCGGGTTTGAATTCATTGAAGTGATGATTCACGTGACGTCTGTTAATTAAAAGTGTGGCCGTATGGTTGTTATGGACACGAATTATTTTGAAGGGCCCTTTCCAGACAGGTGAAAGTGCTTTTCCCTGTATTAAATGATTTTTAAGGTAAACATAGTCACCGGGTTTCTATTGAGGAGGAGTTCTGGTGTGTGAGTCATAATATGACTAAGAAGACTCTTTAGATTTCAAAATGTTTTCTACAGCTTTTTCACGTGTGTATTTAAATTTATGTCGTAACATTTTAATATAATCGGAATAAGTTGTTCCAGAGCTCGTCTCATATATTGAAATTGGAATATAGGGTTTTTGTCCAAACATTAACTCGTAAGGGGTGAATTTTGTAGTGGTGTGTGGAGTGGTGTTGTAGGTAAGTATACCGGTATAGACGTAAGTGGGCCAAATATTTTTATTTTTATTGACGAATGATTTTAGGTACTCTTTAAGAGTGGAATGGCTGCGTCCTAAAGCTCCTTGAGTCTGTGGATGATAAGGTGAAGACCATAGCTGTTTAATTTTTTAAAATTGACATGTAGTTTAAAAAACGGCCGTGAAGTTTGTCCCTTGGTCCATGAGGATTGATTTGGGTATTCCAAATAAGGAAATGAAATGAATAAGGCAGTCACTGGTTTCTTCGGCTGCCGTGCTGCGAATGGGATATGCTACGGAGTATTTTGTTAAATCTTCTTGTAAAGTGAGTATGTACCGGAGCCTAGCGGGTCCGGATTCGGGTAGAGGTCTTACGATATCTAGAGCTACACGTTGGAAGGGAGCATTGGATGTGGTAGTAATTTCCATAGGAGATTTGTTTATTTTCCTAAGGGCTTTATTTTCTTGGCAGGCTTTGCACTTCTTGACATAGTCTTCTATGTTACTTCTCATTCCTTTCCAGTAGTACTGGTCTTGGAGTCTGTTACAAATGCGGGTTGAGTCTAAGTGTCCCGCTATTGGAATATCGTGGTTATCTAGGAGTTTTTTTGGATCTCTCACTTAAGGTGGGGTATATTATTTTGTTGTGGTAAATATGAATGCAGATGTTGGAGTCATGGAATAGGTGGGTGAGTATATTATATATTTTAGAATGGGAAAGTCTGTCGAATGGATTTCGAAAATCGGAGATTGCAATATCTGTTATTTCTTTTATTTGGAGAATTTCGTTTTTTATTGGTTTTAGTGTTTCATATAACGCAGGATATGGTGTTTCATCAAAGTAATGGACTTTCGTCAACATGAAGTATATTGTTTTATCTGATTGTATTAGTTTTTGGAACGGAAATAATTCTCTTTCAGTTTTTAGGCTTTCGTCTTTATTGTCTAGGTTTGAAAGGATTTCGGAGATGTAGGGATTCGATTCATCGAGATCGATAGATGTAGGGATTATAATTGTTTGGTATGGTGATTTTATCAAGTTTTCGTTGTGTTCTATTAGGCTGGTGTTTAGTGTAAATTCTGTATTAGAGATGGATTTTAGAAACTGGGAGTAATTATCGTTTTGCGTCCTGTTTGTTTTCTCATTTTCTGTTTCTGTTTCAGGGAACATTTGGATATATTAAATTGGGTTGGTCTGGTAAGACAGGAGGTATTTCTGGTTTAGGCGAGTGACGGAAAGGAGTGGAGAGTTGATTCGGAGGGATTAGTAGGTTTTCAGATGATGGTAAAGGCAAATTAAGCGAATCAGTGTTAGTATTGAGGTCATTATCATAGGGGCCTGAGTCTTGGAACGAAATCATCGAAATCAAATATTTGATCGATTGTAGAAGGTTGAGGATCTAGTGGGTTAGAAGAATTCGCATTATTAGTTGGTTCTAGGTCGGGATTATTGGATAATGGAAATTCAAGATCTTCGAGGAGGTCAGTTAAGGGTATTTCTTTGCTATTGAGATTAGGAATGGAGAGAAGCTGTCTTTCTAACTCTTCGGGTGTTATGTGATCAAATGAAGGAGGTGAACAATTGTCTGGTTGTGTGTTAGGAACTTGAGACTCTGGATACTGGATGGGATTTACAGGGAATCTGGAGAGAGCGTCAGCGTTGGGGTTGATTTTCCTTTTTTTATGAACGATAATGTAGTCAAATTCTTCAAGTTTTAGTCTCCATCGGATTAATCTGGACCCTGGGTCTTTGCAACTGTATAGCCATTGTAGAGGCTTATGGTCTGTGACGATGGTAAAAGTGCATCCATAGAGGTAAGGGCGACAGGCTTTTGTGCCGAATACGATGGCGAGACACTCCTTCTCAGTCACACTATAGTTGCATTCCGCTTTGTTCAAGGTGCGGGAAGCAAAACTATAGCTGGGGCGGTCCTTTCCTATTTGCCCCTGGGATAATATTGCTGAAATAGCGAAATTGGAAGCGTCGCAAGTTAATATGAAAGGTTTAGAGAAGTCGGGATGTGCTAAAACTGGTAAAGTGATAAGTTTTTGTTTTTGCTGTTTCTCGCGAAGGGAGTATCCTTTTTAAGGAGTAAGGTAAGGGGTTTGGCTAATTTGGAAAAGTCAGGGATGAATCGTCTGTAATAGGAGACCAGTCCAAGGAAGGATTTTATGCCTTTGGCGCACTTGGGGATAGGGAATTCGGATATGGCCTTTAATTTTTCTGGATTTGGTTTTACGCCGTCGTTATTGATGAGGTGTCCCAGGTAAGTCACTTCTTTACATAGGAAGTCACACTTGTCGGGTTGAAGCTTGAGGTTACAGGTTCTTAATCTATCGAATACAGAGGCGAGATTTTGTATATGTGAATTAAGATCGTGAGAGAATACAACTATGGCATCGAGGTAAATCATTGAAACAGCGAGAGCCTTGGAGGCCAGACAGGCATGTATTCATGAGTTTTTGGAAGGTAGCTGGGGCATTTTTGAGTCCAAACGGCATCCTGGTGAACTGGCAGTGAAGGCTGTCTTAGGTGCATCTTCGGATGAGACTGGGATTTGATGGAATCCTGATGCAAGATCCAGAGTAGTGAAGTATTGACTTTTCCCCAATTGATCAAGGATTTTGGTTATTTGAGGAATGGGATAAGTTTCTCCGATAGTGACGTCATTAAGCTTTCGATAGTCTATTACGATGCGCCATTTGCGTTCTCCTGACGTGTCTAGTTTTTTTGGGAACGACCCAGATAGGAGAGGACCATGGTGAATTTGAAGGAGTTATAATGTTTTGGTGGTAGGAGTTCTAGCATTTTATTTATTTGGTTTTCGACCTCTTTCTTGTGGCATTCGGGGAATCTATACGATTTCGTTTGGATAGGGACATCTGTGTTAGTTTTGATTTTGTATTCGGTTGCAGTAGTACATGTGAGTTGATCATCTGGGAGGTAGAATATGTCTGAGTAGTTGGAGCATATATTCAATAGAGCGCTTTTCTCTTAGCTGTTGAGATGGGATGTTCTTAATTGGTTAAGGACTTCATTGGTTCTTTCAGTCACGTTGGAGAATGATGGTTTGGAAAAGGCTATGATATTTTCAGGCTGTATGGGCTCTATTTTTAAATTAAGATTTGGATGCATTATTGCAGGTTTTTCGGAGGTGTTTGCTACTTTAATTGTACGCGCTCGTTTTCCTTTATTTTAACTAAGCAATTTGCAATTAATAGTGAATCAGAGATGTGTTGATCTAGGATGATTCCTTCGCGAGCCTTTGGATTACTGACTGTACATTCGATTACAGTCTCAGTGCGAGGAGGAATTGTATATACTGCTTCGAAAAAGTTCAGTTTAAATGAATTGGAACCGATTTGTAGTAGTTTATTGGCATTGGAAGTCTCTAAGAAAGTCGTTGCCGATAATACCGTCATGATTTAAATTAAGGTTTTGAAAGACATGAAATTCGTGTGTAAAATATTTATTACAATTTGTATATATTTTCATTGAAAAGCTGCCCGACGTAGGAGTCATTTCTTCTCCGGGGTCGATTCCTTTGAGAGCTATTATTTTATTGCTTAATACTGGAAGAATACTATAAAAAAAATAAAGTTTTTTTTTATTGTGCTTCATCTAATTCCTTGATACAATATTTAATATATATTGTGGTTGAAAATTATCAAATTAAATAAATCATTTGCCGTTAAATCCCCTAAAGTGTTATTTTTATTACACAGTACAAAATGATATTTTTTATCTCATAGATTATAAATACATACATTGCCGAAAATATAAAAAAAATCCAGGTTATAAGTAAGGCGACTGTACAGCCCGACAAAAGCATTTAGATGGCGACGAAACGCGTAACTACAAATTTTCTACCTAGGAAATCTGTTAATGCCACTTTTTCCAGCAATGTGTGGCTTGTCATTGCTCAGGGTTGCCAGAAAGTCACTAACAACGCCCTCATTTACTCTATAATTTTTTTTGTCCGGTTATATTTTCCTAAAATAGAAAAAAGATTGTATAGAGTAAAGCGAATAAAACCGATGCCTTTCGTCGCGGGGCCGCGTGATGCTGGGCACCTGGGCCCCTGGGCACGAGACCCGTATGCCCTTATGGTAAAGACGGTACTACGATTGACGTATAATAAGCTTAAAAAAATATTTTAAACTATTTTTTTCCTGCGTTTCCTTTAACATTGTAATGAGCGTAAATAATTTACAATTCAATTAGCTGAATTTTAATATTTATTTCATTTTTATACTATATATCTTTCTTTGCAGAGAAGGTTCAGAATATATAATATAGGCAAATGGTGAAGAAAACGTAAACAAAATCTCAAACATTGTGTCCTTTTTATCTTTTAAATTCAAAATGCTTGGTAATGCATTATTTTAACTGATTTTACTGCGCGCACACACATTCGTAAGAATCGATCGGTAGGCAAAAACGTTGTTGCCCTCAAATCACATTAAATTTGGGATAATTTCAAATAAAAGTTGTCACCTCTGTACAACACCAACGTTACGTTACGTTGTCACCAAAGTACAACATCGTAGTGCCGTGGCAGCTCAGGAAATGTGTCCGCGCATACTACGCGAAAAACCTAAGTTGGATCCTTGCCGAGACCAACCAAATTGTTAATGCACTTTTTAAATTTGATTTACCTACATGGTTGGTACCAACCTACAGGGCTCGATCATGAAGGAAACAGCATGATTTGTGAGGGATTGGATAATATATACAACACGTACGAATTAACTTAAGACTCCGCTGGAATGCGACCCCCTTCCCGACTCCCCGCACCGCGTCCCGCGCTGGCCATGCGCGCTCAGTACCGATAGCATTTTTGTTACGGATACGCGTCTCGACTCTAGTTCGATATTTTTGATAATTGTTTGTTGTTTGGTTTGGACTTTTGTTTGTTTTTGTTATACTTGAACGTTATTTTATGTCGCCTGTTATGCTTTGTATTTTTATTGTGTACGAATCTGTAACACTTTTTATAGTGCAATAAAGTGTATAATAAATAAATTAATAATATTATAAATGAGAAAGTGTGTATGTTTATTTCTTTGTCCTTCCTTGACGCGTTAACTAAAAACAATATTATATATATATTATAAAAAATAAATATTTAAAATTGTAGCGCGCCGATACTTACCTATGTCACCCGATGTCTCTCTATCCCCTCTCGTACGGTGCCCCACCTGCGCCACGGGATCGCGCCACTCGTCCGAACCTTTGACTGCCGATACAAGCAGTATGCTAGCCGACTAGCTCTGAGCTATACATATGTGTATTATTGTTTGATCCCGCGCTCGCGCTGCGTTCGCGAGACGCCGTTTATGTACTTACGTGTCAAATATTGCCTATACTGTTACTATTTAAGTGAATAACTAACTGTGCATTCGGATTATTTGTAACGTTTCATTTATCATGCGTGACCAGTGAACGTTATATTGGCTCCCAACGGTGGGCCACGAACGAACCTACCGTGGCTCTCGAAGTTTCTAGTGCACAAGTACGTACGCGAGTGTATGCCTAGTGTACCCACGCGTTTTTCCTTGATATTGAGACGTGAACTACAAGGACACAGTCATAATGCCACCGCGAAAACCGCGTAATAATGACTCCAGTTCGGATGAGGAACCGGTGAAGCCGACACCTGTAAACCCGACACCTGCGGCACCTGTGCTTATGTCCGAGAACCAGCTTTCGTCGCTCCTGGCCGCCTTCTCTGCGGCACAAGCCGAGGCAAACCAGAAGCTCGTCCAGTCTCTTCTGACATCGCACTTAGGGGCGCCGCCGAATGTCGATTCAAGCGCTGCCGGCGCGGCCACTGTCACGTCACCGCGGTCGTCATCTATCCCAGGAACATTCGTAAAATGCACTACACGGTTCGACGGTTCATCTCAACACCCGGAAGCAGTGGAAGCATTCATTGACGCGGTGGAAATGTATAAGGATTGTGCATCAGTTAGTGATGAGATGGCACTTCGCGGTATCCCTATGTTACTTCAAGGAGATGCTGCAGTGTGGTGGCGTGGAATCCGAAACGAAATACACTCGTGGTCGGATGCTGTGAAACGCTTGCGCTCGATGTACGGAGTTCCACGACCTGCATATAAGTTGTACCGAGACGTTTTTGCCGCCGAACAAGGATCGGAGCGTGCCGATATTTTCGTCGTAAGGATAAGGGCTTTGTTAGCGAAACTACCCTATGAATTACCAGAGGAAGCGAGATTAGATATGATTTATGGGCTTCTACATAAGAGAATCAGAAAACGATTGTCGAGAGATACTGTGAATGACATCGAATCTCTCATTGAAAGATCTCGAGCTATAGAAGAGTCGCTGACGGAGAACGCTGCGCTGCCACCGCTCGCGCCGCCACAACCGCTGGCGTCGCCGCTGAGTGTGCCCGCGAGACCTAGCCGCAGGCATGGCGAGGGACTTCAACATAGTACTTCGGGTTCGAGTTCGACGGCGCCGCAACTGCGCGCCCCCGACTCCGCTTCGCAGTCATCACGCGACCGTGTGCCTGTGCCGCGTAGTGATCATTGTGTGAGCAAAAATAGTGATGGTGAGAGAAAGCTATTCTGTGTTTACTGCAAAACGCGAGGACACGTCCGTGACTCCTGTGATAAGTTAAGTAAAAGATCTCATTCTTCTAACTCAGGTATTGTTTGTTATAATTGTGGCGAGAAAGGTCATATTAGAGTAAATTGCCCTAAATGTTTACAAAGTATACCTTCTAATGATGACATTAAAGTTGAAAATGTATTTTCGTCCATCTTTGTTAATAATTGCATCTCGAATTCGAAATCCGATTGTAAGGAGCAAGGTCGGCCTATCGTAAGAGTGAGTATAGGGGGGATACTCGGGTACCGCGTTGTTAGATACCGCCGCGCGTCGTAGTGTTGCGAGTTGTTCACTTTATGCGTTAATGAAACGTATCGGTTTAAATTTTCGTACCGAAATGATGTCGGTAAAGCTTGCGGACGGTACTATTAGGAATAGTGAGGTGCTACTCACGGAGGTCAATGTTCAACTTGCTTCCTTAAGTATACCTATCGAGTTCATTATTTTACCGAATGCCGTCAATAACGATACTTTGTTAGGTATTGACTTTATAACAAAGGCTAGAATGATTATTGATTTTGATAAATGGAATTGGCGTACAGTTGATCAGCCCCGGACATTTCACGCCTTGTCATGGGAGACTCGTCGCGAACCTGTTGAGTGCGCCGCCGCATTGAACGTGTTGCGAGAGGACGAGGCCACCGTGCTATCGGAGTCGGAGAGGTCTAGACTGGCGAATCTATTAGGTGAGTATTCTGACGTTTTTGATGTTGTCGGAGAACCGACACCATTCGCCGAACACCATATAGATACCGGTGACCACCCGCCGATTGCTGTGCCCCCGTATCGGGTCACGCCTGCGAAGAAGGAAATCATGCGCGCCGAGTTAGACAAGATGCTGGCTGATGGTGTGATTGAGGAGTGCGAATCCGCCTGGGCCGCACCATGCGTCCTGGTACCGAAGTCTAATGGTACCTATAGGTTTTGTGTAGACTATCGCAAGCTAAATGCGGTTACCAAGACAGATGCATACCCCATGCCGCGTATCGATGAGCTGTTACAGTCGACCAAGAAGGGCTGTGTGATGAGCTCGCTAGACCTCCGTAGTGGGTACTGGCAGGTCAGTACGGCGGATAGGGATAAAACGGCCTTCGTTACACCTTTTGGGACCTACCGCTTCACGCGTATGCCGTTCGGCCTGAAGGGGTCTCCGGCAACGTTCCAGCGTCTCATAGATCGCTTCCGGTCAGGACCTTCACTTGGTGGTAGGCATATTCTAGGTTATCTTGATGACCTATTAGTAATTTCAGAGGACTTTGAGTCCCATTTGTCTGATTTACGTGCGGTATTTGAGCGTCTTCGGATGTTCAAGTTAAGAGCCAACCGTGAAAAATGCGTGTTCGCTAGGGACCGGCTCAAATACCTAGGTCACGTAATATCCAACGACGGTATATCTCCAGACGAAGATAAGGTGCGTGCTGTCCTAGAGATGAGAGAACCGACTAATCTCCAGCAACTTCGTACCTTCCTGCAAACTTGCTCTTGGTTTAGGAAGTTCATACCAGAGTTTGCGAAGGTAGCTGAACCGCTTACGCGCCTTACCAAAAAGTCACAGATCTGGCAATGGGGAGATGATCAGGCCAAAGCCTTCGTACATCTTAAGTCCCTTCTGGCTTCACCACCCATTCTTGTTCAGCCAGACTACTCGAAGCCATTTATCCTTAGGACGGATGCCAGCGATTTTGCCCTAGGAGCAGCTTTACTCCAGGGGGGAGTCTCCACAGGATGAACACCCAATCGAGTACGCGAGCCGTCTCCTCACATCAGCCGAGAAAAATTATACCACTACGGAGCGGGAGGCGCTAGCAGTTGTGTGGGCCGTGGAAAGATTCCGTGGCTATATTGATGGTCACCAGGTAGTGGTCAGAAGTGATCATCAACCCCTGAAGTGGCTTTTTTCTGTCAAATCGCCTAGTGGTAGGCTTGTTCGTTGGGCTTTAAAGCTACAATCATTTGGTCTCCAAATGGAATACACCCCTGGGAAGGTTAACGTGCTAGCTGACGCACTCAGCCGTCCAGTCATCGATAGCACTTTGACGGAATGTGGTGTCTGCCCCGTGTCTGTGGATGTTCCACGTTGGGATGCTACATCAACCCGTGAAGCCCAGCTGGCTGATCCAGAAGTAGCCAAAATCCTTAAGGACTTGGAAAGTTCTGATGAGCTGTCAGTTCATCGGTGGTCGGAGAGGGGGTACCTGATAAACCAAGGTGTATTGTACCGGTACGTGGACAACACCGATACTGAGGAGCCTCAGCTGGTAGTACCTGAGAGTTTGCGGGGCAAAGTTATGTTTGAGTGTCATGACTCGCCAACCGCCGCTCATGGAGGTATTCAACGGACTTTGCATCGTATATCCCAGCAGTTCTATTTCCCTGGTATGAGACGCTATATCACCGATTACCTGAAGACCTGCACTGAGTGTCAGCGGTATAAGTCTTCCAACTTGAAACCGCCCGGCTTACTCCAGACTCCGGTACCGGCTCAACGATTCGAGGTCATCGCCGTCGATCTCTTTGGACCGTTACCCAAAGGACCTCAGGGTGAAAGGTGGATTTTGATAGTGGAGGACACTGCTAGTAAGTGGGTCGAACTGTTTGCTCTAACCGAGGCCACAGCCGAAAACTGTGCGAAAACTCTTGTTGGTGAAATCTTTATGAGGTATGGACTTCCTAGGCGGATGATCTCCGATAACGGTGTCCAGTTTGTGGCTGATGTTATGCAGAAGGCTCTGTTTGTCCTAGGCGTAAAACAGAACCTGGTGCCTTTGTATCACCCAGAAGCGAATCCTGTGGAACGGAAGAATCGGGACCTCAAATCTCACCTCGCCATTCTCGTGGAGGGTAACCATAAGCAATGGTCTGAGATATTGCCTTTCGTCCGATTTGCTCTTAATAGCTCAGTCACCGTTTCTACGGGTACCACTCCGGCTTTCTTGACATTTGGACGTGAGCTCCGGTCTCCTTTGTCGGTTCAGGCTGATCTACGAGCGGTCACCGAGTCTGAAAACTTTGTCCCTCAGATTACGCCTTACCTCTTGAAGCTTGCTGACTCTCTCTCGGAAGCTAAGGAGAACATTGAACATCAACAGGATCTTCGTAAGCTCCAAGCCGATTCCGATCGCCGTGGTTCGGATCCGTTACAAGAAGGTGATCTCGTACTCATGAAGACACATGTCCTGAGTAATGCTGCTAAGGGTGTTACTTCTAAATTCGTCCCGAAGCAGGATGGTCCGTATGTGATCTCCAAACAGGTCAGTCCCACTACCTACCTTCTAACTTCGCAGAAGACTGGTGAAGGCGTTGGTAGGTATCATGTGTCGGATCTGCGTAAATACCATGACAGGGGTGGTGAAGAATGTCCGGAGCCGGTTGCTCCTAAGCGTCGTAGGGGTCGTCCGCGTAAGGATCGCAGCTAGGCGCTAACTAATAGTTTGACCATTCGTGATGTTCCCTCTTGGTCAAAAGGGGGAGTATGTAGCGCGCCGATACTTACCTATGTCACCCGATGTCTCTCTATCCCCTCTCGTACGGTGCCCCACCTGCGCCACGGGATCGCGCCACTCGTCCGAACCTTTGACTGCCGATACAAGCAGTATGCTAGCCGACTAGCTCTGAGCTATACATATGTGTATTATTGTTTGATCCCGCGCTCGCGCTGCGTTCGCGAGACGCCGTTTATGTACTTACGTGTCAAATATTGCCTATACTGTTACTATTTAAGTGAATAAACTGTGCATTCGGATTATTTGTAACGTTTCATTTATCATGCGTGACCAGTGAACGTTATAAAATATATAAAAATGGCAACAGTACATCACTTACTACTTCACCCCTTGCCAGAACATTTTATTTTGTTTTTATTAATAATCTCATGCAAATCTCAAAAATTTCAAATAAAAAAATATTACGACGCATTATTTTGCACACCGTACATTGACAATTACGTCATCGGCCCAGGTCTCAAGTTAATTCGTACGAGTTATATATATATATATATATATATATATATAGATAGATAGATAGATAGTACCCGGATTGACATAATAGAAAAAACTGAACTGGTTATTTGAATGAAAATCATGAGTGTAATTAGTTTAATTAAATTTTTTCTTATTTTTAAAAATTACTAAAAAAGGGCTCGAAATAATAGATTTTCTCACAAAAGAAGGGAACTTGAAAAAAAAGGAAAAAAAGTCGAACCCAAGACGGAACCGAACGGGACGGGACGCGAACCACGGAACTCCGTTATCACGCCCGAACAACATCCCATCTGAGCTATTACGATCGTTGGTAACCTGTAAAAATTTACCTTCTTATATTGTAGCAGTTTTTTTATTGCCTTAAAACACGGACAAAAGGACATTTTATAAAAATAAATCCTAGCTAGATCGATTTATTGCCCCCAAAATTCCCTGGACACTAAATTTTATGAAAATCGTTGGAGCCGTTTCCGAGATCCCAATTATCTATATATACAAGAATTGCTCGTTTAAAGTATACAAGAATTGCGCTTTTAAAGGTATAGGATAATTAAAAATATTGTTAATTTTACTTTGACTTTTAAAAAAGTGACGACTACTTTAAGGTTACGTTTAGAATGTTTGCAATAGTGATCGCCTGGCAAAAATTTTGATACTATAGTCATCCAAATCTAAGAAATACCTTTTGACAGCTGCCAAACTTTTTGCATCAAGCACGCCAACCAAAAAAAGGGGACCGACAATATTCGATTCTTAAAAAAATCGATATCGATTATTTAGAGTTGGTCAATATCATTTACAGTTTGATTTGAATAATACCAGAATAATTAAGAAATGGATAATTTAAAACACAAGATTTATCAGTTTCTTCGTATTTGTTGTTACTGCTTATTTCTAGAGGCACAGTAATAAAAATTTAAGATTGAAACTACATTAAAAATAAATTTATTCAACAACTTTCAGTACAACTAGCTGAGCTGCCATAGTTTGGATTAATTATTATTTGATGTTCAATAATTCAGTCAATATTAAAGTCTCTTTCAAAGTCATCCATAATCTATTTTTTCTAAGTTTTTCTTCTAATTTTTTTCTACCAATTTTGCCCAATCATCCTTTGTGACATGCGCACATGCTTCAACGAATATAGAGGAAACTGTTCAAAAAGTTAAAGCCGAGGCACAAAATAAGAAGACAAACACAAAATCACAAAATAACGCACATTAAGCTCCCGAAATGATAAGATTGAAATTACGTATTGGTTTTTTCAGCGCGGCCTCGTATACGAGTTTTTTTGCCTACACAAATTTACGTTGACAAAGTAAAAAAAACTTGTTTTATTCATGATTCATGTAATATAAGGAATCTTTAAAAGTAAAAATTTTATTAAACAAATAATACATTTAAAAAATTAATGATTCGAGTACTTGAATATTTTTACCGATTATTTGAATATTTTTGCCGATTAGTCGCATAATAATGAATTTTAATAATCCAAACACTACGGTAAGGTTCGTAGCGACATATTATTGAAACGACATCAAGTAAAATAATTGATACTGGTTATTATTTTTGATATTTTGCTTTGATTGAAAGATTCGAATTTAAATTAGTGATAATAAACTATACAAGTTGTAATAAAATATAGATAACGTTATAATTCTTCGGATTTACATAAAAAGTTATTTTAAATTGTGTGAGTACGCTTGCGCAAAGTTATTGCGGAATGATAAATGTGAAACGTCAAAAGATATTTCTTAGATTTGGTTGACTATAAAGTAACTGTAAAATTAAACTTTAAAAATACGTTTATATAATAATTTAATTGTAACAAAATTAATATAAGATTACTTACCGATGATACGATATACCATGTTTTTTTAGATCTTGGTATCGTAATTTTTGCATTCTTTTACCACGCAACTAGACATATTTGTGACAGGAAAATCTGTCTTACATGCGCACCACTGTCGACCTATTCGCAATGGCCCTAAACTGTAATTTTAGGGCCAGCTTTCAGCGCACTGGTCCGTTTTAGTTGTTCGGTCGGCCCGGTCCTTACGCTAGTAATATATAAGTCAATGTAAATTCTACGAGTGAGCTCTCTGGTATATACAATAAATTACTGTGTATATACTAGAGAGTATATACACGGTGATCTATTGAGTGAGTTCTCTATGTACGTCACTGACCCGTGTATAGAATATAGAGGTCAGTGATGTACGTTGTCGCAGAAACATCGATGATGACATCGATGTT
This sequence comes from Parnassius apollo, assembly GCA_907164705.1. NCBI lineage: Eukaryota > Metazoa > Arthropoda > Insecta > Lepidoptera > Papilionidae > Parnassius > Parnassius apollo. Next base: position 2,594,382 of record CAJQZP010001486.1, on the reverse strand, counting down.
GGTATCGATAGCTTAACATCGATGTTCGATGTTTATCCTACTCAAAACATCGATGTTGGCCATACAACATACCTGATGTTGTGATGGTGGTACCACCTGATGGTAATTGGATGCTGTGGCCCATAGACATCTACAATTAACCTCGCTTAAGAATCGAAATTAAATGTTCTTAAAACTTAACTATGGGACCTAATTTACGATTTAGACGTAGATTTTATATCAACTACTCTCTGACTATAGAGAAAAATTAATAAACTTCATAAAAACAAAATAATAGACTTTTCCAATATCTTTGTTCACAGTTTTTAATGAGGCAGTCCAAGCAGTAAGTTTCCACAGCCGCTTATAAAGTGCACAGTTGAATGTACTCTGCTGTGAATTTGTCTATTCTCACGATCACTATGACGTTATTATAAGTGATTTATTTTCATAACCTTCAAGCTAACAAAAAGCTCGTTATGACAAGTTCAAAAAAGCAGCTAAATATAATTGAATTTTTTAAATACTTAAAATTATGTGGGTATACACAGCAAGGGAAAAAACAATTAATTTTAATATCAATTTACCTAGAATATTTATTAGGCGAAAAACGACAAAGACATCACAGAATAACAAAGCGAAAGCAGTTATAACTGTGAAATTACAGTTAACACTTGACAGTTAAATTTGACACACCATAATGATACTTTATTATATTGATCGACGCGCTTAGGTATTCTGAATTATTCAAAATTTTAAACCGTTAATAGGTGATTTAAGATTTAGTTGATATTGATTTCGCGGGGTTTCATTGTTCACAAGTTCTTATTTATCAATTATGGGTTCTTGACATCGGTGTTTCGATGTGAATTCGGTGTTGACATGTGGCAGCATCGATGTTAAAACATCGATGTTTTAATTTTTAGCATCGATGATCATCGATCATACCTAATTTGAAGCGCTTATCGGGAATTGAGTACTATTTTTGATCGAAGTCGAAGTTATTTATAGTCAACCAAATCTAAGAAATACCTTTTGACAGCTGTCAAACTTTTTGCACCAAGCACGCCAACCAAAAAAGGGGACCGACAGTATTCGATTCTTAAAAAAATCGATATCGATTATTTAGAGTTGGTAATCATTTACAGTTTGATTTGAATAATACCAGAATAAATAAGAAACGGATAATTTAAAACACAAGATTTATCAGTTTCTTCGTATTTGTTATTACTGCTTATTTCTAGAGGCACAGTTATAAAAATTTATGATTGAAAATACATTAAAAATAAATTTATTCAATAACTTTCAGTACAACTAGCTGAGCTGTCGTAGTTTGGATTAATTATTATTTGATGTTCAATAATTCAGTCAATATTAAAGTCTCTTTCAAAGTCATCCATAATCTATTTTTTCTAAGTTTTTCTTCTGATTTTTTCTACCAATTTTGCCCAATCATCCTCTTTGTGACATGCGCACATGCTTCAACGAATATAGAGGAAACTGTTCAAAAAGTTAAAGCCGAGGCACAAAATAAGAAGACAAACACAAAATCACAACATTAAGCTCCCGAAGTTGTAACGTTGCTTCTGAATGCACCCTTACACTTATAATTGATTAATCTTAAATCTTAAATAAATAATAGTAATATAATATTCTAATCTAAAAATAAAAAGTAACGAATTATTACATATTGTTAATTTAAAATAGTTATTCTACGGAACCATAGACTAGTTAATTTAATCCGCGCAGCGTGAACCATTTTGCTCAACGATCTCTAAAACAAAAGACTCGGTAGGTTTCGGACACGACGGCGAGTCCCCGTTCGGGCCATTCCTCTTGCATTTTTACCTGAGACCGCTTCAAGTTCGCAACGCGCGTGACCCTTCTACTAACGACTTTTGAACCTGCTTACCTACAATTTAAATTATTCGAGGTGCAGTTGATCCCGCTGGGGTGAGTTCTTATTTATTGAAACATTGTAACTGTTCTGCTTAATTAATACCTCTTTTGCTGAGGCTGCTTAGTGCTTAGCTTTAAGAATTTTAACTTCCTACAAGGGGTGCTGGAATTGACTAGGGCGCATATAGTGCAATAGGAAGTTTCCCTAATGCTGGCCTCCGTCTGGAATTCCAGGATCTACTACCACCTAGCATCTACCTACTACCTAAGCATCTACCTGCTACCTAAGGGCTACTGCTGCCGAGCCGCGAGCTAACGGAGTGTTGGGCTACCCTCCTACCAACGGCCATCATCACTATCGGCTTGGGCTTCACCGGCCCTTCTGTTAACTGGATGTCTACGGCCTTGGGGGAACAGCGCTTGGACTTCGCCCCTACGTCAGGCCAGTGATCCCCTTAATAGAATTACTTGTACGTGTGCGGAAGTAAGATAAATAAATAATTACAATACCGTAAATCTTGGTTTTTTAAGAACCCACCTATTCTGTACCCCTAACGGTACAGTGGCGCTCAACGTGGTTAATCTTACTTCCAAACATTCATTTTTTTCTCGCTTCGCAGCTCTCAACTTATGTTATTGTGAACGAGGAGGTGTCACAACAGCGAACTGGTACGTTTTTTTATAATTTAATAAACGTTTATATAGTGTCATTTATTTTGCTACCATTTTATTATAGTGTCAATTGTTACGAAGAATATTACTATTACTTACCTATTCTTTTGTTAATATATTTAATATAACAAATGTAGATATTGTAAGTACCTGATAACCATTTAAACTATTAAAAGTCGCAATTATATACGTAACAGTTCGCATCTAAACAACTGTTGATTTTGCTTTTTAATTGTGTAAGTACCTACATTAAAATTAGTAATAGTTTACACCGAATCGTAGTTAGATTTTACGTTGTAGTTTTTTTTGTAAAGAACAGAATTGGAGTTATATAGTTTTTAGATTGATTGATTGATTTTTAGATTTAGATGCGGTAACTTTATGCTTGTAGTATCTTACGTTTCCTTTTGTCTTGTTTTTAGCATTCTGTTGTAAATACACAATGGGAACTCACCCTATTAAATATTTTCTGCTTAATAAACAGGAGTTAACGTACGAAGTACTTATTAGAGGCGATGAACCGGCTCCTAATGTATTAGGCTTACGTAAACAGATATCAAAACTTATTTCGTTAATACCTAATGAAGATCTTTTTGAATCGGGTCTCGATATAACGGTGGATTATGAGGGCGTTCAAAGTTCTATAACTGAGCTGGCTACCCGAATTAACTCCTTAACCGAAAAATATGATTATAATCTTTTTGAGCGAACCAAAGCCTTACATAATCATATTTATCATCGTTTAAGACGAATAGATAAATCTAATCCTTCATTCGTAAAAAAGATTAATTCCTCAAACAAAGAATTCGACGTCTTATCGACAAAATTATTTTCTATGCAAAAGTTAGACTCTGCTAATAATACCGAATCCGAGCAAACTAGTTCTGCAAACTTATCTTCACTACGTGACTCACCCCTTGTATCGGTGCAGTGCGAACATTCGAGTACTAGCGAGCTGTATAAATTAAAATATGACGGTACCACTTGCGTTCGTGCATTCATACAAAAGATAAAAGAGTTTCAAACTGTTAGAAATTTACCTTCAAGCAAATTATTAATGTGTGCATCGGAATTATTTATTGATAATGCGCTTCATTGGTATCGTAGTGTTCGCGATACAGTAAGTACTTGGGAGGAATTACTTAATCTACTAAGCGAGGATTTCACACCTTTTGACTACGATTACAAACTAATGTCCGAAATTCGTAACAGGACACAGGGTGAATCCGAAAACATTATTATCTATTTATCAATTATGTCTCAACTCTTTTCACGTCTATCTGCACCACTTTCAGAAAAACATAAATTAGATATTCTATTACACAACATACGACCGTGCTATGCGACTGTTCTCGCATCATATGTTACCGGTGTTGATTCTATAGCCACACTTCGTAAACTATGCCTTAATTATGAAAAAATTCAGTGCCTATCGTCTCAATTTCATGAACCTCCGAAACCGTCAAGTAAAACCCTTGCCCCTGATTTAGCCTATACAAAATCAGAACCTAGCTTTTACAAAAATAATTATTATAATAAAAAATTTAACACCCAGTCAAATAATAATTTCTATCATAATTATAAATCTGGTACCAATGTACCAATATCAGCTATTGAATCTAACCCCAGTACTTCAACTCGAACACCGGTTTTCTGTCCACGTTGCCGTACTAATGACCATTCGTTGAGACAATGTAAACAGGAACGTTACCCGGTCTGCTTTAAATGTGGCTTAAAAAATTTTATTTACCCTAACTGTCCCAAATGTAACTCTGAACAGAAACAAAAAAACTAGATAGCCAAGATTGTTGCATGTCAGCGGTAAATGATAGATCGAAAACCACTTCTAACTTCGATATGGAAGACTGGAAAAATTGGTTAACTACAATAAAAATTTACTTCTCGAGTTATTCTATTGCAACAATCTTTGATAAAAAACCTAACTCTGATGTACGCCCTTATGTTACCATCACAGTAGGAGACAAACCTATGTGTGGGTTGCTCGATTCCGGCTCAGCTGTTACAATACTAGGTAACAACTCTCATCTTGACCTACCTTCTTCATCTAACTTATCCATTATCAAATGCGACACCATTCAATCATTTATTTCAGCTAGTGGTCATAAATTATCTGCGGTCGGGTATATTAATCTTCCCGTTAAATTTGAAAACCAACTTAATTACCTAAAAGCCTATATTATTCCGTCAGTTACATCACCACTCATTTTGGGTGTAGATTTTTGGAAGAAATTCAAGCTATTCCCAAAGTTCTCTAGGGCTATTTCACTATCTCATACTAACGAACAGCAAATATCTTCTTTTAATAATAATTCTACAGCCTTACGTTCTTATGATGATCTTAATGAAGTCCAAAAGAATGCGGCAAATAATATTATCAGAAAATTTGAATTAATATCTTATGAGAGAGTAGGACTTGGACGCACTCATCTGATAGAACATCAAATTGATACCGGAGATTCACTGCCTATCCGCCAGCGGTACTATAGATTGGCACCAGATAAATTACGCGTCATTATCGAACAACTAGACGAAATGCTTAAACTCGATGTAGTGGAATCCTGCGAGAGTCCGTGGTCGTCCCCTATACTACTAACGCCCAAGAAAGATGGTAAATTGAGATTCTGCCTGGACAGCCGTAAACTTAATTCTGTTACTCGTAAGGATGCGTACAAGCTGCCGTATGTTTCCGAGATATTAGATAACCTTAAAAATGCTAAATATTTGAGCAGTATCGATTTGTCTAAAGCATTCTGGCAAATACCTATTTCCGAAAAAGACCGTGACAAAACTGCGTTCTATATACCTACTCGCGGCACGTATAGATTTGTCACCATGCCTTTTGGATTAACCAATGCTCCCGCTACGCAACAAAGGCTGGTTGACCAGTTGTTTAATAATAGTCCCGAGTTCGAAAATTCTGTGTTTGTTTTTCTTGACGATATAATTTTAATATCATCTAACTTTGAAGATCACATTTCGCTTCTTACGAAAGTCTATGATAAATTAAAATACGCTAACCTAACAATTAATTTAGAGAAGTCAATTTTTTTTCGTAACGAACTTAAATATTTGGGCTATGTTGTTAACTCTAAAGGCTTACACGTGGATCCCGGCAAGGTTGAGGCAATATTGAACTTTCCTACCCCTACTAATAAAAGGGAAGTCAAAAGATTTCTTGGAACTTCTTCATGGTACCGAAGATTTATTCCCAATTTTAGCTCAATCGCTGGTCCACTTAACAAATTAACTTCTACTGGAAAAAAAGCTGCCCCATTTTCTTGGTCTAAAGAGGCTGATGATTCCTTCAAAAAATTAAAGGAATGCCTAATATCCGCCCCAATCTTATCCTGTCCGAATTACGACAAGCCCTTTGAAGTTCACACAGATGCGAGTGATTATGGTATAGGAGCCCTGCTCACTCAAACAATTGATGGTGTGGAACTTCCTATAGCCTATATGAGCAAATCGCTATCAGCACAGGAGCGTAATTATAGTATTACTGAGCGAGAAGCTTTGGCTGATCTAGTGGCAGTAGAGCACTGGCGCTGCTATTTCGACAATGGCCTTAAATTTACAGTATACACTGACCATTCCGCCTTAAAATGGTTTCTTAATTTAAGCAATCCTACCGGCCGTCTAGCCCGATGGGGAGTACGATTATCAGCATTTAATTTTGACATAAAACATCGTCGCGGTGCTGACAATGTTATTTCTGACGCTCTTTCACGCTCATGTCCAGTATCTGCCATGGATTATGATCCTAATGCTACACAAACTACGGATCAGTGGTATCAAAAAATTTACACAGGTTGCCAGACTTCCCCTTCATCCTTCCCTAATTATTTTATTAAAAATGATAAACTGTATAGGCTTATGAAGAGTAAGTGCCTCTTACAAAAAGAGTTTGAATGGAAAGAAGTATTACCTGCTGAACAACGTAATTCAACCATTAAAGAAAACCATTCAGAACCTACTGCTGGACACTTAGGAGTCTTCAAGACCTACAAACGCCTGTCTCTCCGATATTACTGGCCGGGTATGCACGCCGATGTCGTGAAGTTTGTTTCAGCATGTGATACTTGCATAGCACATAAGCATCAAAATCACGTTCCGTTAGGTATTATGGGACACCCTAAGGTATGTTCTAGACCCTTTCAAACAATTAGCGTGGACCTTGTAGGACCTCTTCCACCGACGAGAAAGCAAAATTGCTACATATTCGTGGTTACATGTTGCTTTAGCAAATATTGCCTCTTATTTCCCATAAAACGAGCCACAGCTGAAGTAGTAAGTAGGATTCTGGAAGAAAGTGTATTTTTAGTACATGGAATTCCCTCCACCGTAATACTAGACAACGGTAAACAATTCGTTAGCGCTACTCTAAAGAACACCCTTTCTAAATATAAAGTACCTAACCTACATTATACGCCCAAATACTCACCACACGTAAACACAGTAGAACGTTATAATAAAACAATAATTACTGCAATATCCACATATATTGAAAATGATCACAGAGTGTGGGATAAACTAATTCCTCAAATTCAGTTCGCAATAAATAGCGCAGTTAATGAAGTAACTGGCTACACTCCCTCTTTTCTCGTATATGGCAGAGAATTAGTTTCTTGTGGTTCTCACTACGCCGATGCTGAGTGCGATGACATTATTTATCACCCTCGAGACTCTTATGCTGAGAATTTAGGTTGCCTGTCTAGTATCTTCGACAAAGTGCAAGCCCTTCTACTACAAGCACATTCCAAAAATTGTCATACTTATAGTTTACGTCGTCGGCCTGCTGAATATAATGTAGGGGACATAGTATGGAAAAGGACATTTTATCAAAGTGATAAAGATAAATACTTTAATAAAAAATTAGCTCCAAAATTCACTAAATGCAAAATTATTACTAAGAAATCGCCACTTGTGTACGAATTATCTGATATGACCGGTAAATCTATAGGATATTGGCACATAAAAGACCTAAAACTCGTAAATTATACCAAGTAAATATTTTCCTCGGTACATAGTAGACTAGAAACAGATAGACGGATTTTACTATTAAAGACGCAAAATCCTTCTTCAGTTGGCGGGGTACTGTAACGTTGCTTCTGAATGCACCCTTACACTTATAATTGATTAATCTTAAATCTTAAATAAATAATAGTAATATAATATTCTAATCTAAAAATAAAAAGTAACGAATTATTACATATTGTTAATTTAAAATAGTTATTCTACGGAACCATAGACTAGTTAATTTAATCCGCGCAGCGTGAACCATTTTGCTCAACGATCTCTAAAACAAAATACTCGGTAGGTTTCGGACACGACGGCGAGTCCCCGTTCGGGCCATTCCTCTTGCATTTTTACCTGAGACCGCTTCAAGTTCGCAACGCGCGTGACCCTTCTACTAACGACTTTTGAACCTGCTTACCTACAATTTAAATTATTCGAGGTGCAGTTGATCCCGCTGGGGTGAGTTCTTATTTATTGAAACATTGTAACTGTTCTGCTTAATTAATACCTCTTTTGCTGAGGCTGCTTAGTGCTTAGCTTTAAGAATTTTAACTTCCTACAAGGGGTGCTGGAATTGACTAGGGCGCATATAGTGCAATAGGAAGTTTCCCTAATGCTGGCCTCCGTCTGGAATTCCAGGATCTACTACCACCTAGCATCTACCTACTACCTAAGCATCTACCTGCTACCTAAGGGCTACTGTTGCCGAGCCGCGAGCTAACGGAGTGTTGGGCTACCCTCCTACCAACGGCCATCATCACTATCGGCTTGGGCTTCACCGGCCCTTCTGCTAACTGGCTGTCTACGGCCTTGGGGGAACAGCGCTTGGACTTCGCCCCTACGTCAGGCCAGTGATCCCCTTAATAGAATTACTTGTACGTGTGCGGAAGTAAGATAAATAAATAATTACAATACCGTAAATCTTGGTTTTTTAAGAACCCACCTATTCTGTACCCCTAACGGTACAAAGTGATAAAATTGAAATTACGTATTGGTTTTTTCAGCGCGGCCTTGTATACGAGTTTTTTTGCCTACACAAATTTACGTTGACAAAGTAAAAAAAACTTGTTTTATTCATGATTCATGTAATATAAGGAATCTTTAAAAGTAAAAATTTTATTAAACAAATAATACATTTAAAAAATTAATGATTCGATTATTTCAATATTTATACCGATTATTTGAATATTTTTGCCGACTATTCGCATAATAATGAATTTTAATAATCCAAACACTACGGTAAGGTTCGTAGCGACATATTATTGAAACGACGTCAAGTAAAATAATTGATACTGGTTATTTTTTTAATATTTTGCTTTGATTGAAAGATTTGAATTTAAATTAGTGATAATAAACTATACACGTTGTAATAAAATATAGATAATGTTATAATTCTTCGGATTTACATAAAAGGTTATTTTAAATTGTGTGAGTACGCTTGCGCAAAGTTATTGCGGAATGATTAACGTGAAACGTCAAAAGGTATTTCTTAGATTTGGTTGACTATAACACAATTCAATTCAATAATTTATCATCATAGTTACAACCCTTTTTCAAGTTAAGTGATATTCAATAAAATTTTTACAGCTGAAACTAGATCCTCCACTAAATGCCACAAAACCTATCTGTATAAAATACAAAAATGTTTCTACCTATGTCCGTGACAGATTTAGAAATCGCCGAACCGATTTTGATGAAATTTTTTGTGTGTGTTTGAATGGGTCCCTAGATGGTTTTTAAACAATGACATCAGAAGTTCTTGCTGGAGTTAAATTTTACTTCTAGAAGTTGATGAACGTTTATATTTTGGCTTATCATCAAACATGCACGTAATAATAATAATAATAATATCATAGTTGTAAAGGGTAATAAAAAATCTGATGTGATATAATAACTGTGCGAGCGTGCGTAATTAATTATTATCATTAATTGATAATTGCATCTTCAAAGTACGAGATGTGCAGTCATGATGATTCTGCTTTTAATTATAACTGTGAGTTAAATTTTAATAAGACCAACATAAGACGTTTATAACGGTTAAGCGATCAATTTAATCTGAATGTTTTCATTTTTAGAGCGAGTAATCCATGTCAAGAAAAAGGTTCCATTCTGGAAATTTAGAATGGTGGTCCATTCAACGATTCAGCAACAGTCTAGTAGTGACTCTAGCTTTCAACTCGAAGCTTGGTGCATGTATTACGCCAGCTATTGGCCCTTATTTTACTTACAAAGATCGCACAGAACTATAACAAAGTACGAAGAACTAAAGTTATTGTTCTGAGAGATCGCATATGTTAGATATTATGTCTATGTATGATTTAAATGAGGGTCGAGTGCATATTTAGTGTATATTTAAACTGTTAATGAGCATAATGGCATAGCATAGCTCGATATTTTTGAGATGTGATGACACCAATTGGACATAATGTCAAACTGTTAAAAAGTATGTAAAATCGGAACGAGTCTTAAATCCTCATCTTCAACGCCGAGTACATGTGAATTTTTACTTATTGTTGCATAAGTAGAGTTAAGTAAAAGTACAGTTACATTCTATATACGTCCCACTGCTGGGCACAAGCCCCTTATTTCTCAATGCGTGTTGGCAGATGTGTTAGTATTTGATTTTTTATTAATTTCTTAGATATACAGATTTCCTTACTATGTATTACTTCACTGCCGAGCAAGTGGTACTAATAAAAATTTCAAATAACAATTTTAAGTTTAGTGCTAGAGAGGATCATAGGTGACATTTTTGGCGAGCACTTAGCCTTTAACAATAATTGCAAAAAAATATTAAAATCAAATATTAGTTTCAAATATTCATAATCGGGTTGTCTTTGAACTTTGTAAACAAGGTTTATTGAGATAATCAAGGGTTAAGTAAAGTAAAAGTTAAGTTATTGTCTACGTACTCATACGTCTTATTTCTGTGAGTGTTTTTTGATTTAATTAGGATCACAAATATTTATATCATTCATTATTTACACATTTACATTTCAGAAAACATAACAGATATTAAAAGATGTTGCGAGTAAGCACTATATTAACTTCTTTCTTTTTTATCAGTCCATAACAATCCATCATCGGATACGGGCCTCTCCCCTTTTAAGGAAGGATTTGCCGTAATCGCCAAACAAACAGACAGGTGGGCATATACGTGATGTCATACTACCATCTATTGGAAATGCATCTCATCGACGTGTGTTCTTTTTGCCTTTGTAATGGAGGACATGGGTAACGGTGGTGAGGTCAACTGGGAAAAATGGGTGACGGATTCCGCTCATATATTAAAGTTTAAATTGTAAACAAATGCTTGATTTAAAATATACTAGCGACACGGGTGATTTCTGGATCACAACAAAAGCGCCACCTACTGGGCCCAATTATGAATCCAAAATCTAAACCGTCCAAAGAGCAACTAAAAACATAAAAATTTCATTAAAACCGGTCGAACCATTTTTGAGTTTTAACGAGTGCTAACGGACAGCAATTGATTTCTACATATAGATATTATATTTACATATAGATATTATATTTACGCGAATACAGCATATAAAAACTAATTTAGTAGATTTTATCGCGTTTTATTTTAACTTTTTAAACCTCAATGAATATAGGTTATAACTTTGTTATAGTATAGAAGAATATACGTCTTCTAGTTTCATTTGGTATTTTTGTTGTAGTTCTTAAAGTTGTAAATAGGATTGCGTAAGTTTAACACTTTATCAAAAAAGAAGCTTAAATATTTGTTGCTTAATAAGTTAATTTTTGTAAATATTAGTTTATAATAGGCTCATTTCTGCTGGATGCTTTCTTGAAATGAGATAAAGAATTCTGACTTTAGAAACTTAAACTCGATAAATTTAGAAAAGCAAAAAAAGTCAAATTTACGCGAAAGTTTAAAGTTACGCATCATTATAAGTAAAAAAAAATTGATGGTGGTAAAATATGCCACTGCCACATACCTAAGCATCTCGTAGCCTCAATATACTGCGTATTAAGCGGAACTGCCAGAGATTAGTAAATATATTATGTTAGAAAACGAACACGTAAATTAACAATGTATCTACAATATCTCATCAACATTGTTTGTAAAAAGTAACCTGAATGTCATTCTTTTTAACAACTTAAAAATATATCTACTGCCATGAAGTAAAATTTTTACCGAAAATATTTTGCGCAGGATATTCAACGGTAGATTTTGTTTTCATCGACACAATGTCTATACTGAAAGTGCTCATATCAAATTCTTGTATATTGTGTATGTTGGAATTTATTCAAAGTAGCCCTATTGTCTTACTAAAAATTATTCTTCATAACACATCACGGTTTTCAGCACAGATGTTTCAGTTACTAGATCGTCCATTGTCACACATAGGCCTCCCAAAAAACTAGAATTTTTTTAAATTACTGTTTCCTTTGAAAACAAATCTGTATGTTAATACAGAACTGTAGTAACATATTAACCTTATCAAATTTAAAACATGCGTTCAGGTTAACAGAGCAAAATTTACTTAACAAAAATATCTATTTTATGTATGTATTTAGTTACAAATTAAGGTTTATTTTTTAATGTATTTATTTATTAAATTGTACGAATAAGCAGAAACAGTATTATACTCGTATTGTCGTCTAGAACTAAAAACTGAGTTGAGAACAATAGAAGCGACAATATTTTTCTTCCCTTTATTTACTAAATTAATGTCATATGGTAAGGTTTTGTGTAATTTTAGGTGTGAGTGCAAAATGTACAATTTTCTTACTGTAAGTATGTTAGAAATCGGATCCAAATGTTCTGTTTGATATTTAGTACTTTTGAAAACATAACTATTGGCATGGATCTATGCACTTTTCCAAATCCAGCAATTTGGTTCCGATGTATAAAAAAAACTTCAAACATATCGCTTAATTTACCTTTAAATGCAGTTTTTTTACAATGCATTATGACAAATAACACGTAACCGACACGTACTTACAGTACACATGGTACGTAGCTACTGTTGCCAACAGACGACGAGGAAGAAGGTGTAATGCCTTACATATTAAAAACAGTATACCCTTCAGTATACCAGTCACCGGGGAAATTATATTTGATTATTAGTTATTGCTATATCTAAATATAATCTTAATTATTTTTTATTATAGTATTCCAATATAACCTAAAAAAGTTCACTGCTGAACATAGGCCTTCCATAGATTGCCTCATAGGGTGGATTTGCCATCGTTGCCACGCTTGACAGGCGAGTTGTCCACCGCTGTTTGTTATTATTTTGAGTTTTTATAAGGAACATGTTGCCGCCCGTCCACTGTTTCAATTTCCCTCAGACGTCTCTCACGAGACGAAATGGAATAGTGGATATTCTTACACCTCCACTACACAGTTCTATTACTATATTATTAGATTTTGTGAAGAAGAAATATATTTTTTATATAAAATAATATTTCTTCTTTACTAATACAAAATAATATTTCTTCAGTATTCATTTACAAACTAAGGGTAACATTAAATAAAGGTCTATGGAATAACAAACAATCTTAAATTATCTTACGGCTGAAGTTGACCCTCTAAAAATTCTGGGGCAAACTTTACAGCGTTATAATTTAATAATCTTATATGAAACCCTCAAACTTGAAGAAGTGAAGTTAAATTAGAATATTGCGTATATTTTTCCTCCAACTTTTTAAGATTACTTTTATAAAATATACCGCTAATATTTTGCTTTATTGAACTTAGTTCTCTTTGGATCTTCAACGGGATAATGATGTTCTTCAACCAAGTTATTTCCGTCAATACCACAGTTTCTCAATATTATTTAAAGGTAATAAGTATTTCTAAATAGAATATATATGTCACTATTTATTTACAGTTAACAATAACCTATCAATCTCCACTGTAATACTAATTTGGTATTATAGGATTGACACGGTACAATCAACCTAATGTGCAGACCCAAGAATCAATATTCTAGTTTGAAAAGTCAAGCTATACCCTCAGTCTCAGTACTCAGTACTTTGTCTAATAGTAGTCAATAACTTTGTTTCACATCGTTTCGTCGTCTGTTACGGGGATGGTAGGGCCTTTCACTATGTAGGACTTTACTCGTACTGGTACTTTACTGGGTCATCTACGTAGGTAGCACACTCTTATCTATTTATTCCGTTAACATCGTGCTTACACTGCTGTGGTGTAGTGAGCCAGTGTAGCTACAGGCTGTAAGATACTTAATCTTAATTTTTTTATAAAATAATAATTGATAAACCACCTCACAGTCCACCTGGTGGTAAGTGGATGCTTTGGTCCACAAACATCTACATCCACCCTCGATTAAGAATAAAAACCCAGATGCGTTGTTACCCCTGAGGAATAAGATGGGATGCCTCATTTCCAGTTAAAAAGAGTTTCCGGGTTTCTACACTCACTCAGGCTCATCATTTCAGGTTCCAGTACTCTGTGAGTCTGTGAGATTCATTCGGAACCGAAAATGTTCTATTTGAGATTTGTAATAGCGCTATCTACTACATGTTATAGGCAATTAAGTCATTTTATCGAACTAAAACCTATTGACTTTCAAGGTGGTAAGTACAATCGACGCTAGATGGCATTAAACTCAAAAACCTCAAGTTATCATATATTTTAAATATTTAATAAATTTGTTTATTCTTAAATTTCATTCCTAACAATACACAATTTCATCTTACTTTACATGACTCAAAATACGGATTGTAACATTTATTTGCTACAGAATTAAACTTTTACCTGTCTTATACTTATTTATGGTGGTTGAAAATTATCATATTAAATAAATAATTTGTCACGAAATCTTTTGAAGTGTTATTTTTAGTAAATTCTACGAAATGTTTTTTTTAACTCATAGATGTAACAAACAATTATAATAAAATGTAAAATAATTTTTAATTTAGGTAACAATATTATAATAAAAAAATAATAAATACTCCTGATCATAGAGTAATTATTCTATGCTCCTGATACTCTGCAGTCTGAATTTTAATTCGATTCGCCTGTTTATCCAGATCTTTCGGGATTCGATTGGTTTGCGGCTCATTCACAATTCAAACAAATCGTGGGTTAAAAAGGTACCGTCAATTGTTTGTGATTGGTTGTACTGGTACATTCAAAAACAAATGAATGAACCATCAATACTTTTAAGTGTACCTCAGCTCAAACAAACGAATCATGCATGATTGACACATGTCTATATACGGAATATTGCTAGCAGCTAGCCGGACACGCGAGGGACTCCGCGCACCGATCGCCCGCCCGCGTATTACCATTTAAAATGTATTTGACCACGATACCACGCTGCTTCCCGTTCCGCACCTGGCGTGAACAAGATGTTTATACCATCATCTATTGTAAGCCATCATGCGTAAACGCAGATATTTAATTTTAGTTCATTACTTATTAAATGGTAACCTAGCAGCTTTAGTAACAATAACATTTATTCCATCAGTCGAGTTAATTTACCGTTTATTTCCTGTTAGCTGTGGAGAACATGAATTAAAACTTCAAAATATTATTTAAAGTAAATCTACAGATTTTCTTATTTTGTACACATTCTCGTAACAGGACGGAGAATGTTATAAGTTTACTCTTTCTAATATAACATTTGCATTACTTTCCGTTTTTTGTAACATATATTTGCAAAAAAACTCTAATTATATTTTATTGTAACGTCAAGATTAATATATATATATATATATATATATATATATATATATATATATATATATATATATATATAGAGAGAGAGAGAGAGAGAGAGAGAGATCAGCATTTGTAAAAAAATCGCATACATTTCGTATTTTGATTGAAAACTGATTAATGAAAATTCAATATACTGCGTTTCCTCAGTTGAGCTTGGGATATCGAGACGCTCGAAAAACGGGAAATTGCGTGATTCGAAATTAAACTCTTGCCACTGATATTACCGCTTTGTTTAAAAAAAAATATTAACTCTTTTGCGGCCTTTATTATACTGAAAGTTCCGAATAAAATGGGCAGCAAAACACAGTATTTAATAAACAAATGTTCTTACAAGTAAGTACGCGTGTCTCTTATCATGTAATACATTAGATATTACTTTAATATTATGTGTTGTATGTTACTAAGTGGCTCCGTAGGAATACAATAGACGCCACAATCACATCATAATCTGTCACAGATAAATGCCGTGGTAAAGTTTATGTTTTGAAGCACAGCATAAGATATTATAATGGCCCATTATCCGTCTAACGATATCAACGAAGTAGATAATAATTTAATAGCCTTAATATGCATACGTTACAAAAATTTTGCGAAACTAAAAAAAGGTTATATGGAAAAAAAATTGTGTAAAATTCTTCAGAAGCATTTATAAAAATTTTCATGTCTTATCATTTTTTGAAACATTTTATCCGGTACGGCTTAGATACTACTTTTTCGGCCTGTTTTTCACTGATACGAATAGCTTATCTTGCGGAGTAGAAAACTGGATCTGTGTCAGCTGTTTATTTTCATTTAAGAGAGTAATTGGATGTTACATAGTGCCAAATCAGGGCTATAAGGAGGGAGCTATAAGGAGGAGGGGCCCAAAAAGCTTAACCGTACCGGTTGAGTGTCCAGGAAGTCCTTTATTTTAAGCGCAGAGCGCGCTGGCGCGTTGTCATGGTGAAGCAATAGCTCGCGGAGTCGGTCCCTTATAGCATACAACAGTGAACTCTTCTGACAAGCATTTAAATAAATGAATCAAAGTAGCATCAATTGCGACTAATACTAAACAAATTGGTGTTGATGCTACTTTAATTTCGTAAAGGTAACTCGCAATGTGGTAGAGCCATGCTGCAGTTATATTAGTAGTATAGTTGTAGCACGAATGGGTCGGCTCGACCGGGGAAGGACCACGCTATCACAGAATACCAACGTAAAATAGTAGCTTATTGGTGCTGTGTTTCGTATGGTGAGTGTAGAGAACTGGCGACTCTTTTTTACTGGAAACGAGGCATTCCACATTGGTCCTTATGGGTGACAACGCATCTGCATTTATAATCGTAATCGAAGATAGATGCAGATGTCTATGGGCCACAGCAACCACTTACCATTAGGTGGACTGTGTGCTCGTTTGTCACCCTATTGTATAAAAAAAAGGATTTGACACCAGATAATCCGTCAAAATAAAAATAAAACCTATCGATGAAAGTGTTCCCTACACCTCTCGATAGTTTGTTCATTTTGAAACTGCGTCATTTAATGTTTCGTTTCTGGTTCATGTTGATAAATCCAATAATCTACGTCTGTAATAATGTCATGTGACGGCAACATTCCATTACATTGCCTGTGCGGCACCTAACGCAATACTTACAGCAAAACGTGCCTGTAAAAATCTTTATTAGCCGATTAAATTCGCATTATGTACTGAGTCCCTTCACACATAATTCATGTTTTCTTTAAATGAAATTTTTACGATTACTTCTGCAACAATTGTCAAATGGTGACCATTTCTTTTTTCATCTTTCATAAGTTAATCGTGCTGAAATTTGTTATCTCACCATTACACCGTTGTCTTAGAAGGGCGTTTATCCATACGTTTGGGGTTTGGGCATTCTCGCGCAAGCGCACTCAGCGTGAGGACATGTGTTAATAGTACCTATCTATAATACGACATTTGTAAAATAAAATGGCGCAATGTAAAAAGTGTAAGTTGTTTCTTTCACTGACGAAAGATGAAGTCATTAAGTGTTTGGGGAGTTGTGATAGTGTCTATCACAAGAAGTGTGCGTCAAAACAACTGCTTAAAAAAGAGAGGTGTGAAATATGTTCCAAGAAAAATGAAGACATTCCACCTTCGCAAACATTAAATTTGAATCCTAAACAGGTATCTACAGAATCCATTTTAGAAGAAGTTAGTAAAAAGTTGCAAGTGATTTATAAAATAGAAGCCAAGTCGGACAATGCTTTGGAACTCATTGATTTTTATTCTGAAAAATATCAAGAAATGGTGGAGTTCAAAGAGACAGCAGAGAAGAAGATGAAAGCGCTTGAACAAAAAATTTTTACCTTGAAAAATACAATAAGGCTTTGGAAGAAAGGCTACTAAATCTAGAATTAAAAGAAAAAGAGAAAAATATTGAGATAATAGGAATAGAGAAAAAGGAGATTGAAAATACTTTAGAAATAGTGAAAAAAGGATATAGAAGATGCGAGGAGGGTAGGTAGAGAATAACCGATTCAGAAGAAGGCACAGCCGATTATTGTTACATTACGCACAAAGAATGCCCGTGATCAATTTTGGCTGTGTCTTTTCATGCCTTCTAGGAAATAATAGCGACCAGTTAATATATATAAATGTAGATTTACCAAGGTATAAGCGTCAGCTTTTTTGAGAAGTAAAAAATCAACTAAAATCTTATTTTAAATATATTTGGATTCAGAATACGAACATACTCGTTAAAAGAAACGAAAATGAGAAAATATTGAAAATAAGTTCTGAAAGTGTTATTAACAAAATGCTACCGAGCAATAAATAAAGTTTCTAAGGCCTGTGCTAAGGCCGCGCGTACACATTACGAGAATTGTAGGTAACAGTACGCAGTTACGTTCGATACTTAAAATTCTCACCTATACAAAAATTACTTACTAAAATCGATTTTGTAAGGTATAAGGACCTGGTACAATGGGATGAATCTCAACGTGCAAATGGAATACGTATATTGCATCTAAATATACGCTCTTTAAGGACACATTTTAATGAATTGCTGGTCTTGTTAGAGCATATCACATATAAAATACATATGATAGTACTAAGTGAGATAAATATAAAGAGAGAAGAACTAGGTCTTTATAATATAAATGGATATATACCCCATGCTAATACGAGAGAAACTTCAAGAGGAGGAGGGCTACTTATTTTTATAAAGGAACAACTAAACTTTTCTTCACAAGCAATCAACACCCACGTGGCAGAAATAATTCATGGAAATTTAACGATCGAAAAAAGGAGTTTTCATATTCTTTGCATATATAGACCACCTGCTAAATATAAATATGGTTTTATTGAGTGCCTAAATACAATATAAAGGAAAGAATATCGCCGCAAGATGATATTATTGTCATAGGAGACATAAATATCGATATTTATAATAACAAGTGTAATCAAATTATTTCAAAATATAATCTAACTTTGTGTGAACACGGCCTATAATGTGCAGTGCCTAGATCAGAGATAATACGAGAAGCGGTAGTTGACGGACGGCACGAGCGGTCATGCATTGACCATGTGTGGGTGCGAGCGAAATCGGCTGACACTATGTAATCGAATGTCATGTATCTGATCTGATCTGATCATAATATTGTTGGCATTACATTAGGTATCTTAGGATAGCAAAGAGAGTTGAATGTGGTAAAAACGGTAAATAAATCGTCATGATCGTAGAATAATGACGGTTCTAAAAAAAACACGAAATTCACTTTTTACCATATTTGGATGCTACATTGCCTAAATATTATTACTGCATTAAAGAAAAAAATATATGTATTTCGGATTTCAAAATAATCAGTCGGTAAATAGACGGATTTGATAGGCACTCATAGTAAAATGACGTTTGTATATACTCGTCATTGTACGACGCGCGGGGATCTCCCGCCGTCCTCTCCCACTCCCGACGAATCCGCGCAATCGTCACTTTTCGTCGAACTCGCCCACGCGTTGCAGCGGATTAGATTTTTCTTAAAAAATTGCACTAGTTTTACTTTATTTGCCTCTTTGTTAGCTATTGCGTGCCTAGTTTTTTTTTACATATTATATTAAAAGGTATGCCATAATGAAAACAGTCGATCAAAGCTTATTTTAAGACTTGTTGAAGAAACAAGCAAAAATGCGAAAAGTACGGGTTTCACTCATGAAGAGCGCATGGATGAGGAGGACTGCATACTAGGGACTCCAGGTAAGTTAATGAATTATGTATTAATATTATAGTATTACTTAATTCTTGTATTTATACATATTTTGCAAAGTAAATAAGTAAAGCGTCGATTCTGACTATCCGTCGATTTTCTACGAAAAATATAAATCAATATAAAATGTAATTTTTATAAAAATAATATTTGCTCGCTGAATTTTCAAGTTGTATGTTACTATATTACATTTTTCTTTGGACATGATAGTGACGCGTAGTTACAAACGGCGGTATTTTGTGGACACGCTTTTTTGTCTAACGGTCGCATCTGATCATCCCACTTTTTTCTTTGAACTAAATTCACTTCCGCCATTTTTCTATTGAAAAACTATGCTTATTTTTATATATTTAATATATTTTTCTTTAATAAATAATGAGATTTGAGTAATAATTTACCTGTATAAATAAAAAGAAGTACTTTTTTTATACTTTCGAATCTTTTCATTATGAATGGTCTTACCGTTTTTAGTAAATGCTGACCTGTGATATTAATAATCTATTTATTTTTACATATACAGATATTGTTTCAGAATTCAGAACACGTAATAGAAGAGATGAACGATATTTATGAGGATGTCTTTCCAGATGACGTACACGGAACAAGCGAAACCATAAAATCAACAAATGAAAATATGAACCTGAACATACCATCACCTACTTGTGTTCTTGAAGAAGATCCTTTTATGGCCGTGCATGAAAATACATCCTCACCATATTTACTCACGTCAGAAAATCAGCATGGTGTCGTGTCCATCTTAAATATCACCTCAGCTCTAACCCCTTTAAATACTTCTACCCTGATATCAGACCTGTCACCTTTCCCGCAACCGATCACCCCAATTATTGACAACAATGGACAAACACCTATGTTATCACCAGCAAAAACTCATGGTGAGGTATGTAACGACTTTTTTTGTTCCACTCACGATGGTGCAGACATAGCAATAACTGTCAATCAATCAAGCACAGCTGTGTCTTCATACCGGTTGTTTCCAGCGCCTCTTATTCGATGTAGAGGTAAAAAACGTGTCCAAAATTATGACGATTGGGAAGAAATTAAAAGAAAATGCTTAACAAATGAAGGGAAAGAATACATCTCCAAAAAGGGCGTTATTGTTCAAGCAAAAATTATAGGTAGGTCTTGCACATGTAGATATAAATGTTACACTATGTTGACTCTCGAAGAAAGACAGGATGCATTTGAAAAGTTTTGAAAGTTAGGTGATCGTGAGAAACAATGGTTGCATGTTGAGAATTATACTACAAAACAGAAGAAAAAAAGGGGCCTTCAAAAAAGATTTAAAGCATAACCGTCAATTCACTTACAAGTGTTTTTTGCCAAAGGGCTCATCAAAAATATAGATTTGTAAAACCATGTTTTTAAGTACGTATTCGATTAGCGAAAGGTTAGTTCGGACAACTTGGAATAAATATGACGGAAGCACTTACATTTACACACAATAGTAAAAGACATGAGGGGGAAACATAAAGATCATAATCGGGTTGTTGACGATGAAATGGTAAAGTCTGTTTGTGCCCACGTTAATTAATTTGTACCTGTAGAATCTCATTATAATAGAGCAGCGTCCAAAAGACTGTATTTGGATGGTGCCTTGAGCATCGCTAGGATGTTCAATTTATACAAAGAATGGCCCGAACTTGATCATTATTCAAATATAGGTTCTAGTCAGTACAGAGACATAGTTAATAGTGATTTTAATTTGAATTTTCATCTACCCAAAAAGGATATTTGTGATCAGTGCTATAGTTTAAAATTAACACAAAATCCGCCTGATGAATTTAAAGGACAGTATGCAAACCATTTAAATAGCAAAAAAGTGTCTAGGACCTTGAAACAGAATGATAAAAATGACACTATTAATTCAAATGGACGCATAGTTTGTGTTACCTTTGATTTTCAGAAGGTTTTGTCGTGCCCTCACGGGCAAATGAGTGTATTGTATTACAAGCGAAAGCTGTCATGTTATAATTTCACCATATACGAAATGATCGGCAAACAAGGTTATTGCTATATGTGGGATGAAATTGTTGCCAAACGTGGGGCCAACGAAGTAGCCAGTTGCGTTTATGACTTCATAAAGAAGTTTGTATCAAAAGGTATGAAAGAGTTTCGATTCTGGTCAGACAATTGCGCTGGCCTAGAATCGAAATCACATAGTGTTTATTATGTATGATCATGTAGCTAAAGAATATGATATAACTATAACACGTAGATTCTTTGAAAAAGGCCACACCCAAAACGATGGGGATTCTGTCCACAGTTTGATAGAAAGGGCTGCTGAGCATAAAACAATTTATATACCAGATGAATGGAAATGACATGTACGTTGAACTAAATTAACAGGTGATTCTTATGAAGTCATAGACGTAAATCAGTCGTTAGTGTTTGATTTTAAAGATCTGCTAAAAATAAAAACTGGGTAAAAATACAGTTAACAACAAAGTTACTTGGACAAGCATAAAAGAAGTTTGTGTCGATGGAACTCAGAGCGGTAAAATTCGGTATGAATATGCATTATCTGATGACTATACGACCCTTGTACTTCGAAAGGAGACTAGACAATACAATAATCCAATCTTACATAAAGCTTACATGGGGCCAACTCCAATCAGTAATGATAAATATAAGGGTCTTATTAGCCTTTGCGATTCTTCAATAATACGTACCAAATATCATAACTATTTCCGAAGTTTAGCTCATGGGCGTAATGTTTCTGATAATAAAAATGAATCTGACTGAATAATTGTGCTAAAGAATTGTGCTTAATAATTCTAGTTACTTAATTTTTACTGTTTTGATCTCTGAAGTTGTGATTTTTAAGGATTTATTCATTTAATTAATGTTTAACTACCCTATCTACTTACAAAAATGATCGTGATATTATAACTTTGCTAACAAATGGCTAGTGTTTAAAATTTAGATTAGTAATTTACCAAAAAGGAAGTAATCAGATCCAAATAGCTTCAACATATCTATGTTGTACAAAATAATGTTGTTTATAATTACTTAATTCAAATTCAGTTTAAAGACTAGACCAAATAGTCTGTTTTATTTATAAGATACCCTACCTACCCAAAACTACCTACCTACTGTACTATTTACTTATCGAACACCTGCCTACCTTCTTACTCATGGTCAAAATAGAATATAACAGATACCACATCCGCCAAAATATTATTCGTTAAGTTGGTAGAACATGACTGGAAAGTAACATCCGTCATTCTTTGAACAGTAACTTTCCGAAGAAAAATGTCGGATAATACTATGTGACTGTCTTGACTCCAAAGTAAAACGAAGCATGTGATTTTTCCGGAAAACTGTATAATTATAAGTTATTGTTTTTATGCCAGTTTAAAATTAACCCCATTTCAAACTGGTGTGTCAATTTTCATAATTACAGATTTAGAATTAAAAAAGTTATGTCAAAAAATCTAACATAATTTTTTGAAATGGCTGCCCTGTAAAGTTTAATATTTGTTAGATCCGTCACTATTCTATGACTATGACGAAATGTAAGCAAGTGATTAGTGATAAATTGTGTAGGGTAAAGTTGGATGATTATGATTGGTCCCAGCTTTTAAATTTATCTTGCCCAATGTTATTGTATGATAAGTTACGTTTAGTGTTTGAAAATATTTATAATGAAAGTAAGGTTTATATTGCAGAAAGCAGTAAACGATTAACGCAACCGTGGGTAGATGGTAAGTTGATTAATTTAATATTAAAAAGGGATTCTTTATTTAGAGCGTGGAAAGCATCGCCAAAAATATGAGTTAGCGTTTAGAATACACGAGACTTAGAAATAGAGTAAATAAAATTATAAATGATGTCAAACACAAGTACAGGCAAAAACAAATAAAAGATTGCAATGGTGATAGCAGAAAAATATGGTTAAATATTAGTAAATGGTTAGAAAAAACTAAGGCTGATTTGGATTTAGTAATTAAGAGGTACTTGGGTAGATATGATACCTTACATAACATTTGCACAAAATTTTCTAAAACATTCACCAAAGAAATATTAGACATCAAGCATAATTGTAATTTAATTTTTTTAGATAGAAACATGTATATTAAAGGGAGCGAGGTGCCTTTTAGGTATAAGAGAGTGAAATCATGTGATATAGAAAAAATAATTGATAAATTGCACCATAAAAAACACCAGGATTGGACGGAATTAGACTGAAAGATTTAAAGTTAGTAAAGAAAAAAATAAGTCCAATACTGGCCCATTTTGCTAATATGTGCCTGTCAAAAGGTGTTTATCCTGATTTATTAAAGAAATTAATCATTTGCCCCATATTTAAACATGGTAGTAATTTAGATTACAGTAATTACCGGCCAATTGCCATTTTATCATCGGTCAATAAGATTGTTGAAAAGGTGGTTGTAGGACAAATAACTGACTTTTTGGAACAGTATAATATATTATCAGAGGCACCACAACACAGATTTAGAAAAAATCGCAGTACAGCTTCCGCACTTACACTATTTTCGGATACAGTTAATGAATACTTAAATGAAGGAAAACAGGTTTTGTTTATTGATTATAAAAAAAGCCTTTAATACGCTTTACGCTAATCGTTTACGCTTGGAATCAGGGGCCCTACAAATAACTTTTACCGTAGCTATCTATCTAATAGAATGCTTTGCCCTGTAGTGGATGGCGTTGTAGGAGAGGAGGCCAGTATTAGCTTGGGTGTACCGACCGGTTCTGTTTACGGTCCTATGGGTTATATTATGCATGTAAACAGTGTATCTAATGTCAAGTTTATATGTATGCGGATGATATGTGCTTGCCATTTGTCTCTAAAGAAACAAAAGAATTGCAAAATAATATACAAATTGATTTTGAGAATATAACAAAATGGGCCCATGATAATGGCATAATTTTAAATTTTAATAAAACAAAATGCATGCATATACACTCTCCATATAATGCTGCAGCAAAAAAGACCAAATTGAATGAGATAGCTGTTATAGGCCACGGTTTTGAGTGCTTGCATAATAATAAAATTAATTGTAAATGTAAAGAAATTGAATTTGTTGAGAGATTTAAGTATTTGGGCTTGATTATTGATAAAAACTTTAATTGGAAACCTCAAATATCTGATGTATGTGCAAGGTTGTCGGCTGTAATATGTAAATTTTATTATTTAAAACTATCTTGAACAAAAAAACTATGTATCTTCTATACTAGCTGTTACCCGAGGCTTCGCCCGCATGGTCACTGGGAAATGAACTATCCATTGCTTTTTGAATCGAAAGAAAACTGAGTTTTATAGATTTGTCAAAGATGCAGCCATTAAAAGGAAACCGAGCAAAATTGATTCGTCAGCCTATTTAAATGTTTTGAAACGCAGCGTATAGGAAAGCATGAAAATAGCCTGTTTATTCCAAATGGAAATGGGATATTTTTTTAATTAAAGGAAACTGAGCAAAATAATCCGTCAGGGATGCCGACTTTTGAAAAAAAAACTGCTAAATTGATTCGTCAGAGATGCAGTTTTCTGAATTGAAAGGGAACTTAGCCAAATAAAAGATCCGTCAGAGATGCAGCCTTTTGAGTTGAAAGGAAACTGAGCTTAATAGGTCCGTCAGAAGTGCAGCATTTGGAATTGAAAAGAAACTGAGCTAAATAGGAAATTTTGAATTGAAAGGGAAGATCTGTGGGAATTCTGATTAATTGATTGTGGGAATTTTGGAAAAAATGCCAAGTTTCTGGGCATTTGACACACGCGAACATGCTACATACAGCTGACCGTGAGAAAAGCACGGTTTTTCTAAGTTGACACCCGCTACCTGTAACGTTTGCCCTTGCGCTTTATTAATTGTGCGTTGCAAAACTGAGCTAAATAGGGAACTGCAGCCTTTTGAATTGAAAAAGAAGATCTGTGGGAATTATAGGGTTCCGTGGTATAATAACATTTTCACCTTTTCCTACGCCTGTTAAAATTGTAGCACCGATTATGTTTCGTCCAAGATGTGTCACACGCAGCCTTGTCCCGTTACATAACCGAGGAGCATCTAAATTTCGCATTAACATTACTGGGACGCCTAATTTTAATTGAAGCTTATGTGAGACTGACAACTCTAGAGAATTTAAAAACCCTACGGGATATAAAGTGGTCCCTTCTGTGTCCATAACTGTGTATTTACATAAATTTAACAAAAATGTCTTACCAGTTCCTCCAGCGGCATCTAAAAAGAAAAGTGCAAAAGTGAAAAGTGTAAAACCACCATTCCTCCCATTACATCGGTATTGCTGCGCAAATCCTGGAGCGTTCGATTTAGTGCTTCTACAGCTTTTTTATGCGACATAGTACTTTCGTTCCACACTAAAGGTTTGCATTGGCGTAGCATTAACTTCGTGCACTATTTTTGCTAAAGTTGCAGATCAGCGATTCTTCCCGGGCTAATTACAAATTTAACAAAAATGTCTTCCCAGTTCCTCCAGGGGTATCTAAGAAGAAAAGTGCACCATTTCCAGATTCAATTTGGCCTAATAATTTTTCAAAACTCGTTTTTGTTCGGGAAGCAAGCGGGCTACAAATTCGGCTACTTGCTGCTGCATGCTGGTATATCGTAGTTTGTTTCACGTATAATTTCATCACTTAATTCATTTTCGGTTGTTCGCTGAGGGCTTATCATTCCAAAGCCGCTTAATTTTTAGCCTACCATTGCCATTACTTTATCTTCAATTTTCCAAGTGTTTCATTATAAATGTGTTCATTGAATGTCATGTTCACGAGTGTCTGCTGTAATCTTCGCAAAATATCTTCCGCCATGTACTCTTTTTTTCTTTAAATTTATATAGTAAATAGCGATCCACCCCGGCTTCGCACGGGTAAATTCTGGATCTCGACAACAGCGCCACCTACCGAGTCCAATTTTCTTTAAATTTATGTAGTAACTAGCGATCCGCCCCGGCTTCGCACGGGTGATTTCTGGGTTTCGACAACAGCGCCACCTATCGAGTCCAATTTTCTTTAAATTTATATAGTAACTAGCGATCCGCCCCGGCTTCGCACGGGTGATTTCTGGATCTCGACAATAGCGCCACCTACCAAGTCCAATTTTCTTTAAATGTGTACAGTAACTAGCGATCCGCCCCGGCCTCACACGGGTGATTTCTGGATCTCGACAACAGCGCCACCTACTGAGTCCAATTTTCTTTAAATTTATATAGTAAGTAGCGATCCGCCCCCGCTTCGCCCGGGTGATTTCTGGATCTCGACAACGGCGCCACCTACCGAGTCCATTTTTCTTTAAATTTATGACCGTAACTAGAATCTACCCCGGCTTCACACGAGTAATTTCTGGATCTGGAAAACAGCGCCACCTACCGAGTCTAATTTTCTTTAAATTTATATAGTTACTAGGATCTGCCCCGGCTTCGTACACGTGCAATTTCTGGATCTCGACAACAGCGCCACCTACCGAGTCCAATTTTCTTTAAATTTATGTAGTAACTTGCGATCCGCCCCGGCTTCGTACGGGTGATTTCTGGATCTCGACAACAGCGCCACCTATCGAGTCGAATTTTCTTTAAATTTATGTAGTAACTAGGATCTGCCCCGGCTTCACACGAGTAATTTCTAGATCTCGACAACAGCGCCACCTACCGAGTCCAATTTTCTTTAAATTTATATAGTAACTAGCGATCCGCCCCGGCTTCGCACGGGTGATTTCTGGATTTCGACAACAGCGCCATCCACCGAGTCTAATTTCATTTAAATTTATATCATCATCACCATCATCATTACAGCCCTTCACAAGTCCACTGCTGAACATAGGCCTCCCCCAAGTAATGCCACAAAGCACGGTCCTGAGCCATCTGCATCCATCGACTTCCTGCATATCTTACCAGGTCGTCACTCCATCTAGTGGGGGTCGCCCTACACTACGCCTACCGGTACGAGGCTGCCACTCGAGAATCTTTCTTCCCCATCGGTTATCGGTTCTTCGAGCTATATGGCCGGCCCATTGCCACTTCAGCTTACTAATCTGTTGGGCTATGTCGGTCACTTTGGTTTTACTGCGAATATCCTAATTTCTGAGTCTATCACGCAGAGAAACTCCGAGCATAGCCCTCTCCATAGCTCCCTGAGCGACCTTGAGCGTCCTCATACGGCCAGCAGTGAAGGACCACGGCTCAGATCCGTAAGTCATCACTGGCAACACGCACTGGTTGTACAATCTAGTTTTTAGAGATTGAGGTATACCTGACGAGAAGATATGTCGTAATTTCCCGAACGCTGCCCAGCCGACTTGAATCCGGCGATTGACCTCTCGGTCGAAGTTGGACTTACATAGTCGGACTATTTGTCCCAGGTAAACGTCAACAACTTCGAGCATAGTGCTCCCAACAACAGCCGGCATAGGTGTGACATGGACATTAAACATAATCTTAAGACCTATCCGCTGGGAGGCACTATTGAGGTCATTGAGCATAGTGCTTAAGTCCTCCAGCGATTCTGCCATACTCGCTATTGATGTTAATACCATATCCTTTCCAGTCCAGTAGCTTGAAAACGTCTTCCAATGCAGCGGTGAAGAGTTTCGTGGATATAACGTCACCCTGTCTTACACCTCTCTGCAGTTGGATAGGTTTCAGGTCTGGTTCTGTACTCGGATAGCCATCGTAGCCCTGCTGTACTAACACTTCAGCACTTCGATATACCGACAGTCAACTTGGCACCGCTGAAGGGACTGTAGCACCGCCCAAATTTCGACGGAATCCAAGGCTTTCTCATAGTCCACATACGCCAGGCAAAGTGGCAGATTGTACTCTTCACTCTTCTGTACAATTTGCCGCAAGGTATGTATGTGGTCTATGGTACTGAAGCCTTTTCGGAAACCGGCTTGTTCGGGAGGCTGGAAGTCGTCGAGCCTGCGTGCGAGACGATTCGTAATAACTCTCGAAAACAGCACGTAGACGCGGCTCAGAAGAGAAATCGGTCTGTAGTTCTTCAAGAGAGCGTTGTCGCCTTTCCTAAAGAACAAGACCACCGCACTTCTGTTCCACGCCTCTTGAGTAGTGCCACCATGGAGGACGGAATTAAAGAGCTTCTGAAGGACTTCAAGTACCGGTGTTCCACCCGCTTTCACAATCTCCGCTGTAATTCCATCCTCGCCTGGGCCCCTGCAGTTTTTAAGGTGCTGGAGAGCCATTCTAATCTCGCTTAGACTTACGTCCGGGATATCATCGGAATAGTGTCGGATAAGACTTGCTCTTGGATCATTACTCACACTTTCGTGTGGCTCCAACGATGATGTGTACAGCTGCCCATAGAACCTCTCAATCTCACTCAAAATCTCAGGTATCCCGGAAACGATGCTGCCACACTCAGTCTTCAGCTTTGACAGTTGGCTCTTACTGGCAGACAGATCTCTGGCAAAGACTTTGGAGCCCTGGTTCCGCTCGATCGCTTCTTTAATACGAGCAGTATTAAAGTTGCGTAAGTCTCGCCGCATGAATTTGGAGATCTGTCTGTTCAGTTGCCTGTATGCTGTCAAATCTGTTGACGATTACAGCCTCATCTCCCGTCTAACAGCCATGAGATTAAGAGTGTGATCGGAGAGTTTTTGTGTTCTTCTGCGGCGGGTCTTGCAGAACTTAGCTCCGACCGCATGGACAGTTTCCACGAGCTTGTCATTCATATCGTTCACTGCATTGCAATCTTGTAGGCACTGAAAGCGGTTACGTAACTCGAGCTGAAAGTTTTCGGGATTCTGGATTAGAGCACGAGGGGGACGGAGCGTTGACTTCATTAGACGAGACCTCTCCAACTTAACGTTTAGGTTCAGTGTGCCTCTAACCATTCGGTGATCGCTGCCAGATCACCCTTGCGATCACTGAGACATCACTGAACAGTTGGCGTCTAGTCGTCATAATGAAGTCAATCTCATTTTTTGTCGAACCGTCGGGGCTCGACCAGGTCCACTTCCTGTGGGGCCGCTTCTGGAAGAAAGAGTTCATCATAAAGAGTCCCTAAATTAAATTTATATGGTAACTAGCAATCCTGCTCCGGCTTTGCGCGGGTGATTTCTGGATCTCGACAACAGCGCCATCTACCGAGTCCAATATTCTTTAAATTTATGTGGTAACTAGCGATCCGCCCCGGCTTCGCACGGGTGATTTCTGGGTCTCGACAACTGCGCCACCTACCGAGTCCAATTGAGTTTTTAAACCATCCAGATACCCACACAACTCATCATCATCATCATCATCATTACAGCCCTTCACAAGTCCACTGCTGAACATAGGCCTCCCCCAAGTAATGCCACAAAGCACGGTCCTGAGCCACCTGCATCCATCGACTTCCTGCATGTCTTACCAGGTCGTCACTCCATCTAGTGGGGGTCGCCCTACACTACGCCTACCGGTACGAGGCTGCCACTCGAGAACCTTTCTTCCCCATCGGTTATCGGTTCTTCGAGCTATATGGCCGGCCCATTGCCACTTCAGCTTACTAATCCGTTGGGCTATGTCGGTCACTCTGGTTTTACTGCGGATATCCTCATTTCTGAGTCTATCACGCAGAGAAACTCCGAGCATAGCCCTCTCCATAGCTCGCTGAGCGACCTTAAGCGTCCTCATACGGCCAGCAGTGAAGGACCACGTCTCAGATCCGTAAGTCATCACTGGCAACACGCACTGGTTGTACAATCTAGTTTTTAGAGATTGAGGTATACCTGACGAAAAGATATGCCGTAATTTCCCGAACGCTGCCCAGCCGAGTTGAATCCGTCGATTGACCTCTCGGTCGAAGTTGGACTTACCTAGTCGGACTATTTGTCCCAGGTAAACGTATTCGTCAACAACTTCGAGCATAGTGCTCCCAACAACTACCGGCATAGGTGTGACATGGACATTGAACATGATCTTTGTTTTGTCCATGTTCATCTTAAGACCTATCCGTTGGGAGGCACTATTGAGGTCATTGAGCATAGTGCTTAAGTCCTCCAGCGATTCTGCCATAAGGACTATATCGTCGGCAAATCGAAGGTGAGTGATGTACTCGCCATTGATGTCAATACCGTATCCTTTCCAGTCCAGTAGCTTGAAAACGTCTTCCAATGCAGCGGTGAAGAGTTTCGGGGATATAACGTCACCCTGTCTTACACCTCTCTGCAGTTGGATAGGTTTCGAGCTCTGGTTCTGTACTCGGATAGCCATCGTAGCCCTACTGTACAAACACTTCAGCACTTCGATATACCGACAGTCAACTTGGCACCGCTGAAGGGACTGTAGCACCGCCCAAATTTCGACGGAATCAAAGGCTTTCTCATAGTCCACATACGCCAGGAAAAGTGGCAGATTGTACTCTTCAGTCTTCTGTACAATCTGCCGCAGGGTATGTATGTGGTCTATGGTACTGAAGCCTTTTCGGAAACCGGCTTGTTCGGGAGGCTGGAAGTCGTCAAGTCTGGGTGCGAGACGATTCGTAATGACTCTCGAAAACAGCACGTAGACGCGGCTCAGAAGGGAAATCGGTCTGTAGTTCTTTAAGAGAGCGTTGTCGCCTTTCTTAAAGAACAAGACCACCGCACTTCTGCTCCACGCCTCTGGAGTAGTGCCACCATGGAGGACGGAATTGAAGAGCTTCTGAAGGACTTCAAGTACCGGTGTTCCACCCGCTTTCAGAAGCTCCGCTGTAATTCCATCCTCGCCTGGGGCCCTGCCGTTTTTAAGGTGCTGGAGAGCCATTCTAATCTCGCTTAGACTTACGTCCGGGATATCATCGGAATAGTGTCGGATAAGATTTGCTCTTGGATCGTTACTCACACTTGCGTGTGGCTCCAACGATGATGTGTACAGCTGCCCATAGAACCTCTCAATCTCACTCAAAATCTCAGGTGTCCCGGAAACGATGTTGCCACACTCAGTCTTCAGCCTTGACAGTTGGCTCTTTCTGGCAGACAGATCTCTGGCAAAGACTTTGGAGCCCTGGTTCCGCTCGATCGTTTCTTTAATACGAGAAGTATTAAAGTTGCGTAAGTCTCGCCGTATGCATTTGGAGATCTGTCTGTTCAGTTGCCTGTATGCTGTCAAATCTGTTGACGATTGCAGCCTCATCTCCCGTCTAACAGCCATGAGATTAAGAGTGTGATCGGAGAGTTTTTGTGTTCTTCTGCGGCGGGTCTTGCAGAACTTAGCTCCGACCGCATGGACAGTTTCCACGAGCTTGTCGTTCATATCGTCCACTGCATTGCAATCTTCTAGGCACTGGAAGCGGTTACGTAACTCGAGCTGAAAGGTTTCGGGATTCTGGATTAGAGCACGAGGGGGACGGAGCGTTGACTTCATTAGACGAGACCTCTCCAACTTAACGTTTAGGTTCAGTGTGCCTCTAACCATTCGGTGATCGCTGCCAGTTTTCACCCTTGCGATCACTGAGACATCACTGAACAGTTGGCGTCTGGTCGTCATAATGAAGTCAATCTCATTTTTTGTCGAACCGTCGGGGGCTCGACCAGGTCCACTTCCTGTGGGGCCGCTTCTGGAAGAAAGAGTTCATCATAAAGAGTCCCTCTTTCTCCATAAAGTCGGCCAGCTGCTGGCCCCTTCGGTTCCGTTGCCCTACTCCAAATTTCCCTACCTTCAGCTCACCGCTTTCTCTTGTGCCCAGTTTTGCGTTGAAGTCTCCCATCAACACCGTGTAGTAGGTTTTGGAGGAATGTATGGCTCTGGAAATATCCTCATACATTTCCTCCACCTCCTCATCGGGATGTGCCGAGGTTGGTGCGTAAACCTGAATGACCTTCAGCGAATACCGTTTGGTGATTCTGAGTATCAGGTACGCGACCCTCGTCGACACACTCCCAATCTTTACAACGTTGTTGACGAGAGATTTGTGGACGATAAATCCGACACCTCCTTGGGACAGATGGTCGCCCTCCCGGTGATAGAACAAGTTGCCGGACTCGAGGATTGCCGTGTCCTCCCCCTCTCTTCGGACCTCGGATAATCCAATAATATGCCAGCGCAACTTGTCTACCTCTTCTTCCAGCTCCAGTATCTTCTCGTCAGTCCTCAGGGTGCGTGCGTTATATGTTGCCAGTTCGAGTCGTCGTAGGTGGCAACCGAACCTCGACCGGAGATTCTTAGCACCCCCTGCCCCGCCGTTACCATGGTCGCCACCGTAGCCAGGAATAGCGGGGCCGCCGGGGACTGGGGGCCGTCTGTTTGTGTATTTATTCATTGGGAGGTATTTGCCATAGTTGCCACGCTTGGCGAGCGGGTTGGCAACCGCAGTTTTTTATTACGTCACAGTTGTCATCAGGAAGACGCTGCTGCCCATCTCCTGCCTGTCTCCCTCTGTCGCCTCTTACGACACCCACGGGAAGATATGGGGTAGTGGATATTCTTAACCGCCACTACACAACTCATACACACACAAAAAAATCATCAAAATCGTTTATCCGTTTTCCAGTTTAAGCGAGACTCACGGACGGTAATTGATTGTTTTATACAACATGTAACATCTAAATAAATCTAAATGATAACTTTTACTTTTACTACTAACCGAAAGAAGATCGTGTCACACAAGAGTATTTTCCTTGCGTTTAACATTGTATAATCGTGATAGCTTCTGACGAATTTACATCTAAGTACACAAACAACCTTGATTATGAAATTATTTATCGGGTTAACGGTCAGTACCATGAGACGAATGTTAAAACAAATATTTTCTCTTAATAATAATAAATATAATTATATTCGAAATGTAATGAATGTACATAAACACATATAGCTTTGATATGAAAAAAGATTTTTGTACTTTAGTATTTAAAAAACAACACGGGTTTCTAATACTAGTAACTAGAATGTCCAAAATTAGTACTTAATTAATTTTTTTTGGTCAATGTATACGTTTTTACAACAAGCCCGTTACTCAAGAATATTTCTTCAGAACGGTTGTCGGTTCTTTGAGCTATAATTATTATTGTCGGTCCATTGCTATTTCAGCTAACTTATCCGTTGCTCTTGTGACGGTTACTCTGTTCTATTGCGGATATCCTTATTTCGAAGTCAATTACAGTGCGTAAAAGTTAACTTAAAATTAAGGTGTAAAAGTAAAGTGCAAAGTAATAAATTAACAACCTGCAAACTGCTTACGTCTTATTTTTCGACGCAGGTTTCCCCTTTTTTCTCTCTTTTTCAGTTGGTTTCCTCACAATATTATCGTTCGTAATTGAAAATTGATATTTGTTTAGTTTTTGTTATCTTTTATTTTCATTATATTTAAACATGACGTAACTTTCAACTAAAAATAAACTTCATAGAGTCTGTAAAAGGAAGCATCAAGAGGATAAAGAATACAGTGTAGAAACATTGTGTAAAAGCGTATATTAAAAAGTTGCACTGCAATTTCAAAGAAAGAACACTAAAGTAATCCTTTTCTTTTTATCGACGGAAGACTACATAATTTACACGAACTTTGTATTATTTATTTTTATCTTAGATATAAAAGTTCAGTTAATCGTTTTCATTCTGTTATTTTGGCTTTAATGTACTTTATATTTTTATGGAAGCAATATAATCTATCACTATGTACCTCAGTTGTAGTCGTTGTTATTATTTGCCATGTCATATGCCTAATCAGCTGCCTGAAAACTCTTTAGTAAAATGCTTAATAGGTATACATATAACGTTAAAATGTTTATAAGTAGTTCTTCTATATTACAAAAACTATTAAAATAGTATATAACAGACTTGCGCAAGATAAATAAATCAGTTTCTACAATTAAATTGATAATTTTTTACGCCCGATTTTATTAATTTATAAATCGATAATTAGAAATAAAATTCCTTTTACGAAAACGTAGATGGTCGTAAGGTTGACAAGAGTTTAGACTGTATCTACCTAATACTTGTGCATGCCGTTGTCTATAAACATTGATTATATTCTCGAATGAGATTTAAAATGCAAATGCATTGCCATTCCCGAGGGCTTAGATGGAATTTCTCATTACAAGTAAAAAGGTGCTTATGAACGGTGCTCATACACTTATGCACGCCGGTATTCTTTGCGAGAATGGTCTTTGCATAGTCGAGCAGACCTATTTGATACACTGCAGCATGGCTCCATCAAAAGCATAAGACTATCTGGTTACAACCTTTGTATAGTTTGTTCAGCGTTAAACTTAAGGAATGAAGAAGCTTAGCTACGTAACGTGACAGAGTTTTATTTTGCCAAGCCTTATTTTTACTGACTACTTATGTAGCTCGTTGTTGCAATATAGTATGTTTTTACTTTGATGTAAGATAATATTTTCCAAATAATTTGCATGTGAAATTTGGAAACTATTGTAACGTCAAAACACATCTCGTGTTGACATTTTGTACGTGTGAATTGACGTGTTAGTGGCATTTTAGTGGCTACACACGCTTCGCTCACTCCCCCATTCTATTATGTATGTATTATAGTATTCTATGGTCGCCATCAGTTTGTCGTAAAAATTGTATGTACCCATAATATCACAAGAGCGACTGACAAAAGTTTGCTTTACCTAATGTTGGTTTGTTTCTAATATCAGTAAATGGAAATAATAAAATGACCTTTGCTAAAATGAAAATTTCATACGCAGGTAAAAAATACTCGTTCCCAAATAGTCAAACGCAGAGTAATTTTAATATACCCCAGACTAGAGCACAACCGAGTATTTTTAAATTTTTGGATTATTACTTGGATGTCCCTGAACAATAATTTTTATTAAAGAATTTTAGTTTTCTAAAAGTTTTTCTATGCTTAATTATTTCAATGTATACTGAGGCACTTTTTTGGTTACTCGACTTTTTTAGAACAACTTTTTTGTTCACCGCGTAGCCTAGTCAGAGTACCACGGGTCAATAGCAAATCCTGAGCTCCAACCGGCCACTGGCATCAACTGCCACATTTATGCAAACACGAGTAAGTTGGTTTTCAAAACTAAAATACGATTGTGTAACTCTGTGGGAGTTTCAATCTCTATTGGAAGTCGTAGTCGGCTTATTACTGAAGATTTGTTTCGTTATATTGTGTAAATGTATTGGTAATGATTTTAAGCTGATGTTTTTGCTGATGTCTTAAGTAGTATTACAAAATATTATAATAATGAAAAACAGTTTCCATCGGCGAACGATTCACACTAGAGTTAGAATCCCACTGTTGGTTATATTGTGATATTTCCTATCTATTTAAAATTATTTGCAATTTAGTGTCAGCTTAAGAGAATCCTACACAATATCATCCTGTGGGTGTCGTGAGCCTGTTTGCCTATTTTCGAAATTGTTAGAAAATTCAAATTTATCAAATATCCCTATACCTAGAGAAGCTTATGTCCTCTAAGCTTTAATCGACAAATAATAATATAGTAAACTTTTATTAGTTTTCTTTAAAATTTCATTCTATTTTTATGGATTTTGAAGAGATTGGCATTCTTATATATATATACAACATGTAACATAATTAACGCATATCCTGAAAGTAGTTTGTTCAGAATCGTTTACTGAATCGATTTCTATCATTTTAATATAAGTATTTTTATCCCAAAAATTATTAAAACTACGTAAATTACAGTCACACTAAACCTGTACAGTCAAAACAAACTGAAATGGACCGTAATTCAAGGCAATAAGACTTTTAAAAGAGCAGTTTTATTTATATTAATACAAATTCCGTCAGTCAATACAAAATAAAGAAAAATTTTCCTTATTTCAAGTACGTTAAAGTCTTTGTGTTCGTGTACTGTGACCACAACATTCTTCCGGAATTAGTACAACTAATTTAATAAATAATCAATGCATAAATGCAATGTTTAACTAAACAGTCAGTGTGTAAAATCGATTCAGTAAACGATACTGAATAAACTACTTTCAGTATGTACGTATACATGTTGAATATATATATGTATATATATATATATATATATATATATATATATATATATATATATATATATATATATATATATTAAAAGGTTATATATTGTGTCGCTATTGAAAGAATCAAATAAATGTCGAGATATTTTTAAAAGTAATTTCGTAAAATGTACACGTTTTTACTAAAACAAGGCCAGCTCCAACTAGAATTAGGTCAGGAATTGTGTAGGTATAACTTTAGCTCACTTTATTTAAAGATCGCAAGCAAAAAGTAAAGACAGGTGAATAATTAAGGGATGAATCAGATACAACATTCGGAGGGCAGTGTCTAGGCTCCTACTTCGTTTTTTACATAAATAAATAATGTAACCAACATGGACATTAACAAGGGCAACATAATCTCGTATGCAGATGATACTGCAGTAATATTTACTGGTGACTTCTGAGATTCTGTTCGCATATTATACATATAAAATAAAGGCCAAATAAGTCGAATCGAAACTTGCCACTTCGTAGCAAATGTATGCAATTTTTGTAAATGAAAAAAAAGAGAATCAAAATTTGCTCGGTACCGATTTAGCCGTTTGTTTTATTGCCCGTTATTTGGTAAATTTTAAATAGAAACAGAAACTTTTTAGTCAATATAGATTATAAATAATACTTATTGAGTCACTTTTTTAATTTACCACTGATTAGGAAAAAATCTTTGTCCTGGGAAGGACAAGCAATAAACCCAGCGGAACATTTAAAAAAATTACAGCTTACAATCATATATTATATTATGTTACACAATTAACAACACAAAACAAATTAGAAATAACTTGGTAGCGATCACCTTTCCCAAGGGTTAATATCATCCATAAATTCCTTAATATTATAATAACCCTTTTTATACAAACTTAGTTTAATAAAGTTTTTGAACTTTGTGCAGGTCAAATTTTGTATATTTTCTGGGATTTTGTTGTAAAAGCGTATACAGCGCCCCAATAATGAATAACTGACTCGGTTGAGTCGAAGTATAAATAAATGTTTTTAACTTTCTTTTTCTTTATCGTCCATTAAAAGGTCTTCTGACTTGTGCATATTTGAATATATGCTCGTAATCCTTAAGGGGGGCAACGCATCGGCTTTTCGATTCTTAATCGAGGGCAGATGTAGATGTCCATGGGTCGCTGCATCCACTTTTCATTAGTCAAGAGGAACACGAAAATTTAGAAATACCATATACCTCTCTCCTAAGGGATCCAATTCATAGCATCGGGGTCTCCTACCTTCGTCTCTATAAGTCCACAAGACCCTTAAACTACGTGAACATAAGTAAATATCCAAAAGTAAAATTATTTTCAACAACCTTTTATAATTAGTTTTAAGCCCGCTATATTATATAAAGTGTGTATAGTGTGTTGTAAGTGTGTATTAATGCAGGAAAATTTTAAAGTTAATGAATTAATTTTGTGAAATAATGTTTATATCAAACGTGTCAAATGCCAATAATTTATTAAAGTACCGCAAAATTTGTTTGGGCTGTCAGCCAAGTGGATTAGACATGTTAAGTCTTTAAGTTAATTAACTAATTTATGAATTCTGCAAAGCTTACCCCAGTTACGTACAGTACGATCGATGGCATCATTGTAAACAATGTGAGCAATGTGAACGATATGGTTTCGGTTCATCAATTAACGTTCCTCGGAAGTTGTTGGTAATAATGGTCCTTTCCTTTAGGCATTAATCTTTTCTTCTAATGTACATACGATATTAAATAAAAAATAGGCCGGTAATAATTTTCCACATTTTGTACACACCTAGGTACGAAGTTACAAGCACATTGTTGTAGTGATAAAATAATCGCGAAGATCGTGAACCAATTTAAGTAGTATAATAGATCGTTTAAAAATACCTATATGTATGCATGTATAACTAGGTATGTTACCATATCATCGTTACAGAGCTTTTTTGTTTTTTTTTTTGTTTACTTTTTTAAGTGCGGCTACTGTCAGCGCTGTTAAGTTTGCAATTTGTCCGCCATTCTAAGATTTGTTCGTACGTAAATCATCTATAATAACCTGTGTTTTAATAAGTAATAAATCTGTTTTATAGTTCCAACAATGTTTGGTTTAGATTCACTGACCCATTACACATCACTTATTTAATTTGTTTTTTATATGATAGAATAAGGGGGACAAGCGAACTCACAGTCCACCTTATACTTAATGAATGCTCTGGCCCATAGAGATCCATATATATTCTCGATTCAAAATCTAAATGCAGTGTAGTTAACCCTAAGGACTAAGATGGAATGTCTCATTACAAGTAAAAAAAGGTATTTACAGTTAACACATGAAATAGAGGGAATACACAATGAAACGGATGCGTTTTGAAACGGACGGTCACTATAAATATCTCAAAAATTTTGAACGAAAATATTCATGTCATTTGGTTTTTGGTAGCACTGATGACCAAAGACAAGCCCACAATAATGACAGCTTTTTGTTTTTTTTTTTTTTTACCTTTTCGCATGTGCTTCAACATTTGATTTTTGTAAAATATAACGTAAATTTAGAAACTGTTTTACTCGTAAAATTCGATAATAACTTGAGCTACAATTGAGGAACGGTGAGTCATGTTAGTACTTATAATATTTGGAATGTAGTTAGAAATGTTTTAAGGTTGGATTTGAAATAAATCGGGCAGGTACCGTCGCGTCAAAACGGACGTCAAATTCAAAGCGTCAGTACCTGTCCGATTTATTTATTACTTCTGCATACCCAATCTCCTAAATTGGGTTATTTCGTTTATCAATCCTGAATAATCGAAAACTCCGTCTGGGGTAGATAATCGAAATTCTTATGTTATATAGTGAAATTAGCGTTGGTCGTTTCCTGGACATATTGCAAAATTTATAACCTAGGTACTTATATTTATTTAAAACAAGGAATTTCAAATTGGTTTAAATGCAATGCGTAATATAATTTTTGTTTAAGTTTGTGGTTGTTAAAAATTAATCAATGATATGTTAAAGTATAAATATGTTTTCTGTTGAACTGTACTTTGGGTGGAAAAATGGAAAAACAATCAAAAAGTGAATCCGAGTATCCGAGTCTAGGGTAGATAAACGAACACGCGTTTCCGAGTATTCACCCCAGGGTAGATTTCTTAGGGTGGAGGAACGGAATAACCCCTTAAATAGTTTTATTTGTGTATCAGATGCCGCCAAAGAAGAGATTTCGTCCAGAGAAAGCTGTAATAGAGTCAACTGTTAAAGAAGTATAAAAAAGGCCGACATCAGTGTGAAGCTGCACTTTTAGTCTGGTCGTAGACCGGACATAATAAAAAAAGGACACGGAATAAATATTTATGAAAAGTGTAATGTTTTTGGTAGTTTAATTAAATACAACAGGTTCTTTAAGTCATTGTTATGTTGTATATTATAAGTAGTTATTTCGTTTTCGTAATAAAATGACATGGGCACAGGCCTCTTTATCTTTTTAGAGAGGGTTTTAAGGCAAGGAAATGTCCGCCGCGCTGCCCCAATGCGTGTTGGCGAACTTCACATGTCTACGATTTTTTTCTACTCACGATGTTTTTCTTTACCGCCGAGCACGTGGCAAATCAGCACTTAAAATTTCAATTAACAATTGCATTAGTGCCGGCGGAGATCGAACTCGGGTTGCTCGCGTACAGTGAAATTTACAGCGAGCGCTGACCATCTGAGTTACCACGGCTCAATAAAATGACTACCATGAGTTTAATGTAAGAACCGCGAAGCGGGAGCCCCTCTGTAGCCGCCGCTAATCTTCTGCTCAGAGGCTAAAGTGCCCTGCAATTATCAATTGCATTTTATGTGATAATTCAACCAGTTCTCAGTGCCGAAGAAAAACATCTCATATCAATTCTTCCATAACCCTTACAGAAATTAGTAGAGGCTACTTCTGGGAATAGGACACATGTAGGATATATATATATATATATATATATATATATATATATATATATATATATATATATATATATATATATATATATATATTTATAATAACTCTTCCTATTCTTACATGCTCTTACAAACAGCGTTTTCTAAAGATGCATCCTTGAAATTCATCGAAACCGTGAGTCCTGTTCTTTATTAGCGGAATATTTGAGCTTTCAAGGGTCGTATTCAAACCGTCATAACTTCTAAACTATCTTACGTAGGGCTAAGATGTAAGACTTATTTTTAAGCACACATTCTATACTAACGTTTAAAAATGAAAAACATGTAGGTTGATGGTTTAGATTTTATGAAAAAGCTAATAATTTAAAAAAAATTAAAAAAGCTTTTGTTAGTATTAAAAATACTCTTTTGCTCTTTTATAAAAGAGAAACGGCAAAATAGTTATCATTATTAATTTTCTACATTATTAGCTATCCAAAGAGTCATCTTTCGTCTTCCTAAGATTTCTACTTAGGTAGCTATGGCTTAATTACAAGCACACGTGTCTCGATGCAAAAAAAAAAATGGCTGCCATTTCATCACGGAGAGAGAAAAAAGAAATAGCGATAGTGATTTGTCGATAAAATTTACCGTATTACAACCCCCCAAAGTCTCCGATACCGATGATCTGACACATTGTATATATATATATATATATATATTTACAATATAAAAAATATCGTACAATAAATTACAAATTATATGGAAGCCCGACGTTACAAACACCGACGTGAAAAATTTTAGATTTTCCTTTATTTACTTTTTGTCGGTGCAGCTAATGAAAAGTTATTTAAGTAAACGGGTTTCATTAAATATAATTAAGAAAATATTTTATTCGTAGACTTTTCAAATGCTAAAAAAGTTAAATAATTTATTTCTGGAACATTCATACCTGCCCGCTTCTTCGTAAATTAAATTTTAGTTATAATTTTTATAAAATGTATGTTATGTCCTATGACATAATCAACTTTTATTCCAAATCTTATAAGAAATCGTTCAGCTGGCAAACATTCAAACAAATTACTTTACGTTCGATTTACCATTACGTTTTTTAATTCTCCTCAGCGGTATTCTGAATTTTATTCTGCGAATATTAAGGAATTGGGGACAATTAGATGTTTAAATAAAATTGTTACATTAATTCGCAAAATAAATCTCGAAAAACAGCACCGTAGGCATTGAAATAACTTAAGGTTTGTTAAAAATATAGCTTATTCTTACATTAAAATCTTGAGAACAACATTTATTCGTTATTTAAATTGGCCAGAAGTAGGATATGGTTTATGCAGCACAGTATCGCCTGCCTGCAAATTCGTTCAAAGTCCGAATTCAAGACCATTACTACAAATGTAGTTCTAATAATCGAGGGGCTAATAACCATTAGAACAACGACGTTAATTATTTCAAAAGAATTTAAACACTTTATTAAGTCTTCCTTCAAAACATGAAAAGTGTGGACGACTATTTGTCGGACTACGAAACTATTTTTTGGTGAATGTACTTTGCACATCATTTTTTTTTGTAATTTTTCATACACGTTAGCTTTTTTAACAACAAAGCGGCATAGAGAGGCATTACTTATTTATTATACTCAATTACTACCCCCGCCACACTATATCATCTCGTTTATGCCAAACATAAAACAGTCAGATCAGCGACGAGGAACAGTATGAAGGATATGACATGTTTTTTACTGCGAATATCAATCCGCCTGGCAAAAAAGTTGTTTATTGCAAGTCCTCCCTGGTACGGATGAGGCAAACACACAAGCAGTAAAATTTAACGAGCTGAAGAACCAGATATGGATACATATTATGATATCTTTAGGATCTAGATATCTACTATATTATAGGACAGTATAAACTTATTATTACCATATAACTTATAGAATTAAAAATAGCAAAAAGTAAGTAATATATTTGAATAAAAGTGAAAGCCATGTTTGAATTTTTAGCCTATTTAAAATAAGCAGGAAGTTCTAAATTGGAGAGTATGTTTTTTGTGTCGAGATTTAGATTAGATTATCTACGTCAGTTGTAAACTAATTTTGATGATTCTTTTTTTTTAATTAAAAAGGTTATACCTAAGAGTTTATCCCGTATGCTACTTATAATTTATTGAAAAAATATAACTCTTAGAGTAACAAAGTAGGAAATGAGGTTTTCAATGGAAGTAAATAGACGATATTGAGGATGTAATAAGACCTAAGTCCAATCAAAAGGCTAAAAAAATAACTTTTAATAAAAAATTAAAAACTAATTTATATAACAAGAAAGAATAAAATAGTTTTACGTTCTGATTTTGCGGCTTCAATTCTTCTATACACTCGATTTCAAATTAAAAATTATTTTTTTCTTTTGGTTGTTTGAAGTCGGTTTATAATTAGTACCTGGATGACCGAGCTTTGTCGGTATTTTTTTTTTGGAAATCGTGTGTTTTGGAAATTATATTTAGATACAAATTACCGACTGATAAAACATGAATAATATTTTTTGATCTTATTGACATAATAGAAAAAACTGAACTGGGTATTTGAATAAAAAATCATGAGTGCAATTAGTTTAATTTGAATTTTCGTATTTTAAAAAAATACTAAACAAAGGGCTCGAAATAATAGATTTTCTCACAAAAGAAGGGAACTTGAAAAAAAAGGCAAAAAAAGTCAGACCGAAGACGGGACGCGAACCGGGGCACTACGATTTTACGACGGCCCGATATCCACTTGAGCTATTACGATCATTAACAGAGTATCAAAATTTACCTTCTTATATTGTGGCAGTTTTTCATTGCCTAAAAGCACGAACAAAATGACATTTTCTAAAATAAAACCCTAGCTAGATCAATTCATTGCCCCCGAAAACCCCTGGAAACAAAATTTTATGAAAATCGTTGGAGCCGTTTCCGAGATTCCGATTATATATAAATATATATACAAGAATTGCTCATTTAAAGTTATTATATAATCATTGACATTCGTCAAGGTTTCACATCTATCGGCAATCCGAGTAACAATTTCTTCATTATTATATGGTTTATACTGGATGATCCAAACAGTGAGGTTATAAATTTTTTTATTTGATTCCTCACATCTAGGGGTATCCGAAAATACCCTACGTGTTCCGCGATTTTTTGTAGTTTTCGAGTTATGATTTTTTTATTTTTTGAAAATGTTCACCCTAAACAGCCTAATATTAAAAAAAGATGTAATTGTGAAATTTTTTCCAAGTTTTTTTTGTTTCTACCATGATCCTTATGAGTTGCCCTATTATGCATAAAATAATTAGCTTCCTAACATTCACTGAAGATACAATAATTTTAATCGAAACTTAAAAATTTTCTGTCAGGAGAGTGGGGATTGAATTTTCAACATTAAATGAAAAATAGTAATAAATGATTTCATACTTTCTAATTAATTTTAAAAACTTGGCAGTATCTTAATCTTTCATAATAACATAAAAAAATTTCACTTAATAGGCCAGTTTTTCTGTTACAGACTTCTGAAGTTACTCAGGCAAGAAACTACCTGAATAGTTAGTTTGATTTAAAAAATCTTTTTATCATTTTTAGAGCTAAACTAAGATAGTAAATACTTCAGGTTAGCAAAAATAACATCCAGTGTCTTTATTTATTGTTTAAAATTTATTGACAACAAGGTATCATTTTACTACGTTCTGGACAAATGATTTCAAGATTCATAATAAAACTAGTAAATAATTTAAGATAAATTTATTTAAAGTAAATTTTCGAAATTGCGGCCATTAACTTCGATACACAGTCTACATCGTCTTAAGAAATTTGCTTTTAGTCTTCGAAAAGCATTCGTATTTTCTTTGATTTTTTCTGCGCACTGTCTCAATTTTTCGCTTAATTCATTTTCCGAATTAATTTCTCTAGCATACACCATCTCTTTGTAGAATCCCTAAATAAAAAATCTA
Organism: Parnassius apollo; assembly: GCA_907164705.1. Lineage (NCBI taxonomy): Eukaryota > Metazoa > Arthropoda > Insecta > Lepidoptera > Papilionidae > Parnassius > Parnassius apollo. Next base: position 2,550,047 of record CAJQZP010001486.1, on the reverse strand, counting down.
TAGGGTTTCAATCTGGTGAGCGTGCAGGCCATTAGATTGGCCCTGCACGGCCAATCTACCTTCCTGGGAAAGTTCTGTTGAGGTTCTCCCTCACTTGCCTTTCAAAATGGCATGGAGCACCGTCATTTTGAAATATCATATCCCTCCTCGTTTGTAAATTAACTTCAAACAATAAACCATTTAAGTTATTTTGTAGAAAGTTCAGGTACTGGGACCCGTTCAACCTAGCCGACAATTCAAATGGCCCAACCATTTCTCCATTTATGACTCCTGATCACATATTGATACTAACTGTTCTGAAAATTTAATTGCCTTGCTTTTTTGGGTTTGCTTTTTTGTTGGGGATAATTGTGAATGTTAAAGACGCCAGTCCTTTCAAACCAGGATTCATCCATCCAGAGTATCTTATTAAAAAAATTCGGGTCTTCCGCAGATTTTTTTAGCATTATTTGGCAGAAAGCAACACGCCTTGGATAGTCTGCGTCGTTAAGTTGTTGAACACGCTGAATATGAAACGCGTGATATCCCTCTGGAAAAAAATTATTAGTATTTTTATTGTAGGTTGTCATTGTACACAATACTAGAGGTACATACCGATAGAGCACGTGAACGTGAAACTAAAAGGTGGGATTCGCTAGAGTGGCGTCCTAGCACTTATTTTTGAATTACGAGCGCTTGTTTAAGGGTCTCTACATCTCTCTTTTTTACATACACACGCAACACATTAGACATCGACAATTCACAGTAAATTAAATGAGTGTGATTTGAAATGGCAGTGCAGCAATGTGTTGGGATTTTGAATAAAGAGGTCTACAAAATAATAAAATGCACTCACCTGATTTCAGTATTCTTAAAACTGAAGACCTTGGGATTCCAGTCCTTCTCTTAATCGCTCGTGAACTAGTAGAAGGGTACCTTTTTACTTCTTCAATGATTACATCTCTTCTTTCTGGATCCACTCTGGGTAGTTCCTCGCGACGTTGATTACGCCCAGGAACGCATCCAGCCATCAGGGTTTCGTGGGTGTTATTAAAAACCCTGTAGCTCGGGTAATGCTCTAACACTTCTCCTTGCCGCTCCAGTTGCTCTCGATAAAGCCGTGCTGCTAATGCGCCGTTTCCTTGGACAACGCCGTAGAAATAGTGCATCTATGCATATTGACTGAGAGAATAACTCATTGCTGAAAGTAATCCAAATCACTAAGCAACTCAAGGTCCATAAAACAAGCACAGGTCAATCGTAAGGCAAATCAAGAATCCGGGAAACAAAGCGAAGGTAGTCAAATAAGAGATCCAAATAAACGTAAACGTGAGTAGTGGTTGCACGCGAGAAAGCAGTGAACGACTGGCGGGACCGAGCGAGGTGAAAATGGGATGCGGTCGGTGCGGCGCGGGGCGCTTGGTGCGGCCTGGTAACAAAATGGAGCGCAAAGCAGGAATGTTTACCTGAGCCTTTGTTTAAAACCCTTTGTGTGTTTGTGACTGAATGTGCTATCATTTAGTTTGAGTGAAATAAAAAAAACATGTAGTTTGTAGTAAAATGAAACCTTAATAAATGTCACGTATTAACAATAAGTAGTTTTCTTTGCTAACCTGAAGCATTTATTATCTTAGTTTAGCCCTAGAAATGATTTAAAAAGATTTTTTAAATCAAATTAACTATTCAGGTAGTTTCCTGCCTGAGTAACTTCAGAAGTCTGTAACAGAAAAACGGGCCTATTGAGTGTCATTTTTTATGTTATTATGAATGATTAAGGTACTGCCAAGTTTTTAAAATTAATTAGAAAGTATGAAATTATTTATTACTATTTTTCATTTAATGTTGAGAATTCAATCACCACTCTCCTGTCAGAAAATTTTTTAAGTTTCGATTAAAATTATTGTATCTTCGGTGAATGTTAGGATGCTAATTATTTTATGCATAGTAGGGCAACTCATAAGAATCATGTTACAAACAAAAATTTGAAAAAAATCTCACAATTACACTTTTTTAATGTTAGGCTGTTTAGGGTGAACATTTAAAAAAAAAGGATAAAAAAATCATAACTCGAAAACTACAAAAAATCGCGAAACATACATAGGGTATTTTCAGATACCCCTAGGTGTGAGGAATCAAAAAAAAAAATTTATAACCTCACTATTTGGACCATAGTAAAATATATGGGCTGTGTAAGACTAGTAGAAAATATAAATACAACTTATTTGAGATAATAAGTTATACGCATTAATATTAATTATTCGTAGTATTTTTATTGACATTAATTTAAATGAACATAAAAAATAGTAAATACTATCAAATTTTTAAACGGAGATATTGATACAACTATTAAAATATTTGAACATACATGTTTTGTTTTTGTGATTAATTTTTCTATATATTTGGCTTACAAAAGTGAGTAACTTTTGTACTGCGCAGTGCTTCGATATTCAAACAATTAAAATAATAATCGTAGTCAATTTAACTTTATTTATTACACAACACTAAGGCTATATACTCTTACAATAATATGGCATGTTGGTGATATGAACTCATAAGATATTATCCTAAAGTCACCTGGATCGGGCTAAAGAAGTTTTCACTTCGTCTATTTTAATGTTTGCGTTTGGTGAATGGAGGCGCTGTTAATAAACCAGTTATAATAATAAAAGGCGAGATTTTATTTTTTTTCTAACTTTGTCGTTTTGAAGCGCTTCAAGACGCCGAAGAAGATTGGTCAGTTTTTACCATTAGTTAAGTGTATTGTCACTCTGCAAGATGCAGTAGTGTACAAGCTTGATTGATAATATTGTCTCTCCTACATAGGACAAACTAAAAGATCAAAAAACATATAGCTGATCTGAAGAATTGACGCTCCGGGAAGTTGTCAGTCTGTGAACACTTACAAGATCTCCCCCGTCAATACATCAGATTTGATAGACCACAAATCCTCCCTAAAGAACACCGATTCCTTCCAAGGATGATTCCCGAGGCTATTGAAATCAAAAAACATCCTAATTTCAATAGAGAAGATGGCTGGGTGCTACCATCTGCTTGGGATCCTATAATTAATAAAATTAAATTCCAACCCAAGCATACAACTGCAAGACTTCAAGATACTATAAGTTCATCCTGCGTAGATCGGAACAAAAATTAATAATTTTAATCTAGTTAACCGCGGTTAACTATGACATCTGGACTTTAAACATCTCAATCTCCCCCCCCCCCCCGTGACCATGGGTGCTCTAAAATGCTCTCAAAAAGTCGGTTAAATAAAAAACGTGAATATACGCGATAAAATCCGTAAAAACTAGTATTATTTAAACGTATTTATAAACCTTCCAAATGTGTTAATTAATTTAAAATAGATTTATATCTTGCTTTTAACAGTTGGACTAATCAGGAGCTATTTCTATGTGAAAATAAACATCAGAGGAAGGTTAAAAATCCCTCCTTATTTGCCTTCCCATAGTCGGATAGCTTTTATGTTGCCCATGGTCCTTAACTACCCAAATACAATATAAATAAGATAGAAATAAGAAAAGTATCTGTCGTGTTATATACACGACTTTTCTACGGATTTATTATACATATATGTATAGATTAATATAAAGAATTTTCAAGGCTAAATATTTATATACATGAATTATTTTTATATGATTTAATTTATCAAATAATTTATTATTAGTACTTTTTTATTAATTTAATTTAAAAATAAATAAAAAGACAAATATTTTACTAAAAGGGCTATAATATTCTTATCAGTTAATAATTAATTGTTAAAGGTTTGTTCTTGTGAAACATGTAACGGGTAAACATAAAGTTGTTAATGGCACCGGAAGCCAAGTATTATGCTGTAATTAGTAAATGTTCCCAACTAGGTCAAACGATGCGCTCCTGTAAATATTCAGCTTATTGATTGAATCGCATACTAAAATACTAAATACTTTTATTAAATGTGATATAATATAAAAGGATAGCCAAATTTATTAACGACAACCGATCAATAAGTTGTTATATCCGTGGATCCCCGATAGAGAAGAAATATTCTCGAATGGCAGCCTCGTATTTATAAAAACGTAGTGTGGCCCTAAGATGGTGTGACGACCTGCTAAGAGAAGAAACAAGAAGGAAAGGCGGTGAATGCAAGTTGCTTAGGACTGTGTTTTTATGCATTCTTTGTGGGAGGCCTATGTTCAGTTGTAATGAGCTAGAATGATGACGATGATTTATTAATACTGTTATTTAATTTATTAATCTATTAAACTCTAGTACCCCACTTTCGTACGTATCAACTTACGTCCAGTGGATATTATCAAATCAACTGGAATGAGGAAGTTTGGCATTATAGAATCAATATGAAATTTTGTATCCTCTAGTGCAATAAAAAGTCAGTTAGTCTGTGGATATTTATTTATAATCTACGTTTATTACGTACGCTATTTTATTTGGACGTTGTTGTGTTGATTTTTGGATTTTTCTAGTGTTTTATTAGTGTTTTACTATATTGTTTTATTACAAAATTTGTATAAAAGTTTTTGTGTGAATATAATTTATCTTTTAAAGTAAATAATAAGAGTAAAATAAAAGTGATTTTCACGCTGCTGACATCCGTTTGTTATGTACCCGTTTTTTGTTATCGAAATAGTCTTTTTGTAATTAAGTAAAACCTGACTTTTTAGACCACAGGATAGAGAATTTTGTATAGATTTTATGATGGAAAACTTCTTCATAGAAAAGTTTTCTCTAAATATAAGTTTTAATGGTTTAACGTGCTGTGGGTGGGTGTGGTCGCATGCGACCGCTCGGGATTTGACGGACGCATGCAACTGCATGGGATTTTTATGGGGATTGAAGGGCTAAAGGGGAGGTCTATGTTCAGCAGTGGACTTTAATAGGCTGTAACGGAAGTGTCTGCTATATAGGGCGGAATTTTTCATTCGTTTCTTTCCTGTAAATATGTCTTTCCTAATTGCCGCTGATCTAAAGATGAGTTTTTTTTTATAGGATAGGGTGACAAACGAGCACACAGTCCACCTGATGGTAAGTGGTTGCTGCGGCCCATAGACATCTACATCTATCTTCCATTACAAATCAAAATGCAGATGCGTTGTCACCCGTGAGGACTGAGATGGAATGCCTCATTTCCAGTAAAAAGGGTCTCCGGTTCTCTACACTCACCATACGAAATACAGCAGCAATAAGCTACTATTTCACGCTGGTATTCTGTGAGAGCGTGGTCCTTACCCGGTCGAGCCGACCCATTCGTGCTACAACTATACTTAGAATATTGCGGTTACTATAATATAACTAATAAAAATAAAAACAAATGTAAAATGAAAATAAGAGTAGATGTCCTCCTTTTTATATTTTCTTCGTGCTTATAAATGATAGTTTATTTTAATTATAATATTGGAGGAATGGTATCATTCATTTATTCGATCGGATATATGCTGAAATTACTCCTTATAAGCATAAAATATTTATATGATTACTCTTTGAGTTAGATTAGTAGCATAGTTAAATATAAGAAAATGGCGACCTGCCCTAGTACCGCCTGGGTTCTGGTTAGTATTTATGAATTTTTTGGTTTCTCAAAAAAAATACACTAAGTTTTTCCATCTTAAAATATAGCCTAGATCACACCTATTATTGCTCTCTATCCGCTCGTGATGTTTCATTACAACCGGTTCAGCCATCACGAAGATTAGACCGGAGAGACAGGCAGACAGACGTTATTCGTTGGTATTCATGGCATGCAAATAACACCCTCAGTTTAATAATAGGCAGTTACTTCGATTTTACAGTTTTTTATGTATAGATTTTTTGTAGGATAAGGGTGGCAAACGAGCATACAGTCCACCTGATGGTAAGTGGATGCTGTGGGCCATCTACATTTAACCACAGAATAAATAATACTACTACGTACAAATTTACACTTTTTTGATGTTGACTGCTTGCCGACTTTTAAAATCCTACATAATTATAGTAATCATGTAGGTAATAGTAATCGGATAAATCGCGCACGCAAGTTAATAAAACTTTATCGCTGCTCGCAAGTGTCCATATTACTTCGCATCTTTTCCCCTTCCTAAGTCACGGCGAGCTTTCCATGGTTACTAAGGGATAGTCACGGGTAGTGGACGAGTAGTATATATATAATGTATGTATAATTTAAAATTACATTAGAACTTTTTAACTATTTTATCCTACAATTACATATACAAAACACTAAACAAAAATATTTCAACAAGTATTTACAAAAATTATTTACGTAAACAGCGTTAAAACTATAACATTCCATCGCCTACAACGCCCCGACTGCGTTATTCACCCTGGGTGCATCGCGATTGTAGGTAATTATTTCACGCAGGTAACAAAAGTAATAGAGGCTTGATTTACCCTCGATTAAGAATCAAAATTGAGCCATTGTAGCTCAGATGGTTAGCACTCGCTGTATATTTCACAGTACGCGAGCAAACCGGGTTCGATCCCCGCCGGCATCAATGAAATTGTTAAATGCAATTTTAAGTGCTGATTTACCACGTGCTCGGGGGTGAAGGAAAACATCGTGAACAAACCTGCATGTCTGAGAAATAAGAAAAAAAATTACTTCGAAGACATGTGAAGTTCGCCAACACGCATTGGGGCTGCGCGGCGGACAATTCCTTGCCCTAAAACCCTCTTAGAAATGAGGGGAGGCCTGTACCCAGCAGTGGGACGTATATAGACTGTAACTTTATCAAAATCAAAATGCATTCCGTGAGAGCGTGGTTGATCCATTCATGCTACAACCATATTAGTTGCAACGTCGCTCTACTACGTATTCTTAGGGGCGTGTCAGCGTGGCTCTACCACGAATTATTAGGCCCAAAGCAATCAAAAGTCAAAATAAGGAAATTAGTAAGAATTAATTTAAATGAACGAAGTCACGGGCGCAATTAGTTCGTAATATAATGGATTTCCAAAGAAATTGCAAAGTAAAGTATATAAAGTATCTAAGGAGAATAAAATTAAAGTTAGAATTTCAAAAGATAAGATTCTACACAAAAGTAATTCATTCTGTAAGTTTTAATTTCCTTTAAATGTTACTGCAGTAACGAAACGCCCTAATTGCTCTTAATTTAGAACGTTCTCCTGCTTAAGTAAAAAATGCGGTTGGAATATTGACATCCAAGTACATTCATGGAATAATAATGTTGTTTTTAAAACAAATAGAATTTTTCTTTACATATTAGTGGGATCTCACAGCAACATTTCCGTTATTTATACGTGGGATATTGTGTTTATTTATTTATTTAATTTTATTTGTCTGAGCAACAGTGAGTATACCAAAATGAATCGAATACATCAGTAATAATACTAAGTAAATGCGTCACTATTTACAGGTTAGCACAGCTTGTACCAATATAAAGTAACTTATAACACATGGGTGCGCGAAAAGTGACCAAAGGTATAGCGGGCGAACGATCAAGTGGACTGTATTAGCTTGGTTCAAAAGGAATCAAAACAAAATGGCGGATGTGGCATGTGACTTTGGACAATATATAACGATTCCTTATATTTACGCGAACACTATACATTGATTAAAACTACTTTTACGGATTTTATCGCGTTTTATTTATATTAATTTTAATACCCCACGTTTCGGGTGCTTTCCAGCACCCATGGTCACAGGGGACTGAGGTGACTGACGTCCCGATGTCAAAGTTAACCCGGAGTACCTTCAGCTTTTTAATTATTGTCTTTGGTCCGATCTACGCAGAATGAACTAACTGTATTTTGAAGTCTTGCAGTGGTATGCTTGGGTTTAGTTTTAATTTTATTAATTATAGGATCCCAAGCAGGTGGTAGTACCCAGCCTCCTTCTCCTCCTTGGTAGGAATCGATGTTCTTTCGCGAGGGTTTGTGGTCTATCAAATCTGATGTAATGGTTGGGGCCATCTAGAATATGATCGCAAACTGCAGACTTCCCGGAACGTTGATGCTTCACGTCAGCTATGTGTTCTTTTACGCGGGTTCTAATTGATCTCTTTGTTTGCCCTATATATGAGAGACCACAATCACAATCAAGCTTGTACACTCCTGCATCTTGTAGAGAAATATGACACTTGACGGATGGTTGGAACTGACTAATCTTCTTCGGCGGCTTGTAGAATGTTCTAATAGAAGCTCGCTTCAAGATGTAGCCAACCTTGTCTGTGACACCTCTGACATATGGTAGTATAGCAGGCACACGCTCGACTGTGGCCGGCTTCACTCGGTCACTGTGACGGAGGCGCGGGACCCGAAGCTTGTTGTCGTGCAGAACCTGCTTGACGTGCTGAAGTCGGCGGCCAGGTGTTTGCTGACAAGCAGATCCCTCGTGCTCTCTGAAACAAAGATTTGCCCACGGTAGCTAACTGTGAAGGATGATGGTGAGATTCACCATTTAAGTATCGGTTTGGACAATATACTTGTATTGAAATTAATTTAAGGCGTTGGCTGATACCACAGGAGATGAGCTGCGGATAAAATAAGAATAAATAAAACAGCTCATAATAAGTATGCACACTTATCAGAGGGAAGCGGCGAGCGGCCTCACTCTTGACGGCTATGCGGGCTCGATGAAAAATGCATTGCAACGACGATGGCGGCGCGTGTCTTCTTATAGCTTCCGACATCTCCCCTTCGGCATTGGTGGAGCGCGCCTCTGATTGGAGGACCAAAGATGCGTCCACCAGTATCTAGCTCCCCCTACTAGACATGCCCATGCAGGGAAGGAATACATTTACAAATACGAAATGTAAGGCAGTACATTGACGCAACTACTCCCACCGGCTTGAAGGGTTTCCTTTAAACTAACTAAAGTTACTTCTAAGACCTAATTTAAAGTACTAACCTAACCTAGAAAAGCAATTCGAAAATTGTTGGCTTGGTAAACAGGACAGGAGACGTACAACAGAAGGCGATCTTAACACGAGCTATCCTCGTTACTCCATCAGATCCAGGAAAAAGCTCTTCAACGATTCCTAATGGCCAATGAAGAGGCGGCGTGTTCTCTTTAGTGAGAATAACTACAATTCCTCTTTCGGTTTTTTTTTGGAGTTAGATTGCCAGGTTCTGGACCTTTTGTAAGCTCCAATCTATTCAGAGACCTAGCAACCTGTTTATGTGAACTTTGATATTACCTACTTAAAATTTAGTTGCTTATGCAGTTATCGCTAATATTAGTGTTGTTATTTTCCACTGAGACAATATGAACTCTCCAAAATGCGATGCAAAGAAATCACATATTTTCTCAAAGTTTTCAGAGCTGTTGGATTTAAAGGTCATACTTTCCGGGTAATTACTATTTCAACCCATTTTAATTTTTATATGTCTCCATATGTACTTTTGATTAGTGGCAATTATTGGTTCTATTCTATTTGTTTTTGTATTATAACAATATAAAATAATTTCTTCGTATCTAGCCTTTAACAGGTCTAATGTAACTGCATCCATTCCAGGAGTCTCGTATTTTTTAAACGTATTCTTATGTGGCGTTTTTCCGTTAAACTCCTGATTAACGACCGAGAGAACCAGTAGGGGTAGCTCGACGTTTTTATACATATAAAAGGAACAGGTTTTTAAATATAAGTACGATGTGCATTGAAAGATTTGACTTAAAGCTTGTCAACTTTACATGTTGGTCATCGCGGTGGGTTACGTAGTTACAAACTAGTAATAAGTCAGTGGTTATAAATTATTTACGATTAAATAAAAAGTATTCATTGTCAGCCGTGATTGCTCAGATGATAGGAGATAAGCGCTCGCCTTAAAATTTACACGAGCAAAAAAAAAATTATTTCTTAAATTTACACGATCTCTGCACATTGAATATAATCTATTTTTACGGATTTTATCGCGTTTAATTATCTTATTTACGACGTGACGTGACGTGACGTGACGTTTGGGGTACTTTATAGCATCCATAGTCACGGGAGTAGTTAACCTACATACAATTTTTGAATATTAATTTTTGGTCCGATCTACGCAAAACGATCTTACAGTATTTTGAAGTCTTGCAGTGGTTTGCTTGGGCTTGGCTTTAATTCTGTTAATTATAAGATCCCAAGCAGGTGGCAGCACCTATCCATCTTCTCTATTAAAAATAGGATGTTTTTTTTAATTTTAATAGGCTGGCGTATTATCTTTGATAGGAATCGTTAAAAAATCGTAAAAGCACCCATATCGTCGCGAATGAAAAATAAGTTAAAAATAGGTTAATTAAACGCGATAAAATCAATATAAACTGTTTTATTCAACGCGCAAGTAGACTTTGTTCTCGTCCCACTGCTGGGCACAGGCCTCCTCTCATTTCTGAGAGGGTATTAGGGCAAGGAAGTGTCCGCCGCGCTGCCCCAATGCGTGTTGGCGAACTTCACATGTCTTCGAATTTTTTTTCTTATCTCTCAGACATGCAGGTTTCCTCACGATGTTTTCCTTCACCGCCGAGCACGTGGTAAATCAGCACTTAAAATTGGAATTAACTATTTCATTGGTGCCGGCGGGGATCGAACCCGGTTTACTCGCGTACTGTGAAATTTACAGCAAGCGCTAACCATCTGAGCTGCCACGGCTCTTAGCCACCTGCAACCATCGATTTCCTGCAATCCATACCAGGTTGTCACTCCGTGTAGTAGGAGTACGAGTACACTACGCTTACCGGTACGAGGCTGCCACTCAAGAACCTTCTTTCCCCATTGGTTGTCGGTGTGGCTTTTTAATGACTTTTTATTTTACTATTCTGTTTCCGTACAGACAAAATTAATAATGAGACAAAACGATATCATGTTTAACTGTCACTTGTATGTACTGTTGATGTACACTGTCAAACAGCGGAGTAAAACCCCTCCGAAATTTCTATGTCAATAATGTCGACTAGTGTCACCTTAAGCAGGAGAATGAATTAAAAACTATGTATATTACGGGGATTCTGGATAATTTCTAATATGGAAGGGAGTCCTGATTGGTTTCCCTCCGTCTGGCAATCTACGAATATTTGTATATCGATATATGGTAAATTTTCAAAGAAATGAGTTAAACACTATCTTTGAAATTGTTTAATGGACCAATATTCGCAGTCATAATGTATTAAAATTGTTTACAAGTGGTGGACGCTACAATAATGCGAAATGAAAGTACGTAGAATCAATATTGTGATATATATATATATAAATATATATATATATATATATATATATATATATATATATATATATATATATATATATATATATATATATATTAGAGATGTGCCGAATGTGATTTGAACCGAATCCGAACTTCGGTTCATTTTCGCACGCTTTCTCGATAGCGACGCGTCGTGACTTGTTTACGCATTTACTTCAAATACCCCGCCCGCACACCGCAGGAAACATATACCTACGAAAAAAAACGTAACAAACTTCTGCCAGATAAGGCAGATCTTTGGTGTTTTTGCACCATAACCTGACTCTGGTAAATTTTAAATATGACTAGATAGACAAGAAAAGTTGGTTTTTTATTGTTGAAAACAAATACCCTTTAATTGTAATACTTAATACTTGAGGTTAATGAATGTTGAATCAAAAACATTATTTTTTTATTTAATTTACGGACTCCTATCCAGATGTTTACTAGGAGAATACAAAAAGTTTATTTCATTTTTGTAATATGGCTAATTATTAATTAGCAGGGATTTCTAAGATTAATAACTAATTAACTAAGATTAAGGTTAAGAACTAAGATTAAGATTAATAAAGAAATAATTGACCATGAGTGAGTAAAAATATCTTTTATTTTACAGTATCTAATGTTGTTATATAAGGTGCTTCTAAAATATGTGCCACGGTTGTTTGTATGGAGACTTGGCCAATCAGCTGACCGATTTCCATACAAAGCGCAATTTTTTTTGAGAATTGACTATGGGTTCCTTGGGGAAAGTGGTACAGTATCATGAGTAGAACCACCAGTTGCAGCCATGGCATATTGTAGTTTAGAAGCACCTTATATTTCAGTTAAAATAAGTGCAAGTAGGTATTATTTTTCTTGTACCGAATTTCGGCCCATCTCTAATATATATATATATATATATATATATATATATATATATATATATATATATATATATATATATATATATATATTAGAGATGGGCCGAAATTCGGTACAAGAAAAATATTGAGAATCTAAATTGAGAATTTAAACTATACGCGTGTGTGTGTTTGTGTGTATATAAAGAGGGCTACTTTTAATATCGCTCATTTTAATATCAAAAATTTAGGTTATCTTTATAGCAGTATTATATTTTCAATAAAAATTTGTACTGCATTTGTGATAATAATAAAATGTATGTATATAAAGTACTCACTCATTTTCTTTCACTATTATTTCGTGACTTTCTTCATTAATAATAAATGCACTTTGTTCATTCATATTCAAAACACTTTATACACAAATACCGTGTCGAAGACTGCCGAAAAAAGAAACGACGTTAGACAATGCACGGCCTTCAAGCCACACCTCCGTGCCCGTCGGAGTGGGGAGCATGAGGTTTTTTCGTTACGGCGGAATAAATTTCTGGATTCGGTCCCCACGCTCAAGGCCCGCGATAGAAGCTATGCGATAGCTTAATAAATAAATAAATAAAAAAATAATACGTCATTTAATTCATTACAAATTATTATCGAAGAGTCCGTATGATAAATATAGTGCAAAGCGGCAAAGGGCGGTTATAAACTTCCTACTTCCTTCTGCTTGACTGAATAAGTATGTCACTGGTTTTCTTGGCTTCAAAAATTCCTTTTTAGTGGAGTACTTATTTAACGACATAAATATTTTTCTTTTTATAACTAAAATAAAAATAGACATTCACTAGAATATAAATGGCTACTGAAGACCATAATAACCTGTAACCAACTTGAAAAAGCTGCGGATGCGTTATCAAACTTGTGGACCTAGATGTAATACCCCATAGGATGCCATTTGACTCCTTTTTTAAACTCATCAAACCATTTACCTAATTTATTTTTATTTGAAGGTCATTCTTGTTAATCCTAGATTATAAAATACAACGAATGCAATGACATGTTCTTGCATGCCTTTGGCTTATTTCATATAGTAAGTAAAATAATTAACAGGACTTAAAATCAGTTACTAGCGATGTCGGGAATAATATTCGCAAATGAGAACTATGACAAACAAATTAATCAATATTAGAGGAAAACAAATCCAATGTGATCGCAGCAATTGATTGGAAATAACGCTTTTTCAAAGTAAAACGTTACAGAACCCATGGCGCAAGAAAACGATTATTTGAAATCTCTGTAACCCGTAGACTAATTTGGCAATATTTGTGGCTCAACGCAGACAAGGTTTGTAAACAATAAAAATCTGAATTTGAATTTTTTTTCTTTTCTTTTATTACCTAATTAATTATCATCTTAATTTACATCTGCACAATGTCACAGCATTTGATTGAATCTTATGTTGAAATAAAGATAGTTATAACTTTAGACTTTTACTCTGCTCCGTTTATGATGCGAGCAAAAGGTTTTGTTATACTTTTGCATCTGCATCGGCCCTAGTAAAATAACAGAAAACGCAGCGTTCTTAGTTAACTGTGTACGAATTTAATTTTTATGTGTATATATTTACATTATGTTTATATGTATTCGTTTTTATATTTTTTTTTCATTTTCTGTACTTCTTATTACACTTACCTCCATTATCTCTGCACTACTCCAAGGTACACTGCCAGATAATGATGAAGGCATTAAGGGGAAATATAACCTCAAATGACTTAGTAAGATCCTCCGTTATATTGAAAATATTGCAGCATTAATAAATATATGGTAAAGTTGAGGATTAATGTTAAGTACTATGTTAGACGAAAACATGATTCCGTAAAATTTTCTCGATAGAAAATAATCCAAAGTTACCTAGAAACTGAACAATAAACCGCTGTTATTCATAAAATACTTTAAATTAGATCATGAAACTTTGCATACTAACTGAAATAACTATAAAGCAGGGCTTATGTTTTTTATTTTTTTTTAAATTACCATTATTTTCACTGTAAAAAGAAATTACTTAAACTATCGGCGTCCTGAAGCTTGTTTCTGCTGCCCGGTTCCAAGGTTCAGGACGCCGATAGTTTAGGTAATTTCTTTTGTTGCCTTGTTTTCAGTAAAAAAGCCTCCGGTTCTATACACTCACCATCACATCAGGTTTATAATACTAAAAATTAAATTACATTCTAATTTGGTATATTTATGTAAATAATTAAAAAAAATGACTGAAGATGGTATTCGGTCTGCCTTCACTATCCATTTCCTCCCTGAGGAGATAATTTTGTGAAGTTCGAGTTTTTTGTAAGCCATAGAATAAATTTCAATGATACTTTTATACGTTTTGATGATTTTTATTAGTTCGCAGTCATTTGTTGTTGTTTTTTAGTCGATATTATCGTTTGTGGTCGATATACAGGTTTGAAAAAAATATGGAGTACATAAAATTTTTAAGGTATCAAATTTCACCTAAAGAAAACATTTATTCTCAAAAATAAGAATATCCATTTTTTTAAAAAGTTTTCCTGAGCTCAGAATTTAACCAACTAAAAATGCAATAAATAGGCCGTCGCTATATAGATCCCATGAAATCTAATTACTTGTACATGTCAACTCGAACTAACATCCTAACCTATAAACTATTTATTTAAAGTCATCTTTTATGATTTTCATAAAACTCCAAGATAATAGTATCTAAAGAAAAATGAAGTTTAGTAATATGCCAAACTAATTCTGTGTAAAATTCCGATAATTACAAATATTATTTACTAATTATGCCAATTTTTTAGACGTGACAAGTTTAAAAAATATAACGTTTTGATGTGTCAGACAGTGAGACTGTAATTTTGAAATTAAGATAACTATATCGGTAAACTTTTGTAATTTTTCTTAGTTTGCTGGTTTTGTTTGTTTTCCCGCTATTTTAATATTATCGGGAAGAATTTGTTTTATTAGAAACTTACTTTTTATTCCACAAAAGTTCCTTTTTAATTCCACAATGGTTTGGAGAAAGGTATCCGGACGGACACCGTATAAAACTGTTGTTACGAATGGTAAAATATTAGTAGATATCGGAAGTTTCAGAGTTTCAAGTAGGGAAGCTGCTGAAGTGTGCTCAAAAAGTACATATTAATTTCATACAAATTAATTTTATTACAATGAATGTTTGATTGCTTTAGAAACTATATCCTGGAGACCGTGAGAGAAGATTAGAATACTATCGGAATATTCAAACAGAAATAGCTCGTAATCCGAAATTCTTAGACTACATTGTGTGGTCCGATTAAACATATTTGAGCAATAATGTAATGCAATAATTATCTTTAGGAGCAGTAGTTAGTTAAGATTTTCATAAAATTTTTTTTGAATATATATATATTTTTTTTATATATATATATATATATATATATATATATAGTTGACTAGAAAATACAAGTAAAAATTAAATCTTCAATTTTATCAATTTTTTTTATTCAATTAAATCTTTAATTAAATTTTCAATATCTGGGATAGTTGGACACAACAAGATCCAAACAGAGAAAATGATATTAATTCTTTCGACTTTAAAAAAATAAACAGTCTTGATTAGGATGTCAGTTCGAGTTGACATGTAAGAATTGGTAGATTTTATGGTCTTCTTTAATTGTTAGATACTATGTTTATTTAAGAGATTTTATGCTTATCGAATGCCTATCTAATGGTTCAATAAAATTTTGATTTTATAATTTTTTACATTTTAGTTGGTTCGATACCCAGCTCATGTAAGTTTTTTAAAAATATTTGATTGTGGTTATTATTATTTTCAAAAACAAAGGAATGCTTCCTTTGAGTGAAATTTAACATTTTCAATATTTAATGTATTATGTACCGTACCGCCATGTCCCGTTCGCGCATCCTATACCTTTAAACGAGCAATTCTTGTATATATATATAATCGGAATCTCGGAAACGGCTCCAACGATTTTCATAAAATTTAGTGTCCAGGGGTTTTCGGGGGCAATAAATCGATCTAGCTAGGATTTATTTTTAGAAAATGTCTTTTTTTTTCGTGTTTTCAAGGCAATGAAAAACTGCTACAATATAAGAAGGTAAATTTTGACACTGTGTTAATGATCGTAAAGGCTTAAGTTGATAACGAGCGGTCGCGAAATCGTTATGCCTTGGTTCGCGTCCTGTGTTCGGTCCGATTTTTTTTTCAAGTTCCCTTCTTTTTTGAGAAAATCTATTATTTCGAGCCCTTTTTTAAAATATTTTTTCCTTTTTTTAAAATACTAAAATTTCAATTAAACTAATTGCACTCATGATTTTATTCAAATAACCAGTTCAGTTTTTTTCTATTATGTCAATAAGATCCAAAAATATTATTCATCAGTATATAATTTGTATCTAAATGTAATTTCAAAAAAAAATCGGTCATCCGGGTACTTTTTACCTTATATACGAGAAAAATGTTACTAAATTGTGAAATTCGGAAAATTGAATCCATCATAACTTTAACTGGAAAGATAATAAATATTAATCTTACAACAATGTCTGTTGATTCCGCATTATATAGAATGGTCCGTAACAAAGCCCGAAGCTTTATTATTAAACCTCTGAAACGGCACTACGGTTACATAGATTGCAAAAGACTCATTGTTAGAAGAGATAACATTCAATTGAGGCTTCTATTTATCATTTAACATATCAAAGCAACTGAAACAGATAAAACAAAATAAATACTATTCTTTTATTAATAAAATGTCCAATGAATAAATACCCTAATTAAGCTACACACATTATATCTACACTCTAACAAGGTTATTAACATGTGCGTTAGTTATATTTAAAAAAAATATGTGCAGTTTATACGCGGTAGAAGTGAATCCTTCAGAAGACAAAACTTCGAGAAAATGAGAATAATGCAGAGTAGAATATTTGTAGGGTCTATATACCTAATTAAAGAAAAATAAATTTATAATAAACACTGCAGGTATACTCATTCTCTCGCATGCTCTCCTTTAGAGTTATATGTTTGTCTTTTTTTATTGATGCTTTTTTGTTTCATCGAGTTTCAAATCAATCATTCAAAAATATCCTGGGATAACTGGGCTAATATGTAAATGATATAATTAGCAAAGAAGTGTGTCTTTTTAAAAAAGTATTGTTGCGCGCTACAATTAATGTCTTGTGCATGGCGACACTAGCGGCTTCTAGTATCGAGTAGCATAACTAGGAGAGTCGAGCTCCTTCTAGAAATTTCCATGGAAGAACTTTCTAGAACTATCGACACCTAGTTAATCGGGACCAGTATGTACTCGAACATTCTAGATGTTTCTACAGTAGAAAGTTCTGGAATTATTTGAGGCCTTATATAATAATAATAATAATGTCCTCCAGACCGAATTTCGGCCACGGCGGCCTGCCTCAACGAAGGTTAGCCATCAGCGCAGAACAGGATTATAGTGCCCAAGTGTATGCGCAAGCACAGGTGCACTCTCTATTCCCTCACTCTCATAATCCGTTGGGACGGTAAATCGACACGAACGGAGAGAGATCAGGCGCAGGACCAATGGCTTGACGTGCTTTCCTAGGCATGGGGATGAGACACCGCCAACTTCCTCCGGGCAGCTAATGAGAATTTCTTGACAGAAAAACTTTATTGAAACTAATTTTTTTATGGCCCGACCCGGGATTTTAACCCCTAAATATAACCACTAAATGAACGAGATAGTCAGGGCCCTATATAAGGCCGGCCGGTATAGACCGCGACCCGGGTTGGTATTGAATTGGCGATGCAAATGAATAATTCGAAGCAATACAACTACGAACTAAAGTGATCAGTAGTACAATTGTGTTTTGTTATTAGTGTGGTTTTAAGTTGTAATTAATGTTCTGTATTAAAGTGTCAACTTTGGTAATTTACTCGGTAGTTTTTAATTGTCTCGAACACCAAGCTCGTAGCAGTATAAATTGAATTCTATTATTTTAATGTCGTAATCGTCGCTAAATTAATCTGTATAAATAATAACGCATGTTTTACATGCGCAAACATGAACTCATAGTTGTGACTGAGCATTAATTTGATAAAATTAACGTTAGTTTCAAGTTCATAAATATTAAAATATACACTTACTAACTTTCGCCCAGCGGTGTTTAGAGACTCTCGGTCGAAGTTGGACTTGGTTTTTGATTATACCATTAAAGACAAATGACATGACTGCTTCTGAAATTCTATTACAGAAAATTTTAAAGGTTGCACGGAAGTATTAGAAAGCAGCGGTAAATGTTGCGAAGAACTGACTGAAGATGCCCGTTCAAGGTCTTTAAGAATCTTGTAATAACGAGAAGCCAGAATGTCGTCTGAGATCGAAAATATGGAATACACTTTTTATGTCGCCGTCTATTACATACTATCGACTCTAATACTTTTTTTTCGAATGAAATTTAGTAAGAGGCAGAGATGGAAGTACTCGTATATTAATTGGGTAACCTAAATTTTGGGAATGTTTTTTTCTTTTAGTAGACTGTGAGACGTAATTGATTTATTTAGTATTTTACCACGCATATGACGACAGATTACGTTGTCTTAGGAATACATTAGTTATGTATCTTTTCCCCTGTATTGACGACATTGATTAATTACGTCCGCTTCAATTGTATTGAAATTGTAAAGAACCGGCTGGTTATCCCGTTATGGTTCCTTGAACAATATTATTTGAATTACCCTCGTTTCGATAAATATTTATTCCATTTTAGAACATTGTAATATTATTTATAATAACATTCTATTAGTTTTCCATAAACTTGAATGAAATATTTAAATAAAATCATAATTAAATTTATATGGATCGAATATTAAAATAAACTTACTTGATACAGCACCCAAAGGACCTTTTGAACCTTAGAAACATATGAGTAAGCAAATGTACCGTATCGAATGTACTCTCGCTACTTTAAAAGTACAATCCGAGGATTAGCTAATTATATTTAAAAAAAAACATCATAAAATGGGAATAGTAATCCTTTAAAATAAATGGTAGAATGGCAGTGGGTGGTGGTATCAGCTCAGACTCTCCATTAGCTTCTCATGATAAAGTTGTCACTTTTTTGCAATTTATACATATAGGTTTTATATTTCTATAGTATTTTATTTACAGTTCACGCAACATACGCTAATATTAAATTTGGATTATTTGGTACTTTACTTATTAAGAGGAACAGGAAAGGGAAATTCAAACGAGTCTTTTACCATTTACATTGTTATTTATAATGTGGCGCTATATGCCTCTAGGTACGAGTTGTGGAAGACACGGATTGCCGCAATGTCCTTGTATAGCTTATTTTCATTATATTATGTCGGCAAAATTAAAATTCAATTTCAATGTTTTAAAGACGAAATAACTAAAATTAACTGGATTAAGTAACCGCCATAATACTTCATAAAGTATATAGTAATATTACTGGCAGGATGGATGAAACAATTTAAAGTGAAAAATCTATTGGCGCGCCTTGGTACTGAAATCGACTCTAATACATAATAGATAACAACAGTAAATAATTAAACTAAATAAACAACAAGGAAATGTTAGAAAATAATAATTTTGGTAAATAAAACAAGAAGAAATATTTTTGTGTTAGGGAAATAGATTATCGACCACTCGTCAGTAGCAAGTGTGTTCTAAGAAAATAAATTACAAGTATTTTCAAAATGGTTCCACTCAGCATAAAAACTGGGGCTTTGTGTAACTCCTGCACAAATTATTAGAGAAGAGATTTTTCGTTTGAAAACATGAGTGAAATTGATTTTTCTTTTGCATTACAGTATTAGTATAAGCATGTTACAATGTGATTATAACAATCCCTCAGAGTAAAAGAAAAATCTCATAACTAAATTAAATTAAACAACATCAAATAAAATTAGAGGAACTCTTTTAGGAGATCCATATGTTTCGAGTGGTAAGTGACGAGAACCGCAAAACCTTTTTTACTGGTAACATGGCATCCAATGTAAGTCCTGAGGAGTGACTACGCATCTGCATTTTTAAGGAGTTTCATGGAAGTAAGGATGAAAAATGAGCACACAATCCACCTAATAGAAAGTAGATGCTATATCCTGCGATGCGATGTCACCAGCCTAGATACCAGTAAAAAAATATAAGTGTCTGTAGGTCACAGCCATTGTTTCATAGGATAAGGATGTCAAGCGAGCACACAGCTCACCTGATGGTAAGTGGTTGTTGGTGGCCCATAGAAATCTACACCTATCCTCGTTTGCGAGTCAAAATACAGATGCGTTGTCAGCCATGAGGACTAAAATCTAATGCCTCTTTTCAAGTAAAAGGGTCTATGATTCTTTACACTCTTCATACGACACACTTGCTATTTTATGCTGGTATCCTTGTGATTATCCTACGGTGAAAGTTGTTTTTACGAAATGGTTATGTAGGTACTTATAAAGTGTTTATGGGTGTCTATTTTATGTTTTTTTTTTGCATTTATGGTTTTAAAGGTTAATGTGGTATTTTACGGATAGTAGTATTTTAAAGTGTCACAAATAGCGAGAAAAAAGTATAATTTTTTTTATAGGATAGGGTGACAAACGAGCACACAGTCCACCTGATGGTAAGTGGTTGCTGTGGCCCATAGATATCTACATCTATCCTCGTTTGCGAGTCAAAATACAGATGCGTTGTCAGCCGTGAGGACTAAAATCTAATGCCTCTTTTCAAGTAAAAGGGTCTATGATTCTTTACACTCACCGTACGACACACTTGCTATTTTATGCTGGTATCCTTGTGATTATCCTACGGTGAAAGTTGTTTTTACGAAATGGTTATGTAGGTACTTATAAAGTGTTTATGGGTGTCTATTTTATGTTTTTTTTTTTTGCATTTATGGTTTTAAAGGTTAATGTGGTATTTTACGGATAGTAGTATTTTAAAGTGTCACAAATAGCGAGAAAAAAGTATAATTTTTTTTATAGGTTAGGGTGACAAACGAGCACACAGTCCACCTGATGGTAAGTGGTTGCTGTGGCCCATATTCCAATTCTTGGCTTCAAAAATTCCTTTTAGTGGAGTACCTATTTAAGAACACAAATATTTTTCTTTTTAAAACTAAAATAAAAATAGACATTCACTAGATGGTAAACGGCTACTGAAGACCATAAAAACCTGTAATCAACTTGAAAAAGCTGCAGATGGATAGCACATAGGATGCAATTTGACTCCTTTTTTAAACTCATCAAACCATTTACTTACATTTTTTTATTATTTAAAGGTCATTTTTGTTAATCTTATATTAACAAGAATGACCTTTAAATTAGACATGTTCTTGTATGCCTTTGGCTTATTTCATATAGTAAGTAAAATAATTAACAGGACTCAAATCTATATTATTTTTTATTTGATACTATAATTATAACTTGACTGCTCTGTGCTTAAATCTTTGTACTAGGTGTAGGAGAAAAGTTCTGACATCTAAGATAGTTAGTTACCTAGCAGATGTCAGTAGTTTCATAATAATTTGTAGAAAAACATACTTGTAAAGTTAGTTCTGTTTTTATGGTTTATCAAGTGTACTTCATGTTAAGGAAGCAATAAATATATTATTATTATACAAAGAGGAAGGCTACAGCTATGTTGTCACCTCCGCGGGCTAAGATGGAATATAATCAATAGGAAGTGTACGTTATTGTTTACTGTGTACTACCTCTGAATGATAAGTACTAAGTACATGAATGAAGTCAGTAGTCTCTATACCTAACTGGGTAAGAGGTGTGAAGTTTAGCTATGTCATGAATATGAATACTGATAAGGTTCCTATTGAAATCCGTCAAATAGTTTTTACATGATACCATATATACTGTCTGTCTACTTTACTGTTACACTGTCTGTATACTTTACTGTCTACTATACTGAATACTGAATATATATTACTATATGGTACATATCAGTAGACAGACAGGCCGACAAAAAATATAATATTGATATATTTATAATTATCGATATATCAAACATTCAATATTTTAAAACATATCAACAGTTTTAGTTTGAACTGATCAGTTGGAATGATCAGTTGAACAGACCGTGTTTGACGTCCATTAGAATAACATTTGTTTGGCATTATAATAAGCTACTCAATATTTAATTTGCACTTTCGTTGGTTAAGTCATACATAATTTGAATTCATATAACGTTATCATAAAAATTTACAAAACTTTTATAAGGCCATGATATGGCTATATTATGGTTGTATCGCGAATTCGTCGGATCGACCGGGGAGGCAACATGCTCTCAAGGAAAAACAGCATCAAATAGCAAGTTAATGCTACAATATTTCTAATTGTGGGTTACATGGACGCTGGTAACACCGCTGGGCGAAATTTAGTAAGTGTATATTTTAATATTTATGAACTTGAAACTAACGTTAATTTTATCAAATTAATGCTCAGTCACAACTATGAGTTCATGTTTGCGCATGTAAAACATGCGTTATTATTTATACAGATTAATTTAGCGACGATTACGACATTAAAAAAATAGAATTCAATTTATACTGCTACGAGCTTGGTGTTCGAGACAATTAAAAACTACCGAGTAAATTACCAAAGTTGACACTTTAATACAGAACATTAATTAACAAAACACAATTGTACTACTGATCACTTTAGTTCGTAGTTGTATTGCTTCGAATTATTCATTTGCATCGCCAATTCAATACCAACCCGGGTCGCGGTCTATACCGGCCGGCCTTATATAGGGCCCTGACTATCTCGTTCATTTAGTGGTTGTAGTTGTGCGACTGCTGTAGGGGTTAAAATCCCCGGGTCGGGCCATAAAAAAATTGGTTTCAATAAAGTTTTTCTGTCAAGAAATTCTCATTAGCTGCCCGGAGGAAGTTGGCGGTGTCTCATCCCCATGCCTAGGAAAGCATGTCAAGCCATTGGTCCTGCGCCTGATCTCTCTCCGTTCGTGTCGATTTACCGTCCCATCGGATTATGAGAGTGAGGGAATAGAGAGTGCACCTGTGCTTGCGCATACACTTGGGCACTATAATCCTGTTCTGCGCTGATGGCTAACCTTCGTTGAGGCTGGCCGCCGTGGCCGAAATTCGGTCTGGAGGACATTATTATTATTATTATATAAGGCCTCAAATAATTCCAGAACTTTCTGCTGTAGAAACATCTAGAATGTTCGAGTACATACTGGTCCCGATTGACTAGGTGTCGATAGTTCTAGAAAGTTCTTCCATGGAAATTTCTAGAAGGAGCTCGACTCTCCTAGTTATGCTACTCGATACTAGAAGCCGCTAGTGTCGCCATGCACAAGACATTAATTGTAGCGCGCAACAATACTTTTTTAAAACGACACACTTCTTTGCTAATTATATCATTTACATATTAGCCCAGTTATCCCAGGATATTTTTGAATGATTGTTTTGAAACTCGATGAAACAAAAAAGCATCAATAAAAAAAGACAAACATATAACTCTAAAGGAGAGCATGCGAGAGAATGAGTATACCTGCAGTGTTTATTATAAATTTATTTTTCTTTAATTAGGTATATAGACCCTACAAATATTCTACTCTGCATTATTCTCATTTTCTCGAAGTTTTGTCTTCTGAAGGATTCACTTCTACCGCGTATAAACTGCACATATTTTTTTAAATATAACTAACGCACATGTTAATAACCTTGTTAGAGTGTAGATATAATGTGTGTAGCTTAATTAGGGTATTTATTTATAGGACATTTTATTTATAAAAGAATAGTATTTATTTTGTTTTATCTGTTTCAGTTGCTTTGATATGTTAAATGATAAATAGAAGCCTCAATTGAATGTTATCTCTTCTAACAATGAGTCTTTTGCAATCTATGTAACCGTAGTGCCGTTTCAGAGGGTTAATAATAAAGCTTCGGGCTTTGTTACGGACCATTCTATATAATGCGGAATCAACAGACATTGTTGTAAGATTAATATTTATTATCTTTCCAGTTAAAGTTATGATGGATTCAATTTTCCGAATTTCACAATTTAGTAACATTTTTCTCGTACATAAGGTAAAAAGTACCCGGATGACCGATTTTTTTTGAAATTACATTTAGATACAAATTATATACTGATGAATAATATTTTTGGATCTTATTGACATAATAGAAAAAGACTGAACTGGTTATTTGAATAAAATCATGAGTGCAATTAGTTTAATTGAAATTTTAGTATTTTAAAAAAAGGAAAAAATATTTTAAAAAGGGGCTCGAAATAATAGATTTTCTCAAAAAAGAAGGGAACTTGAAAAAAAATCGGACCGAACACAGGACGCGAACCAAGGCATAACGATTTCGCGACCGCCCGTTATCAACTTAAGCCTTTACGATCATTAACACAGTGTCAAAATTTACCTTCTTATATTGTAGCAGTTTTTCATTGCCTTGAAAACACGAAAAAAAAGACATTTTCTAAAAATAAATCCTAGCTAGATCGATTTATTGCCCCCGAAAACCCCCTGGACACTAAATTTTATGAAAATCGTTGGAGCCGTTTCCGAGATTCCGATTATATATATATATACAAGAATTGCTCGTTTAAGGTAGGTATAGGATGCGCGAACGGGACATGGCGGTACGGTACATAATACATTAAATATTGAAAATGTTAAATTTCACTCAAAGGAAGCATTCCTTTGTTTTTGAAAATAATAATAACCACAATCAAATATTTTTAAAAAACTTACATGAGCTGGGTATCGAACCAACTAAAATGTAAAAAATTATAAAATCAAAATTTTATTGAACCATTAGATAGGCATTCGATAAGCATAAAATCTCTTAAATAAACATAGTATCTAACAATTAAAGAAGACCATAAAATCTACCAATTCTTACATGTCAACTCGAACTGACATCCTAATCAAGACTGTTTATTTTTTTAAAGTCGAAAGAATTAATATCATTTTCTCTGTTTGGATCTTGTTGTGTCCAGCTATCCCAGATATTGAAATCGTCATGGAGATAAGCAGGATTTATTCTACTATTATGGTGGAAGCCCT
Organism: Parnassius apollo; assembly: GCA_907164705.1. Lineage (NCBI taxonomy): Eukaryota > Metazoa > Arthropoda > Insecta > Lepidoptera > Papilionidae > Parnassius > Parnassius apollo. The sequence goes on along the minus strand of CAJQZP010001486.1, from coordinate 2,524,966 downwards.
CTTGTTTAAAATGTGTTAATTTTGTGAGAAGATTTAATTTTTACTTGTATTTTCTATATAATTTATATATATATATATATATATATATATATATATTCAAATTTAATGAAAATCTTAACTAACTACTGCTCCTAAAGATAATTATTGCATTACATTATTGCTCAAATATGTTTCATCGGACCACACAATGTAGTCTAAGAATTTCGGATTACGAGCTATTTCTGTTTGAATATTCCGATAGTATTCTAATCTTCTCTCACGGTCTCCAGGATATAGTTTCTAAAGCAATCAAACATTCATTGTAATAAAATTAATTTGTATGAAATTAATATGTACTTTTTGAGCACACTTCAGCAGCTTCCCTACTTGAAACTCTTGGATTTCACCCAAAGTATGTCAAATATCCAGATTTTGTTCCAGTGAGCGTTGTAAACATTACTTGAAACTTCCGATATCTACCAATATTTTACCATTCGTAACAACAGTTTTATACGGTGTCCGTCCGGATACCTCTCTCCAAACCAATGTGGAATTAAAAAGGAACTTTTGTGGAATAAAAAGTAAGTTTCTAATAAAACAAATTCTTCCCGATAATATTAAAATAGCGGGAAAACAAACAAAACCAGCAAACTAAGAAAAATAACAAAAGTTTACCGATATAGTTATCTTAATTTCAAAATTACAGTCTCACTGTCTGACACATCAAAACGTTATATTTTTTAAACTTGTCACGTCTAAAAAATTGGCATAATAAGTAAATAATACATAAGACATAAAACAACAACAAATGACTGCGAACTAATAAAAATCATCAAAACGTATAAAAGTATCATTGAAATTTATTCTATGGCTTACAAAAAACTCGAACTTCACAAAATTATCTCCTCAGGGAGGAAATGGATAGTGAAGGCAGACCGAATACCATCTTCAGTCATTTTTTTTTAATTATTTACATATACCAAATTAGAATGTAATTTAATTTTTATTATTATAAACCTGATGTGATGGTGAATGTATAGAACCGGAGGCTTTTTTACTGAAAACAAGGCAACAAAAGAAATTACCTAAACTATCGGCGTCCTGAACCTTGGAACCGGGCAGCAGAAACAAGCTTCAGGACGCCGATAGTTTAAGTAATTTCTTTTTACAGTGAAAATAATGGTAATTTTAAAAAAAATAAAAACATAAGCCCTGCTTTATAGTTATTTCAGTTAGTATGCAAAGTTTCATGATCTAATTTAAAGTATTTTATGAATAACAGCGGTTTATTGTTCAGTTTCTAGGTAACTTTGGATTATTTTCTATCGAGAAAATTTTACGGAATCATGTTTTCGTCTAACATAGTACTTAACATTAATCCTCAACTTTACCATATATTTATTAATGCTGCAATATTTTCAATATAACGGAGGATCTTACTAAGCCATTTGAGGTTATATTTCCCCTTAATGCCTTCATGATTATCTGGCAGTTTACCTTAGAGTAGTGCAGAGATAATGGAGGTAAGTGTAATAAGAAGTACAGAAAATGAAAAAAAAAATATAAAAACGAATACATATAAACATAATGTAAATATATACACATAAAAATTAAATTTGGACACAGTTAACTAAGAACGCTGCGTTTTCTGTTATTTTACTAGGGCCGATGCAGATGCAAAAGTATAACAAAACCTTTTGCTCGCATCATAAACGGAGCAGAGTAAAAGTCTAAAGTTATAACTATCTTTATTTCAACATAAGATTCAATCAAATGCTGTGACATTGCGCAGATGTAAATTAAGATGATAATTAATTAGATAGTAAAAGAAAAAGAAAAAAATTCAAATTCAGATTTTTATTGTTTACAAACCTTGTCTGCGTTGAGCCACAAATATTGCCAAATTAGTCTACGGGTTACAGAGATTTCAAATAATCGTTTTCTTGCGCCATGGGTTCTGTAACGTTTTACTTTGAAAAAGCGTTATTTCCAATCAATTGCTGTCACAGTTATTCACATTGGATTTGTTTTCCTCTAAGATTGATTAATTTGTTTGTCATAGTTCTCATTTGCGTATATTATTCCCGACATCGCTAGTAACTGATTTTGAGTCCTGTTAATTATTTTACTTACTATATGAAATAAGCCAAAGGCATGCAAGAACATGTCATTGCATTCGTTATATTTTATAATCTAGGATTAACAAGAATGACCTTCAAATAAAAATAAATTAGGTAAATGGTTTGATGAGTTTAAAAAAAGGAGTCAAATGGCATCCTATGGGGTATTACATCTAGGTCCACAAGTTTGATAACGCATCCGCAGCTTTTTCAAGTTGGTTACAGGTTATTATGGTCTTCAGTAGCCATTTATATTCTAGTGAATGTCTATTTTTATTTTAGTTATAAAAAGAAAAATATTTATGTCGTTAAATAAGTACTCCACTAAAAAGGAATTTTTACTTCACTTCACTTCACTTATCTTCACGCACAATCCCTAACGGGGTAGCCAGAGAGAACAGATCGCCAAGTGTCACGATCCTTACATACCTCTTTCGTTTCCTTCAGGTTCATTAACTTCTTCATACATGCACGTCTAGGTATCCGAGTACTCTTGACTCTCCCCTCTTCGAGCAATTTGCTCACATGGTCTTCGAAAGTTAGTCTCGGTCTACCTCGACACCTTTTAATATTTACTTTCGCTCTATATATTTTCTTCACCATTCGGTCTTCACTCATTCGTTCAACGTGCCCAAACCATTGGAGTACGCCCCTATCAATTTTTGTGATAAGGTCATCTTTCAATCCTGCCATATTGCGAATCTCTTCGTTTCGCTTTCGGTCGGCTAAGGTAACGCCACACATTTTACGAAGAGATCGCATCTCCACTGCATTCAACTTGCTTTTATGCTTCTTCTGGCATAACCAGGTTTCGCTGCCATATAACAAAGTCGGTACCAACACTGCATTATGTATTGCAAGGCGTGCACTCTTCACCACGCCTTGCCTTTTTTACTAATGCATTCAGGGCACCATTGACTTTGTTTCCGGCAGCGACACGCCTGTCCACATCTAAATCACATCTTCCATCCCGGCTGAAAGCACTCCCCAAGTATACAATTTCATTTACCTGTTCTAGACATTATATATATAAAAAGGAATTTTTGAAGCCAAGAAAACCAGTGACATACTTATTCAGTCAAGCAGAAGGAAGTAGGAAGTTTATAACCGCCCTTTGCCGCTTTGCACTATATTTATCATACGGACTCTTCGATAATAATTTGTAATGAATTAAATAACGTATTATTTTTTTATTTATTTATTTATTTATTTATTTATTTATTTGGTCTACCGACGACTGTTACATTACAGAAACTTAAAGTAGTTACATTGTAATAAACTATTATGAGCTAAATGCACAATCAGTTACAGGTAAACACAGCGTGCTATTTTAACATGTGACATAAGTACCTTTTACATTGATATAAGGTTAATTTTAAACTAGTTATAACAGGTAAAAGATAGGTGTAATTAATCTGGGATTTTTTTAACAAATGTGCACGAAACTGGTTAAGTTTAAGAGAGAAAACATCCTTGGGATCATTAATAAACCACGTATTTAATGCGTTACATAGACGAGGAACTGGTGAATGTTTTCCTAAAACAGTCCTGCGGAATGGCGGATAAAATAGAGAAACGAATTTCCTTGGAACCCTGAAGGGGATCCTGAAATTAAAAAGGTTTAGAAGCTGAGGGCAGTCAATTTGATTATTAAAATTTTTATAAATGAATATTCCAAAGGGGTCCTTCTTTTATTCAACGAGGATATTTTAAAGTGTTTGAGGTTTCATGATAGGATAACTTTTTCTTTGAAACTTTGGGGATGTGAGATAAATGCCATAAATAGCGTTTTTGAACCCGTTCTATTCTTATTATGTGCGTGGCATAGTGTGGCCTCCATACAACAGGGCAGTATTCAAGAAGACTACGTACTAGTGCTTTGTACAAAGTGATACGTGTCTGTAAGTTTTTGAACACTTTACTGTTTCTAATAATAAAGCCCAGCATATAAGATGAGCGCCTAACAATGCTTTCAATATGTGTTACGAAAGTTAATTTGTTATCTAGAATTATTCCCAGGTCCTTAATTCTATCAACTTCTTTTAATGGTTTGCCATCAATATAATATTTGGATTTAGTTTTAATATGTTTGCGTGTAAATTTAATAAATAAGCATTTATCTATATTTAATTCCATTCCATTTATACAACACCAATTGTATAACCTATTTAAATCATGTTGTAATATAAGAACATCAGCTTGGGACTTAACAGTTCTGGCAATTTTCAAATCATCTGCGAATAGATAGGGAGTTGATGAAAGGAAACTATTGGGCATATCGTTGATATATACGTTAAAAAGAATTGGCCCCAAATGGGATCCTTGAGGAATTCCTGAAGCTATCTTGTGAGCTTCAGACTTATAGCCTTTAGCAACAACGAAGAAACGTCTATTCGTTAGATATGAATTAATCCAGTTGGCAAAATTTCCTGTAAAGCCATAGGCAGCAAGTTTGTCTATAAGAGGTAAGTGGGGTATTTTGTCGAAGGCCTTGCTGAAGTCTGTGTACACAACGTCTACTTCCTCCTGTTTATCTAGAGCTTCAGTAATTCCTTCGACAAATGTGACTAAGTTTGAGCAAGTGGATTTCGATTTAAAAAAAACCATGCTGATGTACGCTGACGTATTGCTGAAAATGGTTTTGTATTGAGGGGCAAACTACAGATTCAAAAACTTTTGAAATTGTCGACAAAATTGAGATTGCTCGATAATTCGATACTAAGTTCTTGTCGCCAGATTTATGTATTGGAACTACTTTGGCTATCTTCCAGACGTTTGGAAAGGCACCTGTCAATAAAGAGTAATTAAAAATGTATTTTAAAGGTACAGCTAGTGTTATAGCACAGTTTTTTGATAATAATAGGTGGGATTTCATCTGGGTCTGCGCCTTTATTTGTATCAAGTGATTGTAGTTTTTTTTATTATTAACTCCCGACATATCGAAAGAGTCCTAAGGCTGAAGCTATTTTGTACTATATAGTTGAGAAAGGTAGAAGTTGGACTGGCTACATTCTGAGTTCTTGAGTCTGTTATAGCGAATGATTTCGAAAATGATTTAAGAAGGTTACATATAGCTATTCCGTCGGATTCATAAATAACCCCATCTGTCATTATATTCGGATAAGAATTACTTCCCTCTTTTCGCGATTTTATAAATGACCAAAAGTGTTTGGGATTTTTGTTGAGCGTCTTTTCAGTCATTTCAATATAATTATTATATCGATTTTGTTCCAGTTTTTCGCATCGTTTGCTAAGTAACTTAAATTGTACCTCATCTAAAGGATTGTTATATATATTTATACCTGCGATGTAAATTGTTCTTTTCTCGAAGCAGTCGTAGGAGTGATTTATTAACCCACGGAGGATATTTAGTCTGCTTAAACTCAGTACACGGCACATGAATCTTAATAATGTTATTTAGTACAGTGTAGAACTTATTCATAAATTCATCTATAGTGAGGCATTTGGAAAACAATTCCTCCCAGTTTATTTACGCAAGACAGTAATTTATAGTATCATAATTAGCTTTATAGTAATTATTTTTCTTATTATTAATATTATTACAAAGTATGCAGTTCGTATTAAGCATAATTTCAATTTCTATTGGAGGATGTTGTGGATCAACAACGGAGAGATTAATTAAAGCTAATGTGATATTACATACTGGTAAATCAGTTAATACAAGATCGAGAATTCTTTGGTTACTGTTACGTATTAAGGTATATTGATTAAAATTTGAAGTATAACAAAAGTCTACTAAAGTTGTATTTATTTTTGAAGTTTGATTATGTATTGTACCCGTGTTTATTGCATTCTAATCAATAGTACCCAAATTAAAATCACCAATCAAACATATTTTACCTTCAAATTTATCAATAATAGAGTTACAGTTTTCTATGTACTGTTCTAGCATAAATTGTTGTACTGGAGGAGGGAGATAAACAGCACAAATTGCTATTTGTTTTAAAGAATCTAAGTATGGTAACTTTATCAAAACCCAAAGATCTTCACATTGACTTTCCCAATCAATCATTCGAGTTGCTGAAAATTTCTTAGAAACAGCATTGAGCACTCCCTCTCCGTCCTTTTGTAAATGGAACCCAGATGATTGCCTATCTCTTCTAAAGACTTCATAGCTGTTATCACATTGTTCGGAGCTTAATACACTTTCATTTAGCCATGTTTCGCTTAAGACAATGATATCATGATTTGTTAATAATAATTTACTATAAAACATATGACTTTTGGCCCTTAGACCTCTGGTATTTTGATAATAGACAGATAAACTATCCATTAAGTGTACTAAGTCCACTGAAACATGCTTATGAAACTTTATTTTAAGTTGGAAATAACACTATCGTCTTTAATGTATATGTACCTTGAAACGTCACTTTTACGCATGACTATACTTTAGTAATCTGCCTGGCTGCAGCATGTAGTGATTTGTTAACAGGGGATAAGTGTTCCATGACGAAAATTGCTGAAGTGGGGCCCGAATAGCCAAGGTGAGTACTATTCAGTTTGTCACTGTTGTTACTCTTCAGCCTGTTGAATTTTATGACCGCAGCCAGAAAAGAGCCCCGGAACCTTGTATTGCATAGTTCTACTATTATGGAACGTGGCCGTTTACTCTCAGGATTGACTTTGGCTGTCCTTGTAACATGGATAATATTTTCGTCTTGAAGGTCAAGCCCCACTACGTTGCTAAGTTGCTTTACGATACTATTAAGTTCTCTGATTTTTTCTCCGGAACGCATTGTATTTCGATATTCTTGCTACGAGTATTTTGTTCTAGCTGGTTTATGCGAGCAGTGAGATTATTAATACTCGATTGCATTTCACCTTCGCGTTTTTTCAGCGTTTTGATCAGACCATTCCTCTCATTATATTTTAACAAAATATCCTCTACTTGGTCGCTCATATAATTCATAGTTTTACTTATGCTAGATACTTCTTCTTTCACTCTAGATAATTCAAAACAAAAATGCATCTTAAAATCCTCCATATGCTTTAATAGAACTTCTTCCATAATTTCACGGATTCCTTTACGCGTTAGAAGGGAGTCTTGTTTACACGGTGAAAAATTGCTGAAGTGGGGCCCGAATAGCCAAGGTGAGTACTATTCAGTTTGTCGCTGTTGTTACTCTTCAGCCTGTTAAATTTTATGACCACAGCCAGAAAAGAGCCCCGGAACCTTGTATTGCATAGTTCTACTATTATTGAACGTGGCCGTTTACTCTCAGGATTGACTTTGGCTGTCCTTGAAACATGGATAATATTTTTGTCTTGAAGGTCAAGCCCCACTACGTTGCTAAGTTGCTTTACGATACTATTAAGTTCTCTGATTTTTTCTCCGGAACGCATTGTATTTCGATATTCTTTCTACGAGTATTTTGTTCTAACTGGTTTATGCGAGCAGTGAGATTATTAATACTCGATTGCATTTCACCTTCGCGTTTTTTCAGCGTTTTGATCAGACCATTACTCTCATTATACTTTAACAAAATATCCTCTACTTGGTCGCTCATATAATTCATAGTTTTACTTATGCTAGATACTTCTTCTTTCACTCTAGATAATTCAGAACAAAAATGCATCTTAAAATCCTCCATATGCTTTAATAGAACTTCTTCCATAATTTCACGGATTCCTTCACGCGTTACAAGGGAGTCTTGTTTACACGGTGGAGACGACATAGCTGGCCTTTTTGAAGGGCGTACGGTGACATTCTGCAGCTGACGAAGTGGTGTGTTGTCATTTTTGGACCCCTTGGGTGTTGATTCTCTGCATTTAGGGCACAACCAATCCTTAGGGACGTTAGTGGGCGTAACCTTTTTCTGTCCCGCAGAGAGACATAGATAGTGATAAGCTGCTTTGCTTTTTGAGCATTTTACATAATTGTCATCTTCATTGCCTGTAGTACAACACCCCTATTCCAGATTTAACGCAGTCATTTTATTTTATTTTAATGCTATTAAAATATAACTTGAAAAGTGCACGGCAACAAATGACCCGTAACCGCCATAAGGAATGAGTTATAGTTATAGTTCGGCCGTTCAGAGAATGCGTTCCTGACACGTCGCGATTGAACTGACGACGTAACTTTGTAATGGCGTTGCAGTTACGATAAAAATATTTTTGCTGGTTGTTTACCGTTTTAACAATTGATGAGCATTAAAACAATATTATTATATCAATAATCAATGAATGTTATAATTTTGTGCCAAACTGAGTGTCAAATAACTTGGTAAACAATATATTTCTAAATCTATACTGCGCTATTACAAGGTTATGTAAGTGCTTTATATTTGTAGTGCTGTGCTAACAATAACAGGCAATAACAGTATCGTAATCTGTTCTTATACAGTTATACTTTATAAAATAATACGTTTTGTTTTTCTTTTTAAGAATTTGTAAATAATGGTCTATAAGATAAATTTTATTAAATATAAAAATAAAACTACGATCAAACCGAACGCGCGAAAGAAAGTAGCATTTTTATATTTAGGTTGAAAATGGTAACCCCAAATGGCGTTATGGGCCGCCATTTTGTGACACTAAAACAGTCGTCTGTTGTCGTTTCGTGCGCATAGACCACGTTCTTCAAGTGTTTTCGATCTGTTTTTATTTGATTACCCGACTTTCGTTTAATGGACTGTTTTTGCTTTTCAAACTGACATCGGCGCTAAATCGGACTTCGATTGTGTTTTTGCGTTCTTTTTACTTTTGGTGCATAATAATGCCTAAACGTGGACAAACATTGAAAGTGGAGCCCGTGAGTTAATCATCAAGCTGCAAGATTACTTTGAGCGGGAGCGGCAAAATGGCGGACCCCTGTTACCTGTCGAACAATTACAAGAACGCGTCTCTCAGGCGCTTGGAGTTAGCAAACGAACGATAACAAATATTAATAAAGAAGAGTTCGGCTCTACTGCCACGGAAGATAATATTTTACGTACTCCGAAGAAGAAACGTAGAACTAAACCCGTGACAGATATTGACACCTTTGACGCCGATGCAATCAGAAATCATATATTATATGGTTACTATTCCAGAAATGAATATCTCAACAGGAAGAAGCTTTTGGCATCGTTGCGGGGGTAAAACTGCTTTAACCAAAATCTTAAAAGATATTGGTTTCTCGTATAAAAAAAAACAGACAAAAGAAAATTTTATTAGAACGATACGACATAATTTTAAAACGGATAAGATTTCTGAGAGAAGCAAAAAATATTGATAACCGGGATAATGTCGTGTTCATTGACGAGATATGGCTAAACGCCAGTCACACGGTTTACCGTTCTTGGACGGATGATACACAAGCGTCGACGTCGAAAGTACCAATGGGTAAGGGGGCCCGTCTGATAATATGCCACGCAGGTTCTGCAAAATACGGCTTTGTGGAGAACGCGTTACTGGCATTTCAATCAAAAACCACAAATGACTACCACGAGTAAATGAATGCCACTACATTTAAAGAGTGGATCCAGAACGTGCTTTTGCCCAGCCTACCAGAGCCTTCCGAAATATTCATGGATAATGCCTCCTATCACTCGGTTCAAATACAGAAACCACCTACCCAAGCGAATAAAAAAGAAGAAAAGGTGGCTTGGTTACAATCAAAAGGTATTGACGCAAATATGCAGATGCTAAAACCAGAGCTTATTAAATTAGTTAAAGAAAATAAAGCGGCAAATGTGCGATACGAAATCGATGAAATGGCTCTGAAGTACGGTCATCGCGTTCTAAGAATTCCACCGTATCATTGCCAATATAACGCGATTGAGCTAATCTGGGCTCAAATAAAAGGTTACGCCGCCCGCCACAATACTTCCCCGCCATTCAGCACGAAAAAGATGATGACCCTATTAAAAGAAGCCTGCGGGGAAGTCACAAGAGATGACTGGGCAAAGGTTGTTGAGAAGACTAAAAACCTGATTGTGGAACATTTTGACCGAGATATCAGGATTGATTCTGTTATTGATAATAATATAATTATACATGTAGGCGAAGATGATGATGAAGACACCAACTCCTCAAGCGAATCGGAGTCTGATTAATATTCTGTACGCACATTCAATTCAATGTACTTTATTGCATAGAAATACAGATTGTAACTTTGTAACAAAGAATAAATAAAACAATTTTATTATATTAATATTACCTTTTTTATGGTTTCCACTTAAATTACTAAAATATAAATTTTAAATGATTCCGCCAATTTAAAACGAAAATAATCTTAAAAATAACGCGGCGGTTCATTTTGGAGGAACGGTAACGAACTCAGTGTTATGTTGTGCCCATCACTAGTCGTGACTAACTGATAGGTGTCAGGAACGCATTCTCTGAACGGCCGAACTATAGTATTCACCATTTAATTCGCACAGCAATAAAATTCCCGAACGCTGCTTTGTTTTGCGCGTTTAGTTGAGTTCGCGAGAAGAAGGTCTTAAGTGATGCGTGTTTAGAACACGCTTACGCGTTCGGATCGGATGATTGCACTTTGTAATAATTAACGTAATGTGGGTAAATTCATATAACCTTGCACTTTATAACTTGATTTTTGGGCCATAATTAATGTTTACAGATTAGTATATTGCAAATTTAGTTCACTCGATGTTTATTTTACACATTGATAACTGATCAAAATGTTAAAGTCCACTTTTTACACCAAAACAATAATTTTAACTTTTTTTTTATATTCTAGTAATTCACACAGTAAATTATAAGCAGGTTTATTTTGAAATTTCTAGTTAAAAGTGTACTATGGTATTAATAATATACTCTGTATATTATCTACTTTTTTAATTATGCTTACATGTTCTAGAGTGAAAATCATGTTACCGGATTATGTTTACACAGTTAGTAGCAATTGGATGCGTGAAGACGAAAACGGTACTACGTAGTACTATTATGTATTTTGTGACGGAACTAAGGGGACTTGCCTTGAGAGAGGCGCAAATCATATTTGTGGAGTAAAGTACTACCCTATTCATTATCCAACTTTGTTAAGTTCATTTTTATATCTGATTATTATTCTCTTTAATTACAAAATTAAAGATAGTAAAAATCAGATATACAAGTAATAGAATATTAAGAAGATGGTAGCATTCAGCCACTTTCTCTATTGAAATTAGGATGTTTTAATTTCAGTTGCTTCACGAATGGTGTTTGCTAAAGATTTCTTGATAGAAATCGGCAACGTTTTGTGTTAATTTCTTTGATAATTTATTAAATTACTAGGATGATAGTGAAAATGTTCCCAGACTGCTAGTTTTGCTTCGTTACGTAACAGAATAATCATTTCATTATCAGTGAAACAATTGAGCGCAATTATTATAAATGCTAAATTTCTCCAAATGGAAACCGCGAATTAAGTAGAAGTAGAAGATCTAACGACCCACTATTGGTAAAAATATAAAAACAGCTGAACCCACCCATATTTAAGTCCAGTGATAATTTCTTAAAATGTAGGTAACAAACAAGCAGAGACATCTATCCTTTTTTGAGGATCAAAATGTAGATACGTTGTCACCCCTGAGGACTAAGAAATAATTCCTCGTTATTACCAAAATAATCCTGTACCATACACTCACCATACGAAACAAGTAGCATTAAGCTGAGTAACACGTTTAGACTATTTCTAAGAAAGATAATATTGAAAAAATTGTGGGGCGAAGGATTATCAATTTAAATAAAAATCACACAAAGTTATTAGCTATCTTGCTATAGTACGAGTAGTCAAAGTATGTTAACTCGCTTGAAATTTAAAGTGAAATTAAAATATTGAATTGTACATAACACCGTGATGAAATCATTACATGCAAATTATAAACATATGATGTCAAAAACCATTATGGCTACAAAATTTAAAAAAATTATTGTTAACGAATCATTACTGTCACGCTGTGTTCGAACGATCGAGAGACTACGTTACTACAGTTCGGACTTATAGTGCCTATCACTGACCTCTATATATACAAGTACGCTGGACTGGCTATACACCGTGACATGCTGAAGCGATTTGATTTCCGCCATTTTGGCGCTGACAGCAGAAGTGCACGTCCACGGAACTAATAATAGGGATAAGACAGTGTACCAAATTATATCGATAAAAATTCTATACCCCACCTATACCTAAATAAATAGAATAGACTCTATGGATAGATGGACTCTACCCGTAACGTCCATTCTATTTATGTATCATATTAATATAATGCCATTATTATTCATCATCATTAAAACCCTTCATAAGTCCACAGCTGAACATAGGCCTCCCCCAAGGAATGTCACAAAGCACGGTCCTGAGCTACCTGCATCCATCAACTTCATGCATGTCTTACGAGTTTTTGTCTCCATCTACTGGGGGAACGTCCTACACTTCACCTGCCGGTACGAGGCTTCCACTCGAGAACCTTTTTTCCCCATCGGTATTCGGTCCTTCGAGCTATATGGCCGGTCAATTGCCACTTTAGCTTACTAATCCATTGGGCGATGTTGGTCACTCTGGTTCTGCTGCAGATATCCTCATTCCTAAGTTTGAATCCCTGAGCATAGACCCTTCATAGCTCGCTGAGCGACTTCGAGCTTCCTCATACAGCTAGCAGTGAAAGACCTCGTCTCAGATCCATAGGTCATCACTGGCAACACGCACTGGTTGTACAGTCTAGTTTTGAGGTATTCCTGACGAGAAGATGTGTTGTAATCTCCCGAACGCTGCCCAGCCGAGTTGAATCCGTCGATTGACCTGTCGGTCGAAGTTAAACTTACCTAGTCGGACTATTTGTCCCAAGTAAAAATACTCGTCAACAACTTCAACTAAGTGCTCCCAAAAACCACCGGCATAGGTGTAACATGGACATTACACGTGGCTTTTGTTTTGTCCATGTTCATTTTAAGACCTATCCGTTGGGAGACATGATTGAGGTCATTGAACATAGTGCGTAGGTCCTCCAGCGATTCTGCCTTAAGGACTATATTGTCGGCATATCTATAGTTCATAAAAGATAGCTTGATCTCTGCGACAGCTGTCATTAAAATCACGCCTATGAAGTCCTGAATTTCTTAGTAGTACAGACAGTACCTGTCAATGTCATACTTTATGGGCATGCCGACCTAATTAGTGCATACATAAGTCCTACTTTCTGTGGTATAGTCCCAAGAATGCTGGCTACGTGTCCTCATTGAATGGTTATACTTAGCCTTCAAGCGAAGAAACTACAAACTAATTAACTTCTTATATATACCAGCAGCGATGATCAGTCGCAGATACAGGTTTTTAGAAACTACACCGCACGTGCACCCTACGGAACAATAGTCTCTACAGCAAATTGCACAAATATGTACTTATCTTCCAGATACTCTGGACTATTTACTTGGTTCAGTTGCCTCTAATGCCACCCCTGCTTTAGACGAGGTACCCCTGAGATGCTATGCTGTCAAAGTATTCGCAAGTCGTATCTCTCTCTCTCTCTCAAGCAACCAAACCCATACCGCCGGGTCTCCTGGTATCTTCTCTAAATATTTGACAAAAATCTTAAACCGAGGAAACATTTATAGAGACACGAGCTGCACTACAGACTCCCCGAGCCCGATATGTGAATGGAGCCATGGAAAAACGAGCACTTGGAAGCATCAAGTGGTGCAGCCTCACCAAAGTCACGAAAGATAGTCGAATGGCGCATCGCCAATCGCTATACCAACACTCCTCTTCCCTTACGACTCCACGTCGACTACAGCGGTCCAGGGATCCTCTCCCTCTCCTTTAGCAGCAGCCCACTAACACACATCCAACGTGGCTCGACATCATCAGGCGATCTTTCGACACTTGGCTATGGCCCTTGAGTTTGGTGAAAAACGAGGAAAGAAGAAATAAAAAAAACATTCGAAATAATAATCTAATACTTTTATACTTACTGGTAACTGGTACCAGAAAATATTGTCGGTATACTGCACTTTTTCAAAGTGGTGCAGTTCTCATGTAATAAAACAGTCGTCTGTAAAATGTTTGGAACAAATATGATCATTTTGTTTCGGACGCCAATTCACAATATTTATGCTTTTAAGCCATATTTTAGTCTAGGTTCAGTTGGAAACCTGTTAATTAATATACATTTGATAATCATCCGTTGTTGGCGACTTTTTTTTTGTTAACACATATGGGTAGGAAAGAACATCGATAAGTATTATAGACAAGGAACTCGACAACCCTATTGAATTTTATTGTTTATCAAAACTCAGTAATATACATCCAAACATGTTAGTAACTATGATATTAAGATCACTATAACATTTTTAAGTACATATATTATCAAATAGTTTGAATTTGTTTAATATTACCTGCAAATTCACTTACTTGCGAAATGTTATACCACTTTTCTTTTGGTAACGAGTTTTACAGATTACGCACACTCACATTATTAATAAAAATAATTCTTATTATGTAACTAATATTATACACAATCAAACAACAAAATACGTTAGTTTTTTAGTTTAAAAGTTCAAAATACAGACTTATGAAATACGACAATATAAATAAGACAACAGACTTTGGCATATTATGTCAATTTTATTTTTCGAGACATCCTTTAGCGGCGCTTCAAATTGGCACAGTCATTTTGTATGGTATAGCCAGTCCAGCGTACTTGTATATATAGAGGTCAGTGGTGCCTATGAAAAAGAAATTGTCACCCGTATTCTCCTGTTTTCTCCTCCTAAACTGGACCTAACTAAACCTTTCAATAACAACATAAGGTAGTAGGTAGGTAAGGTGGAAGGTTTGCGGCTTTGTATTTTTTTATGTAACATTTATTTTTTATCTTCGTTCAATTTGTTTTATGGATGCCTTATAATATTTTAAATTATAACTGTGGTGTAGCTAGGCCATTTTTGTTATTTTGAACGTTTCTTTTTAAAATATTTTTTTTAATTTGTAGTATAGATTTAATCATAGAAAAAATGTTCTAATATCATTATCCAAGAAGAAAACCGACTTAATCGACCGACCGGATATTCTCATAACGTCTAAATCCACTTTAACGGCATATGTGATAAACATATCAGGTTCGATAACACGACAGTCACTATAACGCTATTATATCTTAATATATATGAATTACGTGTCACGTTGTTTGACCGCGATGGATTCCTAAACTACTTAACCCATTTTAATCAAATTTGCACATCGTGTGCAGTTTAGCTCAACTTGAGAGATAGGATAGTTTTCTTTAACCATGAGTAACTCACAATTTTTTTTTTTGCGAATTTAAGGTTTTTTAATAGGACATGACAAAGGGTCATCGAAAAGGGCAGAACAACGTCTGCCTGGCAAGCTAGTAATATATAATATTTAGTGATCGTATCATCCCCGTTCAATATGTGTACAACTACGATGTCCGTTATATCAGATGTAGCTTATTTTGTTTGCATTCTTGTATCAGAGGAACTCGTCAAGAGGGGCTGCGTTAATGTTGTGAAATTATTTATAT
Source organism: Parnassius apollo (assembly GCA_907164705.1). Lineage (NCBI taxonomy): Eukaryota > Metazoa > Arthropoda > Insecta > Lepidoptera > Papilionidae > Parnassius > Parnassius apollo. The sequence continues at coordinate 2,509,380 of CAJQZP010001486.1, read as the reverse complement.
AGAAATACGGTGGCTATTAGAAAATTATGTGTAAGAGAAATAATAATAATCGTTATTATTTTTGACAACACTTATGGTATGGACCGTTATAGCAGCAGTTTGTGATCATATCCTAGACGGCCCCCACCGTTACATCAGATTTGAAAAAAAACATCAATTCCTACCAAGAAATAAAGGAGAGGCTATTGAAATTTAAGAAAAATCCACAATTCAACAGAGAAGGAGGCCTGCTTGGGATCCTGTAATAAATAAAATTAAAACCTAACCCAAGCATAGTACTGCAAGACTTCAAGACACAATAAGTTCATTCTGCGAACATTCATTCATTCTCGTTCCAGATCGGACCAAAAGTAACATCGGGACGCCAATGACCTCAGTCACCCGTGACTATGGATACTGGAAAGCATCCGAAACTAAATGATTAGTACCTAAATTAAACGCTACAAAATCCTTTAAAGTATTTTTATTCAACAGAAATCTTTATCTTTCTAAATCCTGTAACAATCTACAACAACAGCACGATTTCATAACTGTAACTACGTTAGGGTTTTTTATAATAATAATTTGATAAATTTTTTATGATTGTTTCATATTCTATTACCGTGTAGTAGTGGTGTAAGAGTAACGACTACCCCATATCATCCCGTAGGTAACGTAAGTGGTGACAACGGAGAAATAAATCAGGAGATGAGCAGCAACGTCTTCCTAATAACGACTAAAATGAAAAAACTTTGGTTGCCAACCCGCTTGCCAAGCGTGGCACCTATTGCATAATTCTCCTATGAAACAATCTATGGTGGAGGCCGATCTTGAGAGAGATGATGAGTGCTAAGCCCTGTAATTTTCAGCAGTGGACTTTAGTATGCTTTGACGGTCCCTATTCTATAATCTTATTTCTCAGAGTGAATTTTTTGTAGGTAAAAGTGAAACATACTGTTTATTTCATCACTTAAACTATTACTTATTGTTTTGATTAATTACTGCGCTAGTGCTGCTCTAAGTAAGGTTAAAGTTAAGTAGCCTATATAATAGTGATGGCGATCTTCGAAATATTTTTTCACACTATTGAATAAAAATTATCCGATTCTATTATATACTATTGCTTAAACATGCAGTTTGCTTACGATGTTTCCCTTCACTGGCGATAATGTGGTCAATCAGCGCTTAAAATTGTAATTTATAATTTTATTGGAGTCGGCGGGGATCGAACGCAGGTTGCTCGCGTAAATTAATTTACAGCGAGCGTTAATCTTACCATGAGTTGGCACTGACGCGATTTTCACAAAAAAAAAAAAACACGTTTTAAACACTGTTTTCTGTCAATGTATCAAAAAGCGTTTGCATAGTCAAAGAACATGTTGTAGTGAAATATATTTGACAGTGTATTGGACGTTACATATTTTAACTATTTTATATTTTTAACTACAGAAACAAAATGTTTGGAAACAAATTTGTAGAAATAATGTCATGTTGAAAGGTTTGAATACATGTTGAAAATTTTACGCATTTTTTGTGAGTTTGCTCTCAACCACCATCAACAAAACATGTTGTGTGATTTGTTTTATGCGATTTGTTTCAAAACATTACGTGCTGGATGTTTCTCAGTGCAACGTACTGTTAGCAGGGCCAACTTGCTATGTAGCGACAGCGTAAGAATACCCACTGCCTCATATCATCCCGTGGGTGTCATTTGAGGCGACAGATGGATACTAAAACAGAAGATGGGCAGCAGTATTTTCGTGATAACAACTAACAGTAACAAATCGGTCGCCAACCTGCCCACCATGCGTAGCACCTATGGCATAATTCCCTTATGGGGAAATCTATTGTGGAGGCCTATTTTTGGTAATGAACTTTTAGGAGTAATGAGTGCTAAGCCCTATGATCTACCACGGCTCATCATCAGAATTCGGAGTGTTCGCGTACGATAAGATTGAAACGACGAAACGCCTTGAGCTACCTTTATCCACGGATTTTCTGGATCCTATTAGAATTTCTAACCTCTAGATAAGAGTTAATATTAATTGATGGCAGTTTAACAGAATCCAATACCCCATTACGTCCCCTGGGTGTCGTAAGAAGCGAGTATGGGATATATTAGAAAGATCTTGTGACTTCAGGCTAGATTTAAAATACCGAACCGGCGATGGAGAGCAGCGCCAAATGTTCGAGACGTAAGCGATAATACAACACTAATATCGAAAAAAGAACATTATGGAATAAAGTTTATTATTATGTACTCGTAAATAACACTAGTTTTTACGGATTTTATCGCGTATATTAACTTTTTATATAGGTGCTGTAAATTGCCCGAAACGTTTCGGGCAATTTACAGCATCCATGGTCACGGGGGGGGGGGGCAGAGATGTTCCATGGGTGCTGTAAAGTGCTCGAAACGTGGGCTATATAAAAAGTCAATATGCGCGATAAAATCCGTAAAACTAGTATTATTTAAATATGTAGTGTTCGCGTAAATATAAAAAATCATTATATACTCGTAATGTCGTTTATGGCGTAGTGGCAGTGTGAAAATATCCATTACCCCATTTCATCCCGTGGGTGTCTTAAGAGGAGACGGGAGCAAAATAAACCAGCAGACGGGTAGCAGCATCATACTGACAACAAATTAAAAAAACTGCGGTTGCCAATCTGCTTGCAAAGCGTGGCAACTATGGCATATATCCCTCTTGTGAGGTAATCTGTGGGGGAGGCCTATGTTGGCCTCTGATTGGATGTAGTTGTATTATAGTGACCATATTGTTGATGCTTCAAAATAAGAAATGTAAAAACATGTCTATGAAATAATGCCAGTCAAGGAATAATAATAGATCCTCATCTAACATTTATTTCAAAAACAATAATTCACAATTAATTTTACAATAATAATATAATTTTTACCCATTTTCAAGACAAAGATAAATTTTATAATTCACTACTTACAGGTTTTTGTTCCATTCTTATTCCGTTGAACAGTTTTGTTTAGTTAATTAATAATTAGGAATACTAGGCTGCACTAAAAGTATCGGGAATGGAATATTTCCACTGTTCCTGTCATATTAAAATCTTTTTAATTGAAAACTCCTTGGTTTTAAAAATCGAATACCATTTATTTATTTAAAAAAAGATTCTCGGTCTTTTCACAAGGTTTTGTCAAACTTGTTTAGTCGTTGAGAAAATGAAATTGACTCGAGAAAATTCAAGAGCGATGATTTATTATGACTTTCGAAGTGGTTGTAGCGGCGCTGTCGTCGCGCCACAAGCGAAAACACACCGAAGCCTAAATCGCGCTATCAACATTCCGAATCATAAACAGTATATATAGAACTTCTCCGAACTATCACACGGAGCGTTGGCCGCTCCCCGGGCAGCACACCTTGCCCGGCGGGAGATCTCCCCTTTTCCTTCCACGGCCACAGTGGTGACCCCGACGTGATCTGAACACGCAACCTACAACCTTCGGAAACTTCAAGCTTAATCATCGTCATAAAATACCCCACCCATTAGCTCCCGAGTAGATATCGTCTGCAGTCTTCATATCCTGCAAGCCATCTAGCTTCACAAGGTTCATCGCAGCACTGGAATGCTTCCTGTTCCTTCAAGATACACTCTGCGCTACAGTGTTCAGCAAGGCTCTGAGTCTTACTGCTCGCCTCTGCTTCACGGCACTCTCGCAGATTACTTGCCTTCTTCTCGACTCACCGCAGACAAGGCAATCTCCTGGCACTTGCACATTCGTCGGCAACGAGGCTGCACTATCGACCTCCGGTCTGAGCAGGGGGGTGATGTAGCGGCGCTGTCGTCGCGCCACAAGCGAAAACACACCGAAGCCTAAATCGCGCTATCAACATTCCGAATCATAAACAGTATATAGAACTTCTCCGAACTATCATACGGAGCGTTGGCCGCTCCCCGGGCAGCACACCTTGCCCGGCGGGAGATCTCCCCTTTTCCTTACACGGCCACATGGTTCAACACAAAAACTCTGCTTCTGGAGCTTCTGCATTTGGTGATGAAGCCCCATCCAAAACCACAATTTATCGCTGGTTTGCTGAATTTCAACGTGGACGTGTCAAGCTTAGTGATGATCCCCGTCAAGGTCGTCCAAAAACTGCAGTCACCCAAGAAAACGTTGATGCTGTGCGTAAGCCGATTGAGGAAGAAATTCAGGCAACTTTAGACATTGGCATAAGTCAAATACAAATAATCTTGCATGAACAATTAGGTGTAAAAGTTGTTTTACCGATGGATACCGTATTCGCTCTGTGAAGAGCAAAAAGCGGCTCGCGTTACTTGGTGCGTCAGAACTCTCGAAAGATTCCATGCAGGATCCTCAAATGCTGTATACAACATCGTATCAGGTGACGAATCCTGGATATACGCGTACGAACCCGAAACAAAAAACCATTCACGAGTTTGGGTGTTCGAAAATGAGTTAAAGCCAACAAAAATTGTTCGTTCACGGAGTGTTGCAAAAAAAATGGTGGCCCCGTTTGTCTCCAAAACCGGCCATGTTACAACTATTCGTCTTGAGGGACAAAGAACGGTTAATGCAGAGTGTTATGCTAGCATTTGTTTGCCATAGGTCGTTTCTGAACTCCGTAAAGAGAACTGCAACCGCCGCATCATCCTCCATCACGACAATGCGAGTTCTCACACCGCACACAGAACAAAAGACTTTTTAGAGCTAGAAAACATAGAATTATTAGACCATCCGCCGTACAGCCCTGACCTAAGCCCTTATGATTTCTATACTTTCCCTAAAATAAAGAATAAATTGCGTGGACAGAGATTTTCATCACCCGAAGAAGCTGTGGACGCCTACAAAACGGCCATTTTGGAGACCCCAACTTCCGAATGGAATGGTTGCTTCAATGATTGGTTCCATCGTATGGAAAAATGTGTCAAATTTCGCGGAGAATACTTCGAAAAGCAATAAATACATTTTTAAATAGTAATGTTGTGTCACTTCCTTGATTCCCGAAATCTTCAGTGCCGCCCTCGTATTTATTTGTCAATAAAATATAACACCATACCTTGACATAAAAAAGATTTAATTTACTACATTATATTTAAATAAATATAATATTATTAAAATATCGATTTTAAGCAAATATATTAAACATATATTGTTTTATATATAATTACTTTAACATTTTTTTTTCTTAAATATCCACACACCATAATGATTGCTTATTATTACGCGTACCTACATAATACATTGAGTGAAACTAGTTTTTACAGCATTTATCGCGTTAGATTAGTTTCTTTGTAATTCGAGTTTTTGATGATATTAGTGTTGTTATCCTTTGTGCCGTATACAGCTTTATCGGACTTAACTAAACCACGGCTGCTTTCAACTTAAAACTATATTTTTTAAGTTTAGGGCCGATCTACATAGAAGGAACTTATCCCCAATAAAGATGATTCGCGAGGCTATAGTAATCACATAAATACCCTAATTTCAATAGAGAAGCTGTTTGGGGTCCTATAATTAAAAAACTAAATCGTCCTGCAAGACTTTAAGATACTATAAGTTCCTTCTGCATAGATCGGATCAAAAATTTATAATTTTTAAGTTCAAAGTAAGCCTTGTTAATTATGGCATTTGGACGTTGAAAACATCAGTTCCGCTCCCACCATGACCCTTGACGCTGCAAACAATCCATAACGTCGGGAATATAAAAAATTAATAAATTATACGCGATAATATCCGTAAAACAAATTTATAAATGTTAATTATCCATTTAACTATGCTTCACTTTACTTCATTTAATGAAGGTCTGATTTTTACTGGTCAGATAAAAGTTATCCGTCAAATATATTATAAGCTGACTAAATACGAAAGTCAAATAATTATTGCACTTCTTTATTCATACAACTATAATTAGTAATTCGCTTATGTAGTGTTTTATTATAGGAATAACCTTTATCTGATGATTAAAAAATATCCTTTAGTAAACTAAATTTTATATTTTTAAAGAATAAATTAATATTTTATTGAAATTTCTTTTTATACATTAAAAATATATGAGAAGGTAAAGTCTATTAAGACTTTCTATTCTCTATTAAATTGAATGAATAAATGATTTATTCACATTGAATCATGAATAATAAATTGTGTAAGTAATCAATGATTTGGCTCACATGCACATGATATGATTTAAGACAATGATAAATTAACTGATAATTCTTAATCAGATGCCCACCTACTCTGATAAAGTAAGAGTATTCTTATTTTAAAAAAATGCTTAAGTTATGCAGAAAACTAATAATATACGGTATCTACGGTAACGAAAAATGAAAATTGACATCACCTGGTTGGAAAAGAAAAAATGTAACAACATATTTTGAATTTAATGTATGTCTAATACATAAATTATTACTACTTTTATCGGTTATTGAACAGATAAAAATAATAATTTGTTAATCGTTACTTTTTTCTCCGGCGGCCGGCCTATATCTATTTCGAGTAGTTAAACAGCAAAACGGTATACCGTGCAAATGGCTTCCAAAACTCATAATTTGCTCAAACTTAGGTTGCACAAGCAAGCATGTTCATTAGGACGGCTTGTGGACGCCACACTTAGTAAAAATTTTGTACATACTGTTTGCGCACGCAAAACGCTACCGTGTGGACGTTGTGCAGTGCACTATGTATTTTTGCGCAATGTTTTTGCACAAATTGTTTGCATATGCAAGTCGCTGCGTGCAGCCGAAGCTTTAACTTAATACGACGATATTTTACAATTATGCAGCCGTATGTTGGTAGCATAAGAAAAACGAACCATATTCCGCGGTATCCTATTTCGTAAGTAATTTTTAATGAAACATTATTTTACAACAATTAGTTCCTCTTATAAGTTATTCTTCTGCTTCATGGTCAGAAGTAAACGTTGCCATTCACAGCAGAAAATGAGCCTCTCCCATTTTGCTTTCATCTTAACGCTTGGCAGACGTATTGACGATCGCACTAATTATTACCTTTAACCTACTTTCCATCGCCTGTCTGGATATTTTGCGTAAACGAGGTGGTTATCTCGCCATCTATCAAAACCCATAAAGATGTTTTTATCAGTCGCCGCTAAAGACACGGGACGTTATTAGATGATGAATTCCGTTACGCCGCCACGTCACGGTAAATGACTTCAATGAAACTATATCCCATTACTGTTATTATTTATATTATATACATTTTCCATAATTATAGCTACTCATGTATATTACAATATAAATATTATAATTCATTAGTATTGGTACAGTACGACACCACACGTCGTGTAAATTCGTTTCAATGAACAGCTTTCACCCACGTGAGACGTCAAACATCTGACCCTTATCACGCATTAATATAAATTTCATCATTCACTTGTTTAGAATTTGCAGGATAGTCCTTCGGGGGTAATTTAAAACCGTCTCTCAGGTACGAAAAACGATGAAAGTTATAATAGTATTCTGTTCCATCTGGGGAATATTGTGGATATAAAGTATAGGCTGGAAATTCAAACTCGGAAAGAGAGTCCGCGAGGGCGTGCCGCGCAAACTCTTCCTTGTATCGTCATGACTGTTCTCTGTACGCCTGACGCTTCGAGCATTTTTCCTTCAAGATATAACATAGAGCTATTGCTATCAAAACTGCTATAGCAATCGCCATGCTTATGCTGATCCAAATTATTTCTTCGTTTATTCCACTTGTAGATTTTCCTGGAAACAAAATATTTTTTCACATGGCGTTTTAAAAAGTGTCCTATTTAAGGCAAGATACATTTTATTATATCTTATAGACAGACATACAGGTATCTATAAATTTGAATATCTAAAGTACCTATTTAGTTATGTAGCAATAGGAATTCCTGTGCAAGTGCAGTTTTTTTAAGTTAATAGCTTTACTTCATATTATTAATTATATCTAATATGTAATATTAATATTACCTCCCATCTTGTTGGAATATCCACCCATTTTGCCTGCCACCCTCGCTGATGCCTCGCTTGCCACGGCAAGCACCAAGGCACCGGTGCGAAGACATATTCGACCTGTGATGATGAATACATTGAATTAAAATAAATGTTTTTAAAATTCGTTATACAAAGTTAGTTTTTTATAATTTTAACAGTGGTAAAGCCACTGGGCAGCATTTGCTGTGGCACGTACGGTCCGTCTCAAACTGAGGTGGTACTACTCACTGTGTGCCTGACTCTTACCTCACATATTCACGACCTCACAGAATACCAGCGTGAAGTAGAAGTTTTAGAAATTTACTTCTGCGTTTCGCTTGGTTTCGCTTGCAGTTGGCCTGATGACCAATTCCTCTGCCCCCATGGTAGCGGAATTAAATAAAACACTACCCCAGGAGCGTACCAGCAACCCTGGTGACGAAGAATCGCTGAGCATTCAGGCCCAACGCGCTCATAGCAATAAGATAAAGACAACCCTTATAACGCTATCCTTGAATTTCTGCAATGGCCGAGGAATTCATTCAAACCATAATGCCATCAACTACTATTTGGAGACGGTGAAGCCGACCTTGCTCTTTTTAACCGAGAAACTGCTGTGACCTTCCCGGTTAATACCTCGTATCGTTCCTACCCGGGGTACAAATTAGAACACTCGTATGTGCCCCGGGCTGGAGTTTGCGTATATGCCGACGACGCCTTGGTAGTCTTGAAGGTATGGACCTATCCATTATATGGCTGCGCGTAGACAGCGACGAATATCCCTGCGTCTACAGGCCCCATAGCGGTAATGTCGATACATACCAACTCATCGACCACGTCCAAATGGCTGCAAACTCCTTGCTACAACAGGTTCCATCCTCAGATATCGTGATTCTTGGTAATTTTAACTCATAACTAAGTGATTGCCTTGGTTCCCGTTAACCAATCATGCGGGTAGACTTGTATATGATGTAAGTCTGTCACAACTGGTTACTTCGCATATGCGGATTTCAGATGTGGAGAATCATGTATCTCCCTGCTGAATTTTCTGCTGACGTCTCATCCGGAGGAATATCAGGTCTCTGTCAATTCTCCTCTTGGCTCTTAAGATCATTGTCTGATCCAGAGTATGGTGCCACTCACGTTCCATTGCGATTGCGTTTTGCAGGTGGCCGATTGGGACAAGATGTGGCCTTTTTGCATCCTACCTTATCACCGAATGATCTTAAAAAGAAGTAAAATTTCGCCAACAGGTCCTTCAAAAGTGTGATTGCCAAGGCAAGGTCAGAGCACATCGGCAGAATTGGCGAGAAACTATTTCCACTTCCTTCGAGAACACTTGCATTCTCGTTTCTCGGCAAGGCTGTCCAAGGCAACTTCTGTCAGCCATCTCTACACAGGGAGGAAAGACTCACTGACCCATGCCGCAAAGGAGAAAGCCGATCTGCCAGACTCACTCTTCTCTTTCGAGTTCTCGTCAACCATCCCGCGGTGTGAGTGCTCCACGCAGTATGTGCCGTTTACACAGCAATCGGTACGCAAAGCACTCCTCTCTCTGAACATCAACAAGTCGAGTGGGCCTGATGGAGTCCCACCTATTGTGCAGAAGACGTGTGCTCCGGAGTTGGCACTATTTTATACGCATCTTTTCCGATACTCCTACTCCTCTAGAAGTAGTCCCGAACTAATGGAAGAAAACTTTAGTAAAAAAGGTGACAGCTCAGATTTATCCAACTACAGGTCTATCGCTATCACTTTCGTCTTCTCCAAAGTAATGGAAACAATTATAAACTTCCAGCTCATGAGGTACCTTGAGGATCACCAGCTGGTTAGTGACTGCTAGTACAGTTTCCGTCGGGGTCGCTCAGCGGACAATCTTCTGGCTTACCTTACTCATAGATGGGCGGAGGCAGTAGAGTCTAAGGGGGAGGCCTTGGCCGTTATTTTAGCCTTCAATCGGGTTTGGCACGAAGCGCTTTTTTCGAAGCTTCCTTCCTTTGGACTCCCGAGAAATTATGCAATTGGATAACCAGTTTTCTTGTAGATTGGAGCATCAACGTCATGGTAAACGGTGCATGCTTCGATTACAAGCCTATTAACGCAGGTGTTCCACGAGGTTGCGTGCTATCACCAACACTGTGCCTTCTTCATATAAATAATATATTGTAAACCAGTAACATTCATTGTTTTGCGGACGACAGCACAAGTGATGCTTTATACACCGGCTGCGCTAATATTTCTCGGGAAAACGTCAATGAGTACCGGAACAAACTTGGGTCTGAAGTCGAGACGTTGTTAAGACGAGTCTTGGATGGGTCGTCTAAATCTAGCCCAGTTCAATCCCCAGAAGACACAAATATGCATGTTTACCGCTAAAAAGAGGCCCTTCGTCGTACCTCCTCAGTTTCAGGGCACTTCCCATGTTGCTTCAGCCAGTATCAGAACCCACGGCGTCGATATATCGAATGACGTGCTGTTTGTGGGTCATTTGGAAGATTCCCCTGGTATTACAGTAGTTCATGCGGGGATGTCGACACTTACTATCAGGTGAGCTGCATGCTCGTTGCCCCCTCTTCTATAAAACAAATATTTTTGATAGAATAGTTATTAGTAAGTACATAAATTAGCAATAATGGAAAGCCCTACAAGTTTCCTCTATAGAACAATCAGCAATGGTGTGTACCCCATTTACACAATGGGTACATAATTTTCTATACCCACACGTTCCATACCCAAACGAAATTATTTAGCTAAAGTAACAATGATGGACACATGGTATAGCCTTTCAACCTTTTACATTAAAAGTAATTCAATTTACGTCATGTATATAATTTAAAAGGTATAAAGACAAATTTTCAGTGCGAATATAACTTTTTTTGTAAATCGCATTAAATATTTAACGTTTTACACCAAAACACGGAGGTTTAATTCTTACTAGCCCTAGACTTTGGTTCTCCTATTCCAATTGTATTTAAATAAATTAAGCTAGTAGTTGTAGTAGTGGTGTATTCATACCCCATATCATCCCGTGGGTGACATAAGAGTCGACAGCAAGAAACGATCAGGAAATGGGCAGCATCGTCTTCCTAACAACGATTAAAACAAAAAACTGTGGTTGCCAACCCGCTTGCCAATCGTGGTGACTATGGCAAATATCGTCCCTATGAAACGGTCTCTGGGGGAGGCCAATGTTCAGCTGTGGACTTTTATAGGCTACAAATGTAAGTTATTACTTAATTATAACGCAGCTTGTTTTTAAATGGCTTCTGAAATAGGTTTTGTTTTAACTGCAATTATTTGATGTAGGTATTTGCGTGTGTTCAATTTCCCGCGTATTAGATTTGTGGCCGTAGAGGGAAAAGGGGAGATCTCCCGCCGGGCAAGGTGTTGTGCCCGGGGAGCGGTCAACACTCCCTGTGATAGTTTGGAGATGTTCTATATATACTGTTTATGATTCGGAATGTTGATAGCGTGATTTAAGCTTCGGTGTATTTCGCTTGTGGCGCGACGACAGCGCCGCTACATCACCCCCCTGCTCAGACCGGAGGTCGTTAGTGCAGCCTTGTTGCCGACGAATGTGCAAGTGCCAGTGGATTGCCTTGTAGTCTGCGGTGAGTCGAGAAGAAGGCAAGTAATCTGCGAGAGTGCCGTGAAGCAGAGGCGAGCAGTAAGGCTCAGAGCCGTGCCGAACACTGTATAGCGCAGAGAGTAGCTTGAAGGAACAGGAAGCATTATTATTCCAGTGCTGCGATGAACCTTGTGAAGCTAGATGGCTTGCAGGATATGAAGACTGCAGACGATATCTGCTCGGGAGCGAATGGGTGGGGTATTCTATGACGATGATGAAGCTTGAAGTTTCCGAAGGTTGTTTGGTTGCGTGTTCAGATCACGTCGGGGTCACCACTGTGGCCGTAGAGGGAAAAGGGGAGATCTCCCGCCGGGCAAGGTGTTGTGCCCGGGGAGCGGTCAACACTCCGTGTGATAGTTTGGAGATGTTCTATATATTCTGTTTATGATTCGGAATGTTGATAGCGTGATTTAAGCTTCGGTGTATTTCGCTTGTGGCGCGACGACAGCGCCGCTACAGATTATTATATTTCCATGTGAAGGTTAATATTCTAAATACGATTATTAAATTAATATATCTCTCATGTATGGAAGCTTGAGTGAGCTCAGTACATTTAAAGAGTATCCAACCACCACGACCGTGGCCTAGCGGTGTTACCATAATCGAAATAAATCGAAAACGAGCATGCTCACTGGATGGTAAATGACTACCGCCGTCCATTAATAACTGCAGCGCCAGGGGAATTGCAGGTACTTTGCCGGCATTTTAGATAGGAGTAAGCTCTTTTCTTGAAGGTTCCTAAGTTGTATCGGTACGGAAAGATCGCCGGTGGTAAACGATTCCAAAGAAAATCGTACGAGTACGAAAACTCCTAGTAATACGTTTACTGTTAATGGTGAACCGCCAAGTATTGGTACAGATGGTGAAAGATGGTATTGTGAGTTTTGACGCGACGTGCGTTCGTGAAACTTGGCGGCTGGAATCAATCCGAACAATTCCTCAAAGCACTTTTCGTGGTGCCACAAAAGTTGTAAAGGGGTGCAACATCTCTTCGCAGCGCCAGTGGATCGAGCTGATTGAAGAAGACTCGGTTGTCAGCGATTCAACCCGTTCTGCACTGAGGTTGAACCTGCACCTTGTAAAGTTGCATGCGGTGTCTCGGCATGAAATATTGTACCGGTCTGTTGAACTCACCAAGCTTTTTGAAGGCTAAATTAGCCTTCTATTCCAAGTGACCACGAAACTGCACATCATTCGATATGTCGACGCCAAGGATTCCGATACTGGCTGAGGTAACAAAAGGAGTACCTTGAAATTGAGGAGATACGACAAAGGGGTTTTTAAAGCGATAAAAGCGCAAACTTGTGTAATCTGGGGATTAAACGGGCTTTAAATCCCACCAAGAGAATTATCTTCGGTAATTCTGCAATCCGTGTCTTTGTCACCGCATCCTATCGTATCTCTGATCTTTCTAATAAGCGTGGTTTGTTTATAATAAAAGAGTGCCTCTATGTTAAGGCGTATGTATGTGGTATTATTATTTCCCTGCGAAACTGATAGTACCGACAGAAAACGGAGGTTGTCGGTATGATCCAAATTAGCCAGGGGAAATAACATTGTCAGTAGTATAAGTAATAATAACTAGGGTGCTGAAAATACTGTTTTAATACTTATTTGCTAAGCAATACTAAAATATGTGTATACATGCAATTTTAATTCACCTACCGACGATTATAGCCATTTTGATTCTTGTTTACTCAGCACCTTATATCTTGTTCTTGAAATGTAACATAGATTCGAGTTTGCTGTTTAATCTGAAACAATAATTAATTTCACAATCAGTACTAAAATATGCTGTAGACACCCAAGACGGGCGAATTTGGGCCTAATGTTACAGAAGTGAAATATTTATCAAAAGTTTTTTACAATTTACTTTGTAGTTAATAATGAAATATTAAGCAGTTTTATCATGGCAAAAGAAATTAAATATTTAATAGAAATAATACTGACTTCGGTTATTTTCATTTTAAATAATGCTGCCAAATGAAATAGGTCAGTTAATCGATTTTAATAAAAAAAATAGAAAAAAAGACAATAAGAAGCGATTCAGTGTTTTCTTCTTTATGTAAGTTTAAGAAACTTATTATTTAAATAATCGTGACACTTCAACGTTTCAAAAAAGTCGTAAAAATAAATTAACTCATTAGATTAATAAATCGATTTCACAATCGATTATCAATGTTTTATACAGGCCACAAAGCGGAAGGAAATGTCAACGTTATTTCAAAAACTCAAACTCCAATGAAATCATTTGTTACGTTTGTTTCATAGATAAGAGTGTATATACGGAAATAGATAAGAATCTCTAACGTAAAAAAATTGCCGCGACAACAGCGCCGCCTGGAAGCTAGTTTATAAACTACTACTTCAACTAAACATAACTATAGATATTATAATATATATTATATATACCACTGTACTACTCCTTTTATATTGTTATTTTTATTAAGTATTTTGTTGATTTCTAATTAACAAAAAAACATTGTTTATTACTTCGAAATCGGCATAAATACTCTCGATAAATTGTAGGACTTAGGCAAAAAGAAAGATTTTTAGTATTATTAACATATTTATTTCACAATTTCAAACAGGATTATATTTTGTAAATAAAATAACACCAAAACGTGAGATGTTATAAAATTCCATGTTGTCTGCACATAATGTAGAAAGTAACTGACTACAAACCATCATAAAAATAACAGGGTTGAAATTACATATTATTTTATAAATCTTTTATTATATTTTTCACTGCACTAATTACAAAATCTACCTTAACGCACATTCTTGAGCCCTTTGATTTGTGCTATACAAAAGCAATTACGATAAAACACTCAAAAATACGAAATAACAAGAACTAAGCATATGCACAATCCGGCGGACATATTTCTTAAATAATTTTTCATTTGACATTGAATCAAATTGAAGTTCAGTGTTGCCTAATGAAACAAATTCTAAACTTCTATTTTTACTATTACTCCTTATAATATAAACCTCATGTATGTAGCAAATCTAATTTTTTTAATCTGATTTTTTATTACTTATTATTTTGGAAGACAAAATTAATTAATTTACTAACACCGATATGTCTTTTCTTCACCGCGGCATCGGTAGACGTTTTCAAGCTTCTGGGCTGGAAAGGATACGGTATTAACATCAATGGTGAGTACATCACTCACCATTGATGTTAATACCGACCACCAATCACCTTCGATTTGCCGACGATATAGTCCTTATGGCAGAATTGCTGGAGGATGTAAGCACTATGCTCAATAACCTCAATTATGTCTCCCAACGGATAGGTCTTAAGATGATCATGGACAAAACGAAGATCATGTGTAACGTCCATGTCACACCTATGCCGGTAGTTGTTGGGGAGCACTAAGCTCGAAGTTGTTGACGAGTATGTTTACCTGGGACAAATAGTCTCACTAGGTAAGTCCAACTTCGGCCGAGAGGTCACTTGACGGATTCAACTAGGCTGGGCAGCGTTCAGGAAATTACGACATGTCTTCTCGTCAGGTATACCTCAATACCTGAAAACGAGACTGTACAAACAGTGCGTGTTGCCAGTGATGACCTACGGAACTGAGACGTGGTCCTTCAGTGCTGACCGTATGAGGACGCTCAAAGTCACTTAGCGAGCCATGGAGATGGCTATGCTCGGGGTTTCTCTGCGTGATAGACTTAGAAATGAGGATATCCACAGTAGAACCAGAGTGAACGACATAGAACAACGGATTAGTAAGCTGAAGTGGCAATGTGCCGGCCATATGTCTCGAAGAACGGACAACCGATGGGGGAAAAGTTCTCGAGTGGCAGCCTCGTACCGTTTGGCAAAGTGTAGAGCGACCCCTCACTAGATGGAGGACGACCTGGTAAGACATGCAGGAAGTAGATTTATGCAGGCGGCTCAGGACTGTTTCCTTGAGGGAGGCCTATGTCCAACAGTGGACTTGTGAAGTGCTGTAATGATGATGTATTGAGTATAGTCGTTACAGGTCGTCGTTGTAGTACTGATTCATCTAATAAAATTACCTAATAAAATTCCTTGGAGAGAACCATTCCTATACAATTCAACTTATTCCAATTCAAATCATTTTAACTTGAATATCTGTAGCGTAATAACATATTACTATAAAAGTTAAAAAGTTAAAGTTACAGCCTATATACGTCCCACAGTTGGGCACAGGCCTCCTCCGCCGCACTGCCCCAATGCGTGTTGGCGAACTTATTATGTCTTCGAAATATTTTTGTTCTTATTTCGCAGACATCCAGGTTTCCTCACGATATTTTCCTTCACTAACGATCACGTGGTAAATCTTCTTCAACAACTTCGAGCTTAGTGGTCCCAACAATCTTACGAAAAGATGTGTAATCCCCGAACGCTGCCCAGTCGAATTGAACCCATCGATTGACCTCTCGGACGTCGGACTAAACAGTTAAATATAATCGTTGTTTTGTTCATTTTCATCTTATATCAACTATCCGTCGGGAGGCACTATTAAGTGCTTAGGTCCTCCAGCGATTCTGCCATAAGGATTATGTCGTCGTCAAATCGAAAGAGAGTGATGTACTCGCCATTTACCGTATCGTTTCCAGAACCAGCTTGAAAACTTCATCCAATGCAGCGGTGAGAGAACCCCTGCAGTTGGATAGGTTACTTATTCTGGTTCTGTAGTTGGATAGCCATTGTAGCCCTACTGTACATACACTTCAACACTGCCCAAATTCCAATAGAATCAAAGGTTTTCTCATAGTCGACATATATAAGACAAAGTGGTAGATTGTACTCTTTGAACTTGTAGTCCATGGTGCTAAAGCCTTTCCAAAAACCGCGGCTCAGAAGGGAAATCGGTCTGCATTTCTTCAAAAGAGCATTGTCGCCTTTCTTAAAGAAGAAGACCACCACACTTATGCTCCACGCCCGCAGAGTAGTTCCACCACGAAATTAAAGAACTACTGAAAGATTTCAAGTACCAGTTTCTTATTGTCGTTTTTAAGGTGCTGGAGAGCGTTTCTAATGTCGCTCAGACTGACGTCCAGGTATAACATCGGAAAAGCATATCATTTTAGAAATTGTGTACACCCAAAGCGAACAAACGGTAACCCACATTGTCAGCCCGAAGTACCTTGAGGTAGGGCTCCGTACTTGGCGAGTTTACTTTGTATGCGACCACCTGGAGTCCCCTGCTCATCAGCGCCTGATTTAGAATTCTGACAACCCTAATAAAGCTAAAATTCGTCTATGCCTCTAAAGTTGCATAACATTTTCTGGAAATATTCTTCCAAAAGCCTGGGGTGATTATGATGGTAGAATATTTTAAATCTTCACACTTTCTTCCAGTG
The DNA here is from genome assembly GCA_907164705.1 of Parnassius apollo. Classification (NCBI taxonomy): domain Eukaryota; kingdom Metazoa; phylum Arthropoda; class Insecta; order Lepidoptera; family Papilionidae; genus Parnassius; species Parnassius apollo. The sequence continues at coordinate 2,492,474 of CAJQZP010001486.1, read as the reverse complement.
GCAAGGAACCTTAGAATTGTAGTCGCTCGTGAGGAGATATAGCTTCTCGCATATTTGTGTAATTTTTTTCTATCCATTGTGACACTTATTTGAGTAACTGTAAATATACCTTTTCATTCATACGAAGATAATTAAATCTGTCCCTTGGGTTAGGACCCAGTACCCATAAAAGATTTATCTGGGAATAGTGGTCCCTTTTTTGAAGCCATTTTTAACCCGCAGCATTCTTCTTTCTTTTTTTGTGTGCTTTAATACTAAGGCAGCATAACGTAATAATTCAGTTTCGTATATAATTTGAAATCACTAGTTGATGCAAATCAGAATGAACTGAAGCTATTTTACTGTGTATGTTATTACACAAACCCGATCAGGACAAATTCTGTCAGTTTGGACTGATCTGATCGGCCACGCCGTGTATGGTATGTTTGTAATATTTTAAATATTATGTGTGTAAATATTGTGTTTATTGTTGTTTATGTTAATAATTTCATTATTATCAAGTATTTCATTTATAGTCTGTAGTAACTATATTTTTATAGAAGAGGGCGCAAACGAGAAAGTGGGCTCACCTAATGGTATGTGTCGACAGTCGCTCATGAAAAAATACAATAGCAGGAAAATCATAAGTGCGTTACCGGCCTAGAAAGCCTAAAAAGGAGTAAGCTCGTTTCTTGACGACATAAGACGATTACATAAATAATTCATGCGAAGATGAAATCTCCTGGTAAACATACAGTGAATAACCACTAAGCATTAAAATGATGTGTGAGTTTTGTCGCGGTGTGAGCACTCCCAAAGTCCCACTCTAAGCGAATCTGATCAGAAAGAACTCGATCGTCAACAACTCGAGCCGTTCTGCGCTAGATGCGGTCAAATGGAAGTAGCTGGCACTAGGGTGCTCCAGCCTAGATACGAGAACACTATTCTATGTGCGACTTAACCTGCGCTTTGTAAAGTTCATAGAATACTATAATACATACATAATAGAACGGTGGAGTGGGCGGAGCCCGCGTAGCCACTAAAATGTCACTAACACTTCAATTCACACGTATAAATGTCAACACGAGATGTGTTTTGACGTTACAATCGTTTCCAAATTTCGCGTGTAAATTATTTAGAAAATGCCAAATTCACCCTATTTACAAATAAATATGCATTAAAACTTATTGATGATCTTGAACATTAATCAAAAATCTAAAATGTGTAAATTTACTCAGTCTGTCAACACAGCGAATCGGGTTTGGCGACGCAAATCCTCGTATAAAATAAAGTTGACAGCCATTCTATTGTGTATTATATAATTCTATGGTTAAGTTGGAAGCGGTGTACTGGCAAGGAAGGCTACAGATACGTTGCCACATCTGACAACTAAGATCGAATGCCTCGTTTCCGTGCCAATCCATTGCACTGAGACAGGATTTGAATCCTGCACAGAATAAGTATTTATGTGAGCTATAAAAATTGTTCCAGGTCCGAATGTTTGTCTTTGTGCAATTTTTGTATGGTAAACCCTACACGATACCGAAGAAAATCCTTGCATCGGTGTAGTCGGTAAGTCGGTGGTAACATTATAATAACAACGGTTTTACCCCTTGTTGTTAAAACGTTTAAAAATTTTGTGCAACCGTCTTCAATATAATTGAAATGAGAACAACAGTCAATTAAATTCGCATTATTAAGAATAACTAAAAAACTACTAATCTGATCTTGATTAAATATATATGAAACCACACGAGAAGTACCAGCTTTCAGACATAAAAATAATCATCAAAACCTGTCCAACCAGATAAAAGCTCTGAGGTAAAATTACATTTAAAAAAACACAGTCGAATTGAATACCGTCTCCTTTTTGAAGTCGGTAAAAATACCTATATTAGCAGCTAGAGTAGCATTTAAATAGGTACATTAAAATCTTCATCATCTATTATTCCACCATTAAGGATGAAATTTTTTAAACTCAAATGGGATCACCCCTAAGAATATCCTTAATTAAAAAAAAAAACATTTGAATCGGTTCAGTCGTTTCCGAAAGGTTAGTAAACTTACTTATTGTGATGTTAGCGAGGCATTTAGTACATGTGTGCAAATAAATTTATAACAATTGTTAACAATAAAAAATAAGAATAATATTAAATTTATTAAGAATTGATTTCAAAAACAGATGAATTATATACGTGGTAGAGCTATGCTACAACTATATTACTGGTATAGTTGTAGCACGAATGGGTCCGTTCGACCGAGGAACGACCACGCTCTCATAGAATACCAGCGCAAAATAGCAGATTAACACTGCTGTGTTTCGTATGGTGAGTGTAGAGAACTGTAGACCCTTTTTACTGGAAACGAGACAATCCATCTAAGTCCTCACGAGTGACAACGCATCTGTATTTTAATCCGTAATCAAGGATAGATGTAGATTTCTATGGGCCACAGCAACCGCTTACCATCAGGTGGGCTGTGTGCTCGTTTGTCACCCTATCCTATAAAAAATAAAAATATTTATCCACAGACACATTAGAATCCACAATCCCATATCATCCCGAGGGTATCGAAAGTGAAACTGTAACAGCACATGGGCAGATTCATTCACAACTCAAAAAATTTTAAAAACTGCGGTTGCCGGCTAAGTATAATACTAAATTATAATATGGTTAGTAACAGTAATTAGTCTGTATTATGTTAAAAGTTTTATATATGACGTATTTCGAATGCCAAATATTAACATTATTTTCTTTTGCGAGGGGAGTGTGAAAGCCAATCTTTGCCTGGGGGGCTATGATTTGTACCTATCTCAAGCCGCGAGCATTTCACAATTTGGGTATAGGTCACAGACGCATCGCCAAAATATGATCTATAAGTGATTTTATAAAAGTAACTTATTGTTTTAATTTATTGTTAAATTTTATGCTTATTCAATAAACGCTCTCCGGACTAAAAAAAAGGGTGTTTGTTCCTAGAAGATACTCGTATCCCTCGCAACCCCATATCGGACATGTACAACAACACTTGTCTTAAACTTGAGCTAACTTTATCTGTCGACTTCCCTGAAGAACCTACATGATAAACTACTACAATAAATTAGTTTTCTTTGACTCCATCTAAATGGAATCTTTTCTATGTAACCCACGTACAAAGTTAGGGCATGTATGTAAATAACACAAATGCGATAACGTCGAGTTAAACGCAAACGAAAGAAATTTCTTTGCTACATTTTAACGTTTAAATTTATAATTTATATACGTTTCTTAGACGTATAATACGCTTTGATACATTTTTTGGCTTGGATGTAAAAATATTAAAGTTGTGTCAGTTGTTAGCTATGTTAATAAATGATCACTCAAAATTCTATGAACGTTGGCAATCTGAGAGCGAAATTATACAATATTTACTAAAAGTAAGGTTATGTAACAACTTATAGTTTAGGATTATTGAGGTGCTATTAATTTCATTTTAGTCCTTAAGGGTTACAACGCGTCTGCGTTGGTTCTAAATCTAAGATTTAATTGTGTTTTATGATTTCTTTGACTAGGACCACGAGGTTACTCTGATTTGAAATGCATAGAGGCCATAACATTAACTTATTAATTGGTGGACTGTGACTTCGTTTGTTACGCGTAAGTTAGTAAGTAGCACAAATAATTTTATTCTGCTTGTCAGCGATAAACTCATTCCCAACAATTTTAATAGTCATTTGATTGTGCGCTAGCCTCCCTTATATGAGTGTAATTTGCCTTTAATTCGAATAAAATTCATTTAATTCGTAACTCAAATCTTTCGGGAGGAAGCATGATGTTACTAGTAATTATAAAAAATATCTTGTATTGCGTGTATACTCATAACGTAATGAACAATATTTACCGGTAAAAGTAAAGTTACAGCCTATATACGTCCCACTGCTGGGCACAGGCCTCGCCTCATTTTTGAGAGGCTTTTAGGGCAAGGAAGTGTCCGCCAGGCTGCCCCAATGTGTGTTGGCGAACTTCACATGTCTTCGAAATATTTTTTTTTATTCCTCAGACATGCAGGTGTCATGTTTTCCTTCACCGCCGAGCACGTGGTAAATTAACACTTAAAATTTTAATTAACGATTTCATTGGTGCCGGCGGGGATCGAACCCGGGTTACCCTCGTTCTGTTCTATTTTATACCACGGCTCCTATTTGTCAGTAATACATGATAATTTTGACGACGTAAATTACTTATCATATGACTTTTGAATTATTTTGTTTTTATTAAAAGTTCAATTACAAGTTGTCATGTTTTATAAGACTTGTAATCCGCCCCGGCTTCGCACGCTTGATTTCTGGGCCTCAACAACAGCGCCACCTACAAGGCTTCATTGTGAATCTAAACCATCCACGGACCCACTCAAATGCACACAAAATGATTCATCAAAATTGTTCCAGCCGTTTTCGAATTTTATAGAGACTGATCGACAGCAACTGCAACAATTTTTATAAATAGAGATTTAACGCCTTATTGATCCGATAAGCCCACTGCATATAGAGCATTGATTATCTCGATCATTAAACTGTTAATAACATGGTGACATAGTTAATATTCTATTCTCATGCTCGTTTGGAACAGATTAGAAAGACTTTTACTCGAGTTTAAAATAAATAACGCAATTTTTTGTACCTCAACATTTTATATTTTATATTATAACCCTGTTAATTTTCTATTTTTTTTTGAGATTCTTTTTCATGAATATAAATCAACATTAACTCTTGATAGAAAAAAAACAACGTTGGACCTTTAATCCTTCTGTATACTATGTCTTAGCACCTACTTCTTTTTTTAGTTCTTTGAAGTCGGCTTTTATTTTATATTAGAAGTGATTTTTTTAACTCTTTAATCTTATTTAATCTATGTAATAAAAAGAGTCATCGAAATTGTTATGCATTTGGCGGAGATATCACGACACATACGTAAGTACAAATAAAACCAGTAGAACTAAGAAATATTTTTTTGCAGTCGGCTACAAATAGACCTTTTGAAATTATCAATTTTTTAAGATATCTTTTGTTTCTGGCGTCATAATTGTAGAGAATAGAAGCAATAGATTTTTAGTTTTCTCTTTAAGTATGTATTCGTCAAAAGCTTTCATAATCTTTTTTACATAAAAATAAATTGCTCTCCGTTAGTTTCGCTAAAACTCAAAAACGGCCCCACCGACTTTGATGAATTGTTTGTGTGTGTTTGAATGGATCCCTAGATGGTTTAGATTTACATTTGGAGCCAGTAGCGTTTATAATAATTAATGCTAAAATAAGTCGTGAATTATAAAATAGGGGCAAGGCTCATCAAAAATAATTATCAATTATTATTATTGATATAAAATAATTCATAATTTATAGCATAAAATAAATTTCTACCCATAACATTTATAAGGAATTTGTAACTAATATTCAAGGTACTAATATTAAATATTTTATTCTTTATGTTAACATATAGTTGATGAAAAATTATAAATAAAATGAAATGACGTTCTTATTATATAATAACATTCTCTGAAATAAGAGAAATTATGATAATGAAAATTTATTATGGCGCAATTTTAGAATTCGTAAGACTTTTAAAGTGGTAGAATATAATATCACAGTTGGCATAAACATACTGCCGTGTAATGGCAGCTTAATATAATCCCTACATTATCCCGTCTGTGTCGTACGTGTCGATATAGGGAAAATAAACAGGAGATGGACAGAAGCATCTTCCTGATTAAAATAATGAAAAACTGCGGTGATCAAGCGTGGTAACCATGACCATTCACCCCTATGAGTCAGTCTACGGGTAGTCTTATGTTCGGCAATGGAATTTTGTTAAGCTGTAATGATAAATGGTCATCATAGCCATCATAAAACCGGAAAAGTAGCTACGTAAACTGTTATACAGCTCTATAGAGTCCTAAGTTATTCAGCCCTTGGTATTAGAGTCGCTAAAGAATGGTTAAAGAGAACAGTTTAAGGCGCTGATTGGGATTGTAAAAGGTTATGTCAAAAGTTAAAGACTTTAAAAGACACGTGCAATCATTTTTGATACAACTTAATATCTTGAGAGATTTCTGTTATAAATATAAATGTTGTAGTTCGACAAAAATTTTAATATTAAAATTTGAAAAATATTAAACAAAATGATATATTCATATTTATGAAGAATTAATGAGAGACTCTTAAAATGGCCCCATTCACTCAGGGAATAGAGTGAATGGGGCACTACGCTCTATTGTGAAGAACCAGAATGTATCAAAAAAGGCACGTATGGTAATTCATAATGTTGTGCTAGTCCCTACTTTAATGTATGGTAGTGAAAGCTGGGTGTGGCAGAAGAAGCACGAAAGTAGAATAAATGCTGTAGAAATGCGGTCTTTAAGGAGTATGCTAGGGTTGAATCTGAATGACAGGGTGAGAAATTGCGTGATAAGAGATAAATGTGGTATGCAAGATGATGTTGTGACCAGGATTAAGAAAGGAATGCTTCGGTGGTTTGGTCACGTAGAAAGAATGAATGAGGAAAGAGTGACAAAGCAAATTTATATGGCAGATGTGAACGGCAGAGTCGAGAAGGGACGCCCTAGAAAAAAGTTTATCGACCAAATTGGCGATATTTTGAAAATGGGCCACGTTAAAAGTACCCTTAACCGACGAGCATGTATGCGTAGATATATGGATGTAAAGGAGGCGAAAGAATTGTAAAATTGTATATGTATATATATCTCTGCCTACCCCTCTGGGTGACAGGCGTGAGTGTTTATGTATGTATGTACTCTTAAAATACATACATACTCGTAAATTCTAACGCTTGTCTTTCAAAGGAGTCGGTAGAGACTACGGACTTACATTTAACACGACCTTGGCACATCTGTTTTGCTTCTCTTACATCAATATACTTACAGTCTACTCATACATGCTCGTGGTACTTGAGGTTCAAACACATAAATTAATAAAATTGAAGTGAATGAAAATATAATTTTTTTAAATTTTTGTCTGTCTATCTGTATGTATATTTGTTCCGGCTAATCTCAGTAATGACTGGACTGATTCTGACGGGACGTTCACTGGTAGATAGCTGATTATATGAGGAGTAACTTAGGCTACTTTTAAAAAAAGAGGGTTCTGCGCAAAATAATTAAAACCCATGAAATTCAATCTTAATTAATTCCACGCAGACGAGGTCGCTGGAAGCAGGTCTTCAATATATCACCAATTTGTTCAATAAAACTTTCGTTTAGGTTTAGGGCGTCCTTTGCTGACTCTGTCGCTCACTATCACTATAAAAATAAATAAATTATTATAATATAGAATTATAAATAATTGTAAAATTGTATACATGATTTTATATATATTTTAATATGTCTTTACTATTGTAATAATTTGCGCACAACAGTTGCGAATACTTTTTGTAATTTAGAACATAAAAGTCTGTTAAGTAAACCATCTGTTAAATTTAAAAGTATTTCGTGCGTCATTTTACAAATAAAAAATTACAGAAATAAATGTTGTCATTGTATTTATTAACAAAACAACAATTTTGTAATCTCGTTTTCATCTCAAATACATATGTTTATGCATTTTCATTACAGTCTACTCCAAGTCCATAGCAGATCATAAGCCTCCCCAATCTTGTGAGGTGGCTATAAAACCTACTTCCGCAAACGAAACATTTAAAACTTTCGGAAGGACACAAAAGATGGTTACGGGCTTAATAAAAGCTACAAGGTTAAAGTGAATATTATTAGACTAGACGTCACAGACGGTTTTAATAGTTTTTATGATACGTTTTATTTAATATGTTTTTTTTAAGTATTTTAATTAAGGAAGTGAGATTTTTGCAATTAAATTGCGAAAATCCCACTTCCTTAATTTAAAAAAAAACAGCTTCAGTCTGTAAAAGATAATGTATATTTATCTTTTATGTATTTAATTTACATATACTATTTGCTTAAATATTCTGGATGTTTCGGTGATAATGTGTATTTAAAGGAAGTGCAAGATGCGATCGAGGAAGTATTGAATTTGGCGAGACAAGCAAAGCTTCGGAGCGAAATAAAGTGAATCAGTGTGGTTAATTATTAGTGTTCTAAGTTTTAATTAGTGTAAAGTGAATTAAAGAGTTAATTTTGGTAATTCAATCAGCAGTTTTTATTGTCACGAACCTCAAGCTCGTAACAATTGGTGTCAGAAGTGGGATAAAATCATGCCGATGTTACCGAAGGAGGAATCGGAGGGTGTCCGTACCCGAAGTCAACGCCAGCAGGAGACGGACCAGAGGAGATTTGGTGGTGCAACGCCGCAGACGTCGGAGGGCCAACCCCCAGCCACAGAGGCTGTGGGCCCGTTAGTAGCTCCCACATCTGCAGCACCTGACTTAGGTGCTCTGATGGCGATGCTACTGATGAAAGAGCAGCAGTAGGAACAGGCTCGCCGACATGAGAAACTGGTCCGTGGGTTGAAATAGAAGCTTCGGGGTGGACAGGATAAACAGGCCCGCCGACAGGAGGAACAGGTTCGTCGTTTGGAAGAGCAGCTGCGGGGCGGACAAGAAGAACAGGCCCGTCGGTTGGAAGAACAGATGCTCCTCATGAAGGAACCTTCACGCTACCTTCGGGAAGGAGATAAAGAAGATGAAGGATAGGGTTTCTCAGTATGACAACCGCCTGTCAGAAGCTGAAACCCAAATAGCGAAAGCTGAAACCCGAATCGAGAAAGCTGAAACCCGAATCGACCAAGTGAACAATCGGGTTGACAACGTGATGGCTGACGTGAAGAAAACGTTGGACGACCTCAAACTGGGGGATGGAATTACAGCTCCCATAGTAGCTACAACACCTTCGCTACGTGGGTTCAAAGTGCCACCGTTCAACGGGACTTCTTCCTGGTCAGCTTACAAAATCCAGTTTGAAGCCGTTATGAAAGCGAACGGCTGGAATAAAAGTCATGCCATGACTGCTCTCACACTAGGCCTGGGCGACCAGGCCTTAACAGTTCTGGAAGCTCTCGGTTAGGAAGTGACTCATGAGCAACTTCTTGAGGCATTGGAGGCGAGATATGGCGACGCTCACCTGGAACACCTCTTTCGTGCGCAGCTTAAAGATCGCGTGCAGCGCATCAACGAAAACCTGCACCAGTGGGCTCTAGAGGTGGAGAAGCTGGTGCGAAAAGCATACAGGTCTGTACCTGCGCTCATTGAAGGGAACTTGGTGCAAACATTCATCGATGGCATCCGCGACCTGGAAGTCAGAGCTGCTGTGAGGCTCGGGCGCCACGAGACGCTTAAGGACGCCTTAGCCCATGCACTGGAGATGGAAGCCGTGCGGCAGTATCATCGTTCCCATCGCGTCAGGAAGGTTTCAGCAGCTACAGTTCACGACCGCAACAAAGGATTCAGCCCTAGGTGCTATGGCTGTGGGGAAAAGGGCCATCTTCGATCCAGATGCCCTAAGCGAACTCTAGAAAGGGAAGGTGAACGATCTCAGAAGGGTAGTGCGGCTAACAGCACCGCCTAGCAGCAGCAGGGAAACGAGTAAAAGCCAGAACTTCGGGGCGGGTGCTGGCTGATGTTGAAAGAGCCCCAAGGATCTCTATCTCACAGTCTCCACATGATGGGAACAGTCTAATCATCAAGGGCGAGGTCAACGCAATGCCGTGTAAACTGACCATAGACACTGGAGCCTCTCGTACGGTTGTCAGTTCCCAACTTATAAGTCAGTTCCTTGGGGACTCCGTATACAACCGAGAACGCATTAATTTGGTAACAGCCACTGGTCAGCGTATACCCGTTCGTGGAGAGAAGAAGATGGAGTTGAAGCTAGGCAACGTAATCTACCTGCATAATGTCATCGTGGCTGATATAATGGACGACTGCATCCTGGGCCTAGACTTTATGAGGAATAACTGTTGTGAGATAGACGTTAAGCAGGATGTTTTGAAATGTGGACAGGAGGAACTTTTTATGGAAGGTGCGTTACCAGGGAACGTGTACAGCATTAAGAAGATTGTTCTTCCGCCGAGTGTACTTGTGGAAAGGGTAAACCATAACCTTCCATGGAAAGCTCGAACCTTGGTCAGAACCACTGACATTTCAGGAGTACGTATGCTGAACCTTTGTGACCAGGAACAGATTATAGAAAAAGGCACGCTGGTTGGTACTTGTGAGGAAGTAGATTGGTTACGTCGGTGCCAATATCTATCGAATGAGACCCCCAGCAAGGATGCACAAACGAGAGTGACCACACTTTTGAAAGATTGTCACAGCGTTCTCTCCCCAACCGAAATGGTCAAGGCGAAGAAGTTGTTACTCAAGTATGCCGATGTATTCTCATCAAACGATGCTGACAAGGGAAAGACTGGCTTAGTTCAACACAAAATAAACACAGGAGAAGAATTGCCTATCCGTCAGCGGCCAAGAAGATTGCCGGTAGCACGTGAAAAGGAAGTGGAAACCATGATTGAAGGAATGGTGAAAGATGGTGTTATTGAACCTTCCTCTAGTCCATGGTGTTCACCCGTGGTCCTGGTAAAGAAGAAGGATGGCAGCATGCGGTTTTGTGTTGACTACCACCGTCTGAACGACGTTACGAGGAAGGACAGCTATCCCTTGCCAAGAATTGACGACACGCTGGACATGCTTACAGGAGTAAAATGGTTTAGCACGCTGGATCTAAAAAGTGGCTACTGGAAAGTTGAAATTGACCCTAAGGACAAGGAGAAAACTGCGTTCTCGAAGGGAAAGGGTCTGTGGAAATTTAAAGTAATGTCGTTTGGATTGTGCAAAGCTCCAGCAACGTTTGAAAGGCTGATGGAACTCGTACTTACCGGGCTAGTTGGCGATGCCTGTCTGGTCTACTTGGATGACATCATCATCGTAGGCTGTACGTTGGAGGAACACCTTCAAAACCTGGAACGCGTGCTAATGAAGATTCAGAGTGCCAACCTCAAGTTGAGTCCACTATTCAAACGGCAAGTTAACTTTTTGGGGTAGTATCGGAACAAGGTATCCGTACGGATCCAGAGAAAATCGCCGCTGTCAAGGATTGGCTGGATCCAAAAGACAAGACGCAGGTTAGAGCATTTTTGAGTTTGTGCTCCTATTACCGGCAATTTGTGAAGAACTTTGCAGATATAGCCAAAGCTCTGCATTAGCTAACCGAGGAGAAGCGACATTTCTGCTGGGATGAAAGTTGCAATATCGCATTCCGGGAGCTCAAGGACCGTCTGTGCATAACACCTATTTTGGGATACCCTGATGCAAGCAAATAATTTATAGTTGACACAGACGCAAGTGATACCGGACTCGGCGGTGTGTTGCCTCAACGGAACGGTGATCGATAGGTTATGATATCGTACTTCAGCAAGTCGTTGTCAAAACCGGAAAGGAACTATTGTGTCACAAGACGCGAATTGCTAGCTGTATAAAGTCGTTGCAGCATTTTAGCAAATATCTACTGGGGCGGAAATTTCACTTACAAACTGACCATGCTGCACTAAAATGGCTATTACAGTTTAAAAACCCAGAAGGACAAGTTGCGAGGTGGATTGGACTACTGCAGGAATACGACTTTGAGATCGAACATCGCAGCGGAAAATCTCACGGCAACGCAGATGCATTGTCAAGAAGACCTTGTCCTGAAGATTGCAACCATTGTACTAGGCAAGAGAGTAAGGAAGTGGTATCCGCGAGGATGCTCAGGACAGACCACCTCAGCAACGAGTGGAAGGACAGCTTACAACGTGCACAGCAGGAAGATCCGGACATCAAGCCGATTCTGGAATGGATAAAGGCCAGTGCTCCCAAGCCCAAGTGGAGCGACGTCTCAGCGATGAGTTCGACCACTAAAAGCTATTGGACCCAATGGGACAGCTTGCTGCATCAGGATGGAGTTCTGTGCCGTAAATGGGAAAATGTTCGGGGAGACAGCCATTTGCAGTCATTTGCAAATGGTCGTCCCTAAAGCTAGAGTACCGGATGTTCTACAGCAGTACCATAATGATTGTTCATGAGGCCACCTGGGAGTTAAACGAACTCTACTGAAGATCCGAGAACTGGTTTTACTGGGTCCCCTGTCGAAATGATGTCGAGGACTGGTGTCGATGTCAGGAAACAGAGTAAATGGAGCCCTGCACTCTATTGTGAAGAGTCAAAATGTGTCAAAAAAGGCACGTATGGCAATTCACAATGCTGTGTTGGTCCCTACTTTAACGTATGGTAGTGAAAGTTGGGTATGGCAGAAGAAGCACGAGAGTAGAATAAATGCAGTAGAAATGCGGTCGTTAAGGAGTATGTTAGGGCTGAATCTGAATGACAGGGTGAAAAATTGTGTGATAAGAGAAGAGTGTGGTTTGCAAGATGATGTTGTGACCAGGATTAAGAAAGGAATGCTTCGGTGGTTTGGTCATGTGGAAAGAATGGATGAGGAAAGAGTGACAAAGAAAATTTATGTTGCAGAAGAGAATGGCAGAGTCGGAAAGGGACGTCCTAGGCGAAAATTTATCGACCAAATTGGCGATTTATTGAAAACGGGCCAAATTAGGAGTACCCTTAACCGACGAGCATGCATGCGTAGGTGTATGGATGTGAAGGAGGCGAGAGAGGTGTGTCAGGATCGTGCCAAATGGAAGTCTGTAGTCTCTGCCTACCCCTCTGGGTGACAGGCGTGAGTGTTTATGTTTATATATATGACTGGTGTCGCAAATGTACAAGTTGCGCGGCTGTAAAGGGACCTCAGACTCGTAATAGAGGTGCATTGAAGTTGTACAATGTTGGTGCACCATGGGAGAGAATAGCCATTGACATTGTTTCCGGAGAGTGAAAGCGGTAACAAGTATTTCATGGTTGTGATGGATTACTTTACTAAGTGGCCAGAAGTCTTCGCCATTCCAAATCAAGAAGCTTCATTAGTTGCAGATAAACTAGTTCATGAAGTCTTCTGTCGTTTTGGAGTACCTTTACAGATTCACAGCGATCAAGGAAGGCAGTTTGAGTCTCAAATATTCCAGGAAACTTGCCAAGTTATGGGTACTCATAAAACAAGAACGACTTCTTATCATCCGCAATCTGATGGAATGGTAGAACGATTTAATCAGACATTGGAGAGGTACCTAGTAAAAGTTGTAAACAATCGGCAACGAGATTGGGACAAGCACATACAACCGTTTTTGTTGTCATATCGAAGCGCTGTTCACGAAAGTACATCAGTGACACCAGCTTTCGCAAACTTTGGAAGAGAATTACGGCTGTCGGCAGACCTGATCACCGGGATACCACCTGATGCCCCACGCAGTATAACCGATTATGCAAATGACTTGCGGAACAAAATGAATGACATTCATGAGCACGTTAGACAATCGGGCCAGCAAATGTCCGAAAGGATGAAAACCCGGTACGACCGCAAAATGAACAACGAAAGGTTCGACGAAAGTTCACTAGTGTGGTTGCACAATCCAGTCCGCAGCAAAGGGAAATCTCCTAAGCTTCAATCTAAATGGGACGGCTCGTACCGGATTGTGACCAGGATCAACGATGTAACCTACTGGATACAGAAAGGCGCAAGAGGGACTCCTAAGATCGTCCATGTGGATCGCCTGGCGCGTTATTATGGGGCCGATAATGCTCGGGACGAGCATGTCTTAGGAGGGAGCAGTATTGCGCGGTTAAGTTAACGTCATGTACCCGGCACTAGCGCTATCTAGTGTCGGGGACAAGAGCGAGGGGAGCTTTCCAGAAAATGACATCACTAATCTTTCAACCGACAGCGCCATCTAGTATCGAAACGAAGAACTAAGCTTCTAGATGCCCGACACTCGAACCTTCTATGCCTTGTCGATTGGCGCGCGTATTTACTTGAATATTCTGGATGTTTCGGTGATAATGTGTATTTAAAGGCGCTGCAAGATGCGATCGAGGAAGTATTGAATTTGGCGAGACAAGCGAAGCTTCGGAGCGAAATAAAGTGAATCAGTGTGGTTAATTATTAGTGTTCTAAGTTTTAATTAGTGTAAAGTGAATTAAAGTGTAAATCTTGGTAATTAAATCGTCAGTTTTTACTGTCACGAACCTCAAGCTCGTAACAATACACTAACAGAAAGGCAATAAACATATCCTAGCCTTGGTTCATAATATAATGTTTAAGCGATAATTTCGAATGCAGAGTAAGATGACCAAAAAATGGCGGAGAAGTATTAGAGACGCTGGAACACAACTAGACCCGAAAACTAACAATTTTATTACGTAGTAAGACTCCTAGGATTCCGTCTAGTAGACGAGAACCTCTTAGCTATTTCTACCGCCAAATAACAGTGTTTTTAGAGAAGTGCTCAACTATATGCTGTGAGACATTTCAACTTAGTCCTCAGAGGTAGCAACGCATCCTTTAGAAGTTGGTTGCTGGTGTATATGGGTTGCAGCAGCTACTTAATATCAGGTGAACTATATGATCGCTTATTACTTCATTGAAAAATACAAATAAAAAATGTTCACCTTATCTGGGATTAGAATATATAAACTAGAGATCACATCATCTGGCCTATGGCACGCTATTATCATGATTATGGTACATTCATAAAGGTAGATTTCAACTACATCTTTTGAGTAATAAATATTACATGCGCAGATTTAGCACAGAATTCACGGCAGCACTAGTGCAAAATAGAATTCACGTCCTCGTTTAAAATCTGTTTTAGATGTAGATGCCAGTCGCTGCTAGTGTCTATATAGCAAAAGACACACACCATCTGGATGCTTGGCGGTCCACCACTGTACATTTCACTTGGAGTTTTCTTCCGCGTTCGACCTCGCTGTGGAATAGTTTACCACCGGTGATTTTTCCAGACAGATACTACCTGGGGATCTTCAAGAAAAGAGCTTACTCCTTTCTAAAGGGCCGGCAACGCAACTGCAATTCCTCTGTTGCGGATATTCATGGGCGGCGGTAGTCACTTAACATCAGGTGAACCGTATGCTCGTTTGTCCCCTCTTCTATAAAAAAAGATTGTTAGAAAATAGAATGCAATGTTAACTGTCTAAATTTATGGTAAAAACTTCGGTTAAGTCTAGATATGCATGATATGATATGCCCGCCATTTTGAATTTACTATTGAATATTTGGGTCTAGTCTAGACTGCCTCGAATTTAATTGTCTGTTTTGAACGTGTTGCGTGACAAGAGGCCTAATTTGAATTTGAAGTTAATTAAATGAACAATAAAGTGATAAACTAATATAGTAAAAATAGAAGCAGACGTTTCAATTGGTGAACGCCCCCCTGGGCGGATCCCACATTTGGAGAGAGGCAGCGCCTTGGGATCTGCAGTCCAAGATCAGCGGGGCTGTCAAGTTACATATTGTACACATTACTAAACACTACTTACATGCACATCACTTATCACCTGACAGGTACCCCGTGGTCAACCCTACCTCCGCCAATCGGTAAGTGGTGCTTGCTTCTTTATTAGCCGTTATATTTTAATTATCCATAGGTCGTTGGACCCTTCCCTTTGTTACTCGTCTAGTTGGACTACTGATGAGCCCTAGTTCAATAGTCTTTTGTCAGGGTAACTCAAGGCCGTAACATATATATATAAATAAAAAATAATAAAAAAGCCTTTTATTTCTTGCATTCCATAGTACAATTTCATTAACAATGTGCATGCAAAATAGATTAGAAATAAATTAAAATTGGTTATGATTAACAAATAATTAGATTGTAATAATAATATATTCAAATCTATTTCATTTTTGTAGAGTCACTTAAAAAATATATAAGTAAAATTAGTTAGTTGTTGATTTAATTTGAAGTTAATGTTGTAATTGACATAACATAGTAAGTAAATTTAATTTTATGTTTTTTTAACAAGAAACCTCTCCATGAGAGGTAAAGGCCTCCTCCAGAGAAGCCCAGTGCTCTCTATTCTCTGCCGCTCGTAACCAATGAGTACCCGCTATTTTTATGATATCGTCTGCCCAGCGTGTATTTGGTCTTCCTCTCTTTCTCTGTCCTAGTGGGCCTGTTCATTGTGTTGTCTCTCTTGTACATCTATTATCGCTTAGCCTCGCTACGTGTCCAGCCCATCGCCATTTAAGCTTTCGTGAGTAATTGAGAGCGTCAATGGCTTAATTTTTCTGTCTTATATGACTGTGGCGGATCTTTTGAAAGAAAAAAAAGATCCGTTAATATATATATATATATATATATATATATATATATATATATATATATATATATATATATATATTTCATTCGATTATATTATATTGTAAATAAATATACGATAGCATGTTTTTTCCACAGAACGATTTATAATATAATGTGGAAATGTAGCATTTTTCTATTATAACCAATTCAGTTTCTGTACATTTTCTTTTCCTTATCGCATTTTGTCACAAAGGAATGAATACTTTATCCGTATTTGCGGATAATAAAACGAAAGATAAGGAGTTTAAAAAATAATATATAACCACTACGTTTTAAAAGAGTTATATTGTATGTGTTCATATATATATATATATATATATATATATATATATATATATCTTATAAAATGTAATTTATTTTTCAAAAAAAAAGCACCTATAAAAATAATTCTAATTTAAAAAAAAATTGCTAATTGTATTTGGTTTTATTTCCTCTAACTCACACGGGTATCAGTAATGCGGGGTCTTTGACAATCCTCTTACTCCTCGGCCAAACTCTGCCTGCAACAGAAAGCACAGACAACTAACTCTGTCTATGCTTTTTGTTGGTGCCGGTCCCAAGCCCGGAAAAGAGGAGGGAACGGTTCCGCCGGAGAGAGTGGGTGTATCCGGTAGACTAACACACCCACCTGCGCTAGGACCTGCACAGTTGAGCGCAGTATGCAGGGATGAAGGAGTCCTGGAGAGTTGAGCCGATCGCCACTGGGGTATATAGTGTCGAGAGGCAAAACGCCCTCTTTGGTCCGGATTTCAAGCTAAACGATGGCCTTATCTGCTACCCATAGATAGGGAAATGGCCAAGCGTCCTGTCAGAGGGTCGCAGGCGAGGGGTGTGGGGGCTGCCTAGTCTCCCTGAAAAGGGCTAGGTGGTGGTAAAGGCCATGCTGACGGAGCAAGTGAAAGTCTACTCGGGCAGTGGGGATGGGCCTTTTCAGCCCTATCTGCCAGCTGGATTGAACTCCCGATGTCGCGCTGTGAGCCAACTCTGCGTCCCTATATTCCCCTGGTAATCCTAACGCCTGAAATTCTTTTAATAAAGTAGGGCGTTCCCAAAGGTGCGGGCTCCATGGAGGGTGGGAAGCCGGGGGGACGAATTATGATACACTTCAAAAAATATGGACAACACAAGGCCCATTAGCAGAGAGGGAGAAGTGTCAGAGGTGTTTACCTTAGACACTGATAAACCAGAAGGAACCGCCGTTAAACCGGCCGTTCCACTGACAGTACCACCCAGCGTAGGCGGCCCCACCAAGGGGGCAATTTCCGCGCTGGATGTCTCTAAAACCTGTTCCAAATCCAAGGAGTTGGACGCGAAAAATGAGCAAGGGGCCACGAGTAGCAAAACTCCTGTGGAGCCCCAAAGAACCGAAGACCTTTTCTCTGCTGCCTGGCGGGTAGTGAGCCGTAACGGGAAGCGCAAGGCACCCAAAGTGGTGATTTGCCGACCCGATGGACCATCAGGTGGGTCTATCCCAGCAGGCAGTGGTGCGAAGGTTAAAAAGAAGAATAAGGAGCAGCGAGAAAAAGGCCGCAGGGAAAGAGCCGCGCTCGCTGCTTCCAAGAGTAACCCTCAGGGAGCTGGGCAAGCTACTGCTACTGCGGTGCTTGAGGCTGGAAGCAGTAGCCGTGCTGAAGCTGGGAAGGATGAAAATCCAGCCCGAGCAGTAGGCACGGCCGCCGGAACCAGCTCTAAGAAATCCGCCAGGAACCAGAGACCAGCCAAGCGTCCTGGAAAGAAGGAAAGAGCAGCCAAAAGGATGCTGAAGGAGTTCACCTCACCGAGAGGAGAGCACAAAAAAGTGCGACTTGAACAGCAACCAAAGGCTGCAAGAACATGCTAAGCTTCTGCTGCTAAAGCAGATTTGGGTGTGGCCTTAACGTGTGCGCGTTCAGGTCACATAACAAAGGAGGTAGCTGATGACAACCTCGTGACTATACAGAGGAAGATGATCAGAGTGGTAACGATGGACAAAACCCATTGGGCCATTCATAGTTTCCAACCCTATAAGGCAGCAGGACCTGACGGCTTAATTCCGGCACTTCGCAGTGGGGGAGGGGTAAAGTCCTAACAGTCAGACTTGTTGCCATATTGAGAGCATGTTTGGCTCTTAAATATGTTCCTAGGGGATGGAGGGAAGTGAAAGTCACGTTCATACCCAAACCAGGTAAGACCGTACTTATACAGACCCTAAATCCTACAGACCCATTAGCCTCACATCTTTTCTCCTAAAGACGATGGAGAGGATGTGTGAACGGGAGTTAAGAGGGTCGGCGCTAATTAACTTACCGCTAAACGAAAAACAACACGCCTATAACTTAGGTAAATCGACAGAATCGGCACTTCACCATGTAATAACAAAGGTTGAAGAGGCCATCCAAAACAAAGTAATATGTCCAGGCTCCTTCATAGACATAAAAAGTGCTTTTGACAGAACAAATTTCTCCAGTATAAAAGGTGCCCTAAGTAGACATAATCTTGAACCGGCACTGATTGACTGGATAGTAAACATGCTCAGTATACGAACAATAAAGATTGCTGATGAATCTCGATGCTTATTCACCTCTCCTGTGGAATATGGTCATTAATGAACTCATCAGCTAATTAAACGCTAACCATTTCTACACAGTCAGTTATGCAGATGATCTGACATTAGTGGTCTCTGGAAAGACAGCAAGTATTGTGTGCGACCTGACCCAAGCGGCTCTCCGTAGTGTGGAGAGATGGTGCAGGGAATATGACCTAACCGTTAATCCAAACAAAACGGTTATAGTAATGTTCACACAAAAACGAATGCTGAATAACTATCATCTTCCAAGTCTTTTCAGCACAAAACTCCAGCTTTCCTCCGAGGTAAAATACCTAGGTCTTACCTTGGACAGTAAACTTAACTGGAATAAACACATAGAAAACAAAATTAACAAAGCTAGTTTAACTTTTTGGCAATGCATAAACATGATTGGCAAAAACGCCAAAAATTATACTGTGGCTGTACAAAACTGTAATTCGGCCCATGATCACATATGGCTCTCTGGTACGGTGGACCAATACCAATGAAGCCACCACTATACGAAAGCTTCAGCGTTACCAGATTGGCTTGTATGGCTACCACGGGCTGCATAAGGACTACACCAACAGCAGCTTTGGAGGCTATGCTGGAGCTAACACCGCTTCATCTACATATACAACAAGAAGCAACTTTAGCTGCCATTAGACTCAAGACCCTAAATCTTTTAAGTAAGAGTAGAGCCCCCCATACAGATATAATTGAAGAATTTACTCAAAAATTCCTATCTTACAAGCCAAGTATGATAGAATCCTAAAATAATTTGTATTCGATAAGAAGTACAGGATACAATCGAATCAAACTGACCATCTGGAAGGATTGGGTCCAAGAGAGCTCAAAGTTTTCACGGATGGTTCTAAGACAAACGAAGGTGTGGGTTCTGGGGCTTTCTCTGAAGACCTTAATATCCACATATGCAAACTGCTGGGCACCCACAATACAGTCTTCCAGGCTAAATGCATGGGTATCATACAAGCGGCTAAAGCAATAGATGCTAGGAAGGCGAAAGACTTCTCCATCAGAATACTGACCGACAGTATGGCGGTACTACAAGCTCTGAGTTGCAATGTAACGAACTCGGGACTGATATACAAGTGCCATCAACGATTGAATGAGGTATGTAAGCACAACAATATGACTGCAATGGATCAAGGGATCTAGAGGCAACGATGCAGCAGATGAACTGGCCAGAAAAGGATCGGCTCTGGCAACTACAGGGACGGAACCAATACCGATCCCCTTTCTACGTTCGTTCACTGGTACGTAGATACTTCAATAATTTACACGCTCAGCTTTGAAAAAATTTAGTAGACTGTAGACAAGCTAGGGAGGCCCTGCCTGAAATAAACAGTCGTCTAACCAAGGTTCTAATGAGACTGAACAAGTCACAGATGAGGATAGTAACAAGTGCTATCACAGGACATGGCTCTTTTAACAAACATTTGTTCACCATAGGTGTTACTGATAGCCCCCTGTGCAGGGCATGCATGGGAGAGGAAGAAACGGCGGCTCACGTGTTGCTGACATGTCCAGAAGTCGCTTCATACAGGGCTTAACACCTCGGCACGCCGGGATCGCTCCCCGAAGTTGCTTGCAACATCAAAGGACTGTTGAACTTCTTCGGGGAAATATCATGGCTCGAATAACTACATTATTCCTGCCTACACGCAAAATACGCGCTTAGACGTGGAGTTGCGGAAAACAGGCCGTCGTAAACTAACTAACTACTCCTCGGCCAATGCAGAGATAATAAAACCACATAAAATTTGCAAAATTATTTTTTTTAATAAAATTAATTTTTTTAAATGTGTTTTTTTTTATATTTCTATACGCTTGAATACCGATTCTGATAACGCAGTTAATGGGAACCATATATATATATACTATGCTATACATACAATATATAAAACCATATCAAAACACGACGCAACTGGGGTCGAATTTAGTAGTATAATTATCTTAATTGTACAATTATTTCATAGTTTTTAGTATATAATATAGTAATAATTAATAATAACAGTTCGCGGTCAGTCGCCATGCAAAGTGAACACGTTCATTGCAGTTAACGCGTAAAGCTTTATTATCAACTAGTGCGTTACGTTCAAAATTGTGTTCCTAAAAATAGATCTTTAAAATTGCTTATCTAAATAACCATGCAGTGTGCAATTTGCCAAGAAACTGCTATGGTTGTAAAAATCATCTCTGCTACGGCTGCGCTGGCCTGGAAAAAAAAAGCTATCGTAGATTCAATCAAGACAAAAAATCAGCATGGAGGTGTGCTCATCGCAAGAATACAAAAAAATTAACCATCGATCAACGAAGTCATATTGAAAGAGATCCGCGACATTAAAAGTAGGTATAAACTCTATACCGGAATTGTTGGAAGATGTCAAGACCATCAACTGCGAACTGGAGGAGCTAAAAGACGCTTGTAATGAAAACAATAAGCGATTGGACGAGTTTGACGCCAGAATTGCGACAATGGAGGAAAACGTATCAGAGATCAATTATATCAAGGACAAGCTTGCCATAACGCGCGTTGATTTTGATCGCATCCACCATGAAATCTTACTTAAGGAGCAGTTGTCTCGGCTGAACAATATCGAGGTCAAGAGTGTGCCTATTAATACCGGTGAGAACTTATTTCAGATTCATGAAGCTCTCTGCAAATCCATCGGTTTCGACGTCCCCAAATCCCAAATAGATTATATCGCCCGAGTTCCCTCGCATAACTCGAAAGATAAATTGATAATTGTTCGATATATAAATCGATACACAAAAGAAGATTTCATTGCAACAGCTCGCGCTAAGAAGGAATTATATGCTAAGGACATAGGATTCACAGGAAGCAAGAACCGCATCTTCGTAAACGACCACCTAACACCACACTTTAAATCATTGCTGACAAAGGTGAAGGCCCTCGCTAAGGAAAAAAACTACAGCTATGTGTGGGTGAAGTTCGGCAAAATTCATGTGCGCAAAAACGATACCAGTCATACTTTTATTGTACAAAAAGAAAGTAATTTAAAGAAAATTGCCTTATCAACTTTAAGTCCTTATTTTTATATAACTTAATTCTAATAGCATTACTAGCTATTGTATTTTGCTATGACATAAATTTGCCTTTTTAAAAGTTTTTTTAATTTTAAATTCTTTTCTTTTTTTATTATTTTATTTTTTAGATCAAAAGATTATTATTTTTTTTTTTTGTTGGGTCTATTACTTTTCTTTTTTTTTTGTTTTTTTTTATTTTTTTGTTTTTTTCTTGTTCTATATTCATCAATGTATGAAAGGCACTTTTACTACGCAACTCTTACCTACATGCCTTCCCTATTGTGCTATCATTTGCTCGGACTCGCACTTGCCTAACCGGTGTGCCTAGTGCGAGTTCCACAAAATTAATCGAATGACTTCACCATCGCGTTAACCGAGTTAACGTCTTCGGTATCGACAAGCGAAGACGAGCGAGTATGAGTTACAATCGAAGCCAACCTTTCGATTCGCGTTTGCTCACCGTGAATGGCGTTTTGTATCTCTTATGTTGGTAGCATGTTCGTTTCGTGAGATAAACTAACCAAATTCAGAATGACATTTTTATTTAGTGGTCTTTATATAAGCATCTGTCTATCAAATTTGTGGTTATTATATCTTTATATATTAATTTGTTTATGTTTCGTAATTTGATCAAGGTTACGACACTCGACAGTTTGTGTTAGTATAATGAGATTGTGAATTAGATATATCGTTAATAATATAAAAAATGAGTTATAATATACTTAAATTAAAAGCAAAAAATATAAAGATGTGTTCGTTCTAATATGCTATTATGATGAAATTTTTGGAGCAGTAAATGGTATTTAAGTTATTTAGTGTAAACTAAAGTTTATTATACGTGTGTTTTGTAACTAGGTAACGCGGACTAGAATTTATTGGATTTTCGGTATGAAGGCCTCGGCAAAGCATCGTCTAATGCAAACGATCAAATGTTCTGTATGAAAAATTTAGAAGGAATTGATTTAATTATTGAATACAGATGGTAGTCCTTAGATTTGTCAAACGTTATTTACACAAAACTTGAACACTTTAGTGGAAAATATATCTATCCTTAAATTGCCTGTTATCGGGAAAGTCGGGATGTAACAGCGGACGAAAATATGCAGAAGCTCTTGCTTCAACACTGGCGTTATAATAGCAATCATCTATAATTATTACTTATTTATGGCTTAGCAGCTGCAAATGTACTCCAAGCGAAAAAAAATGTCCTGCCATAATTATACATCGGTCACATAAAACGAAATAAAATTAATTCTTCAATAATTATTCTCACTCTTCCATCTCACTGTAAAAATCTATGTGAAATTATTTCGATAGCGACGGCGTAAAGTTTACATATTGGTTGGGCTGAAAAGTTCGTATCGTCTCTATGAGATGGCGCCACTAGAATAAAATCCATATCATTTTTAGGTAGTACCAACCTTCAAAAGAAACGTGTATAAATTTGATAGCTGTCTGATTATTAGTTTGTGAGATACAGCATTTTGAGTGAAGCAACTTTTGTTATTTTGAAAAAAATGGATAAAAAGGAATTTCGTGTTTTAATGAAACACTATTTTTTGATGAAAAAAAGTGCTGCTGATACCAAAAAGTGGCTTGATGAGTGTTATCCGGACTCTGCGCCGGGCGAAGCAACCATTCGTAAGTGGTTTGCCAAATTCCGTACAGGCCATATGAGCACCGAAGACGATGAACGCAGTGGACGTCCAAAAGAGGCTGTTACGGACGAAAACATAAAAAAAATCCACAAAATGATTTTGGAAGATCGTAAATTGAGATTGATTTGTATAGCTGGCACTCTAAAGATATCAAAGGAACGTGTTGGACATATCGTTCACGAATATTTGGGTATGCGAAAGCTATGTGCAAAGTGGGTGCCGCGCGAGCTCACAATCGACCAAAAACAAGAACGTGTCGATGCTTCAGAGCAATGTTTGGAGCTGATCAACCGCAATAGAAGTGAATTTTTGCGTCGATATGTGACAATCGATGAAACATGGATCCACCACTACACTCCGGAGTCCAGTCGGCAGTCATCTGAATGGACTGCACGCGATGAACCGAATCCAAAGCGTGGAAAAACTCAACAGTCGGCCGGTAAGGTTATGGCGTCCGTATTTTGGGATGCACATGGAATAATTTTCATCAGCTATCTTGGAAAGGGAAAAACCGTCAACAGCGACTATTATATAGCGTTATTGGAGCGTTTGAAGGACGAAATCGCGAAAAAACGGCCCCATTTGAAGAAGAAGAAAGTGTTGTTTCATCAAGACAATGCGCCGTGTCACAAATCGATGAAAACGATGGCAAAATTGCATGAATTGGGCTTCGAATTGCTTCCGCATCCACCGTATTCTCCAGATTTGGCCCCCAGCGACTTTTTCCTGTTCTCAGATCTCAAGAGAATGCTCGCTGGAAAGAAATTTAAAGCCGATGAGGAAGTAATCGCCGAAACAGAGGCCTATTTTGAGGCTAAACACAAATCGTACTACAAAAATGGTATTGAAAAGTTGGAAGATCGCTATAATCGGTGTATCGCCCTCGATGGCAACTATGTTGAATAATAAAATCGAATTTTGCCAAAAAAATGTGTTTTTCTATAAAACGATACGAACTTTTCAGCCCAACTTAAGATACGTCTCGAATGATCAAAATTGTCGCCCGCACTCGCAAAATACTTCAAACAACCAATCACGAGCGTTACGGTTCTCACTGTCGAATGTGAGTCAATGTTCGATGATCGATATCGACTACTTAGTAAACTTGCACTTAGGAATTTTGTTTCAAATTATTGTCACTTGCTGGCGCGTTTTTATTCCATACAAATCGTAGTTAACCTTATCGCTATCGAACGCGTAGAAAAACTCGCACTAGGCACACAGTTATTTGTGTCGCTTATTATCGATCCCGTCGACCGCTTATTGTTTACTTTATACCTGCATATTTATTTGTTTTATTCTTTTACTTGCTCGCACTATCTCGCTTATTAAACATTGCTTAATCAATTATACGTACTTTTTTACGTATACTTATTTTGAACTCCTTGCCTATAAATTTTCCATGCCTCTGCCATAACTTTGTGCTTTATATTAAGATTCATTCTTCACTAAAAAATTGATAACGTAACTAAAAATACTCTAAGCATTTATTATCAAAATGTCCGCGGGCTTTGTTCGAAAACAACGGTATTTTTCCGTAATTTGTGCATGAGCACTTACGACATTATAACCCTCACGGAAACGTGGCTACTTGATGGAATTTTCGACTCTGAATTATTTGATGATAGATATATTGTGTGGAAGCGTGATCGCGATTATAGCTTGACCCATCAAACACGAGGAGGCCGTGTATTAATAGCTATACAGAAATGGCTCGCCTGCACATCAAAACCAACATATTTTTATACCGCTGAAGACTTGTGGGTCAAAAGTGGGAGAAAAAACATACCAAAACAAATTTGCATATATGTGTGCTATACCTATGTAGTCAAAATACTGGTAATAGTTTCTCTGTGCAACTAATTTTTTTTTTTAATTAACCTAGAACGATTTATTCCAACATATCCTGATGATAGGTTTTTAGTGGCAGGCGACTTCAACTTAAGTTCTATATCATGGCTTCCCAATGGTGATCATTTTGGTCCAACGGGAAATAAATCATTTGACGAAAATTTACTAGTTGACGAACTAAATCTTTTGGGTCTAAATCAATATAACGGCGTTGTGAACGCACATGGTAAAATTTTAGACTTAGTCCTGTCAAACTTCATTCAGGTAGTCTCCAGCTGTTGTGACCCTCTTGTTTCCATTGATCTACACCATGGGGCACTCCTAATTGAATCCATCTTCTTGATTTCATACCACTAAGGCCTGCCCCTTGCGATAGGTTTCTGTACAACAAAGGCGACTATACATCAATCAATGCCGAGCTGCTCAAAATCGATTGGGCTAGCGAATTCATCATTCAAGAACGCTAGACGAATGCGTCGATTATTTCTACTCAACCTTCCATATTTTGAGAGATAAATTTATTCCATCCAAAACTATTGTTAAACATCAATATCCACGTTGGTACTTTCTAGCGTTAATTAAGGTGATCAAGGAACAATATAAATATCATAAAAAATTTAAAATTTACAATAAACGCAGTGATTATGAGTCTATAAAATTACTTCGAGTTAGGGCGAAAGCCTTAGAGAGTAAATGTTACACTGACTACCTAGCATCTGTTGAAAACTCTATTACTAAGAACCCTAAAAACTTCTGGAGTATTACAAAATCGCGCTCGAATTTAAACGTTATGCCTAGTACTCTTTTTTATAACCATAAAGTAGTCAAAACTGGTAACAGTATTTAAAGCGTTCTCAGAATTTTTTAGTTCTAACTTCTTGGATGATACTAGTACACAGCCTATTTCTGATCCTGCCCATATCGACTACCCACCTTCTATTGCGGATATCTCCAAAATCTACGTCAGTGAACAAACTGTCCTCAATCTCTTACTCAAACTTGACCAATGTAAATCTGCTGGCCCAGATCACCTGCCGGCTGTATTTTTAATAAATAGCGCAAGGTCATTGGTAAGGCCTGTAACTCTCCTATTTAATAAGTCTCTAGCAGAATGTACTGTTCCTGCTATCTGGAAATCGGCATTCATCACTCCAATACACAAAAAGGGCTCTAGAGATCAGGTTAATAACTACAGGCCTAATTCCAAGTTATGCATACTAATTAAAGTCCTCGAAAAAATAGTGCACTCTCAATTATATTTAGCTATTAGACAATCACTTCACGACTTTCAGCATGGTTTTCTCCCCGGTAGATCTACTGTCACGAAGCTTGCTCTACTCAATGACTTTCTTACTGATTCCATGGATAAAGGCCATCAAATTGATGTCATCTATACTGATTACAGTAAGGCCTTCGACCGGAAGCTTATATAGGAGGCGAATATGGTTAATATTCGCCTCCTATATAAGCTTAAATGTGTTGGCATAAGCGGAGATTTACTTCGCTGGTTTTCCTCATATATTGAGAACAGAACACAAGCTTTAGGGGTAAATAATTACATTTCTAGCTGGGTTAAGATCCCTAGTGGTGTTCCCCAGGGCTCGCTACTGGCACATTTACTCTTTGCTATTTTTGTCAATGATATCAACAACTGTCTGTGTAACTCTCGTCTATTATGTTTCGCAGATGACATGAAAATTTTTTCAAATATTTCTTCATTAAAAGACGCAGAAGCATTACTAAATGACTTGAGAAACTTACTTGAGTATTGTACCTATAACCATCTCGATCTCAATCCTACAAAAAGCTCAGTTGTTACATTTAGCCGTAAACCCAATAAATTGCTGTATGATCACCAGATTCGAGGCCAATCGCTGTCCAGAGATTGTTCCGTACGCGACTATACTACGCGAATTATACACGACTCGAAACTTCTGTTCGATAAACATATCGAAAATATCATTGGCCGGTCTGCCAGAGCCTTATGGTTTGTGATGCGTTGCTCTAAAAACTTTAAACAATTTAAAACATTGAAAATTTTGTATTGTTGTTACGTAATAAGTATTTTGAAATATGCATCACAGATATGGAACCCTCAATATAAACCCTATATATCTCGAATTGAACGTATCCAGATGAAATTCATTAAACACCTTTGCTACCGAGTAAATGGCCACTACAACTCTAATCTCTACCATGATAAGTGTAGAAAGTTCCACCTCTTACCACTTGAGATGCGAAGGCAAATAGCAGATATTACCTTTCTACTTAAGATAGCTTCAAGCGAGATCGACTGTCCAGATCTACTTGAGAAGTTAAATATCAAAATTCCAAAAAATGTTAGACGAAAGGTCCCACTATCCCTACCACTATTACTACCCGCAGCAAAGACTAATTATAGGCAGCATAGTTATATGTACCGTGCGAGCAAGAATTTTAATACTGTATTCCAATTGTTTAACTTAGACCTATTCAACACAAGTATCATTTCGGCGAGACGAGTTCTGAGTAAGCCTTTTTTCGATTCCAGCTGATGATCTTTTTCATTTCTTTATATTTTATTTTATTTTTTATATTTTTTGCTTTTGTTAATCTGTAATGTTTAGTTATTTAATGCACGATGTTACTTAGCTAAGCTTACGGTTGGTACGCCAGTGTCCTATTAGCTGTCGGTAACTCATCGCATGCAATTATTTATATAGTGCCACTATTTGCGAAAACCCATAAATGGTTTCCTATTGCTTAATTGTTTTCTACCTACTCTGTTTTTTGTTAACCGAGGGATTTCCGATTAAATAAATAAATAAATAAATATTTATCATTAACCACAGAGATGTAAAAAAATAATGTGTTTATAGTTTTATAATTTTTATTATAATTTTAAAAGAAAGCCAGTATACACCATGACCATATTCTTAAACTTTAAGGAATTTAAAACGATGTAATCTATAATATCGAATTTAATAAATAGTTGCTTTTGTTCTCGGTCGTTTTCTGGATACCTATATCGGGATTGGCGTTATTGAACACCTTGTTGTGATGGTGGAAGATAATTCTTTTGTCACGTCCTTTGAAAATTGCAAGTGTGAACTAAAAGAAATATTAAACATTTTTGCAGCTTTCAACGGAGAAAGAAGCGTCCCTAAAATTGCTTCCCGATTCGAGTTTTTATGTTTAGTACTCGTTCCATAAATAAAACGTTTTTAATTCAAATTAAGAAATCATTTTATAAGAGCCTTATACTGTTTTTATTAGCATTTATAAATACAAAATATAACTGATAGATGGTACAATAATGAAATTAGAGAGATTGAAGGTAAAGGAAATATTGAAAAGTTATAAAACATAACAACAACACAATGTTAAATATTGGTAAAGAAAAAATTATAATTTTAGTACCTCCTACTGGAAAAAATCTTTGCAATTTGGAATAAAACGTGCATAGTAACATTTTATTATAAATAAGCCACTAAGTAAACAAGACGATATATTCAGCGAAAATAGCTGAAAATAATTCAATACTGTCTTCAAAAAGTTCTCTAACATCTTATCACTTTCGGACCTTTCTCTATGGATTTTCTGTTTTTCAAATTGGTCATAAATTTGACAACTTAGATTAACAGCCAGTACAATTTAGGTTGTTCTATAAAAAACATTCATGAAATTATATGTTTTAGTCCCTGCCGGAAATAGTCGGATGTTATACATTTGTAGTGTGTATTATCTGTGGCATCATAGCTCCTGAACGGTTGAATCGATTTTGGTTAAGTTTTTTTTTCTTTGAAAGGTGTATTAGCCGAGTGTTCTTAGCTATGTTCCAAAAATATTTTCAGCCGTTTGAAAATCATGTGCTCTTTTTTTTTCGAGGATTTTGTAATTTTTATTTAAGTTATAATGGAGAATTCTTTGTGTTGTGTAACCAGCAAGCTTTTTACAGCTAAGCTACTATTTATAACGAAATTTTCTTTGTAATAAATATTATTTACATATATATTCATTGTTTACTTACTTTCTGCTTACAATTTTTGGAACCATTTGTTGAAAAAGGAGATATTGTGTTATTTATAATTAAAAAAAACTTTATAAGATAACATTTGTTTCAATTTTTGTATTATTATTTTTAATGCGAATCTTTTAAAAATATAAGCTTAAGGTTATAAGACATTATGTATTGGTCCTCGAGGTAACCTTGTCTGGTAGAAATTGGATACGTGCACGCATGAGTCGTAATAGCCACTTGCCATTAGAGCACATATGAACATAATTTGTACATTTAACTCAATATAACCACGGTTAACTACAAGGTAAATTCCTTCTCTTCAGTCATAAATTTTTTGCATTAAATTCACTTATGCTATTTTTTTTCTGGATAAATCATAGTCGCCACACGGTACTGGTGACATTTCGTCACATGGGTCTGGGATATGTTCGTGAGAGACGTAAAATAACCAGGCGAGGACGGGAAGCAGGATCAAAGATGCGAAACTTCTGGTACGTGCAATGCGCGTATCAAGCGCGGCGATTAAATCAAACCCTCGAAACCGGACTTTTACGGGCTATTGATGATGAAGAAGGTAACATAGCTATCTTAGATCACAGATTATATCATTCAGTGAAACTATAAATATAGCCTTCTCCCTGAGCGACTTAAAACAATTTCGTACTGCTAGTAGTGAAGGAAAACGTCTAAATTCCTGCTTTCACTCATTGGATATACATCATTAGACTGATGTTAAAATCCACATACCTCAAAGGTTTCGTAGATTGTAATTGCAAGTTTTAAAAATGAAATATCTTACTATTTGCCAATTTGGATATAATGCACTTTATACATTTCACATTTTTTCGTAGTTTATGTTTTTTAATGAAAATACATAAATATATATCTTAAAAATGTAGTACCTGAAAATCGAATCCGGAACATTGCAGTCAGAATTTGCAAAATTTTTCAGTACAAAGCACTTGGCGCTGTTATCAAGTACGATAGAGACACTTCACATTTCTCTCATTTTCTCTTGAGAGGCACGCGACATATTCGTATATTACGTTTGTTCCGGAGAAGTTGATATCGATACGAGTATGAGAGAATAATGAAACAGTGAGAGGAATCATCCGAACGGGTCGCGTTCCGGGCGAGCACTGCTCGATGTTCGCCATCTCCCGGGTGTGCCCCACCGCGCCCATTTAGTCCCCTATGCGTGCTGGATTTGTAGATATTTTCAGGCTTTCATCCTTGTATTTTTATGTCAGTGTTTTAACACGCCTTGACCCTTCTGCATAATATTGACATCCGATGACAGAGTTAAGTTACATTGAAAAAGATTTTTTATTAAAGTGTTGTATGGTATAGTTGCTAAAAAGTAGTGTATTAATTAAAAAAAAGATCGTTAAGAAAAGTTCTGCAGTAACAAACATTCAGACATACTTGCATCGCATTTATAAGTCATTATAACGAAGTATACCCGGAAAGACCCTTTGTTTTGGAAGTATATATTACATAGCTTAGTACTTTAAATTGATACAAAAATGTTATTATATAATTTGTACTCTAGTAATTATGGAGTATAAAATAAAAAGGAAGTATCCCTAGTGAAAATAAACTTTTTTGTAATTAATTTTAATCTTTTAAATTTATAGCTATTCTGTACAAAATGAAAAGAATTTGATTTAAATTAATCTCATCTCTTAACATCGTCTCTGAATGGAAAATCATTATACACAATAATTTGATAAATTTAGTTGAATCTTAATTATATCTTTGATATTAATAACATAATTATCAGCGGTATTATCAGTAGTTTTAGTTAGTCTTGCATACTTACGACAAAAATAATATAAAGTAGTTAAGGTCAAAGTATTCTACTGGACTAATCGTTTTCAAGTTTTGAGGTTTTTATATCATAAGAGCGACAAACGTGCACACAGTCCACCTGATGGTAAGTGAATGCTGTGGCCCATAGACATTATATACATTTAACCTCGATTAAGAATGAAAATGCAGATGCGGTGTCCCCTCTGAGGATTAAGATGGAATGCCTCGATTCCAGTAAAACGGGTCTCCGGTTTTACTGGGATCGAGGCATTCCATCGTCAGTCATTTATTACATAGTAGTCAGATACATAGGTATTAAGAATTAAGAACGTTTTTATTCGCTTTAAGCACTTTCGACTAATATTTACTTAATGTTTTAATTACTGATAAGACATATCGACATTACGTTAGATAAGGACAGTTTGATTTTAGAGTGAAATGCAGTATATGTCAGATAAGGCAAAGTATAAATATTAGAAAGGGATGGCAAGAGCCTCCCTAGGATCCCGAGGGTCGTGCAAAAATTAGTTTGTCAACTAGTGTAGGCAATTAGCAGAAAGAAAAACGTAAGTCCAAACCGCTTTTTAAGAATATTAATTAAAATAATATTTTAATTAAAGTTTTAGAATGCATGTAGTAGCGATTTATTAATGTTTTGGATAGATTTTGTAAAATGATAAAATAATAAAAATATCAATAAAATTCTATTCTAGTAATAAAAAAGCAAAATAATGAGAAAAATAAACAATGAAGAACAAGACCGTCCTTTTCAATAACAAATACAAACGTTTTTAAATAGCGGCGGCCCGTGTAACTTAATGTAAATAGTAAATAAGGTAATGTTCGGAAGAAATAGGTAATGAAATAATATTTCTCAACTAAAGTTTAGTATTGACAAGAAGCAAAGATTGTTTAATTGGATATTTTTGAAGTGAAAACTTCTTAAGAATCGTTGTGATTTCAAACGTGATGAAACGAAAAAGTGATACTAAAAAAGACAAGCGTATACATCTATAGGATTTAGCCTGTGAGAGAATGAGATAGAATACAGTGTTGGTTTTACTTCTATCTTATTTAAAGGTTTCACTTCAACCGCGTGTGAACTGCACAGATGTTCTATTTTGCCCTTAAAATATTTTAAGTATGTCTTTAATTTATTTATATGCCCAAAATAAATGAAATGAACTCAGCAGGGAATTAAGGCAGAATTTTTTGTCACAAAAGCATTATATTTCTGTATTATTATTAATTAATATTATTTTTAAAAGTAGTCAATTTATCGGTAAGGTGTCTATAACAGTGTCGCTATAAGTTGGCGTATTTTCTCCATACGCAATATTGTTCTGTGTAGTAGCGACGTTAGAGAATCCCGTAGATGTCTGAAGAGGTGAAAAGGTTGGGCAGGACAGGATGGGCAGTAAGCTTTTTCATAACAACACAAAATAAAAAAAAAACTTAAGTTGCCAACGAGCCCGCCAAACGTGACCAAAAGCAAGCTACGGGGGAGACCTATATATACGGTAGACGTTGATTTACTGTGATGATGGTGATGATGACGAATCGGTGCGGAGAAAGATTTCTTGAGATCACTTCATCTAGTATTATATAGTGTTTTATATAAACCTACCTATTATATGGAATACATTAAATAATATACATTTGCATTTTACAAGTTTATCAAACTTCTGACATTATAGACAGAGAATAGTTTTGAAACGTATGTTTTAAAGCTAAGTAATAAAATATTGAAAGTACACTAAATGTCCCACAGTTGGGTTTGGTCTTTCATTTCCGAGGTGTAATGGGGTTAGTAAGAGCGCGCTGCTTTAGTGCGTTAAAGTTCCTACATTTGCTATAATTTATCAGGTATACAATTAGCTCAGGTCGTCCTACTCGCAATCTGAAATCGATCATCGGCGCTGACATAATTGAAATTTTTATCTCTTAGCAATTTTAAATGAAAATATGTATGTTTAAGGATAGTGTCCAACTCTTAGTTAACCTCATTCATTTCGTTCCCTTTCTTAAATAAAAGGAATGTGTGAACAACTGAGCTGCCATTCTACAAAGTGTGATAAATAGTAAGTAGATACTTTAAGAATAACAATAGTCTATATATAAGTCTCTGGCAGACCGAGTTAGGTACATCATGCGCTCGAAAATATTTGATGATGCCGAACTCGACCGACTACGAGTATGACATGAGGCTAATCCCTCATAGAATGAATCGGCTATGACTGAGAATACGGCTCCACAGGTGACAGACCAGCATACACACGTTGAAGCCTCCATGGATGTTTCGTTTGTGGTTGGTTCGGATGATGATGAAATAGTCTCCAACGAACTAGAGCAAATAAGGAACATATTGGAAGAGGCGATTTTGGAAACGTGCAGCATGCCTCTCGAAAATCGACAGCGACTTCCCGCATACCCCTAAGTAACTGATATCGTACTGTCGTGAGGGCTCTTAACCCGATACTGGTGACCTATTTCAAAAACAGCCGGTGTCTTTGCGAGACGGACTCAATTTTTTTGGCGCCGTAGCGACAGTTTGCCATATTATTGGCGCCAAACTTCCAATGGCTGGACGCGCTACTAGACAAAGTAGCGCCATCCCAGCCTGGAGAAAAAGAATCGAGGACCGTATCGCAAAAACAAGGGCTCTTATCGGCAGACTGACAAGCTTCAGGTCAGATTATAATAGACCAAGGGTTGAGCGCACCGTTAGAATGGCGTTTGTTGTGACAAATATCAGTTTTTTCCAGCCGGATATCACGCAGGATGGACAAATTTGTCAGCGAGAATAGATTCTATGGCGAGTATGCTTAGGTACCGGGTTGGCGCACCGTCAGGATGGCGTTTGCTGGGACAAATGTTAGTTTGTCCCAGCTGGATATAATGCAAAAACTAACGGAGCGCATAGATGACCTAAAGCAAAAAATCGCTGCTTGGGGGAGGCGCATTCGACGATTTACCGAGAGGTCAAGGCGGTTCAACCAGAATCGTCTCTTCCAGAGTGATCAAAAGAGCCTCTATAAATCATTGTAGCGACCAGAGGTATGTGGAGCAGGCCCAGGACCGGATCAGGCCGACACTATCGCATTCCTGTGGGCAGTGGTCAGAGCCCGTAAACCACAGCGAGGGCCCTAGGATGGAAGTTGTGGCAAGCAAGGGTGCGAGTGTTACGCCTATGGACCAATCACCATAACGCCGGAAGACGTGGCTGAGGTGGTCCGTAGGGCCCCGAACTGGAAAATCCGGACTTCACGGGCTGCATCATTACTGGCTAAAGGTGTTCGTAGTGTGTCACACTGTGCCCGCCCGACAGTTTCAAGAGGCTCTCGGCCAGAAGTCGCTCTCGAGCCTCGTCACTACTGGGATCACTCACTTGGTTCCTAAAGATCAGAATACCACAGACCCAAGCAAATATCGCCCCATCACGTGTCTACCCACCATATATAAGACACTGACATCCATTTTGAGCGCGAGAATCACTCGTCACCTGGAGCTAAATCAGGTGATGTCACGCGTTCAAAATAGTTGTCGGGGTGGTAGTCGTGGAACCAAGGAATCACTCCTCATTGACGCGGTCCTTGGCAAAGTGGTGAAACGCAACTGTCAGAACTTCTCCAAAGCCTGGTTAGACTACGGAAAGGCGTTCGGCTCGGTGCCCTGTACATGGCTAAAGAGGGTCCTCGAGCTGTACAAGATTGACTGAACAGTTAGAGACTTCCTCGAGTAACATGTGGGTCAGTGGAGTACGATCCTTTGTCATCTGGATGAGCGGATGATGGCTGCGGAAAGCCGCATAAGGATAAGAAGGGGTATCTTCCAAGGCGACTGTCTGAGTCCAATCTAGTTCTACCTCTCTTTGAACCCTCTCAGTACTTTAGTGGAGGGCTCCATAAGGGGATTTCAGCTTCGGAAAGGAGGTACAAAAGTTACCCACCTTTTCTATATGGATGACCTCAAGTTATTCGCCTCCAGTCGCTTCCATCTTATGAAATTGCTAAACATCACTTGTGAATTTAGCAATTCTATTGGAATAGAGCTGGGGACGGATAAGGGTGCGGTCCTCCGTGTTGAAAGGGAAAGGGTTGCTAACTCTGAGGGCATAGACTTATCTATGCCCGTCAACTTAAGGACCCTTTCCGAGGCTGAAACATACCGATACCTGAGTATGTCACACAACATCGGTATCGATGAGGCTGGTATGAAATAGTCAGTTTGCGACGTGTTTTATGCACGCTTGACCAAAGTGCTTAACAGCCTTTTGTCCGGTGTGAATAATGGGTCATGCCTGTCCTCATGTATACCTTTGGCATACTCAGGTGGACTCAGACTGAACTTAAACGCCCTGGATAGAAAGTCCGCACTACCATGACGTCCCATAGGATGCATCATCCGAAATCGTCGGTAATCAGGCTGTACCTGCCGCGAAAGCATGATGGGCGTGGCTTCCTGAGCACACTCAACATGCATAATTGTGAAGTGTGCAGCCTCCGTCATTACTTCCTGGCGAGATTGGATGATCCATTCTATAATGACGTAATTTCTAGTTATAAAGGGCTTACCCCTCTATCCTTAGCAAACGAGCAATGGCAGAACCCAGCAATACATACCGTCAGCGGCCAAGAAGACTGCCGGTAGCACGTGAAAAGGTAGTGGAAACCATGATTGAGGGAATGGTGAAGGATGGTGTTATTGAACCTTCATCTAGTCCATAGTGTTCATGCGTGGTGCTGGTAAAGAAGAAGGACGGCAGCATGCGGTTCTGTGTTGACTACCGCCGTCTGAACGACGTTACAAAGGACAGCTATCCCTTGCCAAGAATTGATGACACGCTGGACATGCTTACAGGAGTAAAGTGGTTTAGCACGCTGGATCTAAAAATGGCTACTGGCAAGTTGAAATTGACCCTAAGGACAAGGAGAAAACTGCGTTCTCCACGGGAAAGGGTCTGTGGCAATTTAAAGTAATGCCGTTTGGATTGTGCAATACTCCAGCAACTTTTGAAAGGCTGATGGGGCTTGTACTTACGTATCGTGGGCCGTACGTTTGAGGAACATCTTCAAAACCTGGAACGCGTGCTGATGAAGATTCAGAGTGCCAACCTCAAGTTGAGTCCGAAGAAATGTTCACTATTCAAACGGCAAGTCAACTATTTGGGGTATGTAGTGTCGGAAGAAGGTATCCGCACCATTGGCCGGTTCCAAAAGACGCAGGTTAGAGCATTTTTGGGTTTATGCTCCTATTATCGGCAGTTTGTGAAGAACTTTGCAGATATAGCCAAACCTCTGCATAAGCTAACCGAGGAGAAGCGACATTTCTGCTGGGATGAAAGTTGCAATATCGCATTCCAGGAGCTCAAGGACCGTCTGTCGTCATAACACCTATTTTGGGAATACCCTGATGCAAGTAAATAATTTATAGTTGACACAGATGCAAGTGATATAGGACTCGGCGGTGTATTGTCTCAACGGAATGGTGACCGAGAGGTTATGATAGCGTACTTCAGCAAGTCGTTGTCAAAACCGGAAAGGAACTATTGTGTCACAAGACGCGAATTACTAGCTGTGGTAAATTCGTTGCAGCATTTTAGCAAATATCTTCTGGGGCGGAAATTTTATTTACGAACTGACCATGCTGCACTAAACTGGCTATTGCAGTTTAAAAATCCAGAAGGACAAGTTGCGAGGTGGATTGAACTACTGCAGGTATACGACTTTGAGATCGAACATTGCAGCGGGAAATCTCATGGCAACGCATATGCATTGTCAAGAAGACCTTGTCCTGAAGATTGTACTAGGCAAGAGAGTAAGGAAGTGGTATCCGTGAGGATGCTCAGGACAGACCACCTCAGCAACGAGTGGAAGGACAGCTTACAACATGCACAGCAGAAATATCCGGACATCAAGCCGATTCTGCAATGGACGAAGGCCAGTGCTCCCAAGCCCAAGTGTAGCGACGTCTCAGCGATGAGTTCGACCACTAAAAGCTATTGGGCCCAGTGGGACAGCTTGCTGCTTCAGGATGGAGTTCTGTGCCGTAAATGGGAAAATGTTCGGGGAGACAGCTGTCATTTGCAAATGGTTGTCCCTAAAGCTAAAGTACCGGATGTTCTACAGCTGTACCATAATGATTGTTCAGGAGGCCATCTGGGAGTTAAACGAACTCTACTGAAGATCCGAGAACGGTACGGTAACTGGGTCCACTGTCGAAACGATGTCGAGGACCGGTGTCGTAAATGTACAAGTTGTGCGGCTGTAAAGGGACCTCATACTCGTAGTAGAGGTGCATTGAAGTTGTACAATGTTGGTGCAACATGGGAGAGAATAGCCATTGACGTGGCTGGGCCGTATCCGGAGAGTGAAAGAGGTAACAAGAAATTCATGGTTGTGATGGATTACTTCATGAAGTGGCCAAGCATTGAATAAGAAGCTTACAGTTAGGTGTTCATGAAGTCTTCTGTCGTTTTGGAGTACCTTTAGAGATTCACAGCGATCTAGGAAGGAATTTTGAGTCTCAAATATTCCAGGAAACTTGCCGAGTTATGGGTACGCATAAAAAAAGAACGACTTCTTATCACCCGCAATCTGATGGAATGGTAGAACGATTTAATCTGACACTGGAGAGGTACCTAGCAAAAGTTGTAGACAATCGGCAACGAGATTGTGACAAGCACATACAACCGTTTTTGTTATCATATCGAGCGCTGTTCACGAAAGTACAGCAGTGACACCAGCTTTCGCAAACTTTGGAAGAGAATTACGGCTGCCTGCAGACCTGATCACCGGGATACACATCTGATGCCCCACCGCAGTGTATAACCGATTATGCAAATGACTTGCGGAACATAATGAATGACATTTATGAGCACGTCAGACAATCGAGCCAGCAAATGTCCGTAAAGATGAAAACCCGGTATGACCGCAAAATGAACAACAAAGGGTTCGACGAAGGTTCACTGTGTGGTTGCACTCAGTCTGCAGCAAAGGGAAATCTCCTAAGCTTCAAGTTAAATGGGACGGCCCGTATCGGATTGTGACCAGGATCAACGATGTAACCTACCGGATACAGAAAGGCGCAAGAGGGTCTCCTAAGATCGTCCATGTGGATCGCCTGGCGCATTATTATGGGGCCGATAATGCTCGGGAAGAGCATGTCTTAGGGGGGGGGCAGTGTTGCGCGCCTAAGTTAACGTCAGTGGCACTAGCGCAATCTAGTGTCGGGGACAAGAGCGAGGGGAGCTTTCCAGAAAATGACATCACTAATCTTTCAACCGACAGCGCCGTCTAGTATCGAAATGAAGAACTAAGCTTCTTGATGCCCGACACTCGAACTTTCTATGCCTTGTCGGTTGGCGCGCGTATTTACTTGAATATTCTGGATGTTTCGGTGAAATGTGTTTTAAAGTGAGTTGGCTAGCGCCAGTGTGGGTCAAGAGCGAGGGGAGCTTTCCAGAAAAGACAGATATTTCAGCCAACAGCGCCTTAGTATCTAAGTAATAAGTTTTTGAAGCCATGATTGGGTCGGTCAGCGCCCATATTTACTAGAATATTCTGTATTTTTCGGTGAAAAATGTGTATTTAAAGCCGCTGCAACACGAGACAAGCGAAGCTTCGGAGCGAAATATAGTGAATCAGAGTGATTAATTATTAGCGTTATAAGTTTTAATTGGTGTTCGGTAATAAAAGTGTAAATTTTGGTAATTCAATCGGCAGTTTTTATTGTCACGAACCTCAAGCTCGTAACAATATGTACGAGCAAAGACACAAATTCTTGGTTTTGACTCTGTAGTAGTGTTGTTTTTGACCTTTTAGTGGTTGCGTAAGAAAACCCGCTACTCCATATCATCTCATGGGTATCAATAAAGCGAAAGAGACAAATGAAGCGAGAGATGAACTGCAGCATACATCTAATAACAGCTCAAAATAATAACAAACTGCAGTTAGCAACTCGCCTGCCAAGAGTGGCAACTATGGTAAATATCCGCTTTATGAGGCTATGGAGTAGCCTCTGCTCAGCAGTTGACTTTGATAGGCCGTATTGAATGAATGAGTAAATGTTAACACATGATAATCAGCCTGTATACATCTCTGTAAGTGGGTTGTTTTTTATAGGATGGGGTGACAAAGGAGCATACAGTCCACCTGATGGTAAGTGGTTGCTGCCCATAGACATCTACATCTATCCTCGATTAGAAATCAAAATGCGTGGTTGTCACCCGTGAGGACTAAGATGGAATGCCTCGTTTCCAGTAAAAAGGGTCTCCGGTTCTCTACACTCACAATACGAAACACAGCAGCATTAAGCTACTATTTTACGCTGCTATTCTGTGAGAGCGTGGTCCTTCCCCGGTCGAGCCGACCCATTCGTGCTACAACTATACTACTAATATAACTGTAGCATGACTCTACCACGTATAAAACGTATATTATGTTCAGCTTGCCAGGCAGCTCTTTGAGTTGTTCCCGTCGCCGGTCTGGGTATTAACGTCTAGGTATAAAGATACAAGTGCCGTATGATGGCGGCGTAAAAGAATGCAGTCCTCTTCGTCCAATAAGCGTCGCAAATGGTGACTAAAGGAATTTCCAGAAAATTCTTGACTTCCGTGAGATAGTGGTACAGCATTTTCTCTGGACACACCTGGGAGAATGTTTTCCGGCAATCTCAGGTTGGTTTTAATACTGTATGTGCTTGCCTTAGTGTGAATTTGCTTAACTCTAAATTGTAAGAAAACTAAGTATATACCTTTTGCCATACGTACCTCATGTTTACCCGGAGACGTGCATAAAATCATTTCAGTAGTAATCTTAACACTTTCCAATGTTCCTTTTAGAGAAGACTTAGTAGAGTTTATCAGAATAAAATATCTTGGTTTATTATTTAACAACACCTTAAGATTCCATTCTTATATTAGAACACTATATGGTAAGAGTGTGTAAACTAATTTTATGTTTAAATTTAAATATTTTTTTTAAATAATTGGCTCATTATGCCTGGTGTTATACCACTTTATTAACATACGGAATTGAAGTCTGAAGCGGAGCAACCAAAGTCTTTTTATTTAACTAAAACGTGCGCAAAGATCACTTTTACAAGTTATTCATTTTAAACCTTACTTATATCCTACTTTAGATCTGTATAAAATTAGCGAAGCTCTTACATTTCGACAGTTATTTTTGCTACAAGTAGTTTTAAGACATACAATTTCAATAATATCTAAAAGAAACATCCTTGCCTTGCATTACGTCTTTTGCATGGAAATTCTTCACGTTTTTGGGACCGTATAGTAAATCACACCAAAATTTTCTATTTATAAAGTCAACAAATGGTCACGTAAAAATAGACTTGTTGAATATCTTCAGACACTTTCACGCTCAAACACTGAACAATTACTTCAAATAATTTCATAAATACACACAAACATACACACGCACATACAAAAGTCAAACACTCACATACGTACGTTACGTAAATACATGGTTTTATTTTTTATTTATTTGTGTCCAAAATGTTAATTCTAATGTTAATTAGAGCCGTGGTAGCTCAGATGGTTAACGCTCGCTGTAAATATATCAGAACGCGAGTAACCCGGGTACGATCCCCGCCAGCACCAATGAAATTGTTAATTGCAATTTTAAGTGCTGTTTTACCACGTCGGCGGTGAAGGAAAACATCGTGAGGAAACCTGCATGTCTGAGGAATAAGAAAAAAAATATATTTCGAAGACATGTGAAGTTCGCCAAAACGCATTGGGGCAGCGCGGCGGACACTTCCTTGCCCTAAAACCCTCTCAGAAATGAGGGGAGGCCTGTGCCCAGCAGTGGGACGTATATAGGCTGTAACTTTACTTTACTTTTTTTTTAAATGTTACTTCGCTCTATATAATATAATTTCAAACCAATTGTGATCTCTGAATAATATACTAAGCGTCTGGTAAATTCGGGGGGGTGGGGGGTATTACTGGTGATCTGTAATGCGGGTTTTTGAACCTACACGGGCACCAGTCTCCCTTGAATTACATAATATTGTTAAAATATAAATGTAACACTAATAAATCTTCATCTGGTACTGCAATTGTTAATATCCGCCTGGCACTCGTGACGATTAAGGAAAATCCTCCTTACAACGAGAAAGACCTCTGACCAGCCATGGATCTCTATAGGCTGGTGATAAAGAATAAGGTGAAATATACAAGACCGTTACAACGCCCTTTATTTGAGACTATGAAGTTTACATTGAATAGTACATTGATTTTAATGTATGTTACGATCGCCAATTCACCGACTTTGTGTGGCGATTATGACAAATCGCCTCTACAATGGGGGAGTTCCATGTCCAGTAGTAGACTTTTACGATCTGGTAAAGAAGATCAAGTCATGCACACTTTCATCGCAAATATATTTGATCAGTTCAGAGTAATAATTCAGTGAGATAATGCCGCTGTCTCAATTGAATAAAGAGCAAAATTGATTTGCTAGGTTGGCGATAAGGCAAAGGAAAAACCCACCCATTTTATTGCTATCATAAGAAAATAATTTTCTTGATTGAAATAAATAAGCTTTTAACATAAAAACCTTCATATAATTAAAATCATATATTGTTATGGGTTTAGAAAACGTAAATTCATTGCATGTAGACGTCCTGCAGTTATAATTACTAAAATACGGAGGTATTTTACAATAATCAGCCAATTTTGCAATGAAGGTTCGGAATAAGTAATATAGACAATGGTAAAAAAAAGTGTATTATAAAAGATCTCAAGCATTCTGTCCTTTTTATCTATTAAATTCAAAATGCGTGGTAATGCATTATTTTAACTGATGTAACTGCGCACGTACACATTCATAGGTCGATTGGTAGGCTAAAATGTTGCTACTCATAAATCACATTCAATTTTG
This sequence comes from Parnassius apollo, assembly GCA_907164705.1. NCBI lineage: Eukaryota > Metazoa > Arthropoda > Insecta > Lepidoptera > Papilionidae > Parnassius > Parnassius apollo. Next base: position 2,450,443 of record CAJQZP010001486.1, on the reverse strand, counting down.
GATAATTTCAATTAGAAGTAGAAGCTTTATTTATTCGTATTTTCAAAAACTGCAATAATGGTATATCATTATTTATATATTTAAACTTGGATTTAAAATGTGGCTACTCTTTGAAAAATAACCTTGTATATGTAAGACATAATATTTTTTGTACCTCAATTTGACACATTAAAGAGAACTAAACTGACAGGCAAAAATAAGAAATTCATATATCATCATCATCATCATCATCATTACAGCCCTTCACAAGTCCACTGCTGAACATAGGCCTCCCCCAAGTAATGCCACAAAGCACGGTCCTGAGCCACCTGCATCCATTGACTTCCTGCATATCTTACCAGGTCGTCACTCCATCTAGTGGGGGTCGCCCTACACTACGCCTACCGTTACGAGGCTGCCACTCGAGAACCTTTCTTCCCCATCGGTTATCGGTTCTTCGAGCTATATGGCCGGCCCATTGCCACTTCAGCTTACTAATCCGTTGGGCTATATCGGTCACTCTGGTTTTACTGCGGATATCCTCATTTCTGAGTCTATCACGCAGAGAAACTCCGAGCATAGCCCTCTCCATAGCTCGCTGAGCGACCTTGAGCGTCCTCATACGGCCAGCAGTGAAGAACCACGTCTCAGATCCGTAAGTCATCACTGGCAACACGCACTGGTTGTACAATCTAGTTTTTAGAGATTGAGGTATACCTGACGAGAAGATATGTCGAAAATCATATATACATATAAAAAATCTCTAGAAAGTTCGCGTCTGTAATTCTAATATTTTCTAGAAAAAACAAGTTCAGGAGACTAAATATAGAGCACTGAATCAAAATTGGTAGTTTTTAGAATTTTTGTCTGTCCGTCTGTCTGTGCATTCACGATTCACGCAGAAACCACTAATCAGATTTTCATAAAATTTTGTGAGTAGGTAGTTAAAGACTTGTGTCAACTTATAGCAGGCTACTTTTATACCGATCACGGAACTTCAAAAAAAGAGAGTTAAGTATTTTTCTTCCTTTAGATGTTAATTTCTATTTGACATCATCAATCATATAAATAAGAAATTAACATTCATTAAAATAAATAAAGCCTAAAATTAGTTTTAACCACTCTACGTTAACAAATCAATCTAGATATAACTTTTGCAAAACACTGCCATCTAACGTAAAATATAAAAGTAGTGACATTTTGCCTCCAGTTACTAATAAATTAAATAATAAAAATAAGTTACATTTATGTGTTTAAATTAAATATTCATAATAGATTTCAAAATTATAGCGTTTATTTTTTAGTTCTTTCGTTACATCATTTTAGTAGAAATGAATAAACTTTACAGTAACTAATTTCTACTTAAATAGATAATAGTGACATCTAGCGAAAATCATAAATAAAATTAAGGGTGTTTATAAGTTTAATTTCTAATCTATAAAATGTTTTTAGTTGGTATCAGTTTTTTAATATATAGTTGTGGTCACATAATTAAGAACGATTTGAAGTTCTACAAGTTTTTTTATTTAAATCATGTCATTCACAGAGATGTGCACCTTCTGAGAAGCAACTAGTTATGTTATAAAATAGCCACATTAATACAGCAACGTGGCTTAGGAATAAAGAATAAAATCGCTAACTTTTTTTTTTCACATATTATTTATTTTACCAAAGTAACTCATTCAAATAATACTGAAACTGGACAAATAATTAAGAACGATTTATTGAACTGCTCGGAAATGTTTTGTATGACACTTACATTTAAAAAATCACAATAAAACGTAGCGCGGAAAATTTAAAAAGAAATTTAATATATTTTTAACTAAAATTAATAGTCAATAGCATATCCACGGCTTTTAATTACAGCTTTAGACCGACGAGGCATTGACTCTACTAATTTTTGACATTTCGTAAGAGAAATAGATTTCCATTCTTCTAAAAAAACGTCATACAGCTCTCTTAAATTCCCACACAGTGTATTTGAAACCTCTTTCCTTACTTCGAACCACAGATTCTCTATTGGGCTTAGATCTGGGCTGTTAGCTGGCCAGTCTAAGACAGTAAACTGATTGCGCTGTAAGAAATTCTTTTACGGTGTGTGCTGTGGGCTTTGGATCATTGTCATGCTGAAACGTCCAAATAACCGGTAGAACGTCTTCAGCATAAGATAACATTGTTTCTTCCAGTATATTTTTGTATTGGAACTGATCCATGTTACCTTCTATCAACTTTACAGGTCCAACACCATGTCCAGAAAAGCACCCCCAGATTTTCACATTTCCACTACCGTGCTTTAATGGTAAAGGGTTGAATGCTGTATTCGGGGGACGTCGTACATATCGTTTTCCATCGGAACATACGCTGTTTATTTTCGTCCCGTCAGAAAAAAGTACATTTTCCACTGTCGTACAGTCCAGTTTCCATAATTTCTCGAAAATACAAGCCGGGCTTGCCTGTGGCAAAGTTTTAACATGGGTACCTTTCTTGCTATCCTACCGTGCAATTTTTCTTCTACCAAACGTCTTCGAATAGTGCGTGCTGAGATTGCTGAAGGGTTGTTTTCACCAAAAAATTCTTTTCTCAGCTCATTGTACCCTTTAAAAGGATTTTGTTTTGCCATACGAACGATGTTTCGGCCATCTAGAGGAGTTGTTTTTGTCTGTTTAGGTACACGTGGAACATTCAAAGTAATTTGATACGTAGCAAAATGCTTTACAGCGTGGAAAACCATAGTTTTTGAACATTGGTCGGCTATCTTTTTATAAGACCAATTCTTCCAGCGAAGTTTTATTATTACTTCCCTTGTAGTTTATCACAACTTGTATTTTTTCCCATTGTTTTTTCCAATCATTTTCAATCTTTTACAGCACTAAATGGCGCCAAAACTATACAAACAGTAACAAAAACAAATCAACTGAGTGTTCTCTATTTAAATTTGAATAAATGTATAAATTATTTAGCGTTCTTAATTACGTGACCAGCCAGTATATAGAAAGTAGAAAGTGGTATTATGAAAAAGTTTTATGATACCGATAGAAATAAAAAAAATGCGTGCAACTAGTTTTTGTGTTTTAGTTTAAAAAAATCTTCCCCTTATATCAGCGTTCTTAATTATATGAGCACCACTGTATAAATAAATTGCTAAAAACTGCAATTTTTACAAAACCCTTAATTTCCTTATAATTTAAATAAAGAGATTGTTATACGTGTATTGGTCAGATCTTTGAATTTTAAATATCACAAATTAGTCGATTATTGCGTAATATGGCGGTATTTCATAAAATTTAACAGTGTTTGTTGACAATATCATGATACCAATGACCAAATCAATTAATAGAGATTGTTTTTCGATATTAACAACTTAAACACGACATTGCTATTTCTAGATATTATTGTTATATCGTAAAATTATTTCATCAAACACCGCTAGCAGCGCAGATTGCGTATTTACAGAAGCAGATTTAATTTTATTCATATGGCTTACTAATAGTCAACTAACAGAATAACATTCTTAAATAGCAGAAAGGTTTCATAAGCGAATTGTAGTGACTGCTTACTTGAAAACACAGCATGAACTATAACTATAACATAAGTAGGTTTTGGTTTTTAATAGATTATATAATAATAATAATAATAATTTCTTTATTCAGGAAAATTTTTAACAATATATATTTGCATCTGCGCCTGAACTAAGCAATAAGCTTGTATCTCAGGCAACAGTGCTCTTTCTTATGGGACAATTTAACAGAAATCTTTCTGATTAAGAAACTTACGTAAACATATTATATCAAACAATAATATTATTTAAAGTATGAAAATTAAACCTACATATATAACTAAATATATTGTTGTGTGTAAATTGTTCCTCTCGTATGTGGGTGCGTGCTAGTGTGTGTGTGTGTGTGTGTGTGTGTGTGTGTGTGTTTGTGTGTGTGTGTGTGTTTTAGTGTGTATGCAAGGGAGAGGGTGAGTAGTATACATTAAAGTAATAATTATAATAAGAAAATATAATTTAATGGTATATTAATTATACGTTATAGAAGTAAATCAGTTATTTAGGGATTTCAATAATACTTCTGTTTCATCATAATCTAGTTTTTGAAGCCATTTGAATAGGGATTTTTTTACATTGATTCTTATTTAAAATGTATAAATTTAGTTGCTTATTTATTTTATTGTACAAGAATGGACCAAGAAAACAAAAATATTTATGTGCATACCAATGTTTAAAGGCACACTTTGTCGGATCTTCTCTTTATTAATTGAGATGAGATAAAATTTATTAACCCGTGTTGCTTTAAAATCGTCACATAAATGTATAATTGTCGGACTGTTAATACTTGGCAGTGTTCATATAGTTCATATGTTGGATAGAGAATGGGTAGAAAAGTACAAACCTGTAAAACAGCTCTCTGAGCTCTCTTTCCAGTGGAGCTAATGTAGTTTTTGGGGCTCCGCCCCATATTGTTATACCGTAAGTTATAATAGATTGACACAATGCAGTGTATATTTGTTTCACTAGCTCAGGTTTAGCTACATGCCTCAGAATTTTAAAGACATAAATAAGTTTTCGAACTCGGGACGTTAAAACCTCTAAATGATCTTTAAAATTCAGTTGATTATCAATAAGAATACCTAAATACTTAACACAGTTGGTTTTGGATAAATATGGACAGGTACACGGTAATCCTAAATGTTTTATTAAATTTAAACAAAAGTGAGTAACTTATAGTTGATAGTTGATTGAGGATCACTTGTCATGGAAAAGGTAATATATTTAGTTTTTTCAATATTAAGAGATAGGTGGTTACTACGTAACCATACTGAGACAACATCAATTCCAGTTTGAGCGTTATCAAAAGCCTCCTTCCATGTACTTGCTTGATTCATAACATGATTTTGCCATGGAAGGATTTAAGTTTTAAAAGGTCATTTATGTAGACGAGAAATAGAATTGGGCCCAGAATACTCCCCTGAGGAACTCCGTAGCTAACAAGTACATCAGAACTACATTGGTTATTTATTGTAACACATTGTAGTCTTCCAGTTAGATAGCTTTCAAATAATTTTAGTTGTGTACCCCGTGTACCAATTTTTTCAAGTTTCCTTAGCAGAACGGAGATAGAGACCGTGTCGAACGCTTTGGCAAGATCAAAACTTCATATATCACCTTATGCCTTGTTTACGTATTATATAAATATTCGCGGCTTTGTTGTGATATCGAATCAACTCAGTCGCACCTCACCTAATTGTGGATGAGTACTAGAGTCCGGTTTTGGTTTTCATAGTTTCAATCTATTAATAGTGCCATCATCTACTTACTGCTAAATAAACTAATAATAAGTAACTGATCAAATTAAATACAATTAAATACTTATTGTTGCAGCATCAAAAATTGTCAGACTTAAAATATCCAGATCGGTGGCCACTGTCCGCATGATTTAACATGATTGTCAATTTTATCAAAATTCCTAGTAAAACTGTGGACACAAATTAACTGTGATTAAGAGAGAAGGTGTTTAGTTGAATATGTGTGTCTATCGGCAAAGCAATATTTCACGAATTTCCTTTTGTATCAATTCTGATATAAGTAATTGAATATTAAGTGCACTCTGAGATTTTTATCCATAATTAAAGAAATAGTTCGTGATACCGTTGATTAAACCTTTTTTTATTTTTAATGAGACTTTTAAAACAGTTTGTCATATATTAAGATAGCTTTCATATTTTCAGACATAACTATCAAAGTTTTTGTTACAGTCCCGGTTTTACAGCTTACATGAGTAAATAAACAGGCTCTTGCGAGAAAGTGCTATAAATATCAAAGAAAGCAAATTTAAGCACAAGTTTATTTTTTCATGTAACTGTATGTTGAACTGCATTGATAGAATCTTGAAAGTCATATGTCAAAGTTCGATCTTACGTAAGCAACCCAAATTTGATCGCCGACTCCACTCTTATTTTGATTGCAATTTGAAGTTTCGATTTACCATGTTCTCGATGGTTAAGAAGAACATCACGAGGAAACCTGCATATCGAAAAATTTAAAAAAATATTCCGGAAATCATTTTTACGTGAAGTCGGTCATTCCGCGTTGGAGTTAACTCAATCAACTCCTTTTTGTCCTATAACTCGCTGCGGCCTGTGTTGTGAGATGTACCTAGACTGCTACTTTTTTACTTTTAATACGGTTGTCCACTGCTAGTCATAGGCTTCCCATATTGTTTGTCGATCGATATTCGATAAGATCGGATATTTGCAGTGAAATTGACTCTTCACAAGCTGATTGGTAACCGAAGCTTTTTATTTTTTTGTGCTGTTATCAGGAAGATGCTGCCACCCATCAACTGTTTCAGTTTCCCTTTGTCGTCTCTTACGATACCCATGGGATGAAATGGGATAGTAGTTCTTTTTCACGGCCGCTACATGCCTAATGTATTTCTACTCCCGTTCATTCCTGTTCATTTCCTGAATTCCTCCCACAGACTGCCAAATAAGTTGGATATTTGCCGTAGTTGCCACGCTTGGCATGCGAGTTGCCAACTGTATATTTTTATTATTTTGAGCTATGATCAGGAAGACGCTGCTGCCCGTCTTTTGTATATTTCTACTCCCGTTCATGAATATAGTTCTTCTCACACGTTCACCGTGAACAGAACTACATACGAAATTTCGAAGTCTACTCGAACGTAAAAAATACTGGCATGTATTTTATGGTGCCAATCAATATTCATTGGGGCAAATATTAATAAAGACTATGAAATTGAACATTATTTAGTCAAAACTATATCAACTATAATTATGAATAATATGTAAATAACGCATTTCTGATTCCAGGGTAATTTTCCCTTCTTAAATGACACAGCGGAAGACATGCTCGATAAAAAGGTGTTGCTAAACGTATGATATTAATGTAATTCTGATTAACTTACTAATGTGTTTCTGTGCCATATTATACTGCCAAATTTCAATCATTTCCTACGTCCAATATACATAGTTACAAAACGGCCTCTATAAGTGATCCAGTTTTGCTAATATTTAGCACGAAATAGTATTATTGATGTTTCTAAATTCAAGTCCACGCAAGCGAAGCCGCGGGTAAAAAGCTAATCAATAAATAAATATGAAATAGCCTTTCATCTGGATCAGGCACTCTTTAAACACAGTCATAGTGAGCTACAAAAGTCGGTAGAAATAATATTAAACTGAATAAATTATAGCTTACGTCATATGACGTCGTTTTGAAATTTGGAAAAAAAATCAATTAATACAGCCTGTCAATCACTGCTAAACACAGACCTCCCTTATAGTTCGCCTCATAGGTAGAATATATACCATAGCTGCCACGCTAGGCGGACGGATCGGCAATCGCAGTTTTTATTATTTTGAGTTATTATCAGAAACATGCTGTTGTCCATCTACTGTTTCATTATCATCTGTCGTCTGTTGCGATAGCTACGAGATTATGTTATTGTATGGATAGTGGATTGTCTTAGGCTGCCACTATAAGTTGGGTTCGATATAAACATATTACGAGTACAAATGTCCGGTATAATAGTAGTATTATTAATCATCTTTATATACTAAAAACTAACAATGAGGAAACTAACCGCATGAGGAATCTCTCTGCGGGATAAGGTACGTAACAAGGATATGCGACAAAGACCAACGCAAACTGACATAGCCCATCGGATTAGTAGGTAAGTTGAATTGTTAATGGATTGACCGTAGATCAAAGAACAAAGAAACAAACACAAAAGATGCGGAAGAAAGGTTCTTAAGTGGCAGCAGGCAAAACGATATTGTACTAGATGGAGTAACGACCTGATGAAATACTTAGGCAGTCGAAGTATGCAATTGGCTAGGGATCGTACTTTGTGTTATACTACTGGGGGAGGTCTATGTTCTGCATTGGACTTATGATGAGCTGTAGTAACAGTTAGTGATAGCGAATCATCAATGAATTATAGCAAATAGCTTTCATTTAAGTGTTTATGTATTATTAGCGTAATAAGATGCAGAGATATATTCCACATTATATAACATTGTTAAAAAAACATTATAATAAGCTACATTTTACGCATTATTTGAGTTACTTATATAAATTACAAGGAAATTAAACGTCAATTCAACAAGACCAGCGATTCATTTGGATGGCCCATTTCAAGATGTCCCTAAGTCCGTATTTACACTTTTGAGAAAATGCAAAGATAGTTTTTAATTTTGCTTTTGAAATGCTACCTTAAGGAAAAAAATATATCTGTGACACCAAAATGTTTTTCGTAAGATCTATTTCGTATACATTTAAAATTAAATATAATCTTTTTAATTTTGTTTAAGAAAATCGTAATAAGTTTCATGGAATTAGGTCATAAAAATCTTGGGCTTTTTATACCGGACTTAGGGATTTCATACTGGACTTAGTGACATTCATAAACTGGGAGTTGGACTTAGGTTTTCTGACAGAAAAACTAACTCGGAGTAACCAGTCTTGAAACTATATAAGTAATCTATCTTGATACTTTATAATAAAATACCGTAAATTATTTAAAAAAAATTTAATTGACCAATAAAATGAAGATCACAATCTTACTTACTTACTAATATTGTGCTTAGAAACTAAAAACCCACCAACTGAAAAACTATTCTATTTCGTCAGCAACATCTTCGACAGCATGATCACCATATTCGTTACTTTCGATTATTTCTGTGTAAAAATTTCTTAAATGTTCGGGTACATATTCCAAAAGCTTTTTTATATCTCTCACTTTAGCTTCTTTAAGCTTTATTTGGCCATTATAGCAATCTACTGGCATTTCTCTTAAAATTCTTGAAACTCCAGTTCGGTATAGTGCAAAACGATTCAAGTTTTCACTCATCATAGATTGTATCATTTCAGGCTTATATGTATATAATATATTTTCACAGTACAGCAACAAAACACCCCGAAAAATAGAAAAGAAAACACTGTTAAACAAAAGGAAAGAGCGTTATTTTTTCAAATAATGACATGGTGTGACAGTAAAAAGGACTTAGTGACATTTAGAACTAAAACTAGAGTTATTGGGACTAAGGGACTTCTTGAACTGAATCACGTGGACTTAGGGCATAAAATATATTTTAAAACTGCCACTTAGGAACTTGTTACAAATGTCTCAAATAGACAGAACCATAGACAATGAGCTGTTATTTATTATGGTGCTGCCAGTACATAAAGTCCCTAAGTGGACTTAGGGACATCTTGAAATTTGCCATCCATTTATTAATTTACCCATATTGTGTTACCCATATTGTATATATATATATATATATATATATATATATATATATAATGAACTGCCATACAAATTTTTGTTGACACAGTTTTTTGCGTCTGCAGATAAAATATTCGTAAATTTATAGTGTTTCATACACAATTTTGTCTTAAGATTTATTATTAAAGGAATTCAGTAATGAAAAAGGAAAAGATATTTCAGTTCGGAGTTCTGAATATTATGTCTCAACATTGACACTTATTATGGATGCAGGTGGCTCAGGACCGTGCTTTGTGGCATTACTTGGGGGAGGCCTATGTTCAGCAGTGGACTTGTGGAGGGCTGTAATGATGATGATGATGATGATTGACACTTATCGAATAAAAAATTAATTAGTGCATTTTATAGCTGAATTAACTGGTTTCTTTAACGTTAACAGAATTGTTAATCGTTATGACGATGAAAGTTCTGAGGAAAATAATTCTTTTTATTCGCTCGTATTAAAATACAGAATTAAAAAGTTAGAGCTAATGAAGTACCTAGAATATGAAAAGTTCTATTTCTAGTATATAAGTAAACTATAGAGTTCTGTTAAGCGGAACACACATCATTAGATATAAATGAATAGGTCAGTTTTGCCAGAGCGATATAGTAAAAATAATATCGTAATTATTGGCGTTCGGGAATAGAACACGTTTTTTCCGTGCACTCCATCATATCGAATAAAAATGGGTGGTAAGAAGAATTTACTGAAATATGGTACTCAGAATCTTATTTGTGACGAGGGATATCCGAAGAGTATACTACGACCGTGATCTGCGTGATAAATCTTATGGAAGACATCTCAAAACCGCACGAAGTGGAAACTAAGGGTAGTAAAGTGGTCGTATTTAAAAAAAATATAATTACAACGGTCTCAACTGTCGATGTCATGTTTCCATGAACGTGTGATTTCTATCGAAGAAAGTTAACAATTGAAACATCTGGTTAACAATTGAAGAATTACTTGTACTTGTAATCTATATTGAATAAAAATTGTTCCACAAGGGACCTCAGTTACACGTATTAGTTGAGACTGTTCAGTTAAAACTATTCTCAAAACTAAAAACCGATCAGTTCAACTGACTGTTAACTGAAAACTAATCAAATTATATCTAAAAACAAAGGAGAAAATCGTTTTTGGGCTCACTATAAATTGTAATGCATATTGATAAAAGGTACCAGAAACACACATTTGCATTTGTGTTAAATTAGTTTGTTAGCTGGCAATAATCTCCTTTCCTACTTCCGTTTCCTTTCCCGCATGGACATGTCCAATAGAGAGCTAGACATGGTGGCGTCATTTTGTTAGTCCAATGAGAGGGCGCTACGCAAAAGTGAAAGACCGGATGCATAGTGAATTTGATTATCGCAAGTGTATTGTCGAAAACCCGCCACGTGCCACGTCGTCACGATTGACAGAGTCACCAAGGAAGATCTTAATATTGCCACTTAAGTAATTTACAGAGGAAATAGGTGGTTAATTTATTTGAACTTTTCACAATGAAATCAAACAAAGCACTGTCCTTACAGCACAGAATAAATAATAGCTGACATTGAAATGTCATTAAGAAAATGACGGCGGCCTTAGTTCCTATTTGTCCACCTGAACCAATTATATTATGAGTAAAAAGGTGTAGAAACCTATCTACACCTTTTACCTACACAATATTCGATCTTCAAAAACGACACACTAACGCACACATAAATAACTAAATATTGCAATAGCACACTACATTACGATCGGATGACAAAGTAGGATGTCGTGATTAAACTTTCGCAAGCGTAAAAGAGACAAATGTAATTTGCGACAGCGCGTGGTCTTGTGTAGTAGGAACGATGTAGAATAATTAATCAGATATGACATTATACCGTACACCGTGATTTATGCCTAAAACGAGATTCACTCATGAGTGCAAGTAGTAAAAGTAATAAAGTTGTAAAAATGCATTAAAAGTAGTAAAATAAAAAAATATTGTTTTTATTAATAATTTATTATCAAAATTAAACTGCTCTAATAATTATTTATATACGAATGTATATGCCACTTTGTTACGCTACAAAACAAATAAATTGAACTTATTAATTAATAATGACAGTTAATTTACCCTTCAATAAAAAAAGAAATATATGTACACAATTTGAAATACGATACTCAGAAGAGACCTATCTGTTTTTTTATATTCTTTGATCAGAAACAATATTACTTATCTTTTAAACTCACTCATTGGGGTATTTTTATCCCTTTCTATTTTTTCTGACAATATATTTTAAAATACGTAATTTTTAACTTGTAAACAATACGAAATAAATTAAGGAAATAAAAACGAATGAAATATGATTCCTTTTGACTTTTGGAAACCTTTCTTGAGAAGTTTGTGCAGAATCTCATCACATATGACGGCATTTTCGGTGCAAAAACAAAACACTAGCTACTATCAACGCCGTTGTCAATGACGCGACGATACCGCGACGACTGAGCTCAAGTTTGCTAATTAGCCAAGTTTTTACGTGCCACTTGCGGTGTGTGTATAACGTATCTACCTTTTTTCTTATAATATCATTGACCTGAACAGATAAGATTGTGGCGCTGTAATTTAAACTTAACATTGGTTTTTTTTTTGCTAAATATGCCTCTCAGCTTAATAAAGACATAAGGACAAGAAATATTATTTCATATTGGTAATGCAAATGTGTTTATGTAAAATGTTACAATATCTGTATGTTGTTTTTGTCATCGCCAGAATAAGCGATAAGCGACATTTTGAGGAAATATGCTTACACTTTTGATTTGGATTTTCTTCATACTTATAAATGAACATAACTTTATTAAGGAACAATAATTTTACTTAACAAAATATTCATTCGTGATTTAAAGAATAAGTAGTTTTAAAATGTTTCATTATATATCATCTTCACGGTAGCATACACAGAAAATTACCAACGTCAAAGCTATTTATTACATAAAATTGGTTATTTGCAGCGCCACGTAAGCTTTCTAACTTTTACGCCCAACAAAATGCTTGGAATAAGTTTCTAGCGACCTGTACGATAAATTGAATTGTAAACTGTTCAAGAGGATCGATCACTTTCAAAACTAGATCGACTGTTATGGTATATAGGTTACAATTTTTTACATTAATAGTTGGCAAATAGCAAGTTATTCGTTATTTAAAAAACTCGTAAATTATTTTCATTCCTACACGAATCTGTTTTGATTGTTGTTACATAATCAACTGTAGTGGAAAAATACTTCTACATATAGGAAGCTTTACTCGTATTTTTATAAGATAGGGAGACAAACAAGCAAACAGTCCTGATGATTACATCCATCCTCGATTACGAATCAAAATGCAGATGCGTCGTCGCCTCTGAGGGCTAAGATGGAATGCCTCATTTCCAGTAAAAAGGGTCTCAGGTTCTCTACTACTTAAACTACTATTTGACGCTGGTATTCTGTAAGAGCGTGGTCTTTCCCCGGTCCAGTTAACCCATTCGTGCTACAACTATACTAATATTATAGTTGCAGCATGGCTCTACCATGTAAAAAATAACCACTTATAAAATATTTGCCTGTCTGTTAAGAGTTGTCTCATAAAGTTATCATATCGTTATCGTTTTCCAGCTGGTTTTCTACGCCCAAGTTCCGCACAAACTTATTTCCAAAGTCGGTGTGCTTATAACACCACTGAGTAACCTGAGTCCACCAAGATTATACAACGGCACCCTATTATGCAGCAAAACGTCATAGGGGCGAAGGTCCTTACAGAGTATGGTGCCGAGCAACATGTCTTTGTTCCTCAAATTCTAGTCATACGATATGAGTTGTACTTCCAACAATTTGCCTTTCTGTTTCAAACCTTTACCTAACCCAAGAATCATAATATATTAACATTTCAATTTTTTTACTATTGTGATTGTTTCGCGATCAGGGAAACTGTTAAGCGTGTGTAATTTACTGTCACCATCTGATTTACAAAAGCATTAAATAAAACACAAGGACAGACGTGATTAAGGTCAGATGCCTTATCGCAAATCAGCGATGCCGCCAATGTTCTCGAGTAGCCAACGCTCCAGATAATTTTTTTTTAACAAAAACACTTTAAGGAATTAAGATATTTGCCTAAGCTATTATCACATTCTTGCCGTTTTATGAGCAGTTTGTTCATGCCCTTGCTGTAAAAGTATGATGCACGGATGAACTATTTACTTAATAGTATTTTACTGCTCCTTCAGAATTAAAATTTTAGCCTAGCATAAAGTTATCTATACTAAATATAAAAAAGCTAAAGTCTGTTGAGGCAAGGAATAAAAGATATGGTGGATGAGGAAGGGTTTAGCTGCAAGTCTGCTGCAGATTTTGCCAACGTATCTGTCATCTACTATGAGTCACTTAGTTCGTGGGATTTGTCAAGATTCTCTGCTTTTTAAGTTATATCGAAGAAAACAAAACCTACAGAAAAAAGTTACTGATTTTTAAAAAGCTTGACATGATTTTGAAAAACTTAATATTAAATTTATTTGAATTCAGAATTGCGAGGCAAACCACAGCTATAACAGTTCCAAATGTAAACAAAGGTGCAGGTAGTAAAAAAATTAAATTAAGCGTCCAACACCGTTCAAATTCAAATTTATTTATTTGTGAATACAGGTAATGAGACAGAATAGATCTTATATGTATATGTTATATAAATATGTTCGCTGCATTCAACCCTTAGGTATACAAATATTACAGTTACAATTAAATATATTACATTTCCACAATTATTTCATTTTATTACTTATATTATAATTATATGAGAAAAATTCAACAATGATCTAATAATTAATTAGAATGGGATATTTACAATAATATATTGTCTAATCAAAAGTCAAATTATATTTTATCCAATGTCATTATAATATGCCTACTGATGCGTCACTTAAATATTAATCGATTGAGTAGTAGCATTTCTCAATTAGAAATGTTCTAAATTCTTTTTTAAATTTATGAATATTTTCCATTTCATGAAACATAGATGGAACCTTATTATAGATTTTAGATAATATACCGAAAACGCTTTTTCTAAGTAAAGCTGTCCTTGATGAAATTGGATGAATTTTATTTTTACTTCGATTGTTCGTTATTAGGTAATCATTAAATATTTCAGGATTAGTTTTTACAAATGTTACAACTTCATAAATATACATTGCGGGAAATGTCAATAACTAAAATTTTTTAAATTGTGGTTTACAGCTTTCTGTACTCGATATACTTAGCAATAGCACGCACACACTTTTTTTGTGCTTTAAATATATCTTCGCGTCTTGTAGCATTGCCCCAAAAAATTATACCGTAGCGTACAGTAGAAGATACGAAGCCGTGATATACCGTCCGTAAAGCATCTTCATTAACTACTTTGGATAATACATGTAAAGCGTATGAAAATTGGTTTAACTTTTTGCAAATATATTCTGTATGAGTCTCCCACTTTAAATTGTTGTAAATATAAAGACCTAAGGAATTTTGCTGCTTTGGTTTTACTAACCGTCTCACCATCGTAATTAATGTTAAGAAAATCAAGGGGCCATTTTTGTTGATAAAAATTCATTATTTGAGTCTTTTTTAAGTTTATTATTAAATTATTTGACTTAAGCCAGCTAATTATACTCTTCAGGCTGTTATTAATTTCATTTTCATAATTATTTATGTCTGTACATGTAAACACCATAGAGCTATCATCTGCAAATAGAGTCATAAGAAAACTTACGCTGTTAGTTAAATCATTAATATTATACTAAAAACAATAAAAAACCAAGTACGCTTCCTTGCGGAACACCAAAATTTGGGTATCGAGGATAGAACCAATAAATATATTCATTTTTAGTCTTTGGACAAATCCGTGACACTTGAGTAATTTGAATCCTGTTTGTTAAGTAGGATTTTATAAGATCAAGTGTCTTGCCTCTTACACTGTATTTATTTAATTTTATAATCAATAAGTCTAATTTGTAATTCTTTTTAGCGTAATTAAATATGAATGTAAATAAACAAATACAGCAGCTTTAATAGAAAATATCAGAGATTTCCGCTCCATTAATTGGGTACTATCGTTAATATTCTACTTCAACGTGAGTTGGTAAATATTTTGTTTACATTAAAATTCAGCCCACGTTTCACAACGCTAAAATTTAATCACGTAAATCTCTTTTACAAACAAATAATTTATAGCGAGGGAGAGTTATAAATGAATTACGTAAACGGTTTTCAGTTTTTATTTTATTTTAACAAGGGCCGATTTTTCTATCATCAGATAAGCGTTATTCGTTGGATAAAACATAACAAGTAAATTAAAAATTATAGTTGTTTGAATGAAATTGTTTGTTTCACTTTTATATTCAATCAGGTTATAATTTATTTAGTGGATAACTTTAAATGGCGATTAAACAAGTGGTAAATTTAAAAATCTTGTTCAACCAAATTCAATATAAATAAAATGAGAACATCACCAATGTAGTCGAAGTCAATTAAATATGCATCATTAAGGATACCTCAAAACTACTGGTCAGATTTTGATTAAATTTATATGGTACTACATGAGAAGCACCAGCTTTCAATTTCGAAAATTATCATCAAAATCGATTCACTTAGAAAAAAGTTCAGATGTAACACAAATAAAAAACATCGAATTTAGAACCTCCTCCTCTTTTTTAAGTCGGTTTAAAATCAGCCCAAAGAAAATTAGACAGTACTACGATTATCATAATCCATCATAAATTTACTCCAAAATACGACATAAATGTACTTACAGAAATTTGACGTAAAAACTAGATTGTTTTTGCGGAATTTAATTCGTCTTGGAAACTTAAACCCATAGTAAGCAAATATACCAAGTATCATTGAGCAATTACGTACTACGTACTAGAGGCGACAATTCATTCAGTTACTATATTCCACTCAACTGCGGTGCATATCAGTCACTCGCTAGGCGCATGTAGAGTTGTCACGTGTTGTGTTGATTTAAAAAAATCTCTCGATAAAAATATGCCGTCGTGTGTACTTAGATATTGCACAAATAATTCAAGAAATGTCAGTAAAAACCAAGGAATTACTTTTCGTTGGTTAATAAGATACTAAATCAATAAAAAAAAGTATTATAAATAATAAAACAAATTATTCCTAAGACGCCATCTCGTGTCATGAAATATAGATTATGAAATTAAAATGTTTAGATGCGACATTTCTGTGGGTACTTAAGTATAGGACGAATATATTATTATACACATTTTTTTGTCGAAACATATATAAGTTATTAAAATTAGGCAAAATTTTTCATGTTTAAATCTGCTTATTATTTTTTATTTTATTTTTAGGTTTCCAGATCAAAGTTGAAGTGGCATAAATTCGTCTATTTTTAACTCTCGCGTGCCCATCATTTATGAACGACTCTCATTCTAATTTAAATAAATATATTTTTAATTTTAATATTATGTTAAAAAGTTTTGTAAAACATACATTTAGTATGTTTTTTTATATTTGACATAGATACCTTTTAAAATATTCAGATAAAAATATCATTAAAATGTAATTGCGATATTATAATATTATGTAATATTATATTAAATAAGCAAATATTATATTATATACAAAATAAATGACAAAATTTAAATATTGTTCTCGATATAATTTACCTATTTAACAATATAATCTACTATTACCTACGGGTCATTCTACCTATGTTTATTCTATGATAAAAAAAACAACCGCGCGAACACAGAGTAGCGCACATTTTTGCTTGAGATAGCTGTTCTAGTACGTAAGTACATATTACTTCAATGCCAAGTATCAACAACGTCAGCGTAGAAGAAATATTTCTGTTCAAAATACTATCGGGTACTCTCTATGGTTTTAACTTCTTATCACATGTCGGGGGCAGTATATCTCAAGACATCCCTATGAATCAAGTTCCCAATTTTGACGATGAGGAATTTTACATTTAAGTTCAACCAAGCCCTTAAGAACACCATCCATCGTTTAGTATGTAAAATTTAAAATATCTACTACCCCATGTAGTCCCGAGGGTGTTGTGTGAGGCGACAGAGGAAAACTGAAACAGGAAGTGTAGAGCAGCATTTGTTTGATAACAACTGAAAATCATAAAAAACGGAAGTGTTTGTGGCAATAAATGGGGGAACAACTGAAAGTAGTTCGTCAAACTTGAATATTCCTTTCAAAATGTATCTTCGCTATATACTGATCATCCGGAGTTATTGGAGGAAAAATCTTCTCGATCAAAATTTTCTGCGATTCACTTATTCTAGTGACATGGGAGTCCTTGCGATAGTGTAAAAGTACTTTATTCTATGCTGTCTTATTTTATTCTACATAAACAAATTAAAAAGGTCCGATCGGGTATAGCAAAATCACATGTGTATGGACCGGTGCTGTTATATGTCAAGTAGCAATTTTGCATCCAGCGGCTTTTTAAGTCATTGATTCATGCCAAGAAACGAGTGACTCTAATTTAGTATCTACCAAACTTCTCACAAGCTTATTCTGGCCAGTTTCTTTGTGTTAATAACAAATGACGATCGCATTTTATTATTTCTTTACAACCACCGTTTACAATTTAAATATAAAAATTAAACCACATTATCGACGATTAAAACATTATAAATAAAAATGTAAATAAAATAATCCACAACAGTGTATGATCTAAGCTGGTCTATATTTGTGAACTATAATTTCAGTGACCTATTGAAACAAAAACTAATACGTCAACGTCAACGTCATTTATCAAAAAAAAGAAATAAAACTTTTTAAAATAAAAAATATGGTTTCTTCATAAACCATAGACTTAGAATATACTGGCGTATAAGTCTATGTCATAAACACTCTGTAACAAAAATAACGTCTCTGACTTTTATCCAGAGAGTATTAATTGATTATTACTGTCTTATTCTTGGGCTTAAATAATTAAATCGTAAACAGTTTTTGCCTGTTTGTCTGTGCGTTTGTACACACTAATGTACACAAATTCTCAACCAAGTTGGACGTAGTTTTAAAGATATATTAGGATAAACTTGGGTAAACATTCAGTTTTTGTCTCATATAGATCGGATGACAAATTAAAAAATTTAAAAGCGACAATACCCTTATGGTATGCTACTAACCGCCAACTCTAAAGGTCGTACATTCAAACCCGCTACTCTTGTGAACCCCTAACACAAAGCAACACAACACAAGATTTAAGTTCACCAGGAGTGGTTAAAGATTTAAAAAAATTGGTGATATTAATAGCATTGCTCGTAATTTTTTAGTGTGGAAAGAAAGGATTTAAATGCACTGCTCGTCTGCTTTACCGGCTTGCACTGCCCTAACAATCGTATATACGTGAAAAAATTGTACGTGCAAATGTACACATATGTACGAACTGAAACTTCTTTACGACATATCATTCTTCTTTTATTTTATATTTTACGTGAGAAGGTTAAATAAGTCTTACGCAAAAAAACCTTACAGGATGACGTGAATTTTTTAACGCCGGATTAAATTTTCCCACTACTTCGATAAATATGTTTAACTTCAATAATTATTGCAAATAGGATCTAAATAATCTAATCGTTACAGTCTGTCGATAAAATTTTGAGGTTTGTAGTGATTTTCAAATACCTATATTGATTTCTTGATTTTGGTTAGTTCGATAGCCGATTCTTAAATAATATAGTTTTCATAATGATTTCTTATATTTACGACGTCCCAATGTTCGTACTGAGTAAATCGGAACATAAATTAACAATTATAATCTGCAGGTAGCCGTGGTTAACAATGACATTGCGATGTCGAGCACCTCAGTCCCCATCCATGGTCACGGGGACCATGGATGCTGTAAAGTGCTCGAAACGTAGAGAATATATAATAATTTAATATACGCTATAAAATCCGTAAAAACTAGTTTTATTTAAGTACAGTTTTAAGCTAGTTAATATTACACTATGAACATCAATACCTACAAGATTACAATACAGTGGACGATATGAATGACAAGCTCGTGGAAACTGTCCATGCGGTCGGAGCTAAGTTCTGCAAGACCCGCCGCAGAAGAACACAAAAACTCTCCGATCACACTCTTAATCTCATGGCTGTTAGACGGGAGATGAGGCTGCAATCGTCAACAGATTTGACAGCATACAGGCAACTGAACAGACAGATCTCAAAATGCATGCGGCGAGACTTACGCAACTTTAATACTGCTCGTATTAAAGAAGCGATCGAGCGGAACCAAGGCTCCAAAGTCTTTGCCAGAGATCTGAAGTATTTGTACAGTAGGGCTACGATGGCTATCCGAGTACAGAACCAGAGCTCGAAACCTATCCAACTGCAGAGAGGTGTAAGACAGGGTGACGTTATATCTCCGAAACTCTTCACCGCTGCATTGGAAGACGTTTTCAAGCTACTGGACTGGAAAGGATACGGTATTAACATCAATGGCGAGTACATCACTCACCTTCGATTTGCCGACGATATAGTCCTTATGGCAGAATCGCTGGAGGACTTAAGCACTATGCTCAATGACCTCAATAGTGCCTCCCAACGGATAGGTCTTAAGATGAACATGGTCAAAACAAAGATTATGTTTAATGCCCATGTCACACCTATGCCGGTAGTTGTTGGGAGCACTATGCTCGAAGTTGTTGACGAGTACGTTTACCTGGGACAAATAGTCCGACTAGGTAAGTCCAACTTCGACCGAGAGGTCAATCGACGGATTCAACTCGGCTGGGCAGCGTTCGGGAAACGACATATCTTCTCGTCAGGTATACCTCAATCTCTAAAAACTAAAGTGTATAACCAGTGCATGTTGCCAGTGATGACTTACGGATCTGAGACGTGGTCCTTCACTGCTGGCCGTATGAGGACGCTCAAGGTCGCTCAGCGAGCTATGGAGAGGGCTATGCTCGGAGTTTCTCTGCGTGATAGACTCAGAAATGAGGATATCCGCAGTAAAACCAGAGTGACCGACATAGCCCAACGGATAAGTAAGCTGAAGTGGCAATGGGCCGGCCATATAGCTCGAAGAACCGATAACCGATGGGTAAGAAAGGTTCTCGAGTGGCTGCCTCGTACCGGTAGGCGTAGTGTAGGGCGACCCCCCCTAGATGGAGTGACGACCTGGTAAGATATGCAGGAAGTCGATGGATGCAGGTGGCTCAGAACCGTGCTTTGTGGCATTACTTGGGGGAGGCCTATGTTCAGCAGTGGACTTGTGAAGGGCTGTAATGATGATGATGTTGATGATGAACATCAATACCAGCGAAAAATAGAAAATATTTCATTTCATATTTGCTACTTGCTCATATTTGCGCCACTTATTTCAGTTGCTTCTGATGCCGCTCCGGTCTTAAAGGAAAGTACTCGTGAGGAGAGAAGCCAAAGTGTCTACGAAAGTAGCATCCCACACTAGGTCTTACCTCTCTCCCGAGGGACCTCTGTCATACCATCGGGTCTCTTGCTATGAGGGAACATTTATAGAGACCAGAGTTCTTTGGATGACATCGTTCAAAGAACCGTGACGGGAAAACCTACCAGCAACGTAATAGAGCCATGCTGCAGCTGTATTATGGTTGCAGCACGAATGGGTCGGCTCGACTCGGGTAGAACCACGCTCTCACGGAATACCAGCGTAAAATAGCAGTGTAGAACGCAGTACGCGAACAACTCGTATTCGAGCCCCGACATATCAATGCGCAACAAAATAGCATTTTGCGACAGTAAATACCAGGTGGACACATGTATGGCTAAGAAATAAAAGATTCTAAGACTTGTGAAGTTCAGTGTCATGTCACACCCAAAAAAAGAGAAAGCATATGTCCAGTTTTGGGGCTACAATATAGCCTGGATTTTCATTTTACTTCTATCAATGATATACATATGAATAGTTTAAATATATTTCAATATATAAATATAATTATAGGTTGTAAAAGTGGTTTTATACCTCTTTTCCACGGTATATTTCGGTAATTAAAGAACTAGGTTCCAGCGACCGACGTTCCGATTGACCCGACCTAAATTTTACAGACATTAATATTATAGTGTGTGAGGGTGTCAACTCTCCCCTCCCCCTCTCTTCCCGCCTGTTCAGGGCGATGATCATGATGAGATAATCTTATAGATACCAGTTTTCAAATTATATTTAAAACCAATTGATACGTAATGAGCAACAAATGGTTATGCTCGTACCAACAGTATACGCCTTATAACAGCGACACACAGAAATTAAATAATGTATATCTGTGGGGATCGTCAACGAGGTGGATATGTGGAATGAACATTTGGTTGAAGTTCATATGCTATGGTTACACTATAAAATCGTAAAGATTCATTTTTAACTCTGTCAAACGCATCATGCAAGATATTTATATCACACAGCCACTAAATTAACGTCATCGCAGCACAGCTATGAAGCACGACTAATAGAAAACGTGATGATTACACACTTAAATATCTTTTATTTAGAAATAAAAGTTAGGCTTCGTGACCCAGTTTGCTCATTCTCGAATTGTCTTCGTAGTATAGAGAAAAAATCTGGTTAAGAAAGAATTCTTACTTATTTTATTTTTAAACTTTACCTCCACCCTAGGATTTTCTCCTGTATTTTGGTTTAATAACATAAATTTTACAAGGACAAACATCCAAACCTGAAACAATTATTTATAGACCATAGAGTTACTTGTCCCGTGCGGTATTTGAACTCGGGTTTTGCTGCAACTCATTGCTAAGTCACTGCACCACGGAGCCGTCAAAGAAAGATACAAAATTCAATTTCAGATTGTAGTCGTGAATTTCGGATTCAAATGCCATAAAAGTGCAAGTACTGTACTGTGTACTAAATAATGAAAAGTTGAGCAATAGTTTAACTCAAATCTTTCATCTAAAAAGAAAAGGTCAGGACTTGAGACCGGCAAAAGGGACAAGCGAAAGACGTGTGAAGCGTGGGTTGGGCTTACGGAAAATCTTCTCTATATGGGAGAACTGTGTACTTCTTAGGAACTGATTAAGAAAATAAAAAAGAGAAAAAATAGTGTTCGGATAGCCGAGAACAAAATACTAAAAAAAACATTAAGAGTTCAGAGCTTGATAGGTGAGTAAATATTTCAGTAGCAAAGCGATTTCCAGATTTTTCATATACACATATATGTATGCAATTCCGAAGCCTTTGAACTGCTAGCTGTAGTGCACTATTCTTAATTTTCATTTGTTTTTTTAAATGTTTTGGGTAGATTCTTTTTTTATTATAACCTTTAAAAAAGTAAATACATTATTTATTATACAGGTAAGCTTAGTTAATTACTACGAAATAAATTTTATCCACCTATATAGTAAAAAAACAGCCTGAAAGATTTCCCCTACTTATCCCCATCTATAAGAGTTAATAGATCAAAGAAGATCACCGCACGTTGTTCCGATGATTGATATACTCGGAATCTATCGCAATAATCCGGCAAGCCTATGTTCAACAGTGGACTTCAAATAGAGACTGTAATGGAGCTTTACATGTTATATAAACATATTTTATACCTCAGAAACACAGTTTTTTTTTTTCATTTTGCCACCGGATTGTGATGCATTAAATTGCAAGTAACAAATTGTAATGATATATCGTGAGTCGCACTTAGGTTGTTGTTCAGATTTATTTAAAATTGAGAACGAGCGACTTAATTAACAATTTCATGAATCTTACATCAATATCATCATCATCATTACAGCAATTCACAAGTACAGTGCTGAACATAGGCCTCCCCCAAGGAATGTCACAAAGTACGGTCCTGAGCCATCTGCATCCATCGACTACCTGATTGCCTTACCAGGTCGTAACTCCATCTAGTGGGGTGCCATCCCATACTACGTCTACCGGTAGGAGGCTGCCACTCGAGAACCTTTTTGCCCCATTGGTTGTCGGTTCTTCGAGCTATATGGCCGGCCCATTGTTACTTCAACTAACTAATGGATATCGTCATTTCTAAGTTTACCACGCAGAGAAACCCAGAGTATAGCCCTCTTCATAGCTCGCTGAGCGACCTTGAGCGTCCTCATATGGCCAGCAGTGAAGGACCACGTCTCAGATCCATAAGTTATCACTGACAACACGCACTGGTTGTACAATTTAGTTTTCAAGTTTTGAGGTATACCTGACGAGAAGATGTATCGTAATTTCCCGAACGCTTGGAAGTTGAATCCGTCGATTCCTAACAACGTACTCGTCAACAACTTCATGTTTAGTGCTCTCAAAAACTACCGGCTTAGGTGTGACATGGACATTAAACATGCTCTTTGTTTTGTCCATGTTCATCTTAAGACCTATCCGTTGGGAGACACTATTGAGAATATTGAGCATAGTAATTAGGTCCTTTAGTAATTCTGGCATAAGGACAATATCGTCGGAAAGTCGAAAGTGAGTGATGTATTCACCATTGATGCTAATATCGTATCCTTTCTAGTCCAGTAGCTTGAAAACGTCTTCGTAGCAGTTAAGAGTTTTGGGGATTAACGTCACCCTGTCTTACACCTCACTGCAGTTGGATAGGCTTTGTTCCCTGGTTCTGTACTAGGATAGCCATTGTAGCCATACAAACACTTCAGTAATTCGATATACTAACAGTTAAGTTGGCACCGCTGAAGGGACTATAGCACCGCTGAAACTTCGACGCAATCAAAGGCTTTCTCATAGTCTACATACGCCAGGCAAAGTGGTAGATTGTACTCATAGATCTTCTGTGCAATCTGCCGCAGGGCAGATTGTATTCTTCGGACTTCTGTACAATTTGCTGAAGGGTATGTATGTGGCCTATGGTACTGCAGCCTTTCGGACACTCGCTTGTTCGGGAGGCTAGAAGTCGTCGAGTCTGCTTGCAAGACTATTTGTAATAACTCTTCGACAGTTATTATGAATCGTCTCGCAAGCACGTAGACGCAACTCAGAAGGGAAATCGGTCTGTAGTTCTTCGAAAGAGCGTCGTTACCTTTCTTGAAGAACAAGACCACCGCACTTCTGCTCCACTCCTCTTGAGTAGTACCATAATGGAGGACGGAATTGAAGAGCTTCTGAAAGAATTTAGGTACCGGTGTTCCACCCATTTTCAGATGCCCCGCTGTAATTCCATTCTCGCACCTCAAAACGGCAAGGTCCCAGCCTTGCCGTTTTAAGGTGCTGAAGTTTTAAGGTGATATCTTCAGAATAGCGCCGGATAAGACTTACCCTTGGATCGTTACTCACACTTGCGTGTGGCTCCAACGATAATGTGTACACATTGCTGCCCATAGAACTTCCCAATCACACTAAAAATCTCAGGTGTCCCGGAAACGATGCCGCCACACTGTCATCAGCTTTGACAGTTAGCTCTTTCTGACAGACAGATCTCTGACAAAGGTTTTAGAGTGTTAACTTGTCCTCCCTCTCTCTTCGGACCTTGGATAATCCTATACTACTCCAGTGAAACTTTTCTATCTCTTCTTCCAGCTCCAGGAACTTCTCGTCAGTCCTCAGGGTGCATGCGTTCTATGTTGCCAGGTCGAGTCATTTTATATGGCAACCGAACCTCCACCGGAGATTCTTAGTACCCTCTGTCCTGCCGTTACTAACGTTGCCACCGTAGCCAGGAATAGCGGAGCCGCCGGGGACTGGAAGCCGTCTATTTTTGTCGTTGCTATAGTCGCCACGCTTAGCAAGCACGTTTTCGACCACAGTTTTTTGTTGTACGGTTGCTATTATCAGGAAGATGCTGCTGCCCATCTCTTGCTTGTTTCCCTGTATCTAATAAATTAAACTTTTTCATTTTCAATTATTTAATTTGCTTTGTAACGTCCATAAAAGAATATGAGATTAGAAAGTGAATTCTTTAATTTTGAAATGCAAAATATTTTAATAAAATTTTAAATAAAACGAAATGCGTTTAAATAAATTTTCACCATTACCCTCATTATTACAACCAATCAAAGCCCCTTGCTGAACTTCCCCATAAATTGTCTCTTAAGGGGAGTATTTTTTATAGATCCCACGCTTGACAGGCGAGTTGGCAACCAAAGCTTTTCATTACGTTAGGTTATCATCAGGAAGATGCTGCTGCTCATCTCCTGTTTCGTATTCTTCTGTCGCCTCTTACGACACCCACGAGATTGCAGTGGACTCTCCTACACCACCACTACACGGCTATAATAAGCATATAAAGGGATAATTATTTTGTTCTTAAAATAATATGTACTACGTGCAGTAGATATTGCTTTAATTTTCGTCAATTAAATTTCTATACAAAGAAACGAGTGTAAGAAAGAGAAACGTTGGTCGGCTCCCCAGGCGATGGATGCAGATGGCTCAGGACCGTGCATCCCTTGGGGGAGGCATAAACTATGGTCAGCAGTGGACTTGTGAATGGCTATAATATTATTTATAATATGAAATATAATAGTAATAATGCAAAGAATAAGCGACAGTAGCCTAATGGCAGGGCGCGGATCGCGAACTCAAAAGGTCGTGGGTTCGAAACCGCCATTTGACTACTGTCGTGAACCACTCCTAACACAAGCGTTTTTTGTGATACGTGTGTTTTTTGTTATAAGTGGTTAAAAGGAATATTAGTAATGTTAATGATTAAGATTACTAATATTTTATAAAAAAAGAAAAATAAGGAAACGAGTAACTACTGAGAAAGTCAGGTTTAAAGAAAATATAACAATCTGATTTAAATCTCTAATTTAATGCAAAATCTATGTAGATTTATGCAGATTTTATAACACAGCGACGCTGTTGCACATCTCCTGGCTTATTATCCTCTGTCGCCTTTTACGATATCCTCAACACAATATGCGATAGTGAAATATTTTTACACAGTCGATATAAATTTTATACGATGGATTTTTAATTCAACCACTATGTTTTATGTACGTAACATTTGCATAGTACAAATTATTTTGTTTTATCTTTATAATGTGAGTATCATTTACAATTGGTACTGAAAGAGAGAAGATTTAGTAGTCTGATTACTATACTGTTAAGTTCGGGCTACCCGAGAGATTTCGTTTATGAAAGTAATTTATTTCTTTCTGCGAACGCTGAAGAACGCTGAAAAAATCGAATTGTAAATGAATACAATATTTTTGAAAACAATTGTATTTTGTATGTGAAATATTAATTTCTTTAATATTGTATGCTTGCCGTTGTGAGACAGTTTCATTAAAACAGCAGCGGTGGATGATATAAACCGACCTCGATACAGTTAATTTTACACGTAAAGCGACCTTTTGCTTTATAAATATAGACTATGAAAAAATAGCTTGGACACTTTAGGATAGTACAGAACACTAGGGCACACCGCGTTCGCCGGCAAACGCGAGGTCGAAAACGAATTCTAAGAAATAAATAATATAAAGTTATTATCAAATTTATATTTATGGAACAATATTACTTACGTATAGTTACCAAAGTAAATATTGTTACGAGCTTAGGGTTCGTGACAATAAAAACTGCCGATTGAATTACCATAATTAACACTTTAATTCACTTTACACTAGTTAAACCTAAAAGAAACTAATAATTAATCACACTGATTCACTTTATTTCACTCCGAAGATTCGCTTGTCTCGCCAAATCGAATACTTCCCCGATCGCATCTTGCAGCACCTTTAAATACACATTATCACCGAAACATCTAGAATATTCAAGTAAATACGCGCGCCAATCGACCAGGCGCCGAAAGTTCAAGTGTAGGGCTTCTAGAAAGCTTAGTTCTTCATTTCGATACTAGATGGCGCTGTCGGTTGAAAGATTAGTGATGTCATTTTCTGGAAAGCTCTCCTCGCTCTGTTACCCGACACAGATGGCGCTAGTGCCAGACGTCAACTTAGGCGCGCAACAATATTTACGAAATACTATATATTGGTTTAGTATCAAAAAAGAAAATCTTAAAATCTGGAGGCGATAGCGTTGTAATCGAGTCAATAATACATTTTGTATTTACACTGTAAGAAGTCCGGAGTGAATTCAGAGTTTAAAAAAAGAAGAAAGAAAAGAAAAGAGCAAACCAACATTCTCCGGGCTAGCAAAAATAAAAATATACATATAGCCTAGATAATTCCTCGCTTTGCTGTCTAATACTATGTAATAGTAAACGTAAACTGACTAAATAATACGTAAAGTTTCATTGCGATCTATTCAGCCATTCCGAAGGTTAACCCGCACAGACAGAAGAAAAACAACATATATATACACAATTTAATTATGTATGTATATATATACACGTATCCTATACCTTTAAGCGATCTATTCTTGTATAAATATATAATCGGAATCTCGAAAACGGCTCCAACGATTTTCATAAAATTTAGTGTCCAGGGAGTTTCGGGGGCAATAAATCGAACTAGCCAGGATTAATTTTTATAAAATGTCCTTTTGTCCGTGTTTTCAGGCAATTAAAACTGATACAATATAAGAACATTTTGACAGCGTATTAATGATCGTAATGGCTCAAGTGGGATATCGAGCGGTCGCGAAATCGTTGAGCCCTGGTTCGAGTCCTGTCTTCGGTCTGACTTTTTTTTTCAAGTTTCCTTCTTTTGTGAGAAAATCTATTATTTCGAGCCCTTTTTTTAGTATTTTTTCTAAATACGTAAATTTAAATCAAACTAATTGCATTCATGATTTTTTACTCAAATAAGTAGTTCAGTTTTTTCTATGATGTCAATAAGATCAAAAAATATTATTCATGTTTCATCACTCATCAGTGTGTAATTTGTATCTAAATATAATTTCCAAAACACACGATTTTCAAAAAAAGCTCGGTCATTCGGGTACTATATATACATATATATATATATATATATATATATATATATATATATATATATGTGTGTGTGTGTGTGTGTGTGTGTGATGTATATATATATCCTGTCTTTCCTGTCTATGTCTGTGCGGGGTTAATCTTCGGAATGGTTGAACTGATCGCAATGAAACTTTCCGGCAGCAATGCGAGGAATGCTCTAGGCTATATTTTATCAGAGAAACTAAATTTTTTTAAATCGGAAAATTGATAAAATAAATTTTCAATGGTGATTTTTTTCAATCTAAATAACGCGAGCGTTATAGATCCGACCCAGGCGAAGCCGGGGCGGGTCGCTACTTAATTATATAAGAAAGATAAGATATAACAAGCTGTAATATTTACTAGCATATAGACATTGCAAAATGATAAAAATCTGCTTGTTATTTCCGAACTAAAATAATGCCTAAACATGAATATAAAGCAACGTGAATATCTAAAGCAATCAACCAACCATACTAATAATAAAAGCTCCAAACAACAATTAATTAGCTTTATTTTCTTACGAAAATTTCACATCAGTAATTTTTAATAACAACATATGAAGGATGTATTTAATACATCCTTCATATGTTGTGATCGCATCTTTGGCTTTATTAAGTAAGTTGGCTAATTTTGAAATTTTCCGCTTGATTCCAAATAACATGCTTTCATTAAACTGTCAACTTAACTACAACGAGTAACGAATGAAGGTCTTATCCTACTGATCCTGTCAGTTAACTAAATATCTTTAATGCGAGACAAGCTTCCACTATGTGTGCAAAATAATTTGTTTTCGTTAAATGTATGTTTATATTTCAAAAATAAATGAATGAATGAATTTTAATAATAGTATTAAGAGAATCATCATCATCACTACAACTCACAAGTTTACTGCTGATTATGGGCTTCATCCAAGGAACATGTCGACGCTCCAACTAGTGGGCGTTGCCCTACACATTGCTTAAATTAACAGTTAATATCTGTTAGAGTACCACAAAACCGTGGAAAATTAGGCGTTAAACGCCCTCGATTAATATTATAAAGGAGCAACCTGAGATAAATGAATAATTATAATATAACCAACGCAAAGAATTACATATAATATATAATCTTCGGTAGGCATGTTCAGCGAGCCCTTCATGTTTTAGGTTGTACAATTATGATTAGTTAAATGACACCTTAGAAGTTGATATTAAGTGTACAATTATAGTTCTCATTAAGGCTAGAATTCACCATAACTTTTTAATTAACAAAACTTTACTGTTGTATTATGATTTTCTCTTATATTGTAGTTTAACGCCTCGCCTACATACATAAATTGCTACTACGAACCTCAAAGCTAGAAACATACGAACCCGAAACAATTAATTGCAGGTCATACAAACACTACTTTTACAGTGCGGTATTCGTTAAGGGATCGTTTTGTTCGCCGGCCGGAGCTTCCTTAATACAATAAGATTTTAACAAGAGTTGTTGTACTCTTTAGATTTATATTTCACTAACATACGAGTACTGCTCTAAGATAAATTATTCTCAGTTAGTTGGTAATGAAATGAGAAAGCGTACGAATACTGAAAAATTTTCTTTATAACAGTATTAACACTCGGTTCAGAGAACTCTTCCGAATAAGGACTTTTTAGAAAATTTTTTTTTTTAATATGTATTTAGGTCTGATGAATTCACCTTAATGTGAGCATAAAAAAAATTCTCGCCTTCAGCGGATAAAATAATTGCCTACGTTGCGCTTGTATCGTAATACAAGCGCAACATATAAATAGAGAGTTTTCAAAGGTTCTTCTGGTTTCGCAAGTAACGGAAGAGACACTTTTCCATTGGAACAGCACATGCCTGCGGTCTCATTTTTCCATTTTAAAGCGCTGCAAAATCGACACGCCTTGTCCATCAGTCCGATAACAACTAACCTGTGATTTTTATAATCAATCAACGGATCATAATTGAATGCTGCTTCATTAAAAACCGACCAATTGTTTCTTTGAAAATTTTGTCGACGTTCAGCTTGGAGCTGTGCATTTGCATCTCTTCGCGCCTGTGTCTGTTCTGGTGTTTCCCATTGTTGATGCCCTTATTCGATTGACGTTCAGCTTGCTCAATGAGTCTGTGTTGAGTTTCATCAAGTGTTTCCGCGGCTCTTAATGTAGCCTGACGTTTCGCTTGTTCGAATATCCTTTGCTGACTTTGAGCAGGTGTTTCAGTAGCTCTTAAAGTAGATTGACGCTGTGCCTGTTCAAGACGCCTTTGCTGACTTTGATCAAGTGTTTCAGTAGCTCTTAAAGTAACTTGACGCTCTGCCTGTTTAAGACGCCTTTGCTGACTTTGAGCAGGTGTTTCAGTAGCTCTTAAAGTAGCTTGACGCTCTGCCTGTTCAAGACGCCTTCGCTGACTTTGAGAAGGTGTTTAAGAAGCTCTTAAAGTAGCATGACGCTCTGCCTGTTCAAGACGTCTTTCCTGACTTTGAGAAGGTGTTTCGGAAGCTCTTAAAGCAGCCAGACGCTCTGTCTGTTCATTTTTTTGTTTTAGATTCGCGATCGAGCTAATTTTTTCGCTTGTCTTTGAGAAGATACTCTTAAAGGCTGGACTTACGTTTGCGAGGCATTATGAAGTAACAAAAAACCTATTTATTAAAGAACATTAAAATACCTAAAATGAATTAAATTTCCTTTTAAATATTTCTTTAAAAGCAAATCCAAAATATCTAAAAGGAATAAATATTCCTTTTAAAAAATTTTTACAAAACCAATTCAAGACACAACACGAATCCGAAAACGATAGCCAAAAAAATCGAATCAACTTAAACCGAATCACAAAACAAGTCGCAGAAAACCGAAATCGAAAGCAGTAGTCAATATAAATATAACCAACGAAAAAAGAAGTACGTGTATAAGTACCGTATACACTATCTATACTATTAATATCCTTTGAAATATTGTTAAACAACCTAAAACAACGAAATCCAATTCACGATTCTAAATAAACAAAATCCAAAATCAAAGCCAGTCTAAATATGTATAAAGGAATAACAACCAAATCAGCAAAACCAATCCAAGAAAATACACAAATCCGAAAATGAAAGCCAATATAAATCCATTCAACCTTAACCAAATCACAAAGCAAATAACAAACAACCGAAATCGAAAACAGGTAGTTGAATAAGCTACGAAATAGAAACAATTTAAGCGTATAAGTACAGTATGCACTATAAATTGACGCGCGGCTCAACGGCGGGAGTTAAGTACATGTCAGGAAATATTTCGTTACTGCGTTTTAAAAACCTAGTAACGACATCTAGCGGAATCAAATTAAACTATGTATACGTTAGTTAATAAGAACTCTCAAAAATATTTTTCTTATAATTTTGCACAATTTTTCTTATTGTAATACCGATTCATTCATAACCACATATAAGAACTGTATTCATTTCCGTTCAATAAATATTACTAAGGCTTATTAATAAAGCTTACTAAGAACTGTTTCTACCATAGTTAAGTAATAGTTAAGGGTGAAAGTGTAACAGGTGGTGATAGTATTTCTGATCCCTACTTATAATCACGCCTGTAACCCTTGCGGGGTAGGCAGAGCATCAACGGATTACTTAATATCGTCTGCGAGGTTATCGCCTATTCTATGAATTACAATGCACCAAAACGTTTGAAGAAAATCAGCTGGTGAATTTTATGTTTTTTATCGTTCTCTTCCCGGTCCTGCGTGGAAAAATACAGATCCATACATTTTTTATCTTAATTTTGGTAAAAAAACATAATAATCCAGATATTCTGACCTTCTGTGTTCGTCCATCGTACCGTCGTCCGTCTTGTAGAATCACGGTGGCGCCACCTAGCTGAATTTAATTTTGCAACGTATTGGATTTTCCCACGGGAACGAGATTTTTTTCCGCGGAAAAAACTAGCCTATGTCACTCTACAGCCACCGAACTATCCCCATACCAAAATTCATGCCATGCCGACGCTCTGTTGCGACGTGAAAGAAGGACCAACTTTTGCAACATATTCTATTTTCCCACAGGAATGAGATGTTTTTTCGCGGAAAAAAGTAACCTATGTCACTCTACAGCCACCGAACTATCCCCATACAAAAAATCATGCCATGCCGACGCTCTGTTGCGACGTGAAAGAAGGACAAACTTTTGCAACATATTCTATTTTCCCACGGGAATGAGATGTTTTTTCGCGGAAAAAAAGTAATCTATGTCACTCTACAGCCACCGAACTATCCCCATACAAAAAATCATGCCATGCCGACGCTCTGTTGCGACGTGAAAGAAGGACAAACAAACAAACACACTTTCGCATTTATTATATTAAAAGTATGGATAAGCACAATATTTGCAAACCTACTATAATAATTGATTACAAAAGTTAAGAATTCAATTTCTAAACAAAACCACCGTTTCACTAAATTTCCCACTAAATATCCTCCCTCGAAACAATACTCCTATGACCACTAACTTAAAAGAGTATATTATATTTAAGTTCTTACTTGCTCGACGGTTGAGGGTACTCTTAATTTGGCGCAATATTAATATATCGTCGTTGGTCTATAAGCTAACTTACGTTTTGGGCAGCAGTTTTCTGAGTCTTTAAATTTTCTCCGTCGCCAGTGATGTTTTCTACGGAGGAGTTATATAACTATGTTATTAATAATCAGGAGTCTCAAAATTTTATATTTTCTTTACAGCAAACAAGCCACTGATGGACAGGAGCCTTCCTCATTCGGGAAAAAATTGGTGGTAATCGCCACGCTTAGATATTTGAAAGCACTATCAGAATCTCGCGCCATTAATGCTGCTTCACGTCGCCGGTCTCTATTGTTTTTTTTAAGTTAAAATTGAAGCTACTAACTAGTTTAAAGTCCACCTGATGGTAAGTGACTACTGCAGTTCATGGACTACAGTCAACTTCAATCAAATAAGGCTGCAAATGCGTTGTCACTTCTGAGGACTAAGATGGAATACCTCTAATTACACTAGCACTCTATACTCTTCAGAACAGAAAGCAGCAGTGCACGCACTGATATTTGACCGCAGAAATAGTCTAGAGGAAGGTTCAGTCCCAGACGGACTCCTAGGTAGAAAAAGGGTCCTGATATTCCGCCATCTATCAAAGGTCATTTAGAAATTTTGCTTTTTTATAATAAAAAAGGTGCAATATAATCACAAAGTTTTAGTCGCCTCCTACACCCTGAGAAAGAAAGGAGAAATGGGTTGTGTTACGCCAGCTACACACATCAACTACATAATTACTATACTTTAATATATTTTTGTACTAACTCCAGAAAAACAGTCATAAAAATTCAAAGTAATGCGCAGCCTTAGTACTTCTCGTTAAATATTAAACTTAATTTTTAAATGAAACCAAATATGACGGGCGGATCCAGGCCTAACGTTACACAAATTAAATATTTACCTTTTTTTCAGTGTTTTTGTATTTAATAATGAAATATTAAGCAGTTTTATCATGACATAAGAAGTTAAATGTTTAATCAAAATAATACTGACTTCCTGTTATTTTCATCGTACCGACCGTACTTCATTATTATTCTTATAGTTATATAACTCCTCCGTAGAAAAAAGTGACTTAATTTTAAATCGAATCATAAATACTTCTATTTTTAACTACTCAGCTTAACACTTTTACACTTCAGTTTATAGGCCATAATCAAAAAGTGAAATAAACTAGTACGTATTGCTCTTTCATAATTTTCAGTTATAACGGCAATTCTAGACGACATATCCGATTCTTTTGATTAATATTAATGGTGACACCAACTTTTACTGTTTTATGCAAAAAATTACTTGCACAATGTTTTTGAAAAGAAAATAGTTTTATGTTTCGTAATATTACAGTTGGAAAAATTGTAGACTTTCACTTTTATACATGGCATAGTCTTGTTGCATCTACCTATATTATGGTGGCAGCATGAATGGATCGGCTCGACCGGATTAATACCAGCGTAAAATAGCAGTTTAAAGCTGCTATGTTTCGTATTGTGAGTATAGAAAACTGGTGACCCTTTTTACTGGAAACAAGGCGTTCCATCTTAGTCGTCAGGGATAACAACGCATTTACATTTTAATCATCGACGCGCAAAACAGTCTCACACTGAAAATAGACATTTTCTAAGATGCAAGATCAACAACTGCGAAGTTTCGTGGTAATAAAATGATTATACTATAAATTTAAATAAATATCTAAACAATAAACGTAAGCATAATTACAAGCTTTGTCAACAGTAATTTAACCGTAACACCTTTTTTTTTTTTTTTTGCATGGGGAAATGCCTACGCATACCCGCCTCGCGGGGGGCAAGGACGGGTTATGTCGGACTCGCACCGACTAAAACCCCATGGTGTTCCACCTTTGTCGCATATTGGCAGGGCTACGGGAACGCTTTCGCACACATCCGCGGCCCTACTAGCGCCTGCCGCCCCATGGCAGCACCTCCTCGGGAGAGGAAAATTCCTCCCCGTTCTCCTTCCCAGGTAAGGCGCACCAGAACACATGGCGCGCCTTCCTCCACGGCCTCCAACTACGTCTGTACAACAGACGCCCCCGCCTCCGATGCACAAAGGCCATGGGGCCAGGAAAAACGAGCACTTAGAAGTACTAGCCTTCCCGACCCCAGCGGCGGATCTGGTCTATGGCTCCGCCGCCAACCAAGATTCGGCTGCGGAGGATAGGGAGAGCGGCGCCTCGCAATACCGACAATCCTCTCCCCCCGCAGCCCCACCACCACCGCATCAACGGTGCGGCCCTGTTTGAGTCGCGAAGGATAGGGCGAGTGGCGCATCGCCATACCAACACTCCTCTTCCTCCGCGACTCCACCTCGGCTGCAGCGGTAGAGGGTGCGCGAGTCCCCACTAGCTACAGTCCACCAGCACACATCCGAAGTGGACTCCCCAAGCCCACTCGGAGCGGCCACCTCAGGCCGGCCCTTCACCTCGGGTCAGCCACGTGGGTTCCTCTTTGTTCACCGTGGGAGACCAAGCCACGGCTACTAAGCCCCCCCGCCACGACAAGGCGGGAACCCGTTCGGGGGGTAACCGTAACACCTGCGTTTTAAGCTTTCCCTTATTAAAACAAAATGTTACTACAGCAAATGATCTAATAAACAACGTTCCCGTTCATTATTTCATGTATATCATATATACCTTTACAATTTTTAAAATGCAATTACATTCCATGTTTTTCAGACTTTGCTGCATGGCTAACAAAATGCACCCTAAAAAATAAAATACTGCCGATTTTAAAAGAACCGCCCATAGTTGAGGTTCGGAGAAAATTCAACCCCTAAAAACTGAAAGCGGTCAGTATACTCCAAGGATACATTCAAGAAAGTAGGAGCCAGGGTGAGCAGGCTCCTTTTAGCGGTGAAATGATACGCTTGTGTTATGTATGTATATGTACGCTCTTGAAGTATGTATTATATGCGTATGATTTATATACAAATATTATACATCAGTAACTTAGATCATATCATACTGTCTCTATAGATAACGAGCTGCGCCGCTGTGATTACAACAATACGAACCAATATGAGTAAAAACTGACAGGTTTGGTGCGTGACTGCACTATCAATTATTATTATACACTCGCGCCAGCTTGTGTACGTGCGTCTATTTTCTGTGATGTAAGTTATTAGTAAGTTAGCTTATACGACTCTTTCAGCATCATCTAATACAGAGAGCTATTTAAAATAGGGAAAGGCAATGATGATGATGTTTTACGATTTGGTATGTTTACCAATCATCATGTCCTCTCTGTGGGAGTTTTTTGAGTTGTCTAACAGCTGTCTGAATGAGGAAGTTCGGACCCTCGCCTCTGCTTGCTTAGCTAGTGTCAGTCGATGTTGTACGTGCTCAGGGCTGAGGATGCCGATACAAAGGTTTTTACAATCTCACTTTGAATTATAGACTAAAAATGTCGGTGATTATGATTATGGCGTATTCAGATAGTCTCAAAATCACCTGAGAACCGAATGTTCATATTTCATATACGTAAAAGATGTCGACTATTCTCTCCCAGCTAATTAACTCAAATTTTGTGAATAACAATTTTTACGTAATAAGCACATAATTATTTCTGTCCTCTAAATTCTATTAACTTAAAAACTAGTTCATAAAGAATACAGTAGTGTGTATTTTCCATGTATATCTTAAGGATAAAAACCAATACGTTAAACACTGAAACTTCAACATAATCTACAATGAACATGAATAAATCGTCGTACTGAAAGCCTAACTGATCAAGGCATCCATTTCTCTGAAAAAAGGGCTCATAGAGGTGATATTAGTCATAGATGCCACGCTTTGAAAGCGTGTTTGCAACTGCAATTTTTTTATTTAGCTTTTATCAAGATGCCGCTGCCTATATTCTGGTCGGTTTCCCTTTATCGCCATTTACGACAATTGGTTTAATATTATGCTTTAAACTCAAACTTTATTATTGTTACAAACAAGATAAATCCAAAAATTAAATTTAAAAAATTTAGGATTTTTACACAAGTGAGGGTGATGAACAAGCACACACAATCCACTTAATGGTAAGCGAGATGGCTCGTAGACTCCAGCTACGAATACAAATACGTAACCACCCTGGGGGTAAGATGAAATATCTTCTTACTATTAAAAAAACGGTTCACGTCATCATTATACTTTGCAGAACCAAACCGGAATTATTTAGTGTTTGTTGCACGAATAGGTTGGCTCGATAGGTGAAAGACCAACTTACTTAAAACAACTTACTGGAAACGAGGCATTCCATCTTAGTCGTCAGTTGTGACAGCACATCTGCATTTTGATTCTTAATTAAGGATAGATGTAAATGTCTATGGACCACAGCATCCACTTACCATCAGGTTGAATGTGTGTTCGTTTGTAACCCTTTTTCTATGAAAAAAATTCAATAATTCACCATACTAATTACAGTAGCATTATGCTGCTATTTCACGCTGTTATTTCTTACAAGTCGATCGAGCCGATCCATTCGAGTAGCTTCAGCAAACTATCCTTAATACGAGGTTTAATATACAATAAAATATAATCAGTTAACGTTGTGAAAAAGTTATAAATCTTAAAAATTACTTATAGCAAGTGCAATGGTAGAAGCACAATAAAAGAGATTATTGTGCTACTAACATCTTAACAAAATATAAAAGATTTTTATTTACTGTGAGTTGGTAACTACTGAGGTAAAAGCAATAAGGAAATTTAAAGGTCTCTAAAGTTTAAAGGTCACTCTACTTGCCCTTACAAATAGCAGTTTTGTGTTGTGTATCGCATTTACGATAAGTGTATATAAGAACGCTCACAGCTCTTGGCTAAATACTCAAACGCTATTCAATTTTAAGATGTCGTTAAGTCTCGTGGTGTCACAGTCACCTAGATTTGATGAAAACAGCACGAGACCTAACAGCATCTTAAAATTGAGCAGCGTTTAAGTATCAGGGACGTTAAATTAAATTCCGCTTAGCTATAGTCTTTATAACAATTAAGTAGGTTACTAAAATAACTCAACGTTTGCTATCTCATATTATAATCATAAGAGACGTAGCTCAAGGAATTAGCGCTAATCTCCCGGTTACACCACTGAATTCGTTAATTGCAATTTTATGTGCTGATTTAGCGCGTGCTCAGCGGCGAAGGAAACATCGTAAAGTGTATTTAGGATTTCATAAAATCCTCGCAGAAATAAGAGAAATATTTACTGATGATTTTTAATATGTATTAATGTTTATACGGACGAATAATAACTTGGCTGTTGGCAAACAGGGGACAGGGTAAGGACCACGCCTTACACCAATTTATACTGCTATATTTAGTATGATGATTGTAAAGAACCGCATACCCTTTTTACTGGTAACGAGTCAATCTTAAAATCACACCATTAATTTTGACAGTGTAAATAATGCTCTAATAACGTAAATTACTGATCTATACGCAGTATAGAAACTTTTTTCACACTCTACTACGGAATATTAAAGCTGAATATAACAGAAAGGAAATTACGAAAAACAAAGACAATGCGCGTAACCTTTGGAATAAAATTAAAAGTCTATGCTATAATTCTACGTCGGAGTGCCACTCCATGAGACTCATTAAGGATCTGAACAACCCTACTTCATCCTTAGACCAATGTAATCACCATTTCGCAACCGTAGGGGAGGTCTTCGCTAAAAAAATCTTAAAAAACTACTAATCAAGAACCACAGATGTTCAAAATCCAATCCAAACTCTTTCTATCTACACCCTACTGATGAACAAGAAGTGAGCTGAATTATTTATAACCTAAAAACCAACAGTTCTCCAGGATTAGACCATGTCACTGTTACACTGCTTAAAAAGACCTGCAATAATATTATTATTCCCCTCGTTCACATATTTAATTTAAACCTAGAAACGGGAGTTTTTCCAGAATCCTGGAAAACTGCAGTAGTGTCACCTATTTTCAAAAATGGTTCTCCGACCTTGCCGGAAAATTACAGACCAATCTCTTTACTTAGTATAATATCAAAAATTCTAGAGAAGATAGTGAATAAGCAACTTGTCCGTTTTCTACACAAAAATTGGATAATCACAGATAATCAATATGGGTTTCGTCAGGGAAAATCGACCGAGGATGCTGTAGCAGCATTAGCTGATCAGATATCACAACACGTGGAGAATGGTCAATGTTGCATAGGTGTTTTTCTCGACCTGTCGCGAGCTTTTGACACAGTCTCTGTTGGCCTCCTCTTGAAAAAGCTAGAAGCCGCTGGAGTAAGGGGAAATACACTTCAATGGTTTGAAACTTACCTAAAAATGAGAAAACAATGTGTAAAAGTAGGAAATTACACTAGTAGGCAACTGGATGTACATTTTGGCGTTCCACAAGGCAGTACCCTTGCACCCACTCTCTTCATCCTGTACATGAACGATATCCTGGAACAAAACTTGCCTAATTCAAATATAATTGCTTACGCAGATGATACAACCATATTATTTCACGATACAACATGGAGTCGAGTATACAGTACTGCGGAACAAGGCCTATCTCGTATTAGGACATGGCGTCCTTCAACTTAAATCTTCTTACACTAAATAAGGAAAAGACTATATACATATGCTTTTATAAATCGAGACGAACAAGTCCTCCGACCGCTACGCCCTTGAAAATTCATTACTGAAAAATGATTATACCAATCTGCATGGTTGCAACTGTGAACCGATAGCGCGCTCTAGAATAACCAAATATCTTGGAATTATTATAGATGAAAACCTAACGTTTGATGCTCAAATCTC
Source organism: Parnassius apollo (assembly GCA_907164705.1). Taxonomy (NCBI): domain Eukaryota; kingdom Metazoa; phylum Arthropoda; class Insecta; order Lepidoptera; family Papilionidae; genus Parnassius; species Parnassius apollo. The sequence continues at coordinate 2,411,025 of CAJQZP010001486.1, read as the reverse complement.
TAATTTATCTTCCCGTGTGCGAAAGTTCATTTACATCATGAAAAAATTGCGAGTTTGCACTCCCGTAGATATAATACGTCAGGTATACTTTGCACTCTGCCAATCTATACTGCAGTATTGCATTTGTGTTTGGGGCCGCGCTGGGAGGACTGCATTTATGACATTGAAAAGGGCTCAACGTGCACTAATTAAAGTAATTCTAAGTAGGCCATTCACATACTCCACAGACTCTCTATATAAAGAATTTAAAGTACTAAGGGTGCGACAGCTGTTCATTTACAATGTCACACTCAAAGTGCACAAAACCGTAAGAGGTCGCCCGGACTACAATGAATTAAGAAGCAAACGCACTTTTAGAATTCCCGTTCCAATCGTAAAGTCAAACCTGGCCAAACGTTACCCCACCTTCTCACATCCTTTCATCTACAACAAAATATTAAAAATAATTGACCTTAAAGACCAGCTACTTTCCTCATGTAAAACCCTTTTAAAGAACATGCTGTACACTCTTACATATAATGATACTGAAGAGCTAATTAAATAGCACATAAGACACACACACACACACAAAACCAGACCCGGACGTAATCAATCCTATTCCAACTATTGCGGAATCATCTCTTGCAGACGTTGTTATTAATTTTAAATTTATTTATGTAGTAAAACAATAATTACTTAGTTTTTGTATTAGAAGCATTAATTTTAAAGGCCAATGACAAGCACGTAATAATAACATTATCTCGATGTAAATGAGGTCCAGTGACAAACCGTTTTGTATCGCATGCCAGGGTCCTAAGATACAAGCTGCACTTAGTTTAGGACCCGCAGCTACCTGTGTTCTTTATAATGTTACTTATTGTTAAAATAAATAAATAAAAAAAGAAATTAGTACATTGGTTTACCGCCAGCAATTTTCTCTTAAACGGTAATAAGACCAAATGTATTAAATTTACAGTACCTAATGTTACACATTCAAATACCAATGTGCTCTTAAATGGGGAGAAGTTTAGTTTTGTGGATACCACTGTTTTCTTTGGTATATTCGTAACTATTGACGCGAATCTTCAATGAAGCAGTGAAGCAGACTTAGTTCTGCAGCATACGCTGTAAGAAAGATTAAGCTGTTACTGCTGTTCTGTTAAGACAGCTGGATTAGTTTATTTTAGTTCCTTTCATAGCGCAATGTCTTATAGAATTTTGTTACGGCGTAATGTGACTGACATTAAAGCCATATTTGTTTTTCAAAACAGAGACGTAGGAGCGGTTTTTAACTTAAATAGTAAAGAACACTTTGGAGAAAATTTTAAATAAATAAACATATTAACTGTGGCATCGCTATATATTTATGAAAATGTAATTTATGTACTTAAAAACATAAACATATTTGATAAGAATAAAGATGTTCATACTTTAAATACTAGGAACAAACATAAGCTTGTACTAGTAATACCAGTTACTCCACAGTATAGTCCACAGAATAAGTAATTGTACGCTTTTACAACAAAATCCTAGAAAATGTACAATTATAGGGCAATAAAATATACGCTTTTACAACAAAATCCTAGAAAATGTACAAAATTTGACAATAAACAAGTTTAAATGATTTATTAAAGAAAAATTGTACAAAAAGGGTTACGACAATATCATAGGTTACGTTAATGTAAATAACCCCTGGGAATGAATTAATTGCCACCAGGCTGGTTTATTAAAATTGATTTAAAATTTGTACGAGCAAAATTATTGTAAAATGAAATATATTTAAATAAAAAAGAGTTCCAACCCCTGGGAATGAATTGATTGCCACCAGGCTTGTTTATTAAAATTGATTTAAAATTTGTACGAGCAAAATTATTGTAAAATGAAATATATTTAAATAAAAAAAGAGTTCCGCTAGGTTTCTTGCTAGTTCTTCCCAGGACAGAGGTATTTTACGAACCAGTGGTAAAAAAATAACTATCAATAAGTATTATGTAATCATCTATGTTGAATAAAAATCATTCCATTCCATTTCCCTCCAATGCATCTTAATGGTCAAGGTTACCAAGCATCTGCATTTTAATTCCTAATCTGTGATAATTGTCAGTGTCTGTAAGTCACATCTTTTAATTACCATCAGGTGGACTGTGTACTCGTTTTTTTATCTTTTTTACTTCGTTATCCTATACCTTTAAACGAGCAATTCTTGTATATATATAATCGGAATCTCGGAAACGGCTCCAACGATTTTCATAAAATTTTGTGTCCAGGGAGTTCCGGGGGCAATAAATGAAATGTAGGCAATAAATGAATAATGATCGCAATAACTTAAGCGGATATCGAGCGGTCGCAAAATCGTAATGCCTTGGTTCGCGTCCTGTCTTCGTTCAGATTTTTTTTCCTTTTTTTTTTTCAAGTTCCCTATTGTGAGAAATTCTATTATATTTCGAGCCCTTTTTTTTCTGTATTTTTTAAAAATACGAAAATTTTAATTAAACTAATTGCACTCATGATTTATTATTCAAATAACCAGTTCAGTTTTTTCTATTATGTCAATAAGATCAAAATTATTTATGTTTCATCAGTATATAATTTGTATCTAAATATAATTTCGAAAACACATAATTTCCAAAAAAAAATACCGAGCAAAGGTCGGTCAACCAGGTACTTTGTATAAATACCTTAATCTTTATAATTTAATACTTCAACGTTCCTTATTGTTTTTTTGTGTTGTTCTACTCCTACAAATCCAATTTTTAATTACTACAGGACAACAGTGTAGCGTGACTGTATAGTGACGGTGTGAGAATATCGTCTCGTGGGTGTCGTAGAGGTGACAGAGGGAAACCAGCCAGAACTTGGGCAGCAGCGTCTGCTTAATAACATCTGAAAAACTAAAACAACTGCGATTGCAAACCCGCCTGCCAAGCGTGGCAACTAAGGCAAATGAGGCAATTTAATCCCTTCTGTGAGGCAATCTATTGGGGAGAAATTACCATTAATTTCATGAACACTAAAGGTAAATTGTTTCTGTGGTGGCAGTTTTATAGAATTCATGACTTGCGTATCGTAGGCATTGTAAGATGCAACAATAGAATATTGCCAATAAGATTGCGGCTTACGTAAGCAAGAAGGCTTATAATATAAAGTAACTAGCTAACCAGGTAGACTTTGTACTGCCCTTTCCGACGATTCTTTCGTCCTTCAAAAATCTTTAAATTCGCAATAAAAAGTATTGAAGATCACTTATAGGTAAAAAGTATTCCTTTCAAGTTGGAGCAAGGAATATACATTTACAAATTGCGGACAAACGACGTGACATGTAAATTTTATACGTACAGAAATAAGTATTGGACAGTATATTAAATTACAAAGAGTATTCGCATTGCGTTATATCTTACTACGGTGTATATCAGCAACTGTTCTTGTTTGCATATTAATTCAGCTCACAATCTTTCGAAGATTATAAAGTTTTAATTATGCTAATAACTTTCATAAACGATAGTATTTATATATTAGTAGTATATTCAAACAAAAGATTTTTTTATTAATAGTAAAGTAGTAGTTGAAGCCACAGTAGCCTAATGGCAGGGCGCGGACCGCGAACTCAAAACGGTCCTGAGTTCGAATCCGCCATTCGACTACTGGCGTGAATCACTCGTAACACAAGCAGTTTAAGCTTACCAGGAGTGGTTAAGGGGAATATTAGTAATGTTTATAGCATTGTTAATATTCTTTTTTAAATAAATAAATAATAAAGATAGAGAAACAATGATGGTACTAATTGCAAATAAAAATAAAAACACGTTAACACAGACTGTTGACATATTTATCGGTGCTTAAAATACTCCTATTTCAGTTTAATTTTACAGCCGTACATTATTATGCTCGTAACAACAAATTTCAACCAACCCTTTGATATCACCCCTAGATTAACAAGAAATATAAGCCACCAGAAACGTTAGCAACGCAAAAAGCACCTATAAGTAACCCGGGGGGTTATAATAAAACATAACCATCACTTACATTATGTCATTACACAAATGAAATTGGCGTTCTAAATGGATAAAGAATACTGAAATCATACATGTAATTAATCAAAATATGTACCATTGTTATCTAAGCACTATCGCCATTTTATAAGTAGTTCTTTTTCTGAAAGAATTCTGGGAGCGAGAATCAATAAAATCTTTGAAACGATTCTTCAAATTCAAATTCTTCAATCTTTAAAACTTCGGTTTTAACTGCCTCATTGAAATCGAATTTTATTTTTTGCAAGAAATTGTCAAAACTTCGGAAAACGTGGTGATCTGTTAGCAAAGTTCGGGGAGTATGGTGGGTATCGGAGACATTCTTGCTGCAGCCGCTCTAATTTAGCGACTGTCTGTGGTGCAATGTGTAGCTTTTCCCAGAAGCAGCAGTGAGCTAGAGTAATTTAACAGTCTCAGTTGTTAAACGTCTAGCTTATAGCGATATATATGTACTACGTACTAGATTTCGTATCCCGAACACTCACTATATTTAACTGCACTGTACTGCAATACGTATATCTTAATTAGGGTTTGGGAATTCCCGACAATTTCGAATTCCCGGGACATGAGACAGCCTAAAATCAAAGTCTCGGGAATTCCCGGGACTTCGAGACTTTTATGAAATTTTTTTGTTTTTTATTTTAAGAGGCTATTTTTTAAAATTTTAAGAGGAAAAAAGGCAATTTAGTGTAAAAGTCAACATTTAATAAACATATACAGAAAATTAAATCTTAATAACTAACGTTAATGACAGTCTTAATAATTACTTTGTTTACTTCTTTCAATCACATACAAATTCACTTTTAAGCTATAGTTATAAAACGAACTTAGTTGAAAATCATACTAATTCTTAATAACTACTATTATCTAGTAGTTCTAGTATCTAGTCATTGGTCATAATCACACCATTTTTAATTATAATCACAGATTTGTTTAATAATTAAATAATGTAAGTATAAATACTAAAACAGACTTACAAATCAGTCTTTTAAATATTCAACTAACACAATAATTCGATTTCTTTGCTGATTTAATGAAATTGGCTTTTAAAAAAATCAAAGCGTCAATAGCTTTGTCCGACAGTCTGTTTCTGATTTTTGTAATAACGCCACCGGACAAGGAAAACAGTCTCTCATTTTCAATAGACGTCGGTTTTATTGTGTTTAAGGCTTTATACAGTAGTTCCAAACTTTCTGTACGTTTTCCGGTTGCTTCGAACAACTGAAACTCCTTTTTTAATGTTGCTCTTGTTTTTTTTCTAGAATCTCGGGTACACTTTCCTGAATATTTTTTATTGCTTGTTCCATTCGATTTACAAAGGACTCGTCATCGTTAGGCTCGTTGTGTACTTTAGAGCTGCTGTTACTAGATTCAGCGCCCATTATTTTCATGTCTGGTGTCCGTATACTAGGGATATTTTCAAAAAGCCTACAATGCAGTTCTTCCGCAAAGCCAATTAGTGCAGTTTTACTTATAATCGAGTTGAAAAAGACCGTGTTTTGAGACTGTGAGGTGTGGTGGCCAGTGTGCAAATATTTCAAAAAGCATACAACTCGTTGTGGTCTTCTCTCTTCTAGGCGAGCTTTCAAAGTTTCGAAGAACCGCTTAGCCAAATTATTATTAGTCATTGTCGATTGAATTTTTTTGTGTAACACGTCAATTATTGCTTCGGCTGTAAGTAATGAAGCGTTTTGTCGACCTAAGGCTTCCACAGCTATCTTAACTGGCTGCAACAAAGCAACAATTGACTGCAAAAGAAGAAGATTGTCTTCATTCCATTTATCTAACATATTTATATCAATTAACGCTTTCTTCACGCAATTTTTGAGCTTCAGAAACCGTTCCGCCATCACAATGATGGAATTCCACCTTGTTTTAACATCCAGTAGTAAACTGAGTTCTTTCCCAAATTCACATTTCACATAATTCTGTAATTGGCTGTTTTTCAATGGACTTTTTCTAAATAATTTCACTAAAAAACTTGTTTCATCAAGCACTCTTTTAATTTCATCTATTGGTTGGTAGTTTGTTTCGTAGTCCGTTTCATAATCAGTAGAGTTCTCCATGAATTAATCCTCACTATCTTCGCAGTTAAAAACTGTGGATGTGGTAGAAGCCTCTTTCTTTTTATAAAATGTATCTACGTCTCCTAGATGGATTGCGTGGTTCATACATAAAATCATCTCGCTGGGGCTTTCCCTACCAAACTTCTTCATTACGTTTGGGCCATCGCTGGTGGTAGCCACAATATGTTTTTCAAAAACCAATTTAAATCTTATTAATGTGTCTTCTACTATTTTCCTGGTCTCTTCGGCACCACATTTACCTGGTATATAGATTAATCCCAAATTGAAAACTTCTCCATCCTTACCATGCAAACACAAATTAAAGCACCTTCGGTTTCGGACGTTGGTCCATTCGTCAACTGAAAGTCTGAAACGTGCACCAGAAGCGACAATATCTTTAAATTCTGAATCATTTCTTCTTTTTTTTCTTCATAATAATTCAAGATGATTTTCATGATATCGGTCTCGTTCTTATGCATTTTATATCCACGCTGGGTAATACTCTCACGAATGAATTTACTCTTTGTGATTGCCCTTATAGTAAGTCCATCCTCTGCTGCCAAGCGGGAAATAATTTCAGTTACCTAGAGACCTAGTAATTATTCATTAAGCTAGCAGATGAGATGGCGATTAGCTTTGGCTTGGCAAATATTTGAAAATAGAAATGATTACATAAAAAATCCGACAATCTTGTCTCGTCTCGAGTCTCGACTCGAAAGTCTCGGGACACGAGACAACTAAAATTACGAAAAGTCCCGGGACTTCGAGACACGAGACGTCCCGGGACCCAAACCCTAATCTTAATTTAGTGCCATTTAGTGTGGCTTCGGTATTCATGCAGTGCGGAGCGACGCTAATAATACGAAAATTCAAATCAAAGTTTGAACTTGAACTTAAATAAAAATACAGTAGTGAAGTAACTAAAATAATTTATTGTTTAAGTGAATAAAAAGGTAATAATATTGTTACGAGCTTGGAGTTCGTGACAATAAAAACTGCCGATTAAATTACCAAAATTAACGCTTTTATTACCGAACACCAATTAAAACTTAAAAAAAACACTAATAATTAATCACACTGATTCACTTTATTTCGCTCCGAAGCTTCGCTTGTCTCGCCAAATTCAATACTGCCCCGATAGCGGGTTGCAGCGGCTTTAAATACACATTTTCCACCGAAACATCCAGAATATTCTAGTAAAAACGGGCGCTGACCGACCAGGCTCAGAAAGTTCGAGTGTGGGGCTTCTATAAAGCTTAGTTCTTCAATTCGATATTAGATGGCGCTGGTGGTTGAAAAATTAGTCATGTCATTTTCTGGAAAGCTCTCCTCGCTCTGTTACCCGACACTAGATGACGAGAGTTCCGGGTACCTGACGTCAACTTAGGTGTGCAACACCGCCCCCTCCGAAGACATGCTCGTCCCGAGCATTATCGGCCCCATAATAACGCGTCAGTCCCTCTTGCGCCTTTCTGTATCCGGTAGGTTACATCGCTGATCCTGGTCATAATCCGGTACGGGCCGTCCCATTTAGCTTGAAGCTTAGGAGATTTCCCTTTGCTGCGGACTGGATTGTGCAACCACACTAGTGAACCTTCGTCGAACCATTTGTTGTTCATTTTGCGTTTTCATCTTTTCGGACATTTGCTGGCCCGATTGTCTGACGTGCTCATAAATGTCATGCATTTTGTTCCGCAAGTCATTTGCATAATCGGTTATTCTGCGTGGGGCATCAGGTGGTATCCCGGTGATCAGGTCTGCAGGCAGCCGTAATTCTCTTCCAAAGTTTGCGAAAGCTAGTATCACTGCTGTACTTTCGTGAACAGCGCTTCGATATGACAACAAAAACGGTTGTATGTGCTTGTCCCAACCTCGTTGCCGATTGTCTACAACTTTTGATAGGTACCTCTCCAATGTCTGATTTAATCGTTCTACCATTCCATCAGATTGCGGGTGATAAGAAGTCGTTCTTGTTTTATGAGTACCCATAACTCGGCAAGTTTCCTGGAATATTTGAGACTCAAAATTCCTTCCTTGATCGCTGTGAATTTCTAAAGGTACTCCAAAACGACAGAAGACTTCATGAACTAGTTTATCTGCAACTGTTGAAGCTTCTTGATTTGGAATGGCGAAGACTTCTGGCCACTTTGTGAAGTAATCCATCACAACAATGAAATACTTGTTACCGCTTTCACTCTCCGGAAACGGCCCCGCCATGTCAATGCTATTTTCTCCCATGGTGCACCAATATTGTACAACTTCAATGCAGCTCTACTACGAGTCTGAGGTCCCTTTACAGCCGCACAACTTGTACATTTGCGACAACAGTCCTCGATATCGTTTCAACAGTGTACCCAGTAAAACCGTTCTCGGTTCTTCAGTAGAGTACGTTTAACTCCCAGATGGCATCCTGAACAATCATTATGGTACATCTGTAGTACATTAGTTACTTTAGCTTTAGGGACAAACATTTGCAAATGACAGCTGTCTCCCGAACATTTTCCCATTTACGGCACAGAACTCCATCCTGAAGCAGCAAGCTGTCCCACTGGGCCCAATAGCTTTTAGTGGTCGAACTCATCGCTGAGACGTCGCTCCAGTTGGACTTGGGAGCACTGGCCTCCATTCATTGCAGAATCAGCACCATCTTAAGGACAAGGTCTTCTTGACAATGCATCTGCGTTGCCATGAAATTTCCCGCTGCGATGTTCGATCTCAAAGTCGTATTCCTGCAGTAGTTCAATCCACCTCGCAACTTGTTCTTCTGAATTTTTAAACTGCAATAGCCATTTTAGTGCAGCATGGTCAGTTTGTAAGTGAAATTTCCGTCGCAGAAGATATTTGCTAAAATGCTGCAACGACTTTACGACAGCTAGCAATTCGCGTCTTGTGACACAATAGTTCCTTTCCGATTTTGATAACGACTTGCTGAAGTACGCTATCACGACCTCTTGGTCACCATTCCGTTGAGACAACACACCGTCAAGTCCTATATCACTTGCGTCTGTGTCAACTATAAATTCTTTGCTTGCATCAGGGTATCCCAAAATAGGTGTTTTGCACAGACGGTCCTTGAGCTCCTGGAATGCGATATTGCAACTTTCATCCCAGCAGAAATGTCGCTTCTTTTCGGTTAGCTTGTGCAGAGGTTTAGCTATATCTGCAAAGTTCTTCACAAATCGCCGATAATAGGAGCACAAACCCAAAAAATGCTCTAACCTGCGTCTTATCTTTTGGAACCGGCCAATCCTTGATAGCGGCAATTTTCTCCGGATCCATGCGGATACCTTCTTCCGACACTACATACCCCAAAAAGTTGACTTGCCGTTTGAATAGTGAACATTTCTTCGGACTCAACTTGAGGTTGGCACTCTGAATCTTCATGAGCACGCGTTCTAGGTTTTGAAGATGTTCCTCAAACGTACGGCCCACGATGATGATGTCATCCAAGTAGACCAGACAGGCATCGCCAATTAGCCCGGTAAGTACAAGCTCCATCAGCCTTTCAAACGTTGCTGGAGCATTGCACAATCGGGTTGAATCGTGATGGCTGACGTGAAGAAAACGCTGGACGACCTCAAACTGGGAGATGGAATTACAGCTCCCGTAGTAGCTACAACACCTTCGCTACGTGGGTTCAAGGTGCCACCGTTCGACGGAACTTCTTCCTGGTCAGCCTACAAAATCCAGTTCGAAGTTGTTATGAAGGCGAACGGCTGGAATAAAAGTCAGGCCATGACTGCTCTCACACTAGGCCTGCGCGACCAGGCCTTAACAGTTCTGGAAGCTCTGGGTGAGGAAGTAACTTATGAGCAACTCCTGGACGCGAGAAATGGCGACGCTCATCTGGAACACGTCTTTCGCGCGCAGCTTAAAGATCGCATGCAGCGCAGCAACGAGAACCTGCAGCAGTGGGCCCTTGAGGTGGAGAAGATGGTTCGAAAAGCATACCAGTCTGTACCTGCGCTCATTGAAGGGAACCTGGTTCAGACATTCATCGACGGCATCCGCGACCTTGAAGTCAGAGCTGCTGTGAGACTCGGGCACCACGACACGCTTAAGAACGCCTTGGCCCATGCACTGGAGGTGGAAGCCGTGCGGCAGGATCATCGTTCCCATCGCATCAGGGAGGTTGCAGCAGCTACAGTTCGCGACCGCAACAGAGGATACAGCCCTAGGTGCTATGGCTGTGGGGAAAAGGGCCATCTTCGATCCAGCTGCCCTAAGCGAACCCTAGAAAGGGAAGGTGAACGATCTCAGGAGGGTAGTGCGGCTAACAGCACCGCCCTGCAGCAGCAGGGAAACGAGTAAAAGCCAGAACTGCGGGGCGGGTGCTGGCTGATGTTAAAAGAGCCCCAAGGATCTCGGTCTTACAAACCCATGATGGGAATAGTCTAATCATCAAGGGCGAGGTCAACGGAATGCCGTGTAAACTAACCAAAGACACTGGACCCTCTCATACGGTTGTTAGTTCCCAACTTATAAGTCATTTCCTTGGGGACTCCGCATACAACCGAGAACGCATTAATTTGGTAACAGCCACCGGTCAGCGTATACCCGTCCGTGGAGAGAAGGAGATGGAGTTGAAGCTAGGCAACATGATCTACCTGCATAGTGTCATCGTGGCTGATATAATGGACGACTGCATCCTGGAGCTAGACTTTATGAGGAATAATTGTTGTGAGATCGACGTTAAGCAAGGTGTTTTGAAATGTGGACAGGAGGAACTTTTTATGGAAGGTGCGTTACCAGGGAACGTGTACAGCTTTAAGAAGATTGTTCTTCCGCCGAGATCGGAAACGATTGTTCCGGTTAGTCTTCCTCGAAACGCTGGGCAAGCTCACCGTTGTGTACTTGTGGAAAGGGTAAACAATGACCTTCCATGGAAAGTAGCTCGAACCTTGGTCAGGACCACTGACATCTCAGGAGTACGTGTGCTGAACCTTTGCGACCGGGAACAGATTATAGAAAAAGGCACACTGGTTGGTACTTGTGAGGAAGTGGATTGGTTACGTCAGTGCCAATATATATCGAGTGGGACCCCCAGCAAGGATTCAGAAACGAGAGTGACCACACTTTTGGAAGACTGTCGCAGTGTTATGTCCCCGAACGAATTGGTCAAGGCGAAGAAGTTGTTACTCGAGTACGCCGATGTATTCTCATCAAACGATGCTGACATAGGAAAGACTGGCTTAGTTCAACACAAAATAAACACAGGAGAAGAATTGCCTATCCGTCAGCGGCCAAGAAGATTACCGGTAGCACGTGAAAAGGAAGTGGAAACCATGATTGAAGGAATGGTGAAGGATGGTGTTATTGAACCTTCCTCTAGTCCATGGTGTTCACCAGTGGTGCTGGTGAAGAAGAAGGATGGCAGCATGCGGTTTTGTGTTGACTACCGCCGTCTGAACGACGTTACGAAGAAGGACAGCTATCCCTTGCCAAGAATTGATGACACGCTGGAGATGCTTACAGGAGTAAAGTGGTTTAGCACGCTGGATCTAAAAAGTGGCTACTGGCAAGTTGAAATTGACCCTAAGAACAAGGAGAAAACTGCGTTCTCGACGGGAAAGGGTCTGTGGCAATTTAAAGTAATGCCGTTTGGGTTGTGCAATGCTCCAGCAACGTTTGAAAGGCTGATGGAGCTTGTACTTACCGGGATAATTGGCGATGCCTGTCTGGTCTACTTGGATGATATCATCATCGTGGGCCGTACGTTTGAGGAACATCTTCAAAACTTGGAACGCGTGCTCATGAAGATTTAGAGTGCCAACCTCAAGTTGAGTTCGAAGAAATGTTCACTATTCAAACGGCAAGTCAACTTTTATTCTTTTATTCGTGGTAGAGCCATGCTGCAGTTATATCAGTAGTATAGTTGTAGCACGAATGGGTCGGCTCGACCGGGGAAGGACCACGCTCTCACAGAATACCAGCGTGAAATAGTAGCTTGATGCTGCTGTATTTCGTATGGTGAGTGTAGAGAACCGGAGACCCTTTTTACTGGAAACGAGGCATTCCATCTTAGTCCTCACGGGTGACAACGCATCTGCATTTTGATTCGTAATCGAGGATAGATGTAGATGTCTATGGGCCACAGCAACCACTTACTATCAGGTGGACTGTGTGCTCGTTTGTCACCATATCCTATAAAAAAAAAAAAAAAAAAAAAAAAAAACTTTTTGGGGTTTGTAGTGTCGGAAGAAGGTATCCGCACGGATCCGGAGAAAATCGCCGCTGTCAAGGATTGCCGGTTCCAAAAGACAAAACGCAGGTTAGTGCATTTTTGGGTTTGTGCTCCTACTATCGGCGATTTGTGAAGAACTTTGCAGATATAGCAAAACCTCTGCACAAGCTAATCGAGGAGAAGCGACATTTCTGCTGGGAAGAAGGTTGCAATATCGCATTCCAGGAGCTCAAGGACTGTCCGTGCAAAACACCTATTTTGGGATACCCTGATGCAAGCAAAAATTTATAGTTGACACAGACGCAAGTGATATAGGACTTGGCGGTGTGTTGTCTCAACGGAATGGTGACCAAGAGGTCGTGATAGCGTACTTCAGCAAGTCGTTGTCAAAACTGGAAAGGAACTACTGTGTCACAAGACGCGAATTGCTAGCTGTGGTAAAGTCGTTGCAGCATTCTAGCAAATATCTTCTGGGGCGAAAATTTCACTTACGAACTGACCATGCTGCACTAAAATGGCTATTACAGTTTAAAAATCCAGAAGGACAAGTTGCGAGGTGGATTGAACTACTGCAGGAATACGACTTTGAGATCGAACATCGCAACGGGAAATCTCATGGCAACGCAGATGCATTGTCAAGAAGACCTTGTCCTGAAGATTGCAAACATTGTACTAGGCAAGAGAGTAAGGAAGTGGTATCCGTGAGGATGCTCAGGGCAGACCACTTCAGCAACGAGTGGAAGGACAGCTTACAACGTGCACAGCAGGAAGATCCGGACATCAAGCCGATCCTGGAATGGATGAAGGCCAGTGCTCCCAAGCCCAAGTGGAGCGACGTCTCAGCGATGAGTTCAACCACTAAAAGCTATTGGGCCCAGCGGGACAGCTTGCTGCTTCAGGATGGAGTTCTGTGCCGTAAATGGGAAAATGTTCGGGGAGACAGCTGTCATTTACAAATGGTTGTCCCTAAAGCTAAAGTACCGGATGTTCTACAGCTGTACCATAATGATTATTCAGGAGGCCATCTGGGAGTTAAACGAACTCTACTGAAGATCCGAGAACGGTTTTACTGGGTCCACTGTCGAAACGATGTCGAGGACTGGTGTCGCAAATGTACAAGTTGTACGGCTGTAAAGGGACCTCAGACTCGTAGTAGAGGTGCATTGAAGTTGTATAATGTTGTTGCACCATGGGAGAGAATAGCCATCGACGTGGCGGGGCCGTTTCCGGAGAGTGAAAGCGGTAACAGGTATTTCATGGTTGTGATGGATTACTTCACTAAGTGGCCAGAAGTCTTCGCCATTCCAAATCAAGAAGCTTCAACAGTTGCTGATAAGCTAGTTCATGAAGTCTTTTGTCGTTTTGGTGTACCTTTAGAGATTCACAGCGATCAAGGAAGGAATTATGAGTCTCAAATATTCCAGGAAACTTGCCGAGTTATGGGTACTCATAAAACAAGAACGACTTCTTATCACCCGCAATCTGATGGAATGGTAGAACGATTTAATCAGACATTGGAGAGGTACCTAGCAAAAGTTGTAGACAATCGGCAACGAGATTGGGACAAGCACATACAACCGTTTTTGTTGTCATATCGAAGCGCTGTTCACGAAAGTACAGCAGTGACACCAGCTTTCGCAAACTTTGGAAGAGAATTACGGCTGCCTGCAGACCTGATCACCGGGATACCACCTGATGCTCCACGCAGTATAACCGAGTATGCAAATGACTTGCGGAACAAAATGAATGACGTTTATGAGCACGTCAGACAATCGGGCCAGCAAATGTCTGAAAAGATGAAAACCCGGTATGACCGCAAAATGAACAACAAAGGGTTCGACGAAGGTTCACTTGTGTGGTTGCACAATCCAGTCCGCAGCAAAGGGAATTCTCCTAAGCTAAATAGGACGGCCCGTACCGAATTATGACAAGGATCAATGACGTAACCTACCGGATACAGAAAGGCGCAAGAGGGACTCCTAAGATCGTCCATGTGGATCCCCTAGCGCGTTATTATGGGACCGATAATGCTCGGGACGAGCATGTCTTAGGAGGGGGCAGTGTTACGCGCTCCAATGCCTCAAATCGGCGCACTAGCGCCATCTAGTCTCGAACCGAAGAACTAAACTTCTTGAAGTTTAAAACTCGAACTCTCGGTACCTTGCGCGTGTTTACTTGAACATTCTGGATATTTTGCTAATTTATATAAGTAGGCGCTGAAAGATGCGATCGAGGTAGTATTGAATTGGCGATACGAGCGAAGCTTTGGAGCGAAATTAAGTGAATTAGTGTGTTTAATTATTAGTGTTTTAAGTTTTAATTTGTTTAAAGTAAATTAAAGTGTTAATTTAGGTAATTTTATCGGCAATTTTTATTGTCACGAACCTCAAGCTCGTAACATTACTAATTAATTGAGCTATATCGGTCACTTACTTCTACTGCGGTTCTACTGCGGATATCCTCATTCCTAAGTTTATCACGCAGAGAAACCCCGAGCATAGCCCTCTCCATAACCCACTGAGCGACTTTGAGCTTCTCTTCATACGGCCAGCAGTGAAAGACCACATCTCAGATCTATAGGTCGTCACTGACAACATGCACTGGTTGTACAGTCTTGTTTTGAGGTTTGCCTGACGACATGTGTCGTAATCTCTCGACCGCTGCCCAGCCGAGTTGAATCTTTTGATTGAATTCTCGGTTGAAGTTGAGCCTACCTAGTCGGACTATTTATCTCAGGTAAACATACTCGTCAATAACTTTGAGATTAGTGATCCACAACAACAACCGTCATAGGGACTTTAGTTTTGTCCATGTTCATCTTAAGACTTATCCGTTGGGATACACATAACGGAAAGACCATTGAACATAGTGCTTAGGTCCTCCAGTGATTCTGCCATAAGGACTACATCGTCGTAAAATCGGAGATAAGCGTGTGCTTGCTATTGAGGTTAATACCGTAAGGAATATGATGATGGTGATTTTAAAATCTTCATATTTACACAAAAAGCTTAACTTAAATTTTCATTCAGTTTCAAGGTACCACTTTGAAATGGTAATCATTTATTTTCTGTCAAGGATGATTAAATTTCGAAAAAAAGTTAAATATAGTAGTAAAAACTCAAATATTCGCAGTCGTACATTTCAGTACCTACGCTATGCTTTGTCACAAGTCCGATTCTTAGAGTAAAAACGAAAATACGGAAACATCAAAAAGTTTGTACTCATGCGAAAAAAGATACCTAGTTTAATCTGACTTATTGTATCTTGAAATGGTTTGTGCAAATAGATTGAAGTACTAACAATTGTTGAGGAAGAATTTACGTTCCTTTGAGCTTCCTATGTTCAGCAGGCCTATGACTGTAATGATGGTGATTGTATCTTGCAACCATATATAAATTAGTTTTAATTTGATACAATTAACGTTAGCTCAAGGGAATTTACCGCAAATTTTATAGTAGAGCCACCCGAGTTTGATCCCCGCCGGCATCATTGAAATTAATTATAGGAATATTAAATGCTGAACACGATGATGAGAACCGTATCGTGAGGAAACCTACGTGGCCTATAGTCAACCAAGTCTAAGAAATACCTTTTGACGTTTCACATTAATTATTCTGCAATAACTTTGCACAAGCGTACTCATACGATTTCAAATAACCTTTTACATAAATGCGAAGAATTACGAAGTTATCTATATTTCATTACAACGTGTATAGTTTTTTTATCACTAATTTAAATTCGAATCTTTCAAATAAAGCAAAATATTAAAAAAATAATCATTTTGAATAAAACTATTATTTACGGATTTTATCGCGTTTAATTACTTTAATTTATTTTTATTATTATCCCGACGTTTCTTAAAATTAAAAATTCTTAAAATTAAAAAAAAAATTAAAAAAAAAAAAATTTAAAATAAAAATTTTAAAAAAATTAAAAAAAAAAAAATTTAAAAAAAATTAAAAAAAAAATAAAAAAAAATTAAAAATTAAAAAAAATTAAAAAAATTAAAAAAAAATTAAAAAAAAATAAAAAAAAAATAAAAAAAAATTAATATTAAAATTAATATTAAAAACTGAAGGTAGCCGGACTAACTATGACATTGGGACGTCAAACATCTCAGTCCCCCCCGTGACCATGGGCGCTGTAAAGCACCCGAAACGTCGGGATAATAATAAAAATAAATTAAAGTAATTAAACGCGATAAAATCCGTAAATAATAGTTTTATTCAATGTGTAGTTTTCGCGTAAATTTAAGAAATCATTAAAATAATCATTATTAACTTTTTTAACTTGACGTCGATTCAATGATATGTCGCTATGTACCTTAACATAGAGTTTGGATGATTAAAATTCATTGTTATGCGAATAATCGGCAAAAATATTCAAATAATCGAAAAATATTCAAATAATCGAATCATTAATTTTTTTTTAATTCCTCAAATTATATGAATCACGAATAAAACAAGTTTATTTTTTTAACTTTGTCAACGTAAATTTGTGTAGGCCAAAAAACTCATATACAAGGCCGCGCTGAAAAAACTACTAAGAAATTTCAATCTCCCGCCATTTCGGGAGCTTACTGTGCCTAATTTTGTGATTTTGTATTTGTTTTCTTATCTTGTGACTCGACCTTAACTTTTTGGACCGTTTCTTCTATATTCGTTGAAGCATGTGTCCATGTCACAAATAATAATTGGGCAAAAGTGATAGAAAAAACAAAAAAATTGATAATGGATGACTTTGAAAGAGATATTAATTTTGAATGTATAATTGAAAATTAAATAATAATTAATCTAAACAACGACAGCTCTACTAGTTGTACTGAAAGTGTTTCAATCTTAATTTTTTATAACTTTGCCTCTAGAAATAAGCAGTATAACAAATATGAAGAAACTGTTAAATCTTGTGTTTTAAATTTATTGTCGTATTATTCAAACCAAACTGTATATGATTATGATTACCAACTCTAAATAATCTATATCGATTTTTTTAACAATTGAATATTGCAATAAGTCCGACAGCTGTCAAAATGTATTTTTTAGATTTGGTTGACTATAATAAAAAAATTCTGAAGGCACGTTCCGTTTAGATTTTCATAAAACTTTTAGGCCATTTCATCGAGCATTTCAGGTTAAATGTTCGATGGACCATTTACTATTAAAAATTGGTATCTTTTATGTGTGTAACACCATGAAGATTTAAAAGAAAGATATAATAACAGTACACAACATAACAACGTATTGTAAGATATTTTTTAATCAAAAGCAAGGTTTTAAATTCTTTCTAGGCTAATGAATAGACTCTATGTCTAGACGGCGCATTTTCTGCAAAAAGCTATAAAAAATTTGTGAAATTGCGTGATATTTTATTTAACAAGCATCAACTACTGAATTGGCAAGTGAAGCATTATTTTATGATTAACTACTACAACCTTCAGAGCCATATTATATCAACGAGACGTCTTGGCTTCGTTGCCGGTAACGTTACCAAACAATTTACGTTGGAATGTACAGTAACAACACAATGTTCTATACATCGTCAGAACCGGGTCGCATACCCCACTAACATGACGGCTAGACTACTCATTCGTAAAAATTCGAGTAAAAATCCGCATTGCACCATTTTTACTTCGATCTGGCATAAAGCAATAATAGATATGTTCATGGTTGCTTGTTCTTGTTCCTTTTATCATTTCTGCGAACAATATTATAGACGACAGCGCCACCTACCAGGTTCTATTGAGTTTTTAAACTATCCAAAGACCTACGCAAATACACATAATTTTGAAAAAAAAAATGTTTTCGAGTCTTAGCGAGACTAATGTACAGCAAATGATTTTTCTATATTATAGAAGATAGAAGATAATAATTAAAATATTATATACGTCAATTTAACCTGTTCATAACAAAGATAGATTATTTATTAGGTAGAAATCTTAATAGAAACGAATTAAGGGCCGAAACACATAACGCAAACTGCTTATTTTTGCGGCGCCGCAACGCCAAAATCGGCAGTTACGTTGCCGCGTTGCGGCGTCGCGAAACAGGGCATTATGGTAGGGCAACCATTCTCGTGATTTTTGAGTGTGGATAGACGTCTCTCTGCGATGGATCGTAATAAACTTATTGCTTATTTGTTATTAAGAAGACATTATTCTATCTTAAAAATACGGCAAAGAAGATACTGGATACATCCATTAAGTAAGGGTATGAATCCAAATGGCGAGTTCTTTTCTAAAAAATACGAAGCATTAAAGATAGACGAAAAAAAATTTGTTGCCTACTTTAGAATGAGTATATCATCATTTGAAGAGCTATTAAGCGAGTTATCAAAATATATACAGAAGAAAAAAAAAAAGGAAGAAAACCAGTTACTGCTTTGGAAATGCTGGGCTTAACTTTAAGGTAAAACAAATAGGTTTCTTATTTTTTTTTATTGATCTTTATGGCACTCGGAATCAAATGTTTAGTTTTATTTGTACCCCTGGCTTTATACACCTGTGGTACTAGCGGGGTGTCGATAAAAATTTTGCATCACTAGTGTTCATGGTTTGGGGGTACCTAGTGGTACAAAGCCAGGTTCAAATGAAACAAGACAGAATCAAATTAAGCTTTTTGCATTATACAATTTTCTTACTTTAAGAATACTTTAATAGGCCTTAAAAAATGTAATGATCAATTTAAGAAAAATCAAACTCCTCATCTTGTGAAACATAGGAAGTAGCTGACGTTTCGTCCAGTAAAAATGGTGAATTTATTGGACGTTGTTGGTTTGATGATGAGGTAGTCCTCTGTTCAGTAATCGAACTTCCAGGAGTAGAAGTGTGGTAGCCACTCTGAACCGTATTATCGTATCTCATAGTTGAATATCCTTGATTGTAACCCTGATGCTGATATTCTTGATTATAGCCGTGATGTGTATTTTGATGAATTGAAGGTTGAAGAATGTCGGTTAATATTTGAAGCACCCGACTTTGAAATATCAATGTTTGATTCTCATTTAACGATTGTAGAGATGGTAAAATCCCCTTGAAAAAATGCAAATGTCTATTCTCCGGTGTTTTTAATATTGCCAATAAATCTTCTTCAATATCATCCTTATCATCTGCCTTTCGTTTTCGTGGTTGACTTTTATAACGAGGCAATGCCGTTATTTCATTCTCAATATCTCCTTCCGCTACGCATAAACTGGAATCAGTTGCATTTTGTGAAACCTTTTTTCAAAAACTGTAATTGTTTATTCAAGTGATATTCTTTAATTTTTGCAGCTCCAGCTCCTGATCGATTGGCATCTTTTAGTTTTTTTTGATATTTAGCAAAATTATCTTTTATGG
The DNA here is from genome assembly GCA_907164705.1 of Parnassius apollo. NCBI lineage: Eukaryota > Metazoa > Arthropoda > Insecta > Lepidoptera > Papilionidae > Parnassius > Parnassius apollo. The sequence continues at coordinate 2,391,435 of CAJQZP010001486.1, read as the reverse complement.
CCTTCCACTTCTTGACTAAATCATTACCTGCAACAAAAAACTTCACAAGTGAAAAATAGTAATAAAGACTAAAATTCCCTAGATTCCATTTATACTACATATAAAATTTGATATAACTTTCATAAGTACTTTCGGTCCATCCAATTTCATATAAATGGCTGGCCGCCGAAAAAAGAATAATTTTCTGCTTTTTCTTGACTTAGGCAAGTTAAAAACTGATTGACTTTGCCTATAACAACCATAATGTAAAATATTTATTGAGTACTTCTTTGAAAAACTACCTGTCTATCTTTGAAAATCTATTCCTTTAGCAACACTATTACCTGCGCGGTTTGAGTTTGATTATACCTACATTTGTATTATTTTATTATTTGCCTACTAATTATTATTTCATTTTAGATTTCTAGCAACCGGCAGTGACTTTAAAACCATGCATACGAATTACTTCCGAGGAGCAAGTACAATAGCAAAAATTGTAAGGACAGTTTGTCGCGCCATATGGAAACATCTATCAAGTCAAAATATACCTCCTATAACAAAACAGGTTCTAGAAGATGTCGCTATTGAGTTTGACAAGAAAGCAAATTTTCCTAACTGCATAGGAGCTCTTGATGGTAAACATGTCCGTATTACATGTCCTGCGCACAGTGGATCACTGTTTTACAATTATAAGGGCTATAATTCAATAGTTTTATTAGCTCTTGTAGATTCTAGATATAGATTCATTTTTGTCGATATAGGAGCGTATGGCAAGGAAAGTGACTCCACCGTTTTCCAGAACTCTAAACTTTATGATTTGATTATGACACGCAAATTACCTATTCCTGTACCAAAGCCTTTACCAGGTTCTCAAAATGAAACTCCATTTGTTTTTGTAGGAGATGAAGCATTCTCAATTTCGAATAACGTCATGCGCCCTTACTCAGGAAAACATTTGTCGGTACAACAAAGAGTTTACAATTATCGACTGAGTCGTGCCCGAAGATATGTCGAGTGCGCTTTTGGCATCCTAGCCAATAAATGGCGCATATTTCATCGATCTATGAATGTGCAATACGAATTTGCGACAGACATTATCAAGGCATGTTGTGTAATGCACAACTTTGTTTTGAATCGAGATGGAGTACAAGCGACCGATGACATTATCTTTGATGATTCTGATCTGCAAATGTTGCATTTGCCCACAGCAAATGAAAATAATTTAAGCCCACATCTAATACGGAATGATTTTTGTAATTACTTTTCCAGTGATGTTGGCGCCCTAAGTTGGCAATTAAAGAAAATATGAATGTTCGTATACCTACTCAGTTCAAAATACAAATAATACCTTATTATTTTTACTTTTGTAAGATGTTTTATTTCTTATCTATGTACTTTTGAATAGTTTTGAATCAAGTGTCCACTCTACGACTATAAATGTTACTCTATGCACAAGAAACGTTTGAAGTGCAACCATTAAAATTATAGCTATCTCTTTCAATTGCGTTTTATTTCATATCTTTTGGTTTGCTTATCAGTAAAACTTGCAAATGTGTGCAGTTTTGGATTGCTGGGAGGTAATGATTTAAACACAGGAACAGATTTAAAACGTAAATTACTATGAACGTAACTTATCTTTAGTTTAAAATATCATTGCCTAAGACTATATGTTACTACTTACCCAGTTTTGATTTTTCGGTTGAGTTTTTTTCCTTGTAATCAATATAAACGATCTCACAAATGCTTTTCCATGCTTCTTGTTTTATAAATTTGTCTTTATAGGTTTCGTCACTAGTATCCCACAAACAACGGTGTTCCTGAACCGAAGATATAAACAGATCGACGTCAACGTCAGACATTTTAATTTTAAAACTGCTTCTCGGTTGACACGTGTTGTTTGCAAGAGTGTTAGAAACAAACTGCATCCTTGTCAACAAGTATGACGTCATAACGCTGGAATTCACGTCGTGCGTTGCGGCGCCGCACCGCTATAGCGCACTGCCGATTTCCGCGGCGCGGCGCCGCAACGCGCTTATGTGTTTCGGCCCTAACTGGCGTTAGTGTTTGCTACTCTCTGTGGCGACTGTCAATTTGTACATCCCGGTGAGGTATTAGCTGTAATTCCTTTTTTTGCCGGGCAGTTTGTGTCAAATTGTGCAAACTTTTAGAAGTCTTGAATTATTTATTACAGTGATCGGTAAAATAAATTAGGTAAAGTTCTGGCTTGCGTCATTGATTCAGGGCATAACTTTAAAATTTAAAGAATTGTAATAAGTTTGTAATGTCATATTCATTGAGTTATACAACACGTCGTATTCCCTTGAAATACAATTACATTCTAATATACTCGTAGTAATTTGAATTTAAAAGAAATTATTATGATTTTTATTTATATCTATATCGATTCGAGGCTTCGCTCTTTTTTGGTTTTGGCTGAATTGGTTGGTGGATCACATATGTCGACCTCATGCGTGTTGTAGCTGGAGGGAGAAGACTCTAAAGGCTGCGACCAAAAGCCTCTCAACGTGGAACCCCGTGCCCTCGAAAGTGCGCAGTAAATTCATGACACGCTCTGCGACTAGAAGCCGTGCTGATCATGTAATCGTTGGTCCCTTACACTTACATAATGTCTGCAGGAGCAGCAGCCTGACTCACGACTCCCTGGACAGTCCAACTGTATGGACTTGTTTTTTTCCAGAAAATATTTAAATTACATAAACGAATTTTTTATAGATTTATTATAACGGGTGGTTTTTAAAACTTCCCAAAGATGAAGATAGATTTGATGATGATACAAAAAGAAAATCGATCTTGATGAAAATAAAATCATTTTTTACAAACATTTAATTAGCTTTATTCACGCTCTATCATGTTATTACAGCTAAATGAAACAATAATTTCATAAAAAATGATGAAAATACCTAAACATAAGAGCAGCAGTGAAACTTAAAAAAGTAAAATCAGCTGATAAGGGGTCAAAAAACGCGCGGACTCTGAACTCTTATTATCGAGCTCGGTACGAAACAATACATTAGGTATTATTGTATTTACGCTCATTCTACCCTTCCCTTTCACACACATGTTGCAGCGTTGCCAAACCGAGCCAAACCAACTAACATGATAGAGCGTGAATAAAGCTAATTAAACGTTTTAAAAAAATCTTTTATTTTCATCGGGATCGATTTTCTTTTTGTCTCATCATCATCAATCTGTCCTTATTACTCTCGTCTGTCTTCGTTTTCGGGAGCGTTTCGAAAATGAGGGTATTTTTTAATTTAATTTATAGATAATATTTATATAAAAAACATAATCTATATAAAAAGAATTATATGGCAAAGCAAATTTATATGGCAGATGTGAACGGGAGAGTCGGAAAGGGATGCACTAGACGAAAGTTGATCGACCAAATTGGCGATATTTTGAAAATGGGCCACATTAGGAGTACCCTTAACCGACGAGCGTCTATGCGTAGATATATGTATGTGAAGGAGACGAGAAAGGTATGTCATGATCGTGCCAAATGAAAGTTCGTAGTCTCTGCCTACCCCTCTGGGTGACAAGCGTGAGTGTTTAAGTTTTATGTATATGTATAATCTTTATAATACTGGATCCATCCAGTATAACTCTAGTATAACTCCAGTTATCTGAAGAAACAGTACAGCACAGTACTTCATTACAGCAAATCAAAGTTTACCGTGTATAGTTCTCTCCCGCAACTGTAGTATTTTGTTTTTTTGTGTTGTTATCAAGAAGATATTACTGCCTTTCCTGTTTAGTATCCTCCTGTTACCTCTTAAGACATCTACGAGATTCTCTAACGCCGCCGCTACTACACAGCGCAATATTGCGTATAGAGCAAACTGGCCAACATACAACGACACTGTAGACATTTTACCGGTAAGTTGGCTGCCTTTAAAAATATGATAAATTTAAAATATAATGCTTCTCTGTAATAACTTATAACCCAAATTTTCTGTCACTATATATGCACAACATAAACTCAGTAGGGATACTGAGTTTATGTTGTGCATATAAATAAATTAAAGATAACTTACTTTTACTACTTACTTTTTTAGGTATGGTTGAAACACTAGTGGGATGGTTCGACCGGAGAGTAAGAGACCGGTGAGTGTAGAAAAGGTAGTATTAGTAGTACTTACCTTTTACTAGTATCGAGAAATTCTATATTAATATAATAATAGAAATTCTATATAATCTCGTAAGTATCTATGGGACACAGCATCATTAGGTGGATTTTGCGCTTGTTTGTTACTTTTATTCAATTTCAAAAATAGTATTATTTTATATAAGTGAATATTATCCTTGTATATTTGCGGAATTCGTGTATTGATATTGATATTGAAATCGAGCAAAATCATCGAGGCTCTCAATTTCAAGGATTGATGAATTATCTACATACATAATTAAGTTTGTTCCAAACCCTCCGGGCGTGAGCTCTTATTTATTTGTATAGATTTACCGCACTTGAAGTTTTAAACTTATGGTTTCCAGGTGGCAAGAGGGTCGCAATTTTTCAAACTGAAAGCCACCGAAGTTTTGATTGAAAGACAGGGAATTGTTTTTAGTTTTTTAAAAATAGAAAAAATAACTTACATAAAATGGTCATTTTGGTTTTTATTAACGTGTAGTATTTTGTATAAGGGAGGATGACCTCTTTGAGCAGTTTTCTTTTATTATTTTACTGACACCTGTAAAATACAAAAACGCACCTGGTTGTCCTCGTGATTTGGCTGTCTTTGAGATATAATGTACTCTCTTTTATTCCCTGCATATATATTGGATGTGCCCAATAACGTTAACATTTTTGTTACGTAACAACAAAAATGCTATAGCAATAAATTCATCGTCGGTGGACTACATATAATATGCAAAAAAAAGTTTTTAAGTAACCCTTTGAACCGATTTCCAATTTGCATAACTTTGAATTTAACTTCGTCAGAACGCCAAGCTTGCGGAAAGCCTGCATATAATAAAGTCTGCATAGAATTTGCTGAAAGTAAAGTGATATTGGAATCAAAATTGTATATTTTGAATAAGAAAAACGTTCTACTCCTTTCTTTACGTAAAAATGTAATTAACGAAAATTGAACTAGACAGTATATATTATGTAGTATGTACGTAATAATAATATTTTAAAAACAAAATAATTATCTCTTTTTTACGTATAATAACGCAGTGTAGCGGCGGAGTAGGAGAAACCCTAGCAGGAATAGCCTAGATTATTTCATGAATGTCGTCAGAGGCTTGCTGGTAACAAACTAAAATAATTAAAAACTGCGTTGCAAGCTCACTTACTAAGCGTGGTAGCTATGACAAATAAGATGAGAATTTATGAGGCAATCTATGGAAAGGCTTATTTCAACAGTGCACTTTGATAATAGAATCATCATCGTCATCGTTACAGCTATCCAAGTCCATTGCTGAACTTATGTCTCTTCCAAGTAACGCTACAAGATTCTGAGCCACCTGTATCTATCAACTACCTGCATATCTTACCAGGTCGTTACTCCATCTAGTAGGGATCGCCCTACACTTCGCAAATCAGTACAAGGCTCTCACTCGAGAATCTTTCTTCCTATCGATAGTCAGTTCTTCGAACTATATAGGCGGCCAAATGTCACTTACTGATGACACATTAAGCTATGTTGGTTACTCTGGTTCCACTGTGGATATCTTCAGTCTGAATTATATCACGCAGAAAAATTCAGAGCACAGCCCTCTCCAAAGCTCGCTGAGCGAATACGTCTAGGATCCATTTTATTTCTTAAACCAAAGTGACAAACGTACTTACAGTCGCTCTGTTGGTAAGTGGCTAATGCAGCTCATGGATATTTGTGACCACCTTCAAACAAAGATAAAGTTACAGATGCGTTGTCACCTCTGGAACTAAGTTGGAATGCCTCACAGCCTGTTACAACTCAGACAGAATATTGCCTCAGACCGAAATACAGCAGTGAAAGCATTGCTATTTGGCGGCAAAAAAATCCATATCATCCCCTGTAAAAACACGAACTAGTTGTAACAGAAACAGAAACCTTTTTATTCAGTATAGATTATAAACAATACTTATTGAAAGTCACTTTTTTCATTTACGCCTGTAGACTCTTAACTACCTGCTACTAACTTTAAACAAAGTATAACCTACTTGACCTACTAACCAGAAAAATTGTCACCTTGTGGACCAAAATAAAATGATCCATAGCCGACAGTCATACTGGTTCTCCATATCCTTTAACCAGAATAAAATAGTAAATTCCGCTCAGGTCCAGAAATATGAGGAGGGTATTTATGTTTTTATAATGGTTTCCATAACAACCTGCCTTACAAAAACAGATCGCTAAGATTAAGATATACTATGATATTAAGGCTTTTCTGCGTAGGAGTTTTTTGGGTAGACAATATTCTCTTGCCTATTTCTGTTGTTAAGCAACTATATTACAGTGTGTATTCAGATAATTTGAAAGCTTCCTTAAGCGAATTTGAAACTTAAATTCAACGTTAGCAAATATACCAAGTACCAATATTATTAGAAGAGTAATTTCTGTTCAAAGTACTATCGGAGGCCCTCTATGGTTTTAACTTCTCACATGTCGAGGGCAATAGTTACATCAAATTATTCCTATGAATCTAAGTTCCAAATTTTGACGATGAGGAATTTCATATTTATTTTCAACTATGCCCATAAGACCAGTATTCAACGTGTAGTATGTAAAATGTAAAATATCTACTACCCCATATCGTCACGTGGGTGTCGTAAGAGGCAACAGAGTAAAACTGAAGCAGGAAGTGTAGAGTAGCATCTGTCTGATAATAACTGAAAATTATAAAAAACGGATGTGTATGAGGCAATGTACGGGAGAAGCTAATGTTCTAAAATGAACTGTATAGGCCGTGATAGATAGATGCCGCAGAATGAACACAAACGTCACAACTTTTTAGCAAGTTACTAATTCTGGGCGAAAACAAAGATCGTGGAAGTCCTATCGTAAGTGTAGAAGTATTTTATTCCATGCCGTCTTATTTTATTCTAAAAAACAGACCAATGGTCCGAGCGGCTATAGAATAATTACATGTGTATGGGCTGGTGTTGCTATATATCAAGTAGCAATTTTGCATCCAGTAGCTTTGTAAGTCACTGATTCATGCCAAGAAGCGAGTGACTCTAATTTGGTATCTACCAAACTACTCACAAGCTTATTGTGGCCAGTTTAATTTTGTTAACTCATTTTTTTACGTAGTTAAGACATGCTTCAGGTACATTATGGTAGGAACACGAATGGATCGGCTCGACTGGGGAAGGATCACACTCTCACTGAATAGTACCTAAATGGTGCTGTGTTTTGTTTGGTGAGTTTGGAGAACCAGAGACCCTCTTTACTGGAAACAAGGCACTCCTCAGGGGTGACAACGCATCTGCATTTTGAATCTTAATTGAGGATAAATATAGATGTCTATGGGCCACAGCATCCACTTACCATCGGATGAACTGTGTGCTCAGCCCATTCTATAAAAAAACATTATCGATGATTAAAACGTTATATTATCTAATTAAGTATCCTCTGGAACAAAAACAACGCCTCTTTTAATTTTCCTGCTCGCTGACTTTTATCCAAGGAACGTAACTTGATTTGTTTTACTGCCTTATTCTTGCTTGTGATCTCATATATATTAAGTTATAATTTATACAAACAATTAAATCGTAAACAGGGTTTGTATAAGTGTCTGTGCGTTTTTGCACGCTAATGTCCACAAATGCTGATCCAAGTTGGACATATTTTTAAAGATATATAGAGGTAAACTTGGGTTAATGTTGAGTTTTTGTTTTATATAAGTCAGTATTGACAAATAAACATGATATATCTTTAAAGAGCGTCTTGTGTATGTATAATAAATATGTGGTTTATGAATGTTCAAAATAATCAATTTCTTTTTTGTAACTAATTAATTTATGATTAGATTCAATTTTTGATGATTTTGTACTATGGTGTGGAAAGAAAAATAAGTTTACAGACCTTATCTGACAACTGTTATAACCTCAAACTTTTATTTACTCAATAGCGTTTATATCTGGCCTCTAAATGAAAATATGAACAGTTATTATGTTATTATAAACAATAATTGTTTTTATACAACAGTAGTTGTAGGTAGACGCGACCTGTTAAAGGAATCAAGTGCAGGTCATTCAATGTATGTAAAGTAGGCATGATTCTTTCAGTCACGGTGGCCTGAATCAACGGAAACTAGCCATCGTTACATATATGCGTTTTGTTTGTTGTTTATTACAGATATAAGATTTACCATACAGCATACTAATCCTAAACTTTAAATGCAAATTACTAGTTGCTTTTTATTAATAATAAATAAGAGATGTCATTAAGAAGAAAAGTTCTGTTATAGTAGATTACAAATTACAACCAACACCTTTTTACAGCAACTTTTGATTACTTTATAAAGTATAATATTTGGCTTTATTTTGGTGTGTAGTGTTGCTCAATTATTTGAAATATGATTTTCAGTTTTGTATGTTTGTAGTACTGTTTATATTATAGTAGATTTACCTTGAAGCATATTATTCACATAATTTAAGTTGATATTTGAAAATAATGAGTAACAATATCCAGCATTACATTTTTTACTGTTCTTTGTCAATGATGAGACACAGACCCTTAAAACATACAGTTAAATGTTTTTAAAATTATCAGTACTAGGAATAATTTGTATATTAAGCAGTTGGATATCATATCGTGTACTTAATTTAGTAAAATATATACTGCTAGAATTAGTCAAATAGCATTTCCCCTGTTATTATGTTACTTTTAGGTAGAGGACATTCAAGTGGCAAATTCAAAAACTTATTTTTTATTTTTAGCCACAAAACTACTATTCCGTAACACACCACCATCACCATCAGTCCGACCCGGTCTTCCAACATCAGCAAACATAATTCTATACTTACTATTTACTAAAATATTATTATTTACGAGTCTATAAAAATTAAATAGACATAAAGTCGTGACAATGAGACGTACATCATTCATGTTTAAAAGATCTATGTATAATGAATACAGACAAGTATGTAAACGCGTCGTACTCATCCACGAATAACTCGGTGTAATCGTACCACTTAACATAATTGCCTTGATGTAAACAAAAGATAGTAGCAATTATTTCTTGTCAAATTTGTAAACAGTTGCTTACAATTCTTGAATGACAAATTTTGCGTTTTAATAAGAAATTGTTGCAATTTAATAATCGCATTCAATAATTACTCTTGTACGTACAACAAAATGGCATTATGTAAATGGGCTGTAAATGACGGATTGCGTGAAAAAAGTATGTCAGTAGTTAACGACCATGGGCAGCATAAAAGCTATCCGACTGTGGAAGGGCAAATAAGAATATTTAGATGTTTATTTTCATTTATAGCTCCTGATTAGTCCACCAGTCAAAAGCAAGATACAAATCTATAAATCAATTAACGCATAAGAAGATTTACAAATACGTGTTTTATATGTATAAACTGCTTTTAAAATCTTGCCTTCTAAATTGTTTCATTAATAACGGCTTCGTCAATCAATAACGCATACATTAAAATTGATGAAGTGAAGACTTCTTTCATTCATTCTTTCACATCTTCTCATGAGTTCCCATCATCAACATGCCTTATTACAATATCCTCCAGACCGAATTTCGATCACGGTGGTTCGCCTCAACGGAGAGCCATCGGCGCAGGACAGGATCATAGTGCCTAAGTGTATGCGCAAGCACAGGTGCACTCTCTATTCCCTTACTCTCATAATAAACGTTCACGTCTTCGAAATATTTTTTCTTATTTCTCAAACTTGCAGATTTCCTCATAATGTTTTCCTTCACCGCCAAGCACTTGATAAATCAGCATTTAAAATTACAATTAACAATTTCATTGGTGCCGGCGGGTTCGTACCTGGGTCGCTCGCGTACTGTGAAATTTAGCAACAACAACCATGTGAGCTACCACGGCCGTCGTCACCGTCAGAAAATGTCCTGAAGCACAGTTTTATCAGTTTTAAATAAAACCGTACGTTCGGTTGTTGTTCGGTTCGGTTCGATACACGAAAAGTGTGCCGGTGCGAAATGATCCTGGATAAATTTACTAGTAACCTCTTATACTTACAAAAGTGATATCACTTGTAGTTTTCGCACAAACAGCCACGAAATATGATTTTTTATTATTTATCGATTTTTTTCCTCAAAATTTTCTCTTCAAAATTTCTCACTTTACCGCCAAGATATGTATGACTAAAGTAAAGAATAGAATATGTTCTTAATAAATAAGTATAATCTATTTCTCCTCTCCATTAATTTTACATAAAAGTACATTTTATGTAAATTCATTTTGCCAATTCTTCTATGCATTGCTATCTATAAAATGTTTAAACTAATAGAAGCTTCCACTGCTGGTTTTTCTCGGTTCTCATCGGGCGGCTAGCGTTTATGCGTCGTTCGCGCGCCGACCTGAGGGTTTAATTGTTTTAATTTTATATTATCTCTTAAACTGTGCGTCGAAATAACATACTATGATGAACAAAGTTTATCTTCATAAAATTATCTTGATAATGAATTAACTTTCATTCATAAGGATTAGTATTCCATGCCTAATAATAACGCTCATAAATCCCTCTTTAATTTTTTTAAATTTTGTCACAAAATACCTTATTTTGAGACAAAACCAGACTTTTTTTAGATGGAGTAAATATCTATATTTTTGTAGAACATTGTATTTGCGTAACACTAACCATTACGCCAGCGCACGCGTATAAATAATTTTTGAGCGCTTTCTTGCTTAACAAAAATCAATATTAAAGGTTTGCTGAAAAATGTCGCCTAATGTTAGATAACCTATCAGTCAGTTTCTATTTTTATTAAAAGTTTTTTTTCGACTTTTGAGTGGACTTAGGACTTATTATAATCGCAATACACAGATACTTCTATCAAAAACTTCATTTCCTACTTTGTTACTCTTAGAGGTGGAATTTCTTTTTCTAAAAATATATTATATAGGATAAACTTTTAAGTATAACCTTTTACATAAAAAAATCGTCAAAATAGGTTTACAATTGATGATATCGCGTAACATACAAAAAACATACTCTCCAATTTAGAACTTCTTTGTTTTAAAGTCGGCTAAACTTACAAACATGAAATATAAGTTGTATCAGTTTCTATTAGTCATTTCTATCACAATTGGGTACTTAACAAAAACTTAATACCGCCTGAGCCTATCAGTCGCTACGCCAACTGATCTTTAAACTTTGTTTCAGCTAACTCAAACATTGTTCATCAAGGAATTTTAAACGACTTTTAATAATTGGTATAACTTATTAGCCTAATACAATAATATAAATCCAAAATTAATACAATAAATGAAAAATTACGATAGCAAATGAGAAATGACATAAAAAATTCTTGAAAATTAAACTTAAAATATTCTTGAGGGTCTAGAAATTGCCAAGACCGACATTTTGCAAATGATATCGAAAACAGACAAAAATCGTTAACTCCTGGTATGAATGAATTATCTACATTCATTATAACTTAGTGTCTACGAAGTCCTAAAGGCGCGAGTACTACTCGCGTTCATTCAAATTTTTATGACATTAACTCACCATTAAAAATTAAATATTTATCAAATAAATTAATCTATCTTTAACATTTTTAATTGCAGAAGTTCTATGACAACAGTAAGTTTATTCTATCTTATAATATAGTTGATATCTAGATATCATAATATATATCTATATCTTGTTCATCAGTTCGTTAAATTTTAATGTTCGGTGTGTTTGCTTCTTTCTTAGTAAGTAGGACTTGCCATAAACAGCTTTTTGCCTGGCGGATTGAAATTCGCAGTAAAAGACATGTCATACCCTTGACACTAATACTCGTCGCCGGTCTGACTGTTATATGTCTCGCATAAACGAGTTGATGTAGTGTGGCGGGGGTAGTAATTGCGTATAATAAATAAGTGGTGACTCTCTGAACTAAAACAGCGATAATAATTGCTGTTCACACATTATAGTGGCTGAAAGGGAGATACAAAGTACAGGCTAGTCGCCCACAATTTTCTGTTTTGAAGGCAGACTAAATAAAGAATTTAAATACTTTTTAACAAATAAACCTAGTTGTTCTAGCGGTTGTCAGCCATTCAATTTTGAACATTTTTAGATGCAACCGATACTACCATATCTTGCGTTTGACAAATTCAACTGACGAATAAAAAATTTCACATTTGTTAATGTATAAATGAACTATATTTTTAACAACCGTTATTTCCATACATAGGATTTTTAGGACGATTTTCAGGTTTTTAAACGTTTTTTAAGATTTATTTTCCGAATTAATTTATAGTTTTTGTAAAGATTGTCATTAGTTCTTCACGAAACTTTGGGAAAATAAAATTCAGGATAACACTGGGAAGTATTCTAATAAAGAACGAAAAAGAACGTAATCTTATATTATAAAGTTGTAAATGTGTAGAAGTGCATTTGTTTGGTGTATGTCGGCTGAATGGCTTAAAGAATAAGATTTGGAATAAAAGTTGATTGTGTCATAGGACATAAGATACTTTTTGCAAAATCATAATTAAAATAATAATTAACGCTGAAGCGGACGGGTGTGAAATTGTCAAAAGTAAATTAAGTATTAAACTTTTTTTATGCATTTGAAAAGTTAATGAAGTAAATATTTCCTTGAACAAGTTTTATTTAAACAAATGTACTTACATAAGTTTTCATTAGTTCTACCGACAAAAAGTAAATAAAGGAAAAATCTTACATTTCGTAATCAGTAATCACAGACGTATTTTTACATCCATGATTGTAACGTCGAGCTTCCATACATATTCTGTATCATTGTGCGATATTTTTTATACTGTTTATGCAATTAATACGATATATATTTTATTTTTCTCCCATAACATTTCTCTGACCGTTTCCCATATTATATCATATTTATAGACATTTATGTTTATTTATCGTTCAAGTTATACCCTACATACGGCCTACTCCCAGTAGTGGTCTTTATTAATTTCTAAAAGGGTTGTGGAAGAGCTGCCAACAACCAAGTGACATTAATGTTTTCTTTCAATTTTTTTTAAATATTGATAGTATCTGTTTCATAACACGTACATTCCATCGTGTATTCCCCCTATTTGATATGGTGAGTGTAAAGAACCTTTTTAGATATAAAATTCATCATAAGCATTCCATCTTCGCCCTCAGGAGTGAAAACGCTCTGAATTTTGATTTTGAATCAAGGGCACATGTGGATGTCTATATGCCACAGCATTCACTAAGTATCAGGTGGACTGTGTGCTCGCTTGTCACCCTTATTCTATTGCTGCGGTCACACACATCCCAATAACGCGAACATTCGCGTTATCTCGATGTATGTGAGGACACATACCCTTTTAAAATATTTCGTACGAAATCACAAGCATTTCGCTTAGCTGTAAAAAAAGCTTTTGTAAAAAAGGTTTCGCTTAGCTGTAAACTCTCGCACATCAAAATGTTTTATCTCTATGAACTTTGCTTGAGCGGCCACACTTCACCTTCAGGCGGCCCCATAGAGTAGAGTAATATATACAGAAATAGAGAGCCATCTCCTAGGATTTTTTGTCACCCGATATGAATAGTGTCGCCGTCTGGTATCATATCCCTTGAACTAATCTCAATATCATGTTGACTATAGATAGCTGTATGTAGTTATGTATATACAGCTATCTATACTATAGGCGGTTATATTTATATTTTAAGGGATTAAGGTTCAATTAAAGACGTATTATAGATTTCAGTAATATTAACATTTATTTTTGTTATATACATTTAACATACATGATGTAAAAGCGTATATTCCGCAAAATACAACACCAAACCAAATTAAACCACCGGGTTACCGGAATGATAAATGAAAGCGTCCATTTCGCACAACACTACACAAACATACAATGTGGCTCCAGCATGAAAATCTAAACAGACAACAAGAAACATAGGGCTCCCAACTCAACCAAACTTATTGTAGCAACAAACCAAAATCACTTATAAACTATAATAAAACAACAACTTGCTCAGTCGCCGATAGCCATTATGTCATATAAAGTTGCTACTTGCCAGTTCGAGAATAACCAGAATTGGTGTAGTCGCCATCTAGCGCACCTTTTAGAATTTAATGTTCGAAAGTTTATGCGGATATGGTACAAGATGGCACTAGTGTCTTTACAAATTATTGAACGCCAACCTAAAGTATGGGATAGGTTTGTATATGGCGATAAACCATGGATAAACTATACAACGCGCAGTGTGGCCAGGCAACTTCGCCGTAGGTCGAAGGCGAAGTTTTATCGCCAAAATTCTACCGCGATGTGTGTGGCTATTTGCTTGTAACTTTCTATGTACAGTTTTAGGCGTTAATGGATGAACTCGGCAAAACATACCGTTCACATTGCTCGCGTTGTTCACGGGGTAAGCTTTGCAATTATTAATTAGTTAATTAAGTAACTGAAAAACATGACATATCCACTCATCCACTTGGCTGACTGCCTGTACAAACTTTGTATTACGTTAGTAAATTATTTGCGTTAATGGCACGTTCGATATGAACGTTGTTTCACAAAATCAATTCATTAACTTTGATTTTTTGCTGCATTTACCACATTTAAAACCACAAAGAAGATACATTATATACTTACTATACTTACTACTTACTTACTATACTAAACTTATTTAAAAACTTCTAAGTAATTTTTCTTTTACATATACTTATGTTCTCTTAGTTTAAGACTCTGGAATATTTAGAGACGAAGTTAGGAGACCCAAACGCTCTTGGGAGAAAAGTATTTCGCATTTATAAATTACAAAAAGTATATATTTTCAAATAAAATTATAAGATAAAAAGGCCTTTTTTAAATAGAATAACCTGACTAATGGTAAGTGGATGCTGTGGCCTACGGTCATATATACAATTTGTCCTCGATTGAGAATCAAAAAGATGCATTACGAACCCTAAGGACCAAGAGCGTATATTCAAATATGAGCAAGTCAAATTCTACGCGACCGCTCTAGAATGGCGTAATATTGACGTATACTTCAATGTTCTCTCTGTGTGCGTGACTAGTGTGGGATGCTACGTGCGTAGACACTTTGGCAACCTCTTATCTCACTGGTACATCGTTAAGAGCCTAACGTCCTCAGAGGTGGCTTAAATGAGTAAGAGGCTTATGTGTGAGTATCTGAGAGAAGAGTATATAAAGTTTAGAAAATCCAAAAGTGCACGCCTCATTTGATCATATAAAAAAAATATCTCTTTTTCCATATTTGAGAAGAAAGAAGAGATCCATGAAAATATTTTTTGTAGAAAAGTACCAGTTGTTTTTTACATTTTCATTAATTACAATTAAACGAAACCAAATTACTCAGTGATTTTAAAAGAAACCTGTGCGTTGAGATTCTAAATCTAATAATAAAAGAATTATTCTGATACATTAATTCCAACGACCGTAATCGTGCGTCATCCACCCTCGAATTTTTTTTCAATCAGTTTGTTTTTACACTAAATACAGAAAATTACTTTTAAATATAGTAGTAGAAACATGAAAACGAGTGATCTTTCTTGATATATGTGTATTTTTATTATTCTAAAAGTGCAATAGTAAAAAAATAAAGACATTTTTAGCTCAGATATTATTTGTGCCATTTGCTGAAAAGACTAATCGATCCGTGGGTCCACGTGCGGTGAAGTTCCAAAACAGCGTCCGCGACTTTTCGACACCAGAAGTGATGGTTCTTTTCTCTTTAAAAGGCAAGAATAGCCATTCAGACAGGAAAAGCAGCCAGCTTACTTGGCACTAGTAATGGCTGTCGACCCACGATATCGTGGGGAGTAAAACAGTATGATAACTTAAGTTTTTAGTTTTTTCATTATGGAAAAAATATTGTGTATTTTAATGTTATGTAAATAATAACGAATAAAGTTACTTACGTTAAAAGAAATGTTATTGAAAAAAATTTAACTATATTTTAAAAACGTGTTGTGAGGGTCATAAAGAATAGTCTCGCACCAAAAAATTCCAACCTATAACGAGGTGATTTCCGCTGCGGGATTCAGTAGAACCATCAGTAATATACGTCAATCACCTTACCTGTGAGTTGTTAGTATATATTTCTCGATTTAATAAATTTTTAAACAGAAAAATCTATAAGTTTAAGATACATGATTTAATATGCTTGGAAGTTAAGCCTCATGATATAGTTAGAAAGACAAGAGCTACTTCAGCACGCTTTTAGGTTCATTTTCTTCGAAGTTAAAAAGTTTCAAACATGTCTGAGATTCATAAGTTGAGTGTAAGCGCCGCTTGACATCTTTTCTGCTCGTGGTCTTTAATGATCCTTTTGAAAACTTGAAGTAACTTAATCTTGTAATTTTAACGGAAAATAGATATTCCGGAATATCATGGATGTGAAAATCTCGAAGATTACAGCGATTATTTTGCAAACTTTTTGAAATTCTTTAATTGATATTTGATTGTGTTTTTATTCGATTACAGCTAGAGGTTTGATTTTCTAAAACCTAGTCTGCATTAAAGCTATTTTATTGGGACCAAAGTATCAAATTCGTCATGTTAAATATAACATCATATTCTTCATAGATTTGCTATTTAGGTATTACTGATTAAAAAATAGTAACATTACAAAGTTAACTTCACTTTGCCATTAGGGTTTTTAATGAAAATAATAGGATTTGACTTCAAGGATGAAGATAAGTTTCACCACATAATATAATACACAACACTCAGAGTTATAATTTGCTCCTTAAATTGTGTTACAAGAAGCAAAGTTTACGCTAGTGGCAAAGTTGCTCCCCCATTTTTCAATATTTCATACACATTTGAAAATATATGTCAGGACTGTCAAAAACCTTTGATTCCGTAGTTTACTTATTTTTTTATATATATCTTGTCTTAATAACTTCTTAGGCCAAAATTAATAATATATTAAACAAAAATACTCTCTGTATATCCCTTTAAAATTAAAAAACCAATTAGTGCAATAATAAGTTTATATCAATTATAGTGTAGATCAAAAATTTTTGCGGAAGGAATATTTTTATGTAAAGTAATGTAAAATAATAATTACCATCACTTGATTTAGAAAACGATTTACTTGATCGTTCGAATAATAATAAGTCTAGTCCTATTTTCTTTATATTTTTAGACTTATAATAAAGTAATGAAAATAAATAATTAAACAAAACGAGTATATCGATGTGATTGTTTCTAACATTGCGAACAAAATCACTAAGATTTATGACGTCATGACTTGTAAAGTACTATCACATAAAATACTACTACATTAAGCATGTCATTTTTCTAGTAAATCAGAAGATACAAATGTACTTACTCTAATATTTGGCATAGTATAAAGAGACCAATAGAAATAAATAGAAGGATATAGAAATGACAAGTTGTTCTCCACTTGTCATTTCTATTTCCACGCATGAATTACACGCAAAATATTTCAATAGATTTGTCTATTTTTGCCTTATTTCAAAATTAAATTAGAAAAAGTGAAACAAATACATTGACTCTATTTATGTTGAACTGTAGGCTCTCTCTATGCATACGTATGTATGTAATTACTCTAAGATCTAACGCCTATTATTTGTAAGGATCGCTCAGTCGGCAAAATTAATAAAAAAAATATTTTCAAAGAGTAGCCAAATTTTATACTTAAGTTCAATTTTATAAATAATACAGATATTACAGTTTTTGAAAATATAAGTAAATAAGGCTTCTACTTTTTCTTGAAATTATCCCAAATTGAATGAGATTTAAGGGCAACAACGACGCGTACGTGCGCGCCTCTGTGTGTGATTAAATTCATTATGCGTGCGTAGTAAAATAGTAGGCATTAGATATTTATGAATTACAATTAGTTAAAATAACGCATTTTTACGCATTCCGAATTCAAAAGATAAAGGACAGAATGATTGAGATTTTTTAATTACTTTTTTCTTCACCATTCGCCTGTTTTATTTATCTTATTCTGAACTTCTTGATTACCAACAACGTACCTACCGACACTTTTTATTCACTCACTGCAAATTTAACTTTGTAATCCTATAAATTTATATGGGATTACAAAGTTATTTATGTAGTTAGTGTATCTAGAAAACTGGACCGAAATTGAAAAATATTTTAGTTTTTCCCTAATTTATACACTAAACACTAATTGTATACTACGTTTAAAGCTTCTATGTCTGCTTGAATGCCTTAGAAATTTGATGTCAGTCAGTCAGTCAGTGTGTGGCAAAATTAAGAAACTTTGACTAATTATAATTCCTAAAGTACTGGTTAAAATTAAATGAAATTTGAAATATACCGTGTCTATATAATAACTGCTTGGTACTTAAACTTAAACTTAAGCTCAGGCTTCTAGTTCTATCCTACGATATTATAGGGGGACGAAAATGGCCTGAATTGCTTCGTTAAAAGTATGGTACTTGGCGAAGACACTGCCGTGACCCCAGATAATGAATAAAAATATGTTTAAATAGATCAAGCCGCTTAGTTATATGTACATACACTAATTTTCCAAATAACTGTGCAATATAATAGAAGCCCCGTATTATTAACAGATCCGCTTCCCGGGCTTGTACCATGCTGCGCAAAGTACACATTTTCCCGTTTCCTTCGATGTAGTAATGTGTACTAATCTAAGATTAACCTCGGCTACGGTTCAGTCCTTGGACCCCTGATACATTATTTATAAGTATTATACAATATTCATAAGTATACTCCTAGCTATCTGCTTAATTATTCAGTTCCATTTAATATCACCCTATCAAGGACATTAAAGCTGTGAAAGGCAAGTAAAAGTATTAGTAATCAGTGTCAAGCCTTTGTAAGTGAGGTTCACGATTTACAACACACCCTTTATAATGTTCTTCGATAATGGCGCATTTGGAAACACGAGTACCTAAGTAAAATTTTTAAATTAATTCATGGTTTTCATAAACTTGGTGTCTGGTGACGATATAAAAAAATCTGTTACCCATTGTCCCGTCGGTATTGTAAAAGACTCACATGTCAATAAATGGCAGATGGTGGTATAATAATTTCGTATTTATATCAACGATGAATGCTCAACTGTGAACGATGGTGAAGGTAACAAGCATGACAATTACGGTGAATCTTCCTTACAAAAGGACGAGAAATAAAATACGTAGAGTATTCATAAAATTAAATAGTGAAATTTGATTATGTTTATGCTCAAAGATCGGTTTTTCAGAATATTTTTTTTTGAATGGGAGTGACAAAAGAACATTATGCTTGGCCCATAGACTTGTTGTTTTATTGAATCAAAATGCAGATGCGTTGTCACACTTGAGGACTACGATGAAATGACTCGTTTTCAGTACAAAGGATCTCTGGTTCTATACACTGACCACACGAAACACAGAGGCATGCTGATATTTTACGCTGATATTCTGTGAGAGCGTGGTCCTTCCTCGGTAGAGCCGACTAATTCATGCTACAACCATAATATTACGTGGCTCTAACACGTAAAAATTATAACAAAAATTAAAAATTAGTTAATAAACTTCTATTTTATTCTTATTACTCTATTTCACGTCACGAGTATGAAAAGAAGCGACAATGGAAATCACCAGAAAAATCCTGTGGCTTCCGAATGATGGCGGTAACGCCATCTTGTTTACGTCATCAATACTCAGATCGGCGACAGCAGTGTCAATAGCTCCGAAACGTTTAACACTTCATTCGTCGATCTACCTAAGCAGTAGCGATTAAGGTGAATTCTTCCTATAACTCTTAGTGGCCGATAAAAAAGAAGAAAGTTGAAAATTAAACATTAATTTTTACCTCGACTCTACCGTGTCGATAATTCATTCTTGTGGCGATGTATACGTTTTGACAACAAAATCACAGAAAATATACAATATATTTCACCTGCACAAAGTTCTAAAACTTTATTTAAATAAGCTTGTATAAAAAAGGTTATTATAATATTAACGAATACATGGATGATTATAACCCCCGGGAAAGATGATCGCTGCTAAGCTATTTCTAATTAGTTTTGTGCTGATAAGTGTGTAACATACATGACTGTAAGCTGTAATATTAAAAAAAATGTTCTACTAGACTCTTAGCTGATTTTTCGAACCAGTGGTAAATTAAAAAAAGTGATTTTCAATAAGTATTATTTATAATCTATATGGAAAGTTGCTGTTTCTATTTCCATAGAAAATTTCCCAATACCGGCCAATAAAACAAACGACAAAATCGCTACCGAGGCAAATTTCGACATGATTGATGCGAGTTTTGTATCATATACCGCTGGAATAGATAAGAAGAAACTATTTGATACTGAATGGAAGTTCAATAAGCATTTTCAAAAGTTTATGGTAAAATAATTTCTTAAAATTCATTGAGCTATAACGTACTATGTACTAGAGGCGACACTGCATTCAGCAACTCTGTTCCATTCAACTGCGGTGCTTACACCGCACTTTAATCAGTCACTCGCTAGGCGCTTATTGAGTTGACACGTGTTGTGTTGATTTAAAAAAGAAAATCTCTTGATAAAAATATGCCGTCGTGGGTACTTAGATATTACACAAATAATTCAAGAAATATCAGTAAAAACCAAGGAATTACTTTTCATCGGTTAATAAGATATTTAATCAATAAAAAAATATTATAGTTTAATAATAAAACAAATTATTCCTAAGACGCCATCTCGTGTCATGGAATAAAGATTATGAAATTAATTTGTTCAGATGCGACATTTCTGTGGGTACTTAAGTATAGGACGAATATATTATTACACACATTTTTTTTTCTAGAAACACATATAAGTTTTCTTTAGACTAATTTTTTTTTATTTTAAATCTACTCATTATACTTTTATTTCATTTTTAGATTTGCACATCAAAGTCAAAATGGAATAAATTCGTCCATTTTTAACTCTCGCGTGCCCAGCATTAATGAACGACTCTTATTCTAATTTAAATAAATATTATATATTATATACATTTAGTACGTTTTTTATATTTGACATAAATACCTTTTGAAATATTCAGATAAAAATGTCATTAAAATGTAATTGTGATATAACATTATATTAAATAAGCAAATATAATATACAAAATAAATGACAAAATTTAAAAATTGTTCTCGATGTAATTTACCTATTTAACAATACAAAGCTACTGATCATTCTACCTATGTATATTCTATGGTAAAAAAAACCAACCGCGCGAACACAGAGTAGCGCACATTTTTGTTTGAAATAGCTGTTCTAGTACGTAATTACATATTACTTTAATGTTAAACTTACATAAAATATAAGAAAATAAAATATATTTCGAAGACATGTGAAGTTCGCCAACACGCATTGGGGCAGCGCGGCGGACACTTCCTTGTCCTAAAACCCTCTCAGAAATGAAGGGAGGCTTGTGCCCAGCAGTGGGACGTATATAGGCTGAAACTTTACTTTACTTTACTTTATAAAATGCCGTTATAAAAGAAGTTACGTAACGTTAAATGATATTCTGAGTTCGCATTTGCCACAGTTACGGTGAATAAAGACTAAATGAATATTTTACCATAATTGACGAACTGTAAAAATCACCGTGTTTAAATGTTGCTGCTAGCAGAAATACATGATTGGGCTTATTCCTTTTACTGTAGTTGGACCATGCAAAAATATAGAGGAAAGGAACTATTCTTTACAATATCGTAAGATTAGTTACCAATGTGAAGTAGGCGGGAGAGGTGTGTCAGTATCGTGTCAAATGAAAGTCTATAGTCTCTGCCTAGTGGTTTAGACTCCTATTTAAAAAAAGGAAACAGAATTCCGAGCAAAAGAATTGCCTTTATTAAAATTTAAAAATCGAATATTATTTAATAATAAAATGTTAAACAAGTCATGTTTTGAGATATTAAAATTTTAATTACTTTTATGAGAAGAAAGTATTTTGCTAATACAGCACGGAGCTTCATCTAATATTATATGTACTTGAAATTCCTGACCTAATTCTGGTTGGACCTGGCGTTCGACCTCATTGAAGTGCCTTCCATAAATTGTTTTGTTTTAATAACGTGTACCTATTACGTAATTTCTTATACTATGAAATTTTTTAATAATATATAAGAATGCCCTTTAAATAGTAAATCTGGAAATTTTAGTTCCCTTTAAATAGAAAAATAAGATGAAATTGTTAAGCAAAATAATGAAATTATATGTATTTCATTTCTTCTTTTGCACCTAACTCAGAGGACATAAGCTTCCCTCGTTGCAGGGATTTTGCTAAATTTTAATTGTCTGATAAAATCGGACATAGGCTGTAACAATGTTTCAGTTTCGCTCTGTCACCTCTCCCGACACCAACAGGATAATATAGGGTAGGATTATCTTAAGCTGATACTATATTGCAGATATTTTAAATAGACGAGAAATGTCACAACATAACCAGCACTGCGAATATAACTCTAGTGAGAATCGTTTGCCGATGGGAATTTTTTTCGTTATTATAATTTTTTGTAAACTAACTCGAGACAATATATATAAAAAACCACTGATTAAAACCATTACTGATACATTAACATAATATAACGAAATAAATCTAAAGGTAAATAAGAAACACAGACTCACTGATTATAAAGTAGAAAAGCTAAGAAGTTTGAAAATTATTGAGAAACTTGTATGAGAAGATACATGACTAGGAATTAAGATTCTAGCAGGAATGACTAACCTAACTTACACACCATACTTCCATATTGCATGACTATCATAATCTTAGAAAGTAAGTGCAAGATGGTTGCCGCGGACGCTCACTGCGCTTCAAAAGCAGGCACGGGTTGAGTGTTGTAGGGATTTTTTAGAGCTGTGTGGTGACAGCCCAACAAGTGTTTGCGATAGGATAGTTACAAGAGATAAAACGTGGGTTCAATATTAAAAGGGATAAGTAGTTCAAAGTCACTCCGTCGGCCGGTAAAATCATGGTCACAGTGTTTTGGGATTCCAAATGAACACCTATTTTTAAGTACACAAAAAAGGTGAAAACATCAACGCAGACAAATACTTAGCCACTTTACGCCGTTTAAGGGAAGCAATAAAAGAAAATAGAAAAGTAAATCTGACAGAGACGTCTGCAGTCTGTGAACACGTACAAGATCGCACCCGTCACTACATCAGATTTGATAGACCACAAATCCTCGCTAAAGAACACCGATTCCTTCCAAGTTGTTCTGGGTATTGAAACTCTAAATTTCAATAGAGAAGTAGGCTGGGTGCTACCATCTGCTTGGGATCCTATAATTAATAAAACTAAGTCCCAACCCAAGTACACAACTGCAAGACTTCAAGATACTGTTACGCGCTCAAGTCAACGATACACTAGCGCCATCTAGTGTCAGGAACGAGAGCGAGGGGAGCATCGAGAAAATGACATCACAAATCACTCAACCGACAGCGCCATCCGAAGAACTAAGTTTCTAGAAAATCTACACTCGCACACTCGTCCCTTTGCGCGCATTTACTTGAATATTCCGGATGATTCTTTGCTAATTTAAATAAATAGGCGCTGCAAGATGCGATCGAAGTAGTGTTAATTTGGCGAGACAAGCGAAGCTTCGGAGCGGAATAAAGTGAATTAGTGTGTTTAATTATTAGTGTTTTAACTTTAATTTGTGTAAAGTAAATTAAAGTGTTAATTTAGGTAATTTTATCGGCAATTTTTATTGTCACGAACCTCAAGCTCGTAACAATACTATAGGTTAATACTGTGTATATCGGAACAAAAGTTAATAATTTTAATCTGTGGGTAACCGCGGTTAACTATGACATCGGACGTCGAACACCTCAATCCCCCATGACCATGGATGCTGTAAAGTGCTCGAAATGTCGGCTATATAAAATATTAATATATGCGATAAAATCCGTAAAAACTAGTTTTATTTAAATGTGTAGTTTTTGCGTAAATAAAAGAAATCATCGTCTAATGTATGATGAGTGATAATCATTGCAGACCCTTTTTACTCGTAATGAGAAATTTCATCTTAGTTTTCAGGGGTAACAATGCATTTGCATTTTAAATCTTAATCGAGGATAATAATATGTCAGTGTTTATAGACCACAGTATGCACTTACCATCAGGTAAATACAGTCTAAACTCGCTCGCTTGTCAACCTTACGACCGTCTACGTGATCATGGAGAGAATTTTATTTCTGATTGTCGATGTATAAATTAATAAAATCGGGTGAGTCTTTGCGAAAAATCATCAATTGAGTTGCAGAAACTGATTTACTAGGTTGATCAATAAGTTTTCGGAATAGGACACTTATCAATGAGTTAAGAAATGTGTCATATTTTTCTTTGTATCTTAAATTCCTTAGTAGCCAAGGCCAGAAAAAAATATTAAAAACTATACCCAATTTTTCTTAAACTTCGTATGCAATTTTTTTAATTGTTCTAAGCTAGCCCTTAGATACAATCCCACCTGATGGCAATGACTTAACAAAAGCCTATTCAATCTTGCCTACCCACCCACACTGTAATCGGATGGAAAGATAGATTCTGGCAACTTATTACACTCCTTTGCTGTACGCACGATGAACGACGCAGCAAACCGTTTGGTTCAAATGTGTGGTAAGTCAACAACGAAAGTGTGGAGACAGGCCGAACGTCTGGTTATCCGATAGTGGAAGGGAGAGGGAGGAATCAAATTATACAATTCATGCGCACACTCTCCGAAATGCATCCTGTAGAAAACCGAAAGGCTGGCTACTTTGCACCTGTGTTCCAGGCTGGTAAGATTGGTTTTAACCTAATTCCGATCATAAATAAGCCTCTTGGCATGCTTTTCCATTGAGTCTAAAGCTGCTAATATTCCATGCTCGACAGGACTTGCGCTTATATAAAGTAAACAACTGTCCCAGCGTGAACTATCGCCGCACCTTTCCAAGGACTTCTAACTTCCTTGTAGCTGCTTTGGCCTTAGACTCAATGAACCGCCCGAAGTTCAGATTTAAGGATATCTCAACCTCCAACAACTGAAGGCGGTCAGTGTATTAGATTGTATTACATTTCGGAAAGAAGGAGCCAAAGTGAGCTGGGTCTTTTCTGCAGTGAAGAGACACGCTTGTGTTTTGGAGGCGTGCAAATTCACAAGATTTTCATCGCCCTATTCGGAGACTTTCTGTAGTGTGAAATTCACACGCTTACCATAGCTTCTATTTTGGACTAGATTTAATCCCGGCTGGTCCGAGGACTTGACTGGTATGTCTCCACAACTGTGCCATCATCTCTACGCCCAAATATACCGGGCATAAGCAGATCATTAAAAGAGAGAGCAGAGAGTTGCGAAAAGTTAGGACCTCTGAGAAACACCAGCGTCAGTCGCTATAGGATCGGATGAGCAGCCACCGACGATGAGCTGGAGAGATCGTTCACTCAGAAATTACTTTACCCATTCAATCGGTCCAAGGGATAAGCTGTACGCTGGAAGCTCATTCAAAAGGCTAGCGTGCCAAGCTCTATCAAAGGTGTTTGAGATATCTAGGGAAACAGCAGGTATTCCCCCACTGTTCTCAAGTGCTTCACCCCATACGTGTGTGGCATACGTTAGAATGTCCCGTAAAAAACCCGTATTGCCGGTCACTAAGAAGGCCATTCTTTTCTATGTATGCCATTAAGCGGGCGTTTAATATACGCTCCATAATCTTGCAGAGTATAGAGGTAACTGATATTGGCCGATAATTGGCAGGCTCGATACGGCTCATTTTTTTGGAACAGGCTGCACGTTGACCAGTTTCTAGGATTTTGACACTAAATTAGAGGCGGAACAAGCATGTCAACACAGGAGACAATTCAGGTGCACAAACCTTTAGAACTATAGCTGGTTACCATCTGATTCATTAGCTTTATTAACGTCTAGACATCGCAAGGTTTTAAGAACCTCCTTATTTGTCATACGAACCTCCGACATAGAGGTCCCGCAGTGACGTAATTTAGGTTGAATGTTGTTGCCACTGTCCAGGCGTAAATTGTAGGCAAACAGAGTCACAATCAAGTCCACTTTTTCTTTAGCCGTATGCGCCAGTGTGCCATCCGGCTTTACAAAAAGCTCTAGTGCCGGATGGTTTGGCAGAGAGTTTTGCGTCAATATGTTTAATGCGATCGAGACTAGCTTTCCGTAATGCTTTTATGAAGGACTTGGTGGCCTGGTTTAAAGTTCTCTTCTTGAAACTGATATCTGGAGCTTTGCGGTTTCTAGCATCAACCCAAGATAGGTACGCTAAATGCTTGCGGTTTTCGGCTTGTGTGCATTCAGCTTTAAACCATGGACGAGCTTTGCTACCGGTGAGAGCTTCAGTAAAAGGGATAAAATGCCCAATAGCTTAACGCAACACATAGGTTATCGCATCCGCGCAACTCGATGGATCCGCAGAAGATAAATAGACCCCCGCCAAGTATAGGATGGAAAAAAGTGTCGCTGATTTATACTGCCACATTCGTCGAACACCTTGGAACTCGTAATCATGTAAAAAATATGACAATACAGATTTCACCAGACAATGGTCAGATGTACCCAAAGGAGAGGTAACCTGTACTTCATACCGGTCTAGTTCGGTAGTCAGCACAAGGATTAAACAATTGGCTGTGTGACCGTTAAACTAGTCGTTTCCTTTACTAGTTGAGAAAGACCTAGCGTCAAGGCAAAATTCCACGCTTTTCTTCCAGCATGGTCGGTTTTCTGATCCCATAATAGCCAGTTTCGGGGATGGGCGATAAAGCCCCCAGAAAGACTGGTTGTGCAGTAGGATACCGATTAAGGGCCACATCAGCGGCCTCACAGAGGTGATCAAAGAATTGTGTTGTCTTCTGGTCACCGCTATGCGATCGATAGACACAGGCATAAATTTTTTTATCAATACCTGTTTCTACCATCACCCAGAT
Source organism: Parnassius apollo (assembly GCA_907164705.1). NCBI lineage: Eukaryota > Metazoa > Arthropoda > Insecta > Lepidoptera > Papilionidae > Parnassius > Parnassius apollo. The sequence continues at coordinate 2,364,423 of CAJQZP010001486.1, read as the reverse complement.
TGTTGAAAAAGTGGGGTATTCAAGGTGGCGGAGACGCTGGAAGTAAATATCATTGCGCACGTACACACAGACACCGGCACGTAGATGGAATTGGTGCTCCAAGGAGAATCCAGGATAGTCAAGGTATGCCGCATTCAATGGACATCCAGTTGGGGTCTCCGTCAAGATAAGTAGTTGCGACTTCTCAGTCTCAAAATGGTGATGGACTGCGCTGAGATTAGAGAGCATCCTCGAATATTAGTAAGGTGCAATTTTAATGAGAGGACGTGCAACCGCTGTTTGGCCTTACTTTTCTTTTTTATGCACATATTGACAGAGTTAAGAGTGAATAAGGATGAAAGAGAATGATAGTTGAACGAGGCGTTGCATTAGCAAACAAACGATACTACCAGAACTACTGCGCCCATCAGAACTTGATCTGGAGACTACGCGGACACCTGAACCCTCCCCCCCCTTCTCCCCCAGAGATCACCATTGGGTCCTCTCACCCGGTCGCTAACCGATGGAGCCACCCTAGTATTTTTTGCTAGTTCGCGGGGCAGCTTTTCATTAGTAGCTCATTAATCAATTGCGAGCCAAACTTCCTGCGGTCGTTCAGCGGAACACCGTGCTTTGGATCCCGTTACCGTTTACAAGCAAGCACCCGACACAGTAACAACTGACGCTTCGCACCCGGTTTACACACACAATGCTATTGTTCAGACTCGTTCTCCATATGACTTCACCAAGCATCATGCCGGAACACGACAACGACAAAATTTGGCGAAAAGACTTTACATTGTAACCAGTAACCATCCTCACCAAAAAACCAGCGGCTGAAACCTACCGTGGGGGACACGTGTAGGGAGTTTTCTAGTATTTCCTACGGACGCAAGCATTCTCGAAACTCGACTTTCGCGCAGTAATTAAATATTTTTGCCGTATTTATTTTTATAAAAACATTTTTTGAAGAACTGTAGTCTACTTTGGAAGACAATGCTCCATCCTATTCTACAGTGGCATATTGATGCGGTGAATATTAAACGCGGCAGAACCACTTTCAATAACAACACCCGCTCCGGGCGGCCAACAAACGGCGCATGAATAATAACAACGATTACAACCGAGTCACATAGTTATAGATTATATTATTAACTCCACATAAATGTAAAGTACAATAAAGCCAAAAAAAACAACGGGTTGCACTCCAGGAGTGCCGGCAGAAGTGAAAACTTGAATATTAACGTTGTGCATTTTTGATATTTTGGAATGTTAAGAAAATAATTTTGCACGAAATGTTTTAATTATCAGTATAAAAGTACTATCATTTATGTGGTAGAATACTATATTTATGTATTACGCTATCGTACAAAACATGGCAATTTATATTACATTAAAAATTTTATCTTCTCCTACGCCGCGCCGGCCGTCTACTCTCCATCCGTCTTACGAATTTTGGATCAGGTCATGTGTCCTGACGCGAGTTTAACATTTTTTACCCATTACAAAAAAGTGTACAACGCCGCTAAAGAAGTTTTCATCTTTAGAATTTTCGATCAGGGCACGTGTCCTGATGCGAGTTTAACATTTTTTACCCATTACAAAAAAAGTGTACAACGCCGCTAAAAAGTTTTCACTTCAATAGAATCAAAACGTTTAACTGAACTTTTTTATCTATTAATGATAAAAACGAAAAATAAAAAGTTTGCAAAAGTTAAGTCTTCCGTGAATTAAAGCAATCGGATAACTTTAGTACTCTTTTTTTTTAAAATTTCAGCACAACTTTGTAATATAAGCTTTTACACAGTATTTCTACACTGTATACCTTATCCTCTTGATGCCTTCTTTTGCAGATTTTATAAAGTTTATTTTTATAATTGAAAGTTACGTTATATGATTTCTTATATTTACGCGAACACTACACATTGAAATAATACTAGTTTTTACGAAGTTTATCGCGTATATTTAACTTTTTAAATTCCCGATTTTTCGAGAGCTTTACAGCACCCATGGTCAGGTGGGGTCTGAGATGTTCACCGTCCAGATGTCATAGTTAACCGCGGTTACCATAGATTAAAATTTAACTTTTGTTCCGATATACACAGTATGAAGTTATGGTATCTTGAAGTCTTGCAGTTGTATGCTTGGGTTGGGATTTAATTTTATTTGTTATAGGATCCCAAGCAGATGGTAGCACCCAGCCATCTTCTCTATTGAAATTAGGATGTTTTTGATTTCAGTAGCCTCGCGAATCCTCCTTGGAATGAATCGGTGTTCTTTAGCTAGGATTTGTGGTCTATCAAATCTGATGTAGTGACGGGGGCGATCTGTACGTGTTCACAGACTGCAGACTTCCCGGAGCAGCGTTGGGTTTTAATTGATCTTTTAGTTTGTCCTATGTAGGAGAAACCACATTCACAATCAAACTTGTACACTCCTGCATCTTACAGAGGGACGTTACACTTTACTGATGATAAAAACTGACTAATCTTCTTAGGCGGCTTGAAGTATGTTTTGATGGAAGCGCGCTTCAAGATGTAGCCAATCTTGTCAGTTACTCCTATAACATACGGCAGTACAGCAGGTACTCGCTTGACTGTGGCCGGCTTCACTCGTTCACTGTGACGTAGGTGCGGGACCCGAAGCTTGTTGTCATGCAAAACTTGCTTGACATGGTGGAGCTCGGCAGCCAGGTGCTTACTGTCACAGACGGTAGCTAACTGTGAAGGATGGTGGTGAGAATCACCGTTTAAATATCTATCTGTTTGGGTCTTTTTTCTATACACATATATGGCTCAAGGTGTTATCAGGATTCCGAATTACTAACACATCTAGAAAAGCTAAAGAATTGTTTGCCTCTAACTCCATTGTGAACTGAATTTTAGAATTTATAGAGTTAAGATGGTCTAAAAATGCAGTTACTTTGTCTAAAGGTAGAACTGTAGAAGTGTCGTCTACGTACCGCTTGTAGAATCTTGGATTTATGAGAGAAGTAAGTTATGTTATGTTCACATAAAATGAAAAAAATAAAGGATAGTAAAACAATTCAAAATAAAATCAAATATCAATTCCCAACGAACGATCAATGCGTCAAAAGCCGCTGAGACTTGGTCTCTTTTTTTATACAAGAGGGGCAAACGAGCATGCGGCTCACCTGATGGTAAGTGACTACCGGCGCCCAAGTTGCACGCCTTTTAGAAAGGAGTAAGCTTTCTACACACTGTGAGTGTTTCTCTCTTACGAGTACATAAAGCAAACATAATTATAAACTAAAATATGTGTAAAAGATACATGCATGTATACATTCGAAAAACAATAACCTCCTCCAAGGGCAATCGGGTAAGTTTCTATTTGAAATTCGACAAATTGCAGTGGCAAAGTAACAAGCACAGGAGGCGTTTATAACTCGATCGCCAATCGGCCTATTGAGAGTAATTATTACAATGCTGACGAGGGTTGTGCTGCCGGAAGCAACTTGCGTTGAGGATAACAATTTCTATTCACTTGTCACAAATTTTAACTAAGCGCTTAATACTCACAGCTGCATGCTGACAAGGCAACTGGCAAATTAATGCTACTAAGTAAATGGAAATAACTCTCTTACGTAGCCTGCTGCAGAAATAAGTAAATAATTTTGATAATGAAATAAACTGATTTTAGTTTAAATTAAACAATTGTTAAATGCTGTAAGTTTGTTTGTAAATGTGCTAATTGTTGATGGAAATGTCGTGAAAGTCAAAACGCATTCTAAATATTACTGGAGCACTCGCGAGGAGTCGCTTAATGAAATATTATTTCCTTAAAATTTATACATACAAGTAAGTTAATTATGCTACTTTGTATGCAATAGATGGTGTATTAAAATAATTTTAATTAAATACTTAAATATTACCAGCCCGCAGTAGGTCTACCAATAGCGTCATGGCATTACGCGTCGGTCACATGGTAGTTGGAATGGTGGTCACCACCGATTGCATACTACAGTATATTTATAAAATGTTTATCTGTGTTGAAAATTGTTGTAATTGTAATGAAATACCATTTTAAGCCTGGTTGCGCGGAAAACCATTCGTATTTATTTTATTTGACGGTAGGCTGCCAAATCGGTTATCCCTTTCCAAAACGATATCATTCATACCCTCCTATCGACACATCGGGGGGGGGGGGGGGGAGGGGAAAGAAGATGATTCTAGAACATCACATAATAATCATCGGAACCGAGGATATATAAGACACGCGCGACCGACGCGTGGCCTCTTCCCGCTGCGCTCATTGTTGGAAACACATCACTAGTAGAAACCGCTTTAGCCTGGAAGCAGTCGAGCTCCAGGAAACCCGCCTTACCTCGTGTGAGATATAGTCGCGCACCACGTCACTCCGGAGTGTTCCAGAAGAAGTTCCAGAAGTCGCAGTTATAGTGCTCGACCGCATAGAAGAAACATCCCGGTGAGTCAACATTTTCCTAATAGTATTTTTCTGCTTGATATAGTTGTTTTAACCCGCTCCAATTTTGTGTTTTCTTAATCAAGCAGGATTCCTTTCATCGATTTGGCAAATAATAGTTCGTTTTTTTGGGAAGAGCGAGTGCATTGTACCGCATATACAAGTGTAGAAGCATTAGTAGATACAGTCCATTTAGATTAATATCTCGCGCAATAGGTTTAAGGTTCGACCGGGGAACTAGACTTCGGCAGCCTTAAACACGTGGCTCCACCATTTTATGGTCACTTCGGCAGGATTTGGATTGGTGTTTGGTGGTCCTCCAACCATTTTCTGGTCGAATTATTAAATTAATTATTTAGATAATGCACTCTAATCTATGGAATAGACTTAAATAGTGTTCGTTTAAATTTAAATTTTGATTAGGTACTCGCAAACAGAATTATTTAATTTATAGCGCTCGTATTTGGTTAAATTTAAAGCTTATTAAATAATTGAAACAGTGTGATAGCAACCGTTTGGTACGATTACCCGACAATCTTTATAAAAACATTGAGTTAGCAAGCAACGCGTCGCCTCGACTGTAGCAGGTGTTCGATTTAATTACGTAATACGGCATACCGAGCGTCCATCGTCCATCGTTTATGCGTGTGAGATTAATTGTGATTAATAACTTTGTTACAATAATTTAAAATGGCAGTTAGTGGAAGTGAATTTAAAATTAAAACGCTTTATGCCAAGAGGGACGTACTTTTTTCACGTATACAAAACATTAGCGATCATATAAAGAACATTAATGTAGAAGCGGTGCGGTAGCGGTGAACTACCAACCGCTGCTGGCATTCGAAGATATGTTGTGTCGCGTGAAAAGAACGGCAAAACTCCTACAATCTCAAAACGAAGCAAAGCCGGAATTGCAGGTACGTCCTCGTGACTCAATTAGGTTGCCGCCAATAGATATTCCGGTATTCAATGGTGATATTAAGACGTGGCCCTTCTTCTTCAGTAGTTTTCAAAACAATATACACAATAACCCATCGTTATCGGACGCTGAAAAATTATATTACTTAATTAGTAAACTTAGTGGCAGGGCACAGTCGATCTGCTCTGGGTTTACACCTACAACAAACAATTACTTATTAATATTCGAAACGCTTAAAACTAAATATGAAGATAGGAGAATGTTAGCTTCCGAATATTTGAACCAGATTTTCGATCTTAAACCTATATCATCCGCGAACATCAACGGCTTAGAACAGTTTCTAGATAAATTTGTGGCATCGGTGGCTGCACTTAAGAATTTAAAATTTAATGACCTTATGGACGTGGTGTTTCTCCATATTGCACTAAAGAAATTAGACCCCGACACCGTGGGTGCGTTTGAAATGGAGCATCGTAGCTCGGAGATGCCTTCCTTTCATTCATTAGCATCGTTCGTGCGAGATCAAATAAAGGTGATGCAGCGCTCTCCGAACGTTAAACAGGAGATGAAAAGGTGCGTCGACCGTAGACAGACTCAACCATCTAAAATAGCAGGGTCGTTAACTTACATAACCGCGACGTCAACATCACTTCAGCATACTTGTATCGTATGTAAAGATAAACACGGTAATTTATATAATTGTGCGACTTTTCGTAAATATTCACCAAGCGAACGTTATAAATTAGTAAAGACAAACAACCTATGTCTGAACTGCTTAAGTGCATAAGCATTTAGTTGCAAAATGCAATTCGAGTTCCGTATGTAGCAAGTGCGCCAGGAAACATCACACGCTATTACATTTTGAAAATAGCAACATAGCGGCGTCAAGTAAAGCGGACAAGGAATTCACCCCTACTAAGGTCAACGATTCTAGCGGTCGACCTGGTGATGTCGCTCTGTGCTCATTGACAAATATGGGAGCACAACCTCCTTCAACCGTGTTACTGGGTACGGCGCGTATTTTGGTTAGGGATTCGCGTGGAAACGAACAAAGCGTCCGTGCACTGCTGGACAGCGGAGCCCAAAATAGCTTTATAACACGACAATGTTGTCAGCGCTTAGTCTTAGTAATAAATAGGTCACTTTCATGTCCTGTAGTTAAAGGCATCGGAGGTACTAGTAAAGCTACCCAGGGATATATTAATTTAAAATTTTATTCTCGGATAGATCGTAATGTTAACTTTGATATAAATGCACTAGTAGTGGATAGGGTCACTGAACGGCTGCCAACCGTTTCGGTTGACACCTCGGCAATGATTGAATTTAAAAATTTGACTCTAGCGGACGACACTTACGCCGTTCCTGGAAACATAGACATGCTCATTGGAGCATCGCTTTTCCCTCATCTTTTGCTAAACAATAAGGTCAGGGGCAACTCCTCGCATACCGTGCCTTACGCACTGGAAACCGTATTGGGCTATGTTATCGTTGGCTCCGCCCCCATCATGGATAGTATTTCGGCAACCTTTTATTATGGTATGGCTGTTGAACCGCTCGAGTCGTTAGTCCGCAAATTTTGGGAGATAGAGGAGGTGAACGTCCCACCCATATCTAGCTCAGATGACAGATTATGCGAGGAAATTTACGTCCGCACGACCGTTCGTGATCGCGACGGTAGATATAGTGTAGCGCTGCCCTTTAAGGGAGATGTTTTATCTCTAGGCGATTCGCGTCAAATGGCGGAAAAACGTTTCTACAGTTTGGAGCGTAGGATGCTCGCTTCATCCCAGTTAAAGGAAGCTTACGATGGCGTCATTAACGAATATATAAGAGAAGGTTACATATCACTCGTGGCTTCGAAATTAGATAACTACGAAGACACACCGTCGTATTTCATACCACACCACGGGGTCATTAGGGAGGACAAACTTACATCTAAGTTACGTGTAGTGCTCGACGCTAGTGCTAAAACTAGCACTCACCTGTCGCTTAACGATATCCTCTATAGTGGGCAAAATTTACAGGGCAGTTTATTTAATATAATAGCCAATTTTCGTTTGTTTAGTATAGCACTATCCGCCGATATTCGCCAAATGTTTCTTTGCATAGGGGTCCGTGAATGCGACCGTAGATTCCAACGCATTTTATATCGTTTCAACCCAAAGGAACCTCTAATGGTGTTTGAATTTAACCGCGTTTGTTTTGGTTTAAAGTCGAGCCCATTTCATGCGTTACGCACGGTGAAACAGCTCGCCCACGATGAAGGTCCCTCTTACCCTAAAGCTAAGAGGGCAATTGAGAGCGGTTTATATATGGATGATTTTGTATACTCACTCGATAGCGTGGAGGAGGCCACCCTAACCACCGCCGAGGTTATAAAACTCATGAAATCGGGTCAATTCGATCTTGTGAAGTGGACTAGTAATTCGCGTCCGGTTTTAGATACAATCCCACTATCACACCGTCTTTCGGCGATAAAGGAATTCGACGATTCCGATACACACAAGGTGCTCGGTCTGTGTTGGTCACCAGAGTCCGACGTGTTTAGCCTTAAGGTAAATCCGCCCGTAGAGAAATATACAAAGCGCACAATACTGTCATGCGTTGCTAGATTATGGGACGTCATGGGTTTCGTAGCTCCGGTGATATTATACGCTAAGCTTTTGATTAAACAACTTTGGTTATTTGAATGCGATTGGGATGACTCGCCGCCTGACAGCATTGTTCGTTTGTGGCAGCGCTTTAGAGAGAAACTTCCTTTAATAAGAGAAATTAAAATACCGCGTCATATAAACGTCGATAGAAATAGCGTCATAACGGTCGTTGGGTTTGCAGACGCCAGCGAGAAGGCTTACGGGGGCGTTGTATATTTCCACGTTCAGAATAATGGTAGAAATTCGATTAGCCTCATTAGTTCTAAGTCAAGAGTCTCCCCCCGTAAGGTTGTCTCTCTGGCGCGCTTAGAGCTTTGCGCAATATTAGTACTCACCAAGCTTATTACCGCAGTTATCAGCGCATGTAGGGATAGAGTTCACATAGAAAGGATATTTGCCTTTTCCGACTCCACCGTCGCCTTATGCTGGGTTCATTCTTCACCCCACCGTTGGGATACGTTTGTCGCGAACCGAGTGGCCAAGATCCAAGACGAGTTGGAAACGCGGAACTTTTATCACGTGTCCGGTACGGAAAACCCTGCCGATTGTCTATCCCGTGGACTCACCCCGATGCAAATAATGGACCACCCGCTTTGGTTCCATGGACCTTCTTGGGTTCACTTGGATCCCTCACAATGGCCGATAACCGATTTCGAACCTTCGTCAGTGTCAAAACCGCCGGAAGAGAAGAGACACGCTCTAGTGGCGAACGTTTCGAGCGAGGTTTCTCCAATCATTGCTTTGGCGAACCGCTTGTCCTTTTGGTCGAAATTGTTGCGTAGCGTAATTTACGTTTGTCGATTCGCGAAGCTTTTACCGCGACGTTCGTATGTCTTAGCGTCCGATTACAACTATGCCGAGTCGCTAGTATTACGTGAACTTCAACGTGCGCATTTCTCGGAAGAAATTACAAGATTACAATCGAATAGAGCTTGTAGTCGCGCCTTTCAACGCCTTAAGCCATTTTTACAGGATGGGATTGTAAGGGTAGGTGGACGATTGTCCAACTCGCAGTTGAGTTTCGACCAACGGCACCCTATAGTTTTACCGCGTAAAGATCATATCATGAATTTATTATCATAAATTGAATTGGCCCCGACTTGTTGATGTCGATTTTGCGTCAAAATTATTGGATTCTTTCTGCACGTAGTTTAATACGCAATCGGGTGCACAGATGTATAACTTGCTTTCGGGCACGCCCAAGCCGTCATTTCCGGAAATGGCGGAACTTAGATCTTGTAGAGTAATACAATCGGTAAAGCCCTTCACGCACACCGGGTCGGATTTCGCTGGTTCGTTTAAGGTCACGCTCACTCGCGGGCGTGGTATAAGATCCACAAAGGCTTACGTCTGCATTTTCGTATGTCTAACTGCTCGAGCGGTGCATATAGAACTCTTTGGTGGTCTAAGCACAGCAGGCTTTATAGGTGCATTTAAAAGATTTCTATCCCGTAGAGGCCCTGTAAGTAAATTATATTCGGATAACGGTACGAACTACGTCGGTGCAAAACGTATTCTATCGGAACTACATGAGCTCTTAGCTAGCAAGTATTATAATTCGGAGTTCGCTCACATTCTAGCCGAGAACCGCATTGAGTGGTCTCTGAACGTCCCAGCCGCGAGTCATTTTGGAGGCAATTGGGAGACCAATATTAAGAGTCTAAAGAGTCACTTATATCGAGTAATAGGAGATCAAATTTTGTCCTTCGAAGAGCTAAGTACGGTGCTCGCTCAAATTGAATGCGTAATGAATAGCCGCCCACTTTGTCGGACGTTGTCTAGTGACCCCTCGGAACCGCTGGCTCTAACTCCAGCACATTTTTTGAATTTAACGCCATTAAAGTATTTGCCCGCCGCAGATATGGATGAGAACAGACTTAGCATTTCCGCACGCCACAAATTATTGGACCGGTTAGTGCAATCGTTTTGGAAACGATGGAGGATGGAATACTTGCATACTTTGCAGTCTCGGCAAAAATGGAACACAGCGACTGAGCCTTTAGATGTAGGAACTGTAGTTGTGCTCACTAAGGAGAATGCGCCGCCTCTCCACTGGCCGTTAGGAATTGTCGAAGAGGTCTTTCCCGGTTCCGACGGAGTAATTAGGATAGCTCGCGTTAAGACCACGGTTGGGTCTTACCTACGTCCTGTTGTCCGTTTGTGCCCCCTGCCTCTTCCATAATTTAAATTAGCTTTCTAGATTAAAATTGTAGTTGAATTTAGGTAATCTTAGCGTTAGTTAGTTCTTTGTTAGTTGATCTTAGCTCTAGTTGTTTTAGTTATTTTTGAAGGAGATCCTTCAAGGGCAGGGGGATGGTTGCGCGGAAAACCATTCGTATTTATTTTATTTGACGGTAGTCTGCCAAATCGGTTATCCCTTTCCAAAACGATATTATTCATACCCTCCTATCGACACATCGGGGTGGTGGGGTGGGAGGGGAAAGAAGATGATTCTAGAACATCACGTAATCATCGGAACCGAGGATATATAAGACACGCGCGACCGACGCGTGGCCTCTTCCCGCCGCGCTCGTTGTTGGAAACACATCACTAGTAGAAACCGCTTTAGCCTGGAAGCAGTCGAGCTCCAGGAAACCCGCCTCACCTCGTGTGAGATATAGTCGCGCACCGCCTCTCTCCGGAGTGTTCCAGAAAAAGTTCCAGAAGTCGCAGTTATAGTGCTCGACCGCATAGAAGAAACATCCCGGTGAATCAACATTTTCCTAATAGTATTTTTCTGCTTGATATAGTTGTTTTAACCCGCTCCAATTTTGTGTTTTCCTAATCAAGCAGGATTCCTTTCATCGATTTGGCAAATAATAGTTCGTTTTTTTTTGGGAAGAGCGAGTGCATTGTACCGCATATACAAGTGTAGAAGCATTAGTAGATACAGTCCACTTAGATTAATATCTCGCGCAATAGGTTTAAGGTTCGACCGGGGAACTAGACTTCGGCAGCCTTAAACACGTGGCTCCACCAAAGCCAACAAAATTGAACGTGTCATTCATATATTCTCCTTATGAAAAAACTATTTAGGCAGGTAGTGGAGAAGATTTTACAAACAGATAAGTAAGTATATTGTATTTATAAACATGTCACGGTATGCAGTTACATTATGGTTTCAGACTAATGGGTCGGCTTAGCTGGGAAGGACTACGCTCTCACATAATACCAGAGTAAAATAGCAGCTTAATGTTACCTGTGCTTCTTATGGTGAGTGTAGAGAAGTGGAGAGCCTTTTCTTAGATCGCTGGCATTGCTTTATACTAGTTCGAGAAGTTTCATTACAATCGACACAGACATTCCGAAAATTATCTCGGACAGACAGCTTTTGTATGTTATTGAGAGAGTACGATTGAGAATGAATTACTGATTCTGTGTGAGTCGATTAAGTGCTTTTAGCTTGTGTTTGATCCTAGTATTAACAGAATAAATATCACTTTTTTTATAAACATTACATTTCCGTAAATGTATCGAGAAGTTAATAATAGGCCGAGGAAAAAGTTTCTTCGTATTAATTGTATAAAATGGAAGAAAATTTCTTTGGTTGTACTGTTTGTATCTGGCTGGTTTTAATATCAATACATATATGACATTAAAAAAAAGAAAAAGTAAAAACACTTTCCCGCCATTTTTAATTGATTTTCTGTCCGCAAAAATGAGTTAATCTAAAATGAGGAAATTCGATACATCCTAGTTCTGTTACGAAAAAAGGGGAAATGCGACTCAAGCTGCGAAAAAATTTTGTGACGTTTATGGACCTAATACAGAGTCAGTAAAAGTAGCACTAAGTTGGTATGGTTGGCTATATATATATATATATATATATATATATATATATATATGCAAACCATAATACATATATACATACACACATATAATTATGTGTAAAAATACTTATAAACATTATAAATAAATATCCGTATGAATATATAATTGACTAAATATTTGGCTGCCATTATCATGATGAAAGACCACTCCTTTTCTATATAATAATTCTGGCCGTATTTTCCTAATTTCTTGCTTGAGTCTCATTAGTTGTTGTCAATAGAGATCCGAATTGATGGTGTTGCCTGGCAGTAAAAGCTCATATTAAACGATGCCTTTTCATTACCACCATACATACAGCATCACCTTATTGCGTGTTAATAATTCAATAGAGAATCCCAAATTAGTACATGAATCATTAGGTGTCTTTCAGTGAGAACCCAAATATTGAGCTTTTTTATATAGCCAGACTTTTCAAATGGATCAAAACTGTTCAATATTCAATTCTTCGGTTATGTCCTAACTACTAATATGTCGATCTTGCTCCACTTTTTAAAAATGCCATCGACTATATCCGTTTAAGGGCGACCAGAGCGAGATGCATCTTTGGCATCGAAATTCCCGGACTGAAAACGCTTGAACCAACTTAGTGCTACTCTTACTGACACTGCATTAGGTCCATAAACGTCACAAAATTTTTTCGCGGCTTGAGTCGCATTTCCCCTTTTTTCGTAACAGAACTAGGATGTATCGAATTTCCTCATTTTAGATTAACTCATTTTTGCGGACAGAAAATCAATTAAAAATGGCGGGAAAGTGTTTTTACTTTTTCTTTTTTTTTTAATGTCATATATGTATTGATATTAAAACCAGCCAGATACAAACAGTACAACCAAAGAAATTTTCTTCCATTTTATACAATTAATACGAAGAAACTTTTTTCCTCGGCCTATTGTTAACTTCTCGATACATTTACGGAAATGTAATGTTTATAAAAAAGTGATATTTATTCTGTTAATACTAGGATCAAACACAAGCTAAAAGCACTTAATCGACTCACACAGAATCAGTAATTCATTCTCAATCGTACTCTCTCAATAACATACAAAAGCTGTCTGTCCGAGATAATTTTCGGAATGTCTGTGTCGATTGTAATGAAACTTCTCGAACTAGTATAAAGCAATGCCAGCGATCTAAGAAAAGGCTCTCCGCCTCTCTACACTCACCATAAGAAGCACAGGCAACATTAAGCTGCTATTTTACTCTGGTATTATGTGAGAGCGTAGTCCTTCCCAGCTAAGCCGACCCATTAGTCTGAAACCATAATGTAACTGCATACCGCGACATGTTTATAAATACAATATACTTACTTATTTGTTTGTAAAATCTTCTCCACTACCTGCCTAAATAGTTTTTTCATAAGGAGAATATATGAATGACACGTTCAATTTTGTTGGCTTTGGTGAAGCCACGTGTTTAAGGCTGCCGAAGTCTAGTTCCCCGGTCTAACCTTAAACCTATTGCGCGAGATATTAATCTAAGTGGACTGTATCTACTAATTCTTCTACACTTGTATATGCGGTACAATGCACTCACTCTTCCCAAAAAAAAACGAACTATTATTTGCCAAATCGATGAAAGGAATCCTGCTTGATTAGGAAAACACAAAATTGGAGCGGGTTAAAACAACTATATCAAGCAGAAAAATACTATTAGGAAAATGTTGACTCACCGGGATGTTTCTTCTATGCGGTCGAGCACTATAACTGCGACTTCTGGAACTTCTTCTGGAACACTCCGGAGAGAGGCGGTGCGCGACTATATCTCACACGAGGTGAGGCGGGTTTCCTGGAGCTCGACTGCTTCCAGGCTAAAGCGGTTTCTACTAGTGATGTGTTTCCAACAACGAGCGCGGCGGGAAGAGGCCACGCGTCGGTCGCGCGTGTCTTATATATCCTCGGTTCCGATGATTACGTGATGTTCTAGAATCATCTTCTTTCCCCTCCCACCCCACCACCCCAATGTGTCGATAGGAGGGTATGAATAATATCGTTTTGGAAAGGGATAACCGATTTGGCAGCCTACCGTCAAATAAAATAAATACGAATGGTTTTCCGCGCAACCATCCCCCTGCCCTTGAAGGATCTCCTTCAAAAATAACTAAAACAACTAGAGCTAAGATCAACTAACAAAGAACTAACTAACGCTAAGATTACCTAAATTCAACTACAATTTTAATCTAGAAAGCTAATTTAAATTATGGAAGAGGCAGGGGGCACAAACAGACAACAGGACGTAGGTAAGACCCAACCGTGGTCTTAACGCGAGCTATCCTAATTACTCCGTCGGAACCGGGAAAGACCTCTTCGACAATTCCTAACGGCCAGTGGACAGGCGGCGCATTCTCCTTAGTGAGCACAACTACAGTTCCTACAGCTAAAGGCTCAGTCGCTGTGTTCCATTTTTGCCGAGACTGCAAAGTATGCAAGTATTCCATCCTCCATCGTTTCCAAAACGATTGCACTAACCGGTCCAATAATTTGTGGCGTGCGGAAATGCTAAGTCTGTTCTCATCCATATCTGCGGCGGGCAAATACTTTAATGGCGTTAAATTCAAAAAATGTGCTGGAGTTAGAGCCAGCGGTTCCGAGGGGTCACTAGACAACGTCCGACAAAGTGGGCGGCTATTCATTACGCATTCAATTTGAGCGAGCACCGTACTTAGCTCTTCGAAGGACAAAATTTGATCTCCTATTACTCGATTTAAGTGACTCTTTAGACTCTTAATATTGGTCTCCCAATTGCCTCCAAAATGACTCGCGGCTGGGACGTTCAGAAACCACTCAATGCGGTTCTCGGCTAGAATGTGAGTGAACTCCGAATTATAATACTTGCTAGCTAAGAGCTCATGTAGTTCCGATAGAATACGTTTTGCACCGACGTAGTTCGTACCGTTATCCGAATAGAATTTACTTACAGGGCCTCTACGGGATAGAAATCTTTTAAATGCACCTATAAAGCCTGCTGTGCTTAGACCACCAACGAGTTCTATATGCACCGCTCGAGTAGTTAGACATACGAAAATGCAGACGTAAGCCTTTGTGGATCTTATACCACGCCCGCGAGTGAGCGTGACCTTAAACGGACCAGCGAAATCCGACCCGGTGTGCGTGAAGGGCTTTACCGATTGTATTACTCTACAAGATCTAAGTTCCGCCATTTCCGGAAATGACGGCTTGGGCGTGCCCGAAAGCAAGTTATACATCTGTGCACCCGATTGCGTATTAAACTACGTGCAGAAAGAATCCAATAATTTTGACGCAAAATCGACATCAACAAGTCGGGGCCAGCGTGCGAGTTCAATTTATGATAATAAATTCATGATATGATCTTTACGCGGTAAAACTGTAGGGTGCCGTTGGTCGAAACTCAACTGCGAGTTGGACAATCGTCCACCTACCCTTACAATCCCATCCTGTAAAAATGGCTTAAGGCGTTGAAAGGCGCGACTACAAGCTCTATTCGATTGTAATCTTGTAATTTCTTCCGAGAAATGCGCACGTTGAAGTTCACGTAATACTAGCAACTCGGCATAGTTGTAATCGGACGCTAAGACATACGAACGTCGCGGTAAAAGCTTCGCGAATCGACAAACGTAAATTACGCTACGCAACAATTTCGACCAAAAGGACAAGCGGTTCGCCAAAGCAATGATTGGAGAAACCTCGCTCGAAACGTTCGCCACTAGAGCGTGTCTCTTCTCTTCCGGCGGTTGTGACACTGACGAAGGTTCGAAATCGGTTATCGGCCATTGTGAGGGATCCAAGTGAACCCAAGAAGGTCCATGGAACCAAAGCGGGTGGTCCATTATTTGCATCGGGGTGAGTCCACGGGATAGACAATCGGCAGGGTTTTCCGTACCGGACACGTGATAAAAGTTCCGCGTTTCCAACTCGTCTTGGATCTTGGCCACTCGGTTCGCGACAAACGTATCCCAACGGTGGGGTGAAGAATGAACCCAGCATAAGGCGACGGTGGAGTCGGAAAAGGCAAAAATCCTTTCTATGTGAACTCTATCCCTACATGCGCTGATAACTGCGGTAATAAGCTTGGTGAGTACTAATATTGCGCAAAGCTCTAAGCGCGCCAGAGAGACAACCTTACGGGGGGAGACTCTTGACTTAGAACTAATGAGGCTAATCGAATTTCTACCATTATTCTGAACGTGGAAATATACAACGCCCCCCGTAAGCCTTCTCGCTGGCGTCTGCAAACCCAACGACCGTTATGACGCTATTTCTATCGACGTTTATATGACGCGGTATTTTAATTTCTCTTATTAAAGGAAGTTTCTCTCTAAAGCGCTGCCACAAACGAACAATGCTGTCAGGCGGCGAGTCATCCCAATCGCATTCAAATAACCAAAGTTGTTTAATCAAAAGCTTAGCGTATAATATCACCGGAGCTACGAAACCCATGACGTCCCATAATCTAGCAACGCATGACAGTATTGTGCGCTTTGTATATTTCTCTACGGGCGGATTTACCCTTAAGGCTAAACACGTCGGACTCTGGTGACCAACACAGACCGAGCACCTTGTGTGTATCGGAATCGTCGAATTCCTTTATCGCCGAAAGACGGTGTGATAGTGGGATTGTATCTAAAACCGGACGCGAATTACTAGTCCACTTCACAAGATCGAATTGACCCGATTTCATGAGTTTTATAACCTCGGCGGTGGTTAGGGTGGCCTCCTCCACGCTATCGAGTGAGTATACAAAATCATCCATATATAAACCGCTCTCAATTGCCCTCTTAGCTTTAGGGTAAGAGGGACCTTCATCGTGGGCGAGCTGTTTCACCGTGCGTAACGCATGAAATGGGCTCGACTTTAAACCAAAACAAACGCGGTTAAATTCAAACACCATTAGAGGTTCCTTTGGGTTGAAACGATATAAAATGCGTTGGAATCTACGGTCGCATTCACGGACCCCTATGCAAAGAAACATTTGGCGAATATCGGCGGATAGTGCTATACTAAACAAACGAAAATTGGCTATTATATTAAATAAACTGCCCTGTAAATTTTGCCCACTATAGAGGATATCGTTAAGCGACAGGTGAGTGCTAGTTTTAGCACTAGCGTCGAGCACTACACGTAACTTAGATGTAAGTTTGTCCTCCCTAATGACCCCGTGGTGTGGTATGAAATACGACGGTGTGTCTTCGTAGTTATCTAATTTCGAAGCCACGAGTGATATGTAACCTTCTCTTATATATTCGTTAATGACGCCATCGTAAGCTTCCTTTAACTGGGATGAAGCGAGCATCCTACGCTCCAAACTGTAGAAACGTTTTTCCGCCATTTGACGCGAATCGCCTAGAGATAAAACATCTCCCTTAAAGGGCAGCGCTACACTATATCTACCGTCGCGATCACGAACGGTCGTGCGGACGTAAATTTCCTCGCATAATCTGTCATCTGAGCTAGATATGGGTGGGACGTTCACCTCCTCTATCTCCCAAAATTTGCGGACTAACGACTCGAGCGGTTCGACAGCCATACCATAATAAAAGGTTGCCGAAATACTATCCATGATGGGGGGCGGAGCCAACGATAACATAGCCCAATACGGTTTCCAGTGCGTAAGGCACGGTATGCGAGGAGTTGCCCCTGACCTTATTGTTTAGCAAAAGATGAGGGAAAAGCGATGCTCCAATGAGCATGTCTATGTTTCCAGGAACGGCGTAAGTGTCGTCCGCTAGAGTCAAATTTTTAAATTCAATCATTGCCGAGGTGTCAACCGAAACGGTTGGCAGCCGTTCAGTGACCCTATCCACTACTAGTGCATTTATATCAAAGTTAACATTACGATCTATCCGAGAATAAAATTTTAAATTAATATATCCCTGGGTAGCTTTACTAGTACCTCCGATGCCTTTAACTACAGGACATGAAAGTGACCTATTTATTACTAAGACTAAGCGCTGACAACATTGTCGTGTTATAAAGCTATTTTGGGCTCCGCTGTCCAGCAGTGCACGGACGCTTTGTTCGTTTCCACGCGAATCCCTAACCAAAATACGCGCCGTACCCAGTAACACGGTTGAAGGAGGTTGTGCTCCCATATTTGTCAATGAGCACAGAGCGACATCACCAGGTCGACCGCTAGAATCGTTGACCTTAGTAGGGGTGAATTCCTTGTCCGCTTTACTTGACGCCGCTATGTTGCTATTTTCAAAATGTAATAGCGTGTGATGTTTCCTGGCGCACTTGCTACATACGGAACTCGAATTGTATTTTGCAACTAAATGCTTATGCACTTAAGCAGTTCAGACATAGGTTGTTTGTCTTTACTAATTTATAACGTTCGCTTGGTGAATATTTACGAAAAGTCGCACAATTATATAAATTACCGTGTTTATCTTTACATACGATACAAGTATGCTGAAGTGATGTTGACGTCGCGGTTATGTAAGTTAACGACCTTGCTATTTTAAGATCGACATATTAGTAGTTAGGACATAACCGAAGAATTGAATATTGAACAGTTTTGATCCATTTGAAAAGTCTGGCTATATAAAAAAGCTCAATATTTGGGTGCTCACTGAAAGACACCTAATGATTCATGTACTCATTTGGGATTCTCTATTGAATTATTAACACGCAATAAGGTGATGCTGTATGTATGGTGGTAATGAAAAGGCATCGTTCAATATGAGCTTTTACTGCCAGGCAACACCATCAATTCGGATCTCTATTGACAACAACTAATGAGACTCAAGCAAGAAATTAGGAAAATACGGCCAGAATTATTCTATAGAAAAGGAGTGGTCTTTCATCATGATAACGGCAGCCAAATATTTAGTCAATTATATATTCATACGGATATTTATTTATAATGTTTATAAGTATTTTTACACATAATATATATGTGTGTATGTATATATGTATTATGGTTTGCATATATATATATATATATATATATATATATATATA
The DNA here is from genome assembly GCA_907164705.1 of Parnassius apollo. Taxonomy (NCBI): domain Eukaryota; kingdom Metazoa; phylum Arthropoda; class Insecta; order Lepidoptera; family Papilionidae; genus Parnassius; species Parnassius apollo. Next base: position 2,345,659 of record CAJQZP010001486.1, on the reverse strand, counting down.
TATATATATATATATATATATATAACATAAACATAAATAACATAAACACTCACGCCTGTCACCCAGAGGGGTAGGCAGAGACTACAGACTTCCATTTAGCACGATCCTGACATACCTTTCTCGCCTCTTCCACATCCATATACCTACGCATACATGCTCGTCGGTTAAGGGTACTCTTAATTTGGCCCATTTTTAGTATATCGCCAATTTGGTCGACAAACTTCCGCCTAGGACGTCCCTTTCCGACTCTTCCATTCACTTCTGCAACATATATTTGCTTTGTCACTCTTTCCGCATTCATTCTTTCTACATGACCAAACCACCGAAGCATTCCTTTCTTAATCCTGGTCACCGCATCATCTTGCAAACCACACTCTTCTTTTATCACACAGTTTCTCACCCTCATATATATATATATATATATATATATATATATATATATATATATATATATATATATATATATATATATATTTAAATGTGTTATGTATTATGTTTAGCTTCTGCCAACAATTGTTTAAGTTATTTTATAAAATAAATAAATAAACGCCAGACAACACATATATTTAGCCACACCGCAAAAATTAAGAGAACTTGGTTGGGAAGTAATGATTTCTTATATTTACGCGAACACTATACAATGATTAAAACTACTTTTACGGATTTTATCGCGTTTTATTTATTTTATTTTTAATACCCGACGTTGGGTAGTTGGAATGTTAATGCATCCAACATATAGTACCGACCTTGCAGCCTCAGATTTTCACCTGTGTCATTCTTTTCAGAATTATTTAGGTAGTATTCAAGAGAAGATTTTCAAAACTACTTATCACATTTTTTGATCAAAAATCCCAAGATTTCTACAGCAAACGGGGTTATGTCACTACGTACAAGATGGTGGTAACAAGTTATCGAACAAAATGGCACATATTATGTATTATAAAAAAAAATAATTCACTTTAAAAAAAGTCTTGATTATGCATATAATACGAAGAAACTTTTTCCCCGACCTTATATATTAATTTCCTTAATTTTTTCTCGTATCTCTATTCGTTTCTCATACATGCTCCAGATCTTAATAGGACACAGTTATTTTGATAAAACAGACCGATAATCCAATTTTCTTTGTTTGTATACATGTAAAACCGCAAACCAAAAAAGTTTTGTTCGAGACTTTTTCCTCCAATAGTTTATCGAAAACTATTTACTTCATTTTTTTTTCAATTTCACAAAACATCCTGCACATTTTTAGATAAAATATAACCAAGATGACATTTCTCTCTACCTTATCGTGAAGTTTTATTACCATTGGTTCTGTTTAGCCATTTATGTGATAAGCCCGTACAAACAGACAGACAAATGTAAAAATCGTTATTTGTTTCTTAATAGCCTGCACAATCCCCCCCCCCGAACAATCACACTTAATTTAGCAGAAATACAATTTAATTTAGATGTATGCAAATTTCGTTCAAAAACAATTTTGTCTTTAGAACATAAAGAAACGAAAATTTTTAGCTTTTGGCCTAATTTAATCTCCACTCCATTGATCGGTTCATGTTCGCGTCTTTTACGAAAATATTCGCTTTCATTAACATGTCAATTAAATCATTTAAACAGCAACGAAAACTGTACTCAAAAATACACAAAGCAATTTGAACACATCAGATCTACATTTAAACCACGTGGAAGACGACGCGAACGCGTACATCTCGTATGAAACAAATCTTGGACATCATGTCGAAAACGTTTGACTGTACTGTGAATGTCCCTAACCTTATTTTTTCCACGTGAATTTTATAACATGATTTAAATTTCTACCTTTACAAAATACAGCTGGAGCAAGAATTGAAACCAAAAGACTTTCAATCACGTGCCGTCATTGCCACTGAATTGTTCGCAAGTCGTTCAAGTTACAAAAATTTCTGTCTTCTGATAAAGCGCATTTTCATCTAAACGATTTTATCAATAAACAGAACTGTTAATACAGGAGCGATGAAAATTCTCGTCTGAAGTACCTAAAACTACTCCAATCTGCGGAAGTCACTGTTTGGCCTACCACAACAATCCAAGAAAAGTGTACTGACGCAGAATATCATTCAGAAAATGAAATCGATCTCCGGAAAGGCGGTTTTTGGATAAGCAAAGACTTAAAATATGGACAGTTGGTGGTGTACATTAAAAAAATAATAGTAATTCACAAATATGAGTTATTTAAACACTTATATACAAATTTAGAGAACCACAAAAAATAGTTGAATTTCTTATGTTGTAATTATCGTCACACATTAACTGACCAAAAAAAAAGTAAATGCTATTAAAAAAATTTATGTTTTAGATTTTTTTAATTTAATTGGTTGTTCTGTAATTATTTCGAAATATGTTATTTTATATAGCGAAAAATTATGCCAACTTTAATTTCAGTTTAAATTTAGGTTTTGTTTTAATTTTTGCCTTGACTGCCATGTCCATCGTTTTAAGTGTTGTTTTGTTGCTTCAAAAGAAACTGAAAATGTCAGATTTTAACGCCACACAAGTTGCTAGGGCTGTAAATTTAATTAAAACTGGGCATACCTACAAATATGTGCCCCAAACATTACCAGTATCAAAATACTAAAAAAATGTAGTACACCGAGTAGTTAAAAGGTATCGGCAGACCGGATAGCGATAGGGATGTAAACGGAAAACTGTGGCCAGTGAAGACCGTTTTATCGTTACTAGCGTGCTTAGAAACCGGACCTTTATTTCTTTTGAGGTAAGAACAAAACTCCAAGAAGTTCGAGGCGAGGGCTTACAAAAACAGTTCAGTAAGCACAAAAACTGTGAGAAAAATACTGAAAAAAATGTCTGCGCTCAATCACGAAAATTAGAACGACGATGCTTGTAGTCAAGTTTTATTCTCAGATGAGTCTTGAGATGCCCGCGAAGGACGCACAGTACAACATTATTGGAAAAGAGGCGTATGGTAGAGAATCAGTTATGGTATGGAGAGATATTTGTATGGGCGCACGTATGGAACTCCGCGTTATTGAGAATTGGTCACTAACAGCGGCACGATATGTAACTGAGATTTTGGAAGAAATTGTGGAGCTATTTGCCCTTTTATAAGAGATAGATTAGTTTTTACGAATGATAATGCACGCCCTTATACTGCGACCGTAGTTGTCTAATACCCTTGAGACGTTGATATTAATTCTATAGGGTGGTCAGCGCGCTCAATCGACCTAAATCCTACCTGCATGGGATAAGCTTGGAAGACAAATTAAGAAAATAAATCCTATCTCCGCTAATTTGAGATATCTTAAAAATGTACATTACGTGAAGAATGGAACGCAATCTCTGAAGATTTTATTGATAACTTGATTATGAGTGTACCAAAGAAACTTTGTGAGTTCAAAGAGCTAGAGGAGGAAATACTAAGTACTGATTAATATAGCCCACGTTATAGCCTGGCCTAATCATTTATAAAAAAAAGGATAAAATGTTAAGTACAAAAATGTTTCTTTCCTGTAAAATATTTCCTAGTAATATTTAAATCAATGTTCTCTCTTTTCCAATTTGGTTAATTTTTGTCATACGGCCGTTTCTTTTTTCGACGTTTTCAATTTTAAATTAAAGAATAATAAGCAAAATCTAAATTAAAACACAAATATCCATGATATTTTATTTTATACCATACTCTTTTTTGCATTCCTCTAAATTTGTCCAAGAATCTAAATTTGTCCAAGAATCTAAATTTGTATAAGGATATCCATTACCCCATAGATGGAAACAAAACAAACAGAAGGGCAGCAGCGTCTTGCTAATCAGAACTAAAAAATAAAAAATACTGCGGTTGCCAACCCCCATACCAAGCGTGGCAATTATGGCAAATATCAACTCTATGAGGATATCTATGGGTGAGGCTTGCATTCTTTAATGAACTTTTTGAATAGGCTGTAACCGTATACATTATACCATATAATATTTTGTAATATATACAATACGCGTAGAAAGGGGATTTCACAGCCTCTACCATGAATGCGTGTACAAATGTTCCATTTTTTATTTTTTATTTTATAGAATAACGGTGACAAGCGAGCACACAGTCCACCAGATATTCTGATTCCAATATTGCCTCCACATTTTTTGCGAGTTGTATTGAAATATCGTATTTCATTGAAATTGGATCCGCATCGGAAACATTTTTCACGCTATGCATTTTTACGATTTCAAATATCGCCTAAAGCTGAAGAAATTGTTTGATAATCTTAAATGACATTTATGAATAAACGCCCTTAAGGTAACCGTTTAATTGTTATATAACAGATTTGGCATCGTGTGACTTCCAATTACTTCCTAAAATAATTAACAACTTAAAAGCATCCACTTTTCATCGCCAAAAAATGATCTCTCAGCTGAAAGCAAAAGAAGTGTCTCAGCTGGACCAAATGAAGAGTTCAAAAAATGGTTTAGAAAACCCACTCAGAAGATCTTGCACGAAGCGCTTGGTGTAAGAACGCTAATTTACCGTTGAATCCCGCATTTGCTTTCCAACGATCATAAGGCGACCCACGTCAGATGTTGTAAGAAAACTCTTCAAAGGTTCAACAGAGGAGAGTCAAATCACGTCTACGACATCATCAGTGGTGACGAATCTTGGATCTATACCTACAATCCCGATTCTAAACAACAATCTACAATTTGGGTCTTCTAAGACGTGCCCAAGCCGAACAAAGTTGTTCGCTCTCGAAGCACTTCAAAGAAAATGGTGGCCACGTTCATTGCGATAACCGGTCATGTTATGACGATTATGATTGAAATTTGTAGAACGATTCATTAATCGTTAATTAACTGTGGTATAGTTGTATACCACAGTTAATTTACCACAACTCATCGCCAAACTTAGGAAATCTAACCCAAAGTGACGCATCATCCTACACCATGAGAACGCAAGCTCACACAGCGTTGGTTCAACGTTGCCATTTTCAACGTTCAACGTTGGTGGCATTTTGCAGCACCAGCTCATATGTGTCAGCAGTACTCCATGCACTACCGGACTTGCGCTTTATATAAGGTAAGAAGCTGTCCTGGCATGAAGTACCGCCGCACTTCACGACTTACTAGCTTGCAAGAACACCAAGTATCCTTGCGGCTGCTTTAGCTCTGGACTCAATGAACCGCACATAGTTGCAGTTCGGAGAAAATTCAATCTCTAACAACTGAAAGCGGTCAGTGTACTCCAAGGATACATTCCGGAAAGTAGGAGCCAAGGTGAACGGGTTCCTTTTAGCGGTGAAAAGACACACTTGTGTTTTGGAGACGTTGAACCTCACGAGATTGGCATCGCCCCATTCGGAGACTGCCTGTATTACTTACATGTACAAACAATTGTTTATTAAATATTGTTTATTACTGCCTATTTTAATCGCAACATTCAGAATAATAAATCCTGCAAAAGAGTTTAACAATATTTTTGTTAATACAAATTGGGAATATCAGAGGCAGACTTTAATTTCAAACCGTGCAATTGCCTATTTGAGGGTTTCGATATCCCAAGCTCAACTGAGCTCGTTACCTACGCAGTATATTGAATTTTCATTAATCAGTTTTCAATCAAAATATAAAATCGCATACATTTTATATATGATTATTTTAACCTTTACGTTACAATAAAATGATTATGGTAGGTACTTTAGACTATAATTAGGAGTTACTTTGTAAATATTCGTTACAAAAAACTAAAAGTAATGCAAATGTTACATTAAAAAAAACTTACAGCCGCTCATGTATTGCAAAAATGTGTACGAAATAACAAAATTTGTAATATTATTTAAAAATATTACTTCGAAGTTTTAATTCATGCTCTATACAGCTAAGAGGAAATAAATGATAACTAAACTAGAATAATGAAATATATTTAATGTTACTAAAGCCGATTTGTCATGACTAATAAATAGTAAATTAAAATTAAATATCTCCGGTTACGCCAAAAAGTAATGGTGGCTTACAATAGATGATGGTGTAATAGTGGAGACGAACTGTCCACTATTAACTGACTCCGAGTGGTTTTCTTTAAGGTGGAGAAATGAAACTACTGTTTATGTTTATGAATGTACTGTCGAATGGGATTCGGAATGGAATATCTTTTGCATCAACCTTGCCTATATTTATATGGCTGGCTCACTATTGATTTGCCAATGGTAACAATTAATATTTTGCCTAGCCAATTATATTGCTTATTTTATGACCAATGAAAACTATTTAAAATATACAATTATCTACGTTTCGTTTCCCGGCGTGAGACTTGTTTGTTGTTCACGAAGCTACGTCGCTGGACCGGACTATATAAGACATGCAGATCGGTGCGCACGCGTAGTCGGCGGGCGGCGGCGGTGTGGAATACAGCTCCGGAACAGCAAGAGGAAACGAACTGCGGCGTTGAAGAAACGGCTCACCATTGGTCGACGGATACGTGACGATAGCGGCGTGTGAAGTCGGTGTGGCTCTGAATGATATTTGCGGCTGCTTCTTGTTTCTTTATAAGAACGTCAAATTATCTATATACAGTCCGCAGTATCTCAGTAGCCAAGAATAATGTTTTTTTATTTATTCTCGCCTTCCGCGTTATGGTAGCAGCGGAGTATATATTATTTATTCCCGTTTCGGTTTGATTAATCTGGCTGCTACATCACTCTCCCCCCAGCGAAAGCGTACCGGAGGCTTGACGACTCGCCCGTATTTCGTAGTTTTTAAAATAGGTTTCAACTGGGTTGATGTAGATGATGAAGTTTCAAGCTTCCTCGCTGGTGGTTTTGATGATGATGATGAATCCTCTGCAGTATCCTCGTTAATAATATAGGCAGGCTTTAGTCGGTCGATCGATATAATCGTAGATTTCCTTCCGGGTATTTGTAGTTTAAAAGTCTTGCTATTTCTCTCTAATACTTTATACGGTCCATCGTAGGTAGGTTGAAATTGTTTTTTCATTGCGTCGTTTCTTACAAAAACTTGCTTGCATGTTTTCAAATCTTGGTGAATGAATACTGATTTATTATTTCTGTGTGATTGCATTTCGGTGCATTTCAACGATAAGGCTTTGTTAATTGATTCTCGAAGTTTAGTTACGAAATCGTAATCCATTTCTTGTTTGTTTGACGCTGCTGAACTGAAGAAGTCACACGGCAGCCTTATGCTGCAGCCGTAGGTTAGCTGAGCGGCGCTAAGACTAGTGTCTGCACGCGGTGTTGCTCGTAGTCCGAGTAGCACTGTAGGTAGCTCATCAATCCACTTTGTATGTTGAGATAAACGAGTTTTGAGTGCAGTCTTTAATGTACGATGCCATCGTTCGATTATTCCGTTTGACTGAGGATGGTATGCTGTTGTACGCGTCTTCTGTATTCCCATAGTTTGAAGAAGTTTGAGGAATAGGTTGCTTTCGAAATTCCTTCCTTGATCCGTTGTGATGGTTTTAGGTGATCCGAAACGAGTAATCCAATTTTCATAAATTATCTTCGCGACGGATTCGGCTGAAGTATCATCGGTAGGTATTGCTTCTGGCCATCTTGTTGTTCTGTCGATCATTGTTACGAGATAACGATGTCCTTGCGGTGAAGTAGGTAATGGTCCAACGATGTCAACGTGCAAGTGTTCGAATCTCTCCGTGGGTGGAAATGTAGCTAGACTACTTGATGTATGCCTTTGTACTTTGCATTTTTGGCATTGAATGCATTGCTTCGCCCAGTTGCCAACATCCGCTTGCATTGCAGGCCAAAAGAATTTTTCAGTGATGAGTTTTCTTGTTGTTCTAACACCTGGATGACTAATGTTGTGCAGTGCATTGAAGACTTCGCGACGACATTCTTCTGGTATGTATGGTCGCATGGTTGTCGTTGAGGCTTCACAGTATATAGGTAGATGCGTCATTGGCATTGTAACTTGCTTGATGGACAAGTTACCTTGCTTCGATAGATGTTTTATGTTGTCACTATCTCTGTCTTGTGCTGCGGCGATCTTATGATAGTCGATTGATGTAGGGCACGTTACACTGTCGATTGGTACGCGACTGAGTGCGTCGGCAACTATGTTGTCCTTTCCACTGATGTGACGTATGTCGGTCGTGAATTCACTTATGAAAATAAGTTGTCTTGCTCTTCGTGGTGTTTCCGATAGTGATGGTTTCTTTGGAAGTACATATGTTAATGGCTTGTGGTCGGTAAAAACGATCAGGTTTCGACCCTCGAACGTTTTTCTGAAGTGCTTGATAGCCATGTAAATAGCGAGTAGCTCTCGGTCGAATGTACTGTAGTTACGTTGAGTATCGGAGAACTTCTTCGAAAAATATCCAAGTGGTTGCCATTTCCCATTGCTGTATTGTTGGAGAACTGCTCCTGCTGAGAGATCGGATGCGTCGCTGAAGATAGCAAGGGTTGCTTCGTGTGATGGGTGAGCGAGTAAAGCTGCATTTTGGATCGCAATTTTACAAGCTTCAAATGCCTTCGTGGCTTCATCGTTCCATTCGATTGACGTTTTATCTTTTTTCTTCGTGTTGTGAAGGTAGGCGTGAAGTGGTGCTTGGATTTCAGCGGCTTTAGGTATGTGTTCTCTGTAAAAATTTATCATCCCGAGAAAACGCCTTAGCTCTTCGATAGTTTTAGGTTTTGCATAATCGATGATTGCTCTGACTTTTTCGGCAGGCGGTTTTATTCCTTCCTTGCTGACGGTGAAACCAAGAAATTGAACTTCTTGCTGTCCAAATATGCATTTCGAAGGGTTGATTGTGATTCCGTTGTCTTCTAATCGCTGTAGCACGGTGCGTAGATGGGTTTCGTGCGTTTCTTTATCAGGGCTTGCAACAAGGAGATCATCAATAAATGCGAAAACGAAATCCAGTCCATGAAGTACTTCGTGTATGAATCTTTGGAAAGTTTGACCTCCGTTCTTTAATCCTGGGATCATTCTTGGGAATTCGAATAATCCCATTGGGGTAATTATTGCTGTCTTCTCTATGTCTTCATCGCGGACTCTTATTTGTTGGTAAGCTCGGTTGAGATCGATGGTGGAGAATATAGTCTTGTCTGATAGTTGATGAGTGAAATCCCTGACTCGCGGTATTGGGTATCGGTCAGGAGTGGTAATAGAATTCAGTCTTCTGTAATCTCCACAAACTCGTAATTCTCCGTTCTTCTTCGGTACAATGTGAAGTGGTGATGACCAAGGGCTTTTGCTTGGACGGCATATTCCTTGCTCAATCATGTTTTCGAATTCCTTTCGAACTTGCTCGTATAGGTGTGGTGCGATTGGACGTGCACGACAATGAAGTGGTGGTCCATTGGTGTCGATGAAATGCTCAACGTCGTTCTTCGGTGTTAATTTCATTGAAGTTATTCTTGTGATACCAGGGTATTCTTCGAGGATCTTGTGATACGGTTGTTGCACATCTATGCTTCTTATTGTGGGCAGATTGGTTGCTTGTACAAAAGACTGAGATGCAAGATTGGTTTTCCCGTCGATGATTCTTCTATTTTTGATGTCGACGACCAACTGGTGATGTTGAAGAAAATCAGCACCGATGATTGGTTTGCTGACTTTAGCGACGATAAATCTCCATTTGAATGGTCGGCGTAGATTAAAATCAAGTTCCATTGTTTTTTCTCCATATGTAGGAATAACCGTATTGTTTGCTGCATAGAGTTGAAAATCTAGTGGCTTCAACTTCTGTCCTTGCTTCGGCGGTAACACTGAGATATTTGCTCCGGTGTCGATAAGGAAAGTAAGCTTGCTTTTTTTATCGGTGACGAAAAGACGGTAGGACTTTGCTGTTACGCTGGATCCCGTCGCATCGAGCGTACTAGTTAGTTTTCCGTATTCGTATTTTCATTTTTGAATGTACACGGTGCTGTGCATTTTCTTGCCTCGACCCCGAAACGTCGATGATAGTAGCAGTAAGGGGATCTTGATGTTGAGCTTATTCGACTTCTACTTGCAGAGCGGTTGCGACGAAAAGGTGATCTTCGGTGTTGCTGATTGCGCTGGTTGTACTGTTGCTGGTAAAAGGTATGATGCTGGGAAGCTTTGAGCGCGGCGACTTCGAATGATAGCTTCCGAATTTCTTCGAGAAGCAACTGGGTATCATTGGCCTTTGTTGAAGTGCCTTCGATGATCGATATGTGTGAACTACTGCTGTTTTCGATCCTCTTGTCCGCCAGGAGTGCCAGTTCGTCGAGCTTCGTCTGCGTGCTGAATGTTTCGCTGACTGCTATTACCGATCGAATATGTGGTGGTAGGTGGTTTACCCACATTAGCCGTAGTGTTGAATCCGGAACTTTATCTCGCGCCAAAGTACGCATTTTGCGTAGGAGTTGTGTGGGTTTCTGGTCTCCAAGTTCTATTTCTGATAGAAGTTTTTGTAGCTGTCGACTGTCGGATTCTTCGTATGCGGAGATCAGACGATCCTTCAGTGAATTATACTGGTCGACTGCTGGTGGGTTGTACAACAGGTCCGCAATTTGTTCGATGTCTTGTTTCTCAAGTTGGGCTATCACCATCTGTGCTAATTGCGCTTGGCTCTTCTTTAAACCATTCGTTGCGGCTTCAAAACTGACGAACCAAAGTCGTGGTTTGTCTCTCCAAAACGGTGGTATTCTTAACGATAGAGATATACCGGCGATTTCTGGTTCCTTTACCGGGTTTGATGTATATGTGTTTGCCTCCTGCTCCATAATGACGGCTTGATTACACTGATTTTATATAAACTGAAGTCTTCCTTCTCGGTGTTCGTACGGGTTTCCTTCGCGGTGTTCGTGCAATAGTAGTGGTACGTCGCAGGGTGTTCCTTCTTAGTGTTCGTACCGGATCTTCCCCCCTCGGTGTTCGTACGGGGTCACCACTGTAATAGTGGAGACGAACTGTCCACTATTAACAGACTCCGAGTGGTTTTCTTTAAGGTGGAGAAATGAAACTACTGTTTATGTTTATGAATGTACTGTCGAATGGGATTCGGAATGGAATATCTTTTGCATCAACCTTGCCTATATTTATATGGCTGGCTCACTATTGATTTGCCAATGGTAACAATTAATATTTTGCCTAGCCAATTATATTGCTTATTTTATGACCAATGAAAACTATTTAAAATATACAATTATCTACGTTTCGTTTCCCGGCGTGAGACTTGTTTGTTGTTCACGAAGCTACGTCGCTGGACCGGACTATATAAGACATGCAGATCGGTGCGCACGCGTAGTCGGCGGGCGGCGGCGGTGTGGAATACAGCTCCGGAACAGCAAGAGGAAACGAACTGCGGCGTTGAAGAAACGGCTCACCATTGGTCGACGGATACGTGACGATAGCGGCGTGTGAAGTCGGTGTGGCTCTGAATGATATTTGCGGCTGCTTCTTGTTTCTTTATAAGAACGTCAAATTATCTATATACAGTCCGCAGTATCTCAGTAGCCAAGAATAATGTTTTTTTATTTATTCTCGCCTTCCGCGTTATGGTAGCAGCGGAGTATATATTATTTATTCCCGTTTCGGTTTGATTAATCTGGCTGCTACAATTGGTATAAGCATCTCGTTTACGGCAGGCGCAAAGTACCCAGGCGCGGAACGGGAAGCAGCGTCAAAGGTGCGAAACGCGTCTGGTACTGCGGCCGTCAGTCCACCTGCCAACGTGACGAATGACGATTGAGGCAAAGCCTGTCTGCAGTGGCAGACGGTATCTCTAGCAGTGAATTTTAACGAGCTGAAGAATTTTAACGAGAGAATAAGATGGATATGTCCACAAACACGAGTAAGGGTGAAAACAAGCACACAATCAGTAAACACCTATAGTAAAGTAAAAGTAAAGTTACAGTCTATATACGTCCCACTGCTGGGCTCAGGCCTCCCCTCATTTCTGAGAGGGTTTAGGGCAAGGAAGTGTCCGCCGCGCTGCCCAAATGCGTGTTGACGAACTTCACATGTCTTCGAAATATTTTTTTTCTTATTCCTCAGACATGCAGGTTTCCTCACGATGTTTTCCTTCACCGCCGAGCACGTGGTAAATCAGCACTTAAAATTGCAATTAACAATTTCATTGGTGCCAGCGGGGATCGAACCCGGGTTACTCGCGTTCTGTTATATTTACAGCGAGCGTTAACCACTGAGCTACCACGGCTCTTTAATATCTATCATCAATTGAAAATCAGAATGCAGATGCAATGTTTAATTCAAAATATTTTTGTGTACGTACCTAAGGCTGACAACCGACTAACAAGTCCACCCTATGGGAAGTGAATCTTACTGCTCATAGACTCCACATTCACTCTTGTATATGCAGATATGCTAATAATGCATGCATCACCCTTGAAGAATAAGATGGAATGCCTGTTAACCAGATTTTTTATAAATATGAAAATACAAACAAACTTACAGCCAACCTGGTAACAAACTACTATTGTAGATGGACATACATACATACATACAGCCAACTTTAAACAAAAGAACGTGATTTTTTTAAATTGAATATTTCACGAATAAATCAACTAATTTTGAAGAACTTGATGATTTTTTCGAAATTTTTTCGTTAATGATTTATCTTCAACGCATCAACCGATTTTGGTGCCGCTTGCAGCAATCGACGGCGTTTTTTAAGTTGAAGAGCTGATCAGGTTTTGGAATCGATCGTTATAACCGTTTGAAAGCTATTTAATAAAAAATTTTTTTGAAAATTTTATTTTTGAGGTTTCTCAAAATGTTCGTTTTCGAACCGTTTTCGAACGCCGCCGAGTTCAATCAAATCAGTTATGCCATTCAAAAGTTATGAGAGGGTAAAACACACGCACGCACGCACACACACATACAGACATAGTGACCTCCTCGTAGAAATAGTCAGAACGATTCTAATAACGTAAAGATCTGATGAGAACTAGTTTTTCGAAAACCGGGGTGAAACCAATAACTTCCCGATTTTTGAAAATCGTTGATTTTCACAGCGGAAAGTTAAAAATAGGTAAGATAAAAATAGGCCAGTAAAAAGTAAAAAAAAAGGGAACTGAGACTGAGGCTTTTCAAACTAGAATATAGATCCTCGGATCTGCATATTATATTGATTGTACCTTATATTTTTGAGATTGATTGTACATATACATATATTGTATTTAGAAGTATTTATTTGATAATATTCAGAAGTAGTGATCTTGATGGAAATAAGTTGGTTGAAGAACATCATTATCCCGTTCAAAACCCAAGGGAAATAAACTTTAATAAAACAAAATATTAGGAAAAGCAGCGGTATACTTTATAAAAGTAATCTTAAACACTTGAAGAAAAAAATATACGTAATATTCTAATTTAACTTCCCTTCTTCAAGTTTGAGGAGTTCGTACAAGATTATTAAATTACAATGCTGTGAAGTTTGCTCCAGATATTTTTTTGGAGGGGCAACTTCAGCCGTAAGATAATCAAAGATTGTTTATAATTCCATTAGTCTTTATTAATTCTTACCATTGGTTTGTATATGAATATTAAGTTTATATAAAAAGTATTTCTTGTTCAAAAATCGTTATATAGTAGTTACTAGCACCGTGTAGAGGCGGTGTAAGAATATCCACTGACCCATTTTTTACTTGCCAACTTGTCTTTTTACTTGATGCGTTTGAAAAAATATGTACATAAACTTTATAAGTTATATGTAACTGGTGACGTTAATGGTTCCCGGGTCGAATCCGGAAACGGATCGTCACTAAGAATGTTAAGGTTTATGTTTATTTACTGTATTTATAATTAAACTGTAAGAATAAGCAGAAATTGTGTTATATTGTAGTCTATCAAAAACTGAGTTCACTTATAACAACAGGAACAACTATACTCGTATTTTTCCTCCTTTTATTTAACAAATTAGAGAGGTAAGGTTATGTGTAAATTTAAGTGTATTCTTACTGTTAGTTTGTTACTAATTTAATTTAAACATTCTGTTTGATAATTATAACTTTTGAAAACATAACTATTAGTATGGATCTATGCACTCTTTACGACTCTAGAAATATGGTTTCTTGCATTAAAAAAAATTCAAACATACCGCTTAATTGACTTTTAAACTGAGTTTGTTTAATGCAACTGAAGAGAGGTAGTAAGTATGATATTTCAATTTATACATTTTTAAACAGTGATCTAACCGAACTTACAGTCCACATGGTTTGTGGCTACTGCTGCTCATGGACGACGAGGACGAAGATGTAATCCTGTAAACTTACAGTATACCTTTCAAACCGGGTCACCGGAAAAATTATACTTGATTATTTGCTACATCTTTTAGATTATATATTATTCATTGCATCCATTATAGCTTAAAAAAGTACCTGCCATAGTTGGTAGCAACTAGACAAATCCACCCTATGAGGCAATTCCATTGTATATATATGTAATTGTGATATAATATTATGTAATGTTATATTAAATAAGCGAATATAATATACAAAATAAATGACAAATTTTAAAAACCCACCAAGATACTACAACAAGGCTTTTAAGAAGTAAATATGGAGAATTAATATATCAACCTCCTTGTAATAAAAATATGTATAAGAGAAACTTAAATAACATAAGCATATTGTTATATAACACATTACCCGCGAATATTAAAAGAAAAAGAAGGAGCCTCTTTCAAAAATAATTTAACGAAATGGTTATTCGAAAATTGTTTCTATAGCCTAAAAGAATATTTGGAGTGGAAAAATTAGTTTAATGACTTATGTGCTTCATTTATATACCTAGGCTGCACTAAAAGTATCGGGAATGGAATATTTCCACTGTTCCTGTCATATTAAAATCTTTTTAATTGAAAACTCCTTGGTTTTAAAAAATCGAATACCATTTATTTATTTAAAAAAAGATTCTCGGTCTTGTCACAAGGTTTTGTCAAACTTGTTTAGTCGTTGAGAAAATGGAATTGACTCGAGAAAATTCAAGAGCGATGATTTATTATGACTTTCGAAGTGGTTTAACACAAAAAAGTGTGTTGACCGGATGATTTCTGCATTTGGTGATGAAGCCCCATCCAAAGCCACAATTGATCGCTGGTTTGCTGAATTTCAACGTGGACGTGTCAAGCTCAGTGATGATCCCCGTCAAGGTCGCCCAAAAACTGCAGTCACCCACGAAAACGTTGATGCTGTGCGTAAGCTGTGAGGAAGATCGACATGTGACGTATCGCGAAATTCAGGCAACTTTAGACATTGGCATGAGTCAAATACAAATAATCTTGCATGAACAATTAGGTGTAAAAAAGTTTTTTTCCCGATGGATACCGCGTTCGCTCTGTGAAGAGCAAAAAGCGGCTCGCGATACTTGGTGCGTCAGAACTCTCGAAAGATTCCACTCCGGATACTCAAATGATGTATACAACATCGTATCAGGTGACGAATCCTGGATATATGCGTACGAACCTGAAACAAAAAACCAGTCACGAGTTTGGGTGTTTTAAAATGTGTTAAAGCCAACAAAAATTGTTCGTTCACGGAGTGTTGCAAAAAAAATGGTGGCCACGTTTGTCTCCAAAACCGGCCATGTTACGACTATTCCTCTTGAGGGACAAAGAACGGTTAATGCAGAATGGTATGCTAGCATTTGTTTGCCACAGGTCGTCTCTGAACTCCGTAAATAGAACTGCATTCGCCGCATCATCCTCCTTCACGACAATGCGAGTTCTCACACCGCACACAGAACAAAAGAGTTTTTAGAGCAAGAAAACATAGAATTATTAGGTCATCCGCCGTACAGCCCCGATCTAAGCCCTAATGATTTCTATACTTTCCCTAAAATAAAGAATAAATTGCGTGGACAGAGATTTTCATCACCTGAAGAAGCTGTGGACGCCTACAAAACGTCCATTTTGCAGACCCCAACTTCCGAATGGAATGGTTGCTTCAATGATTGGTTCCATCGTATGGAAAAATGTGTCAAATTTCGCAGAGAATACTTCGAAAAGCAATAAATACATTTTTAAATAGTAATGTTGTGTCACTTCCTTGATTCCCGAAATTTTCAGTACTCGTATATTTCTTGTTTTAAATATTTGCACATCTGCGAGCAGACTAAGCACATATACATTATAGATATTTAACTTAAGACCCTGTCAACTGTGTTTCATGCAAATAAAGACTTTGTATTTGTTCTAGATATAATTTACCTATTTAACAATACAATCTACTATTACGTACTGATCATCTTACCTATGTTTATTCTATGTTAAAAAACCAACCGCGCGAACACAGAGTAGTGCACATTTTTTGTTTGAAATAGCTGTTCTAGTATGTATGTATGTACATATTACTTCAGTGTGTTCACTAGCTTGGTGCAAACGTCCGTTGCCAACACGCCTCTCGAGCCCACGCTTCATGGCTACTGCTTTTTTTTAATAATTTGAGTTGTTATGAGTAAAGTACTGCTGGCCATCTCCTGTTTCAGTTTCCCTCTATCGCCTCTTACGACACCCACAAAACCATATGGGGTATTCTTACACCATCGCTAAATTAATTTCTAAGGAAATACATAAATTAAATATTTTTGTTAGATAAATTTTGCTGTTTTAACCTAAACGCATGTTTTAAATACGATAAGGTTTTAATAATATGTTAATACAACTCTGTTTCAACATACAGATTTGTTTTCAAAGGAAACAGAAATTTAAAAAATTGCTCTTTATCTGGGAGGCTCAATGGTATGAAAATTAACGTTATTGTAACTGAAATATCTGTATTGAAAAAGTTATGTAATATTAAGGATATTTTTAGTAAGACAATAGGCTACTTTGGATAAATTCCAATATATTCAATACACAAATTTTTGATATGAGCACTTTCAGTATAGACATTGTGGCGTCGAAAACAAAATCCACCCTTGAATACCCCGCGCAAAATATTTTCGTTAAAAAAATGTTATTTCATGGCAGTATAGTATATTTCATTACGAGTGCGGAAAGCCTGTCATTGCAAAGAGTTCCGACAAATGTCTACCCGAACCGAGACGCAGCCGAAGGTGAGGACGTGAGCGGTACGTGTACTGAACAACTATTTTTAATACAGTTGCAAAACTAACGAAACTGTTAATTGAAAGTTTTATTATTATCACTTGGTCAACGGTGAATTAATACATAAGTAGTTAGGAAATCTGTATGTCTGAAAAAAAATTCGAAGACTAACATGTCCTCCAATAAGCATCGGGGCAGCGCTGCAGACATTTCCTTGACCTGAAACTTTCTGAGAAATAAGAGGAGGTTTGTGCCCAGCAGTGGGACATATATAGGCTGTAATTTTACTTTTACTTGACTTCACTCATGCATTAATAAGTTACAATTCGCGCTTACTCGGCGTTAAAAGTGAAGATTTAAGACTCATTCCTATGTTAGATACTTTTTAACTATTTGACATTACGTCCATTTGGTAACATTCATCTCAAAGAAATTGAGCTATTCTATTACCCATTTAAATCATACATAGAAATATCTTACATATGTGATCTCTCTGAACAATAACTTTAGTTATTCACATTTAGTTATTGTTCTGTGCGATCTTTATGCGATGAACTATTTTACACTTGACAGCGAGGGACTGTCACCTAGAAAACAAAATGGAAGCCAATAGCTGACGAAATGGAGTCAAATTATAAGCACAATGCTTCGAATTGAAAGCTGGAGTCGTTACTAGTCTGTTGCTGAATCTTTAGTTTTAGACTTCCGGGACCGACGCTCCGGGAAGTCTGCAGTCTGCGAACATGTTCAAGATCGTCCCCACCATTACATTCGTTTTGATAAATCACAAATTCTCGCAAAAGAACACCGATTCCTACCAAGGATGATACGCGAGGCTATTGAAATTAAAAAACATCCAAATTTCAATAGAGAAGATGGATGGGTGCTGCCACCTGCTTGGGATCCTATAATTAACAAAATTAAACCCAAACCTAAGCATACCACTGCAAGACTTCATGACACTATAAGCTCGTTTTGCGTAAATCGGACCAAAAATTAATATTCAAAAACTGAAGGTAGCCGGACTAACTATGACATTGGGACGTCAAACATCTCAGTCCCACCCGTGACCATGGTTGCTGTAAAGCACCCGAAACGTCGGGAATTAAAAATAAGTAAAAGTAGTTAAATAAACGCGATAAAATCCGTAAATTTAGTTTTATTCAATGTGTAGTGTTCGCGTAAATTTAAGAAATCATTAATTCACAATGGAGTTAGTGACAAATAATTCTTAAGCTTTCTTAGATATTTTAGTCATCCGAAATCCTTATAACCATATTGGATTCCTGAAATGCTAATCTCAGTTCATTACTTCAGCTAAAGCGAGATCGGTTTTATTACGTTCTCGCTATAGACGGCGTCCGAAATTATCACGCAATGAATTTCTGAACAAAACCTCTAAAACTCTAAGTGAAAAAATATAGTAAATTCGGTATGAAGGATACAGAGAGGCAATATGATAACAGGTCATAAAGCTTCTTATTCCTAAAATGTGGCAAAATATACTTTGTTATTTAAAGTTTGCTGCAGGTGTCCATGGGTTACTATAGCTACTTAACATCAGGAGAACTGTAAATTCAGTTGTCACTACAATTTTAAAAAAACACTCGCTGAGCGACTTTAAGAAACCTCAAATGGCTAGAACTAGATAATTCACCTTTGGGTTCGATATTTCATCGCGGATAACGAGGGTAACACACACTGATATGAAGATATGGCGGCGCTCTCGTCACGCCACAAGTGAAACAAATTGAAGCCTAAATCGCGCTATCAAAGTTCCGAAGTAAAAACAGTATATATATAGAATAGCTCCGAATTTATCACACGGAGCATTGGCAATTACTCGAGCAGAACACTGTGCCCGGCGGGAGATCTTTCCTTTTCCTCCTACGGCCACAAAGAAGTATGTTATAGTTCCCAGAACGCTCAACTGTTTAACACAATACTTGATTTTGAAAATAAATGCAGAATTGAAATAGCTAATGCGAAATTACACAAAAAATGTAAACTGAAAATATTCACGAAACTTTTAGAATTCATGGGACTGATATTTTGCCGCTAATATCGACAACCAGCAAAATTCTTGAGACCCTCGATTCAAGGTATGAACTCTACGTGCATATTGAAGTGAAAAATATAGTTTATACGGAGCCCCCAGGGCGCGAATTCTGTTCGGACTTGTAGTCGGAATTTATACATAAATCTCACAAATTCGTCCAAAATGTTGTGTATCCCGAAATGACTGACATTTTTCTAATTTTATAAAGTACTAAGAAAACCTGTGAGCAACAGAGCTCGTAAACAAATAAAAAGAACGCTTAAAAGAACCCATTAAGTTGAATAGGAGGCAAACAGCGGAGTTATAACGCTTTCAAAGAATAACTACTTGTTTTTACTTAGAAACGCTATCTCTTACTAAATTATAATTTGGTTTTTGCTTTTCTTGTTCTGAGCTTTTTACTATCACCATATTAAAATGATTGCATGTGATACACTTGATGCAGAAATTCATTTGGTATAAAATTTATTCAAATGATGTTTGCGCGCTTAATGATCATAATTAAGAAAACCTTCAACTTTTAATTATTAAATTTTGGTCCGATTTACGCTGAGCCAGAGTACAGTATCTTAGTGGAGTAGGTAAGTCTTGCAGTAATATGCTTGGGTTTGGACTTTGGATTTAATTTTATTGAAGCAAATGCAATATGGGAAGCAAATGGTAGCGCCCAGCCAGTTTCTCTATAGAAAATATGTTGTTTTTTTTTTGGTTTCAATAGCCTCGAATGCCTTGAAACGCCTAGAATAGTTCAATTCTTAGTAGAAATCGGTGTAACTTCTGTTATGCGGTTTCTTGAAAAAATTATCACGAATCAAGAGTAAGCGATATAAAAGAAATGCCATTGTAAAATCGCCTACCATTTTCGCGGCAATACTGTAAGGTTGCCGAGTGTAAACAGGTAATCGTGTAAGAGTATTTTATCCTCATTGAGTTTCCTAATATAATTATATCATAATGTAGACAATTTAATTGCGAACTCGATGGAATAGGGTAGTCTTAGTAAAAATAGGCAAATATTTGAGTACTGCGAATTTAGGAACCAAACAAAGACGTTTTGTAAGTAATCACCAAGAGGGGTAGACAAAAACTAATGACTTCCATTTGTTACGATCCTGACACACTCCTGTCGTTTCGCGCACAATGTTCGTCAATATAGGGTACTCATAATCAATCCTCTTCATCTACATCCCTCTTAATCAATCCTATCTATTGTATATCGCCAATTTAGTCGATAAATTTCCGTCCAGGGTGTCTGTTGCCGTTTTTGTCACTGACTTCTGTAGCATAGATTCCCTTTATCACTCTTTCCTCATTCATTCTTTTTACGTTTTCAAACCACCTCAGCATTTATTTTCTCTGAATCTTTTTAATCCTGATTACAACGTCTTCATGCAAACCAAAACCATTTGTGTTTAAAAGTATGTAAGATTTTTTTACAAAATTTAAACAAATGCAAAGCCGTAAATGTAGAGCCGTGGTAGCTCAGATGGTTAACTCTCGCTGTAAATATAACAGAACGCAAGTAACTCGGATTCGATCCCCGCCGGCACCAATGAAATTTTTAATTGCATATTTAAGTGCTGATTTACCACGTACTCGGTGGTGAAGGAAAACATCGTGAGGAAACCTGCATGTCTGAGGAATAAGAAAAAAATATTTCGAAGACATGTGAAGTTCGCCAACACGCATTGGGGCAGTGCGGCGGACACTTCCTTGCCCTAAAACCCTCTCAGAAATGAGGGGAGGTCTGTGCTCAGCAGTGGGACGTATATAGGCTGTAACCTTACTTTTAAACAAATGTAGTTAAAAAATTAAAAAAAGCGGTTGCCAATCCGCAAGCCACACGTGGCAACTATGACAAATATTTTTGTTTATAGGATAGGGTGACAAGTGAGCAGACAGTCCACCTGATAGTAAGTAGTTGCTTTAGCCCATAGATACCTACATGTTCAGCCCTGATCAGTGTCATTGACAGGGTCGAAAAAGACTGGAGGATAAAGAAATAGCTCTTTGTGGCTTTCTAGATATTGAGGGCGCCTTCGACAGTAGCCCCACATCACTTCTGATTGGGGGCCTGACATCTAAAAATGTTTACCCCACAACCATCAGATGGGTGAAGTCGATGCTCTCAAACAGATAGGCAAAAATAGCACTGTTTCAAACTTCGATTGAGGTTGCAACTAGAAGAGGCTGCCCACAAGGAGGTGTTTTGTCACCCCTTCTTTGGACTCATGCGGTTGACCAACTATTGTACAAAATGGCAGACCTACGCATTGACACATTGGGTTATGCTGATGACCTTGTGATCATTGCGAGGGGCTTTTGCCAAAGTACTTTATCGTCAATAATACAAAGAGCCCTAAACACCATAAATAACTGGTGTAGGGATAACAGTTTATCAGTTAATGCTGATAAAACTGTTATAATACCCTTTTCCAAAACGAGACGGTTGGACAAATTAGTCCAACCAAAACTTAATGGTAAAGAAGTACCGTTTTCCACGGAAGTTAAGTACTTGGATGTAACAATCGACCAAAAACTAACGTGGAACTCTCACCTTAGCAACGTATGCCATAAAGCAAAAATTTCTTTAGGTACGTGCAGTCGTTTGGTCGGGAACAACTGGGGCTTGCGTCCCAGTATGGTCTATGGCTGTACTGCAGCATAGTGAGGCCGATTCTCACCTACGCCTCTATTGTGTGGTGTAACAAGGCCAACCAAAAGACGACTGCGGACAGACTAAATAGTCTACAAAGGACTGCCTGCTTAATGGCAATTGGAGCTATGCGATCATCGCCTGGAGCGGCTCTTAATGCACTTCTATGCCTTAACGCCCCTTGATCTCTATCTAGACAAGGAGGCGAGGGCTAGTTTGTATAGGATTAACGCCCAGGGCAGTCTGAGCTTGCTCTCCTACAGATTGAGATCCATGCTCGACTCAATTAAGGAATCACCGGTCTTATGCATGATCTCAGATATCATGAAAATGTTAGCTATGATAAGACCTTACCACCGGACCTGATGGAGTGACCTGAAGGTGTATTTCAGTAACCACTGCTGGAATTCCTGGACGAGTAGAACTAGATATGTAGAATTTTGGCTCAGTTTTGTAGGTTATGACGATTCCTTACCTCCGGACTTGACGGAGTGACCTG
Source organism: Parnassius apollo (assembly GCA_907164705.1). Lineage (NCBI taxonomy): Eukaryota > Metazoa > Arthropoda > Insecta > Lepidoptera > Papilionidae > Parnassius > Parnassius apollo. The sequence goes on along the minus strand of CAJQZP010001486.1, from coordinate 2,323,461 downwards.
AAGGTTTGATTGGGTGATTACTACTGGAACTCCTAGACTAGTAGAACTAGGTGTGCTGAATTTGGGCTCCGTTTTGTTACATATGACGAGTTCTTACTCCGGACTTAATGGAGTGACCTGGAGGTGTAATTCTTTGATTACAACTGGAACTCCTAGGCTAGTAGTACTAAGTGTGCCGAGTTTTGGTTCATTTTGTTGGTTATGGTGAGACCTTACCTCCGGCTTTACATACACACACACACACACACACACATACACACGCGCGCGCGCACACACGCACACGCGCACACACACAAACACACACACACACACACACACACACACACACACTCACACACACACACGCACACGCACGCACGCACGCACGCACACACGCACGCACGCATGACATGTGAAGGTCGCCAACACGCATTGGGGCAGTGCGGCGGACACTTCCTTGCCCTAAAACCCTCTCAGAAATGAGGGGAGGCCTGTGCCCAGCAGTGGGACGTATATAGGCTGTAACTTTACTTTACTTTTAAACAAATGTATGCCAATCCGCAAGCCAAACGTGGCAACTATGACAAATATTTTTGTTTATAGGATAGGGTGACAAGTGAGCATACAGTCCACCTGATAGTAAGTAGTTGCTTTAGCCCATAGATACCTACATGTTCAGCCCTGATCAGTGTCATTGACAGGGTCGAAAAAGCACTGGAGGATAAAGAAATAGCTCTTTGTGGCTTTCTAGATATTGAGGGCGCCTTCGACAGTAGTCCCACATCACTGCTGATTAGGGGCCTGACATCTAAAAATGTTGACGCCACAACCATCAGATGGGTGAAGTTGCCTGCGTACGCACGCACGCACGCACAGCACGCACGCTCGCGCACGCACGCACACACGCACGCACGCACGCACTCACGCACGCACGCACGCATGCACGCGCACTAATATAATCTAAGATGTAATATTTAGACAGTATGTTAATATATATTTTATAAATACTCATTGTTATGCAGCAATAAATTGTTATTATTATTTTTTGGGGATCTATATAATTTTCTCACCTGGTTGGGTTCTATAAATATATAACTATAAATTAAAATGAAAAGATATACATAAATATCAATAAAATAAAATAAATACAAAAACTACATAAATAAATAAGATCCAACCAGATGGGAGCCCTCGGCAGGGGAGACCAAACGGCCCAGGGTTAGGGTGAAAGGGAAAAAACCGGCGGACGATGCGGGCGGTATCGAGGAGCACCGCCTTATGCATTTGAGCCCGGAGCGGTCCGTCACGGAGTCCCAGTCACCTCAGATGACCCGAGAGGCTGACTGGGATTAGCCCATTCGCAGAGACGACTACAGGAATAATTTCGGCCGGCATACCATCCCACATGTCGGTCACCTCGTGAGCCAGGTCCAGATATTTTTTATCTGTTTCGGCTTTCACGAAGTTCTCGTCGTACGGAATAGTAATGTCGACCAAAAATATCCTTGACTGTGCCCGGTCCATCAGCACAATATCAGGCTTATTCGCAAGAATAGTCCTGTTCGCAAGAATAGAAGAAGAAGCACGAAAGTAGAATAAATGCTGTAGAAATGCGGTCTTTAAGGAGTATGCTAGGGTTGAATCTGAATGACAGGGTGAGAAATTGCGTGATAAGAGATAAATGTGGTATGCAAGATGATGTTGTGACCAGGATTAAGAAAGGAATGCTTCGGTGGTTTGGTCATGTAGAAAGAATGAATGAGGAAAGAGTGACAAAGCAAATTTATATGGCAGATGTGAACGGCCGAGTCGGGAAGGGACGCCCTAGAAAAAAGTTTATCGACCAAATTGGCGAAATTTGAAAAGGGGCCACGTTAGAAGTACCCTTAACCGACGAGCATGTATGCGTAGATATATGGATGTAAAGGAGACGAAAGAGGTATGTCAGGATCGTGCCAAATAGAAGTCCATAGTCTCTGCCTACCCCTTTGAGTGACAGGCGTGAGTGTTTATATATTTTATGTATGTAGTCCTGTCTGTGATGATGGCCCGGTCCCAGTAGAGCCTGGCGCGGTCATTTTCGAGCACGGCTTCCGGCAAGTACTTGTAATACGGCAATTTTCGGTCCACGAGACCATATTTCAGAGCGAGCTCCTGGTGTAGAATTCTGGCTACTAGGTTGTGCCTGTGCAAGTACTCAGAGTTAGAAAGCGCCGAATAACCGGAGATTCCGGACGGAGAACCGGTGACTCCCCGGGATGGCGACAAGCTCGACAGACGTCGACAATGCCATCCTTTAGGATGTATCTTTTTTTTTTTTTAAATCTTTATTCATATAAAATACACAGATTTAAAATAATAATAAACATCGCCAAACTGTGCAACAGTTTGTTGGCGATAATGGCGCTCTTTTGTTATATATTAATATGTATTTTTTGTTACATACATACTTATCTTAGGTATATTTATTACAATAAATATCTCTATCTTTAATTAATACTTATTATAGGTAGTACATTATACTTTTCATAGGAATGTATTTTTCAGTCTTTTCTTTAATGTTACTGTGCTTATGTCTTTGGACGTATCTCTTATAAAATCTATTCTATTATATATTAGCGGAGTTAAATATTGCCTAGTTCTCTTACCATAATAGTTTCTTATATGTGGTATCACATATTTACCCTTCTCAACTTGCCTGGTACGATATTTATGCGTTATAGGTTGTTTAAATTTATTTATTTTATATTGTTCTAAAGCAATTAGGTAATCTACCTTTTGATGCACTGGAAGTATTTTACATATATTAAATAATTTGTCATAATTTTTTTTACACTGTAATTTTACTTTTTTACTTACTAAATACTTAAGTAGTCTAATCTGTAAATGTTTTATACGATCTAACTGTGTTTTGAATGTTAGCCCATAACTGCTCAATCCATAATTGATTCTCCGATAGTTGTTGGTCTTAATAACCTGATCCTGTATTGCACAGACAAAACCCTCGGTTTTCCCGAAGAGGTCACCGAAACGTAGCCAGTTGAGGGAGGCGGCTGTATCTACGTGAGGCTCATGTAGAGCCCTGTAGTACCTCCCGTGGAGCTCCTTCTCCTTCCATACGGTCTCCCGGTCGGAAATGCTCTGTGCTACCGGGTCTTGCCATTGCTCGTTGGCTAAGTATAGAGGGGTAAGTCCTTTATCACTAGAAATGACGTCATTATAGAATGGATCATCCGATCTCGCCAGGAAGTAATGACGGAGGCTGCACACTTCGCGGTTATGCATGGTGAGCTCGCTCAGGAAGCCACGCCCACCATGCTTTCGCGACAAGTACAGCCTCATTACCGACGATCTCGGATGATGCATCCTATGGGACGTCATTGTAGTGCGGACTTTTCTATCCAGGGCGTTAAGTTCAGTCTGGGTCCACCTGAGTATGCCAAAGGTATACATGAGGACAGGCATGACCCAAGTTATTGGTGTTCTTATTCACACCGGACAAAAGGCTGTTAAGCACTTTGGTCAAGCGTGCATAAAACACGTCGCAAACTGACTGTTTCATATCAGCCTCATCGATACCGATGTTCTGTGACATACCCAGGTATCGGTATGTTTCAGCCTCGGAAAGGGCCCTTAAGTTGGCGGGCATAGATAAGTCTATGCCCTCAGAGTTAGCAACCCTTCCCCTTTCAACATGGAGGACCGCACACTTATCCGTCCCCAGCTCCATTTAATAGAATTCCTAAATTCACAAGTGATGTTTAGCAAGTCCATAAGATGGGAGCGACTGGAGGCGAATAATTTGAGGTCATCCATATAGAAAAGGTGGGTCACTTTTGTACCTCCTTTCTGAAGCTGAAATCCCCTCCTGGAGCCCTCCAGTAAAGTACTGAGAGGGTTCAAAGAGAGGCAGAACCAGATTGGACTCAGACAGTCGCCCTGGAATATACCCCTTCTTATCCTTATGCGGCTTTCCGCAGCCGTCATCCGCTCGCCTAGATGACAGAGGATCGTACTCCACTGCCCCATACACTGCTCGAGGAAGTCTCGAACTGTACAGTCAATCTTGTACAGCTCGAGGACCCTCTTTAGCCATGTATGGGGCACCGAGTCAAATGCTTTTCTGTAATCTATCCAGGCGGCGGAGAAGTTCCGACGGTTGCGTTTCACTACTTTGCCAATGACCGCGTCAATGTCATTTAGACGCAACAATCAACCATTTATTTAGAGCGCGCGACATCACCTGATTTGAGTCCAGGTGACGAGCGATTCTCGCGCTCAAAATGGATGTTAGTGTCTTGTATGTAGTCGGTAGACACGTGATGGGGCGGTATTTGCTCGGGTCTGTGGCACCCTGATCTTTAGGAACCAAATGAGTGATCCCAGTAGTGAAGAGGCTTGGGAGCGACTTCTGGTTGAGAGCCTCTTGAAACTGTCGGGCGAGCACAGCGTGACACACCATGAACCCCTTCAGCCAGTAGCGATGCAGCCCGTCAAGCCTCGGACTTTTCCAGTTCGGGGCCCTACGGAACGCCTCAGCTACGTCATCCGGCGTTATAATGACGGGATCCATGGGCGTAATACCCACATACTGACTCGCCACAACTTCCGTCCAAGGGCCCTCGTTGTGGTTTATGGGCTCTGACCACGGGCTGCGCCAGAATGCGACCGTGTCGGCCTGATTTGGTGCTGGGCCCGTTCCACTTACTATTGGTCGCTCCAATGATTTATAGAGCCTCTTCTGATTACTCTGGAAGAGACTATTCTGGTTGAACCGTGTCGACCTCTCGGTATATCGCCGAATCCGCTTTCCCCAAGCAGCGATTCTTTGCTTCAGGTTATGCGCTCCGTCAGTTTTTGCATTATATCCGGCTGGGACATACACAACATTTGTCCCAGCAAACGCCATCCTGACGGTGCGCACAATCCTTGGCCTGGTATTGCCTGACCTGAAGCATATCAGTCTGCCGATGAGGGCCCTAGCCTTTGTGATACGTTCTTCAATTCTTATTCTCCAGGCTGGGATAGCACTACTTTGTCCAGTAGCGCTTCCAGCTGTGGAAAGTTTGGCGTCTATAATACGGCAGACTGCCAGTGCGGCGCCAAAAAGAATTGAGTCCGTCTCGCAAAGGTCCCGGCTGGCTTCCAAATAGGTACCCAGCATTGGGATCAGTTCATTTTCTACGTTTTCTCAGTTTGTTTTTAACAAAACTGGATTAATGGTTATTACCACGGGACAAAGTCAAGTGGATACCATGAACTTGTTTGGTTATGGGTAGTTTTCTGTAGAGATAAATTTTCTAACTATTCTACAAGTATTAAGTAAAACTGCTTTTTGCAATTGAATATATGTTAGTTTTGGTAAATCTAAAGTTTTTAATGATTGATGAAGCACTTTTGGTATTACACCAGTTGTAGAGAGGACTATAGGGACTATAATAGCGTTACGCAATTTAATAATTTCATGTTTTAATTCAGTGTACTTTGAAATTTTTTCATTAATTGTTGTCTGCAAATTATGTGAGTTAGGTATAGCAATGTCAATAATAAGAGCACATTTATTCCCTTTATCTATTAATGTTATATCCGGTGTATTAAAGTGTATTGTTTTGTCAGTAAGTATAGCTCTGTCAAAATACATTTTGTGAGTGGTATTTTCAAGGACTATTTCTGGTTTATATTTATAGTATACTTGAGTTGGCTGGTCAGTTAATTAATACTTAAAGGCAAGTTTTTGGTGAATGATACTGGCTACTTGATCATGCCGATACTTATAGTCCGTCTGAATAATCGCTTTACAGGCACCAGTGATGTGTTGAATTGTTTCTGAAGCATTACAACAGCGTCTACATGTGTCGGTATGTAAATTTTTTATTTTAATAATATGCTTTTAATAATTGCGTGTCTCTGTGATTTGGTCCTGAATTGCGCACATAAAACCCTCAGTCTCAGGAAAAAGCTCACCACGTTGAAGCCATGCGTTCGACGCTAATTTGTCTACGGTAGGATGGTTCAAATCATGGCGATGTCTTCCATGTAGAGACCAAATGTCAATTGTTGGGTCCATATGTCAATTTTTGTGTTATTATCTGTAAGTAACTCATTTTTTGCAATATTTTATCATTCATATTAAGCGGCGTCAATTTATGATCATTCTGTACTATGCCATTGTGATGATATTGCTGTTTTATCATAAAAGTAATTTCTGAGTGTAGTTATTTGTCTGTTATGTAAGTTAACTATGTCTATTACCCCTCCTCCTCCTTCATTTCGTGGCAATGTTAGTCTTTGTATGCATGATCTTGGATGGTGTTTACGGTGCCTCGTAAGAGATGTATTTATTTCGCGTTGTAGCTTTTTTAGTTCAGTTTTGGACCAGTGTATTATGCCAAAGGAATAGGTTAGTATGGGAATTGCAAATGTGTTAATAGCTTTAAATATATTTTTAGAATTTAATTGAGATGTTAATACTAAGCGAAGTCTATATCGAAACTGATCTGTTAATGTATTTTTAATTTCTTTGTGATGTATTTGTTTAGACTGACCTAAATACTTATACACTCCATTTTCCTCTAAAGATTTGATTTGCTGTCCTGTTTGCAACTGATAGTTATGTTCATAATACTGTCCAGCTCTTACTGAATTAATGTTGCACTTATCAATACCAAATTCCATTCCAATATCTCGTGAAAATTTTTCCGTTAATATAACTAATTGATCTAATTCATCTTGAGTAGTAGCATATAGCTTTAGATCGTCCATATACAAAAGATGACTAAGTTTTTTTTCTTCTTTGTTAGTATGTAGATGATCTTGTGTTGTATGGTATTGTAAAGAGTACCCTATGTTTTTGGAGTTTAACATGTGTGATAAGGGGTTTATTGCAAGGCAGAACCAGAGAGGACTAAGTGCATCCCCTTGAAAAATACCTCTTCTTATTGCAATAATATCTGTTTCTATCATTCCAGCTAGTGAGTTAATCGCAGCCTGTAAAAATTGTATTATGTTTAGGTGTATTTTGTATATTTCTAAAATTTTTAATAACCAAGTGTGCGGTATTGAGTCATAAACTTTCTTATAATCAATATACATGCTAAATAAATCTTTTCTTTTTGATTGTACCTGCTTTAATACTATTGCATCTATTGTGAGCTGTTCTTTGCAACCCTGACTAAATTTCCTACAACCTTTTTTGTTCTTCTGACAATATGTTATTAGCTTCTATGTGTTCATAAATGGTTTCGGTTAAGCAAGATGTAATTATTTTGTACAATGTTTGTAAACACGTGATAGGTCTATATTTTGCAGGATTGTCAAGATTACTAGACTCTTTTGGTATCATATACGTTATTCCTGAATTAATGTATTGCGGCAAAGTATGCGGGCTTTGTATGAATTTATTAACAAAATTAAACAGAATCGGGTGGATAGTTGTAAACTTTTTATACCAATAGTTATGTATATTATCTGATCCAGGTGTTTTCCAATTATGCAGTTTTTTAATTACTTTATGGAAAGTGTCTATCTTGATGTGTTGAAATTGCATGGCTTTAATCTGTGATGTGTCTATTTGATTTTTGATCTCCGCTTCTGTATGATAATGTTTAGGTTCCTCCCATATTGTAAAACAGTAACTTTGTAATTCTCTCGGTGATGGTACGATATTATTTTCGGAGCTTTTCAAACTGCTGATTTTATATTTAAAAAGATTTTTTATATTACGGTAGAAAAGTTTTTCATTTGAGCAAAATAGAATGTTTTGAGTTTTTCGTAGAGAGCATGCTCTATATCTCTTTATCGTCAGCAAATCGAAGGTGAGTGATGTACTCGCTATTGACGTTAATATTCTTTCCAGTTCAGTAACTTAAAAACATATTCCAATACAGTGGTGAAGAGTTTCGGGAATATTACGTCATCCTGTTTTACACCTCTCTGTACTCGGATTGCAATCGTAGTAACCCTACTGTACAAACACTTCAGCACTTCGATATATCGACAGTCAACTTGGCACCGCTGAAAGTACCACCCAAATTTTGACGGAATCAAAGGCTTTCTCTTTGGCAGATTGTATCTTAGGACTTCTGTTTAAGGTGCTGGATAGCCATTCTAATCTCGCTCAGTTTGACGTCCGGGATATCATCGAAATAGAGTAGTATAAAACTTGCTCTTGCATTGTTACTCACACTAGCGTGTGGCTCCACTTCATTGAAGTTTTCAAGGCACTGAAAACGATTTTGTAACTCTAGCTGAAAGTTTTCAGGGCTTTGGATTAGAACACGAGGGGGACGGAGCGTTGACTTCATTAGACGTGACCTCTCCAACTTCATGTTTAGGTTCAGTGTGCCTCTCACCAATCGGTGATCGCTACCAGTTTTCACTCTTGCGATCATTGAGATATCACTGAACATTTGTCGTCTGGTCGTCATAATGAAGTCAATCTCATTTTTTGTTGAACCGTCGGGGTTCGACCAGGTTCACTTTCTGTGGAAGAAAGAGTTCATCATAAAGATTCCCTGTTTCTCCATAAAGTCGGGCAGCTGCTGGCCCCTTGGGTTTCGTTTCCCCGTGCCAAATTTCCTTACTTTCAGCTCCTCCTTCTTACATACTGCATAAGAATGCACACACCGTATAGTAGGTTTTGGAGGAATCCATGGTTCTAGAAATATCCTCATACATTTTCTCCACCTTCTCATCGGGATATGCCGATGTTGGTGCGTATACCTGTATGACCCACAGCGAGTACCTACTGGTGATTCTGAATATTAGTTACGTAACCCTCATCAACACGCTCACAATCTTTACAACGTTGTTAACGAAAGACTTGTAGACGATAAATCCGACACTTGATTGGAATAGATGGTCGCTCTCACGGTAGGATTATCGTGTCCTCCCCTCTCTTCGGACCTCAGATAATCCTATAATATCCCAGCGTAACTTGTCTCTTCTTCCTGCTTCAGGATCTTCTCGTCAGTTCGCAGGGTGCGTGCGTTATATGTTACCAGGTCAAGTCATCTTAAGTGGCAGCCGAACCTCCACCGGAGTATCCTAACACCCCTACCCTGCCCCGTTACCATAGCCACCATCGTAGCCAGGTATAGCGGGGCCGCCAGGGACTGGTGACCGTTTATTTATGTCGTTTCTCATGGGGTGTATATTACCATTGTTGCCACACTTGGCGAGCGGGTTGGCAACGCAGTTTTTTATTGCTATTTGCTGTTATCAGAAAGACGCTGCTGCCCATCTTCTGCCTCAGTTTCCCTCTGTCGCCTCTTACGACTCCCACGGGAAAATATGAGGTACTGAGTATTCTTACCCGCCACTACACAGGATGATTGATCGGTCGACGATCTTGTGAAGATAAACTGATAGATCCTGACAACGTTGACGATGTTTTAGAAGTTACAAGAGATCCCTCCAAGAGTACGAGAGCAATTTAACGACGTACAGGTAAATAATAAAAATTGCTTAAAGGCATGACAAGAGAACAGTTCTTCAACTATCGTTTACCGCTTTTATCTAAAAAAAATTAAAAAACGTTTTTGAGGGTTCGAAAAAGGTGAAGATTGGACGACTATAAAAAACCGAGAACAAGATAACAACATGATACTATTCAAATATTTGAGGATAGTATCGTGTTAAAAATTTAGTTTATAGGGCAACACGAGTGAAATTGGACTATTTCCAACATACACAATTTCATCAGACATTTTGGCGCCGTCAATTAAAAAGTTGGCTACTCAAACAAAAACAAAAATATAACGCTATAGAAGGCTTACATATATTTGTATATTGTGGGAATTGTCTTTCTTGTCGTACATTCTCCATAGATCAACCGTATAATTGAAAAATATTCAAGATGAGAAAACAGATAAATGAAGAACAATACGTTTCCAGAGCCTTTATTTACACAAGTATAAGTGATGACAATTTGATTTAATTTGTAAACGCCTAAAAGAAAGGAGAGATATATTTGATACCCGTATCAATATTTTCTTTTATATTTATATAATTGTTCCATTGATTTAATTTTCAGTTTTTTTTTTAATATTTTAAGTTTTTTAAATAGTGTTATCACACTTTTGTAGCTAATAATGTATCCCGTCGTATGATTTACTTCATATTTTAAAATCAAGAAAGGAACTTTTTATTTTCAACCATGTCATATTTAAATAGACATACCTCCTGTATATTCTTCTTTTGTTATTAGCCCGTAAAATTAAAAGTTCACTACTGAATACAGGCATCTACCATTGTAGGAAGGCTTTCCTTAATCATCATGCTCGTCGTTCGTATTGACAATCGCAGTACCTGATTCCTTGCACATTTAACGCTGCACCCCGTTGCTGGAGTGCGTATTTTGCCTGATACCTGACTTAAACGAGATGGTTATACCGCTATTTATTGGAAGCCACGAAATCTTTCTAGCATAACCGTTTGCTGACTATTAAGACACCCATGAGACAAAATGGGTAGCTATTAGTATGAAGCCGCCAGTACACGGCAAATTTATAGAGGAAGGAGAAGTTGGAGGAGTTTTACATGCATAAATTGTTCATGTAGAAATATACAAAACTAAAAAAAATTCTAGAACCTAACAGTTAATATTCATTTCCTGGTGGAATCGAACCCGCACTCTCAAATCTTTCACCATGCCGCAATCAAATGCTTAACAATACAAATTTTCATAACTACAACGGTTGGATGGATTGCTTGTCCTTTGAAAACTTTGTTGTACGCTCTCAGGAACATGAACGTCCTAAAAAGCTATGACGAACTGGAAGGGCATTTCTATGTAGTAATCCAATTTGCCTTCAAAGTTCAAATTTGCTATGCATTTAATTATTCACTTATTCATTTACAAGAGAGTATTAATGTCTCTGTCTCGGTCTGTAATTATATTATTAAACTAGCTTTTTACCCACGGCTTCGCTTGCGTGGGCTTTTATTTAGAAACATTGATAATACTATTTCGTACTAAAATTAGCAAGACTGGATCACTTGTAGAGACACGTCGGTATATGTTTCTATATTAACTAAAATTATAGGCTACAGAAACACTTAAGTTACTTTATCAGAATCTCATAAATATCATACAACATCTTTTTTGCCACACACTTTTTTTTCACATGCCAGTATTTTTTACGTTCGAGTAGACTTCAAAATTTCATAAAGGTAGTTCTATTCACAGTGAACGTGTAAGAAGAACTAAATTCATAAACAGAAGTAGAAATCTAAATAAGATAGACAGCAGCGTCCTCCAGATCATAGCTCAAAATATGCAGTTGGCAACTCGCACACCAAGCGTGGCAAAATATCCAACTTATTCGGCAGTCTGTGAAGGAAATTCAATTGAATAACGGGAGTAGAAATAATATATTAGCCATGTAGAGGCGGTGATAAAGAAACCACTACCACATTTCGCTCCGTGGGTATCTTAAGAGGTGACAGAGGGAATCTGAAACAGGAGATGGGTGGCATCTTCTTAATAACAGCGCAAAATAGTAAAGAGCTGCGCTTGCCAACCCGCTTGCCTAGCGTGAATTCTACTGCATATACCCGGTCTATTTGACGAACGATGAGGGAAGTCTATGATCAGCAGTGAATAGCCCTGTTAAAAGTAAAAAAGTAGCAGCCTAGATACATGCCACTAATGGGCACGGACCACAGCGAGTTTTAAGTCAAAAAGGAGTTGAATAAGTTGACTCCAACGCGAGATAACCGAATTCACATACCTAAAAATGATTTTAAAATATTTTTTTACTTCTCAGATGTGCAGGTTTCCTTACGATCCTTTCCTTCACCACCGAGAACTTTAAATTGCAGTTAAAGTATATGAGTGTAGTCCGCGCGGATCAAATTCCGATTAATTACGCACCGACTACGAAATTTACGTTTAGATCGGTTAGATTACCGGCTTATACAGATGACTTTCAAGATTCTATCAATGCTCACAGTTATAATAAAAATAAACCCGTGTTTAAAATTTGATTTTTTTGATATATATAGTTTATTTTTTCACAATAGCCTGTTCATTTACTCATGTGAGCTATGAAACCAGGACTATCACAAAAATTTTAGTAGTTACTTTTGAAAGCTGTCTTTGTATATGACAAACTGTTAAAATTAAAAAAAAGCTGCGTAAACGGTATCATGAACTATTCCATCAATTATAGATAAAATATCACAGTCCCTTTAATTTTCAATTACTTATACGGACTTGATACAAAAAGAAATTGGAGAAATATTTCTATGCCGATAGACATACAACATATTCAACTAAAAACCTTCTTTCTTAATCAAAGTTTTCTGCACACAGTTTTGTTAGTAATTTTGCTAAAATTGACAATTATGATAAATCATGCAGACAGTGGCCACCGGTCTATAGCGGTTTGACAATTTTTGGTTTATTTAGCAGTAAGTAGATTGCGTTATTATTACATGAAATTGATGAAAACTATGGCTGAAACTTTACCCTCTAGTACTCAGACACAATAAGTTGAGGTACGACTGGAGAAGCTCTATCCCACAACAAAGCCGCTAACATTTATTTAGTACATAAATTTGGCATAAAGTGGTGTACAATCTATTAAAAATTCTGCTTTTATCAAATATACGCAATCAGTGCTGCAAGCGATGTGTAATAAAATTATTTTACAATATATAACTAAAATTAAATATAATTTAAATTATGAAATTAGTAACATCTAGAAATAGAAATTTCGTGGTCAGTTGTTAATATCGCTAAACAATCTCTATTCGTTGATTTGGTTTGAAGCTTTATGATATAGTCCACAGACACTGTTAAATTTTATGAAATACCGTCATTTCAGTTTCAATAATCGACAAATTTATGATATTCTAAATTGTAAGATCTGACCAATACGTTTATTAAAAATCTTTTTATTTAAACTAAAAGAATAATAACAGTTTTGTACTAATTGCAATTTTGTCAGTTTATTTATAGATAAAAAACCAATACCTACATAAACATTTTATAGATTGGAAATTAAACTCAGAAACATCCATTTTATGATTTTCGATAGACGTCACTATTATCTATTTAAGTAGTAATTAGTTACTATAAAATTTATTTATATCTACTAAAATGAAATAACAAAAACTAAAAAATGTACATTAGAATTTTCAAATCAATTATGAATTTAATTAAATAACTATTTAAATGTAAGTTATTTATTTTATTAGTAACTGGTGGCAAAATGTCACCACTTTTTGTAATTTGTCGTTAGATGGCACTGTCTTGAAAAAGTTTCTTGAGAATAATATCGGTTTAAACTAATTTTGGGCTTTATTTATAAATATTTTAGTTATTTTAATAAAACACATCAAACGTATAAAATAGAAATTAACATTTAGATGTTAGAAGGAAGGAAAATACTTAACCCTCCTTTTTTGAAGCTCCGTAATCGGATAAAAAGTAGGCTATAAGTAGCCCCGGATCCCTATATATCCATACACAAAATTTCATGGAAATCTATTTAGTAGTTTCTGCGTGAATCGTGAATATACAGACACACACAAAAATTCTAAAAACCACTAATTCGGCTTCAGTGCCCTTTATTTAGTCCCCTGGACTTGTTTTTTTTTTTTCAGAAAATATTAGAATTACAGACTATTGACGCTCGTGTGTGTGTGTGTTGATAGGGGAGCAGGTTCGCTGGCGGGATGTCGACTGGAGAGTGTGCGGTAGCAGTAGGATGAGCAATAATAAAACTTCTTCAGAGTTTCTTCTATTTATTTTCTTGATGTACTTCTTACACTTGCTGGATTCGGAATGTCTGACCACAGAAAACGCCCCTTTTTTTTAGGCGCCTCTGTCCAATCACAATTCCTAAATTTTGCGCACGACACTAATCGATTTCCGTCGACCAATCAGAGCGCAGCGACTTTTTCTATGGAAAACTTACAAATGCTGTTTTCTGTGGTAAAACATCTCTTTACAAAATTTTTATACATTTCTAATACTAAAACGAACTTATATTTATCATATTACACACTAAACAGTATTAAAAATCCTAATTTATACATTAAAATAATGATAATACTGAAACGGTCTTCGTTACGGTAAAGTTTCCTAGTACATAAGCTAGTGCGGCGTTAGCGCACGTAACGCCGCCAGGCGGCAGGAATGCACAACACTAAATCATGACAACAACATCACGCTTGCTAATCCTAAAAACTATGCAGAGTACAATTAAACATCTTATTGACTAACTCCATTTTAACGTAGTTTTAAATCACGATAAAAAACAAAATTAAATAAGTAATTAAAATTACGTATCGTTGCTAACATTCTCCCCCACGGTACGCAGCACTTCATCCTCCGGAGGCGACGATTCCGCTGGTACTAGCACGATGACCCGTCGAGTTGGGTGGCGAAGTATTCCTCCCGATATCCGCACATCCAGCACTCTGGTTCTTCCGTCTGGTCCGGGATAAGTCTTGACAACTTTTCCGCGAGGCCATGAATCTCCTTCTCTTGGGTCTTTGGCTTCTTTCTTTTAGGGCTTCCTTGGCATTAGGAGGGGTAAGTATTCTTTGATCCATCTTTTCCAGAAGTGGTCTGTAAGTCTTTGAGTGGTTCTCCAGTTTGCCTTCCCGATCAGCTCCGTGTCATTGAATTCTCTCGATGCCATTGCTCCGCATGATCTCCCCAGCAGCAAGTGGTTTGGTGTTAGGCTCTCTTCGTCTTCTGGGTCCATGCTGATCGAGGTGAGAGGTCTAGAATTGGCGATGTGTTCAACCTCGGTCATTAGTGTATGGACTACCTCTTCGGGTGGACTTCTTTCGTTGAGAACCACTGCTAGCGCCGTCTTGACTGTTCGTACGAGTCTCTCCCAGGCGCCTCCCATATTCGGAGCTTCCGGGAGGATAAACCACTTGATGCCTTTCTCTTGTGCAGCCTCTTCTGTCTTGTCCCTTTTGGCTACGACAAAGTTGGTTCCGTTGTCGCTGAATATGGTTTTCGGGGTCCCTCTTCTGGCTGCCATTCGTCGGAGAACCATGATGATCGAGCTTGTGCTGAGAGAGGGCACTAGCTCTAGATGTACAGCTCTAGTAGTGAGACAGGTGAATAAGGCCCCCCAGCGCTTCTCAGTTCTTCTTCCGATAGGGAATTGCATTGGCCCAAAGTAGTCTACGGCCGTGCAAAAGAACGGAAACTGATGATACAGCATCATCAGTTTCCGCTCGGTAGGTCTCCCATCGGAGGTATCTCTGGTGAACTCTTCTTTGTCTTGCACCATTGACAGCTGTGTGCGACTGCCTTTAGAGTCGCTCTTAAGCCCAGGATCCAGAACTTTTGACGAATCTCGTTCATTACTGTAACAGTGTTTCCGTGAAGGAATTTTTTGTTGTAAAGACTAATTCCATATTCTTGTGAAATTTCATTTAAATCTACATTTAAATACAAAATAAACACTAAAATTTATTTGTGATTTGAAACTTAAAAGTTTTTGTACAACAAAACAGTACGGAGATGAGTTTGAGACAGATAAATGAGACAATACAGCAATTTTTAGTAAACTAGACTATTTGTTTTTTGAATATACAGTATATCTGTCTGAGTAAGCGTGGAATTTAATAAAATTTCATTTATTGTATAGTTGGACTACAAGCTGCTATACTACACTTAAAACGATACATGAGCTTAAGCCAAATAATAGCATCATTTAAGATATTGAGGTAGGAAGATTCTTTGCAACCTACATTGAAATGAAATATTTTGAAAATTAAGGTTAATTGCAAAAAGTAGAGGCAAAACATCATTATTTTAAAACACGTCTCCTTTTTTTAAAGAGGGTTGAGGGAGCCACCGGAGACTTATACCAGCAGTGTGATATATATGGGGAAAGTGACAGTCACAAAAATAGTAATAATATTGTCATAATATTACGATTTCTGTGGTGACAGCCCTATCCTATTACTGTGTACAACGTCAAAGTCCCATACTATAAACATATGAAAATAAGATCTATGAAACTAAACCAATTATATAGAAGGTATATAAAGTGTAAACTTATTATAATAAAAGAGAATTGAAAAATATAGAATACCTACATTGTCTTCTATATTTTTCAAGTCAAGTTTTTTTTCATTACAAGTCTAATATAAAGGCTTATGAAAGTTACACATAATTACCACCGTGGAATGGTTTACATCTTATCTTCACAGACGCCAAAAGACAGTCCACTTAAGCAGCAGGTCTCTGCTTGGATTGACACTAGTAATATCATATTCAAGGCGGCATATTCTCTCCTACAATGTTTTAATTTATTTTATTCCATCACAGAAGTAGTCAGTTGATCATGCCACATGTACGCAGATCATCTGCAGCTCTGTGTGCAATCAGACATCTATGACCTTAACATTGCTATTATATAAAAAAAAAACTCAATGAAAACGTGGAAACTATCAGGCATTGATCACACCGATATGGTGTTACTGTCAATCCATCTAAACTTAAAGTAGTGATTGTAGGTAGTACAATAATACTGGCTAAGTTTAACTATAAACCTTTCACCCATTTTCATAATGGTATCTTTATACCATATTCTAGGCCTTTTAAAAATCTGGGCCTCAATATGGACGAGAGTTTGACCAGGAAATTACAAAATACAGAAATAAGCTGAAAAGTAGTTGCAACCTCGCACTCCTTATATCGATCTTCTTAATAACTTTTACCATACAAACCAAACTTGTGCTGGTGCCACTTATTCTACCTATCATTAATTATGCAAATGTTCTAAATAAGTTGGAGCGTCATCTGCATAATTATTTAAGTTTCATTTTCGATTTACCTAAGTATTATCATGCATATATTTTAAATCATCATCATCATCATCATCACAGCCCTTCACAAGTCCACTGCTGAACATAGGCCTCCCCCAAGTAATGCCACAAAGCACGGTCCTGAGCCACCTGCATCCATCGACTTCCTGCATATCTTACCAGGTCGTCACTCCATCTAGTGGGGGGTCGCCCTACACTACGCCTACCGGTACGAGGCTGCCACTCGAGAACCTTTCTTCCCCATCGGTTATCGGTTCTTCGAGCTATATGGCCGGCCCATTGCCACTTCAGCTTACTAATCCGTTGGGCTATGTCGGTCAATCTGGTTTTACTGCGGATATCCTCATTTCTGAGTCTATCACGCAGAGAAACTCCGAGCATAGCCCTCTCCATAGCTCGCTGAGCGACCTTGAGCGTCCTCATACGGCCAGCAGTGAAGGACCACGTCTCTGATCCGTAAGTCATCACTGGCAACACGCACTGGTTGTACACTTTAGTTTTCAGAGATTGAGGTATACCTGACGAGAAGATATGTCGTAATTTCCCGAACGCTGCCCAGCCGAGTTGAATCCGTCGATTGACCTCTCGGTCGAAGTTGGACTTACCTAGTCGGACTATTTGTCCCAGGTAAACGTACTCGTCAACAACTTCGAGCATAGTGCTCCCAACAACTACCGGCATAGGTGTGACATGGACATTAAACATAATCTTTGTTTTGTCCATGTTCATCTTAAGACCTATCCGTTGGGAGGCACTATTGAGGTCATTGAGCATAGTGCTTAAGTCCTCCAGCGATTCTGCCATAAGGACTATATCGTCGGCAAATCGAAGGTGAGTGATGTACTCGCCATTGATGTTAATACCGTATCCTTTCCAGTCCAGTAGCTTGAAAACGTCTTCCAAAGCAGCGGTGAAGAGTTTCGGGGATATAACGTCACCCTGTCTTACACCTCTCTGCAGTTGGATAGGTTTCGAGCTCTGGTTCTGTACTCGGATAGCCATCGTAGCCCTACTGTACAAACACTTCAGCACTTCAATATACCGACAGTCAACTTGGCACCGCTGAAGGGACTGCAGCACCGCCCAAATTTCGACGGAATCAAAGGCTTTCTCATAGTCCACATACGCCAGGCAAAGTGGCAAATTGTACTCTTCAGTCTTCTGTACAATCTGCCGCAGGGTATGTATGTGGTCTATGGTACTGAAGCCTTTTCGGAAACCGGCTTGTTCGGGAGGCTGGAAGTCGTCGAGTCTGCGTGCGAGACGATTCGTAATGACTCTCGAAAACAGCACGTAGACGCGGCTCAGAAGGGAAATCGGTCTGTAGTTCTTCAAGAGAGCGTTGTCGCCTTTCTTAAAGAACAAGACCACCGCACTTCTGCTCCACGCCTCTGGAGTAGTGCCACCATGGAGGACGGAATTGAAGAGCTTCTGAAGGACTTCAAGTACCGGTGTTCCACCCGCTTTCAGAAGCTCCGCTGTAATTCCATCCTCGCCTGGGGCCCTGCCGTTTTTAAGGTGCTGGAGAGCCATTCTAATCTCGCTTAGACTGACGTCCGGGATATCATCGGAATAGTGTCGGATAAGACTTGCTCTTGGATCGTTACTCACACTTGCGTGTGGCTGTAAGGCAGTGGCTATATATATTTTAAATGCATGTTATATATTTATTCAATATTCCTTATTGCACACCATACAAAAATTACAGAAATTATATATACAAAAGAAGTATGCAATGGGCGGTCTTATTGCTGACAGCAATTTCTTCCATACAACCAAAGCTTGGACAGGATTGCACGAAGATGGAAGAGTAGGGCAAATTGGTGTGATAAAGAATACACATATTTATATACATACATATACTACAAACATACGTGGGCATATACGTATTAAGTATTTAAGTATAAATGTAATAAGTATTTAAGTATAATGTATGTATGCAATCATAAGTAATATGTTTATATGTGTATATGTTATGTATGTACCTGTTTATTAGGTTTCCCTTTCTTTTCTTTAGTCTACACTTGTCAACACTTTTCTTATTTTCCTAGGTTTGATTGGCAGAGAATGCTCAAATCCACCAATCCTATCACTCCATCACCTCAGGTAATTACAATAAAGAATAAATAAATATTCTACATCAGTTACCCTTTGTGATGGCTGAATTATGTTTTAGCTAAATCTGCCATTGTCTTGTATGCGTCGACCTGATATGCTGATACTACCGGCGGCGGGTGGCGGAAAGATATTCTCAAAGCCAATGCCTTACACTTAAATATATGACGTCTGCTGGAGCGGCAGTTTGGTAGGAGTTGGCACTCACGGCTTTTTATAGTCTTAACCGTGTGACGTACATTCACTCTTGGAAGGATTTTGTCTATATGTACTTATATATATATATATGTATATATATATATATATATATATATATATATATATATATATATAATTTTGATTATTATTGTACCGCCTCTTAAATGTCTATCTCTGTTTAACCTAATGGTTGACTTTGAGAGAATGCCCTATGGCATGACATTAAGTCCGCCATATGTACTACATAGGTACTACTTTGTGCAATAAATAAATATCCTGTATAGCGTTTACACGTAATTTCTTTTATTTACTGCGCATTTCGTACGATGTTTGTGTTTTCGCACTACAGAGGTTTCAAGCCTTCTTTTTCTGGTTTACCATTTATTTTGCTGTGGACTACGGTTGGTGTGTATGCATGTAGCATAAAGTATGTAGCTTCTTCTACTTTCTTTAAAATATGGAGGAGTGAAGCATGGTATTGGGTTCTTTTATATAAAATTAATGAAATCTCTTCAGCGAGAACGATAATTATTAAGGCATTAACTGATGTGGACCTGACACAAGTGGAATAGATTAATGTTCATTTAGCTGTTCTAAGTCCTTTACGAGAAAACAGAGTTCTTTAACCACACGACGTCCGATTGTTCTAATGAATATTCTTTCTTCTAAGATGGACCTAAAAAACTAAATTGCTACATAAACACAACGTTATTAAACATCTTTTATATATAGATCAAACAGGCTTCATAAACAACGAATTTCTGAGTGGGATATGAAGCTATTATTCCGCTACGCTGCTGCAATGTTTGTTGGCGAAATACACGTGTCTTTGAAATATTTTATTTCTTCGACATGAAACTTTCCTTACGATGTTTCCCTCATTACTGTGTCGTAAAGCGACAATTAAAAACAAAAGAACCTAACCTAACAACAACGAAACCACAAAAAAAAACGAATAATTTATTTAAAATTTTAAAAGATATTTACAGTTTTTTATATAAAAAAATGAAGATGAAGATGGGTGACGTGAATTACAATTATTTTTAAAAAAAAAAATAACAAAGGTAAATGAGTACTGAAACGGAGCCCGAAGAGGGCAGTGGTGGGGTATGCACAGGCTATGCCTGTGGTAGGTGCGCAGCGCCTGATCTAGGCACACGTAGCGTCTGGAGTAGGCACACGCAGCGCTTGAAGTAGGCACACACAGCGCCCGGAATAGAGCGCCGGCGCCCGGGTAGGCACACGCAGCGTCTGGAGTAGGTACACGCAGCGTCTGGAGCAGGTACACGTAGCGCTTGAAGTAGGCAAACACAGCGCCCGGAGTAGGCACACAGCGCCCGGGTAGGCCGCGCGCCGGCGCAGTGCTTGAGCAAGCACGCACAGCGGCTAAAGATAGCGCGGGCACTAGTAGGTGGAGGCGTAGGCGTGGCTAGACGACGACTTCAGATGAAGGCAGAGGCTTGCAGGATCCGGCCTTAAGGAGATCCTTCTAGTATGAAAGCTGAAGCGAGACTTACTTTATTGGCCGATTTTTCGGCTTTTATACTTTTTTAGAGAGCTCCGCGCTCGACGACGGATTTGTGAAAAGAACGGGAAATTATTTAAATTAAAAGCAAATTTTTGTAAATGGCCAAGAAGAAAAGAGTATTTTTGTGGAAGTTTTGAAGTAAAAACATCAGACCGGTAACGAATTCGTATAAAAATTGCCATGACAACCAGATAAACAACGATGTCAAAACATGTCAAATTTTGGTTTTAGGCTCGTAATAGAGAAACGGCAAGATTTAAGTGAAAGCTTGAACGTTCCTCTTTAGTGTATAACGTATACGTGAAAATGATTTGTTATTGTGTTCTTATGGTTTAAAAACGTTACAGGATTCTATGGAAATAAAGGTGATGCAAAATATCCAGTTTTGAGGCGAATGCAGAAAATCAAAAACAGAATGGAAAAATAAATTTAAAATAGTGTAAAATGATATGTAAGTAGCATAACACTACAACTGCACTGTATCTAAATCAGCACTTAAAATTTGCAACTAACAATTTTATTCATACCGATGGGATTTGAATCCAGGTAGCTTGGATATTACAAAATTTACAGCAAGCGGTTAGCATAAAAGCGGTCTTGGCTCTCTAAAAATTTATATATGTCTTGATCTTAAAACTGAGAACTAAATTATAAGAATTCTTCGAAATAACAGCGAATCACTGAAAATAATCTTTCTCGTCCATAAACTTTTGTACAACTCAATCTTTATAGGATGGAATGGTCAGAAGTTGAACAATTTAAATCATCTGAACTCAATTTTTAATGAGTCAATGACCGAAATATACAGTATAAGCGAGCTTAAAATCGTTTTGACTTTTAATAGTCTAAAATATTAATTATAATATCCTCATTCTCGCCCGCAAACTATTCATTACTGCGCATGGACTGGACTGGTTTTCTCGTCTTGTAGGTAGGATTTATCATAGTCTGGCGAACACTTGAAAGGCTGTTTGGAAACAGTTCATCGTCTATTTCATCATTAAGGGTGAATTATCCAAAAATCCTTAAGTTCCTAATCGAAAGTTTATAGTAGTGTTGTCACAGATACAATTTAGGCTGCGGGCACGAAATTAGCGATGGCGGTAGCGGGGTTGCACGGCGTGGCGCGGAGCCATTCGACAGCGGTATCTCGCGTGGGCACGAAACAGCGTTGGGTCAGTCGCGCTAGAATAGTGTTGTGATTAACATAAGTTTAACACGTTTCCCGTCCATGGGGTAGACCCTGACCTCATTGGAGATTTCTACTGACACGTTCATGAGGTCACTCCTACCTCACAACCCTTGCTATAAATATTTATATATATTAACATAATATAATTTCATACTCACACGTCCTAATGGACGGGGTTGACCTCTTTGGGTTTTTGGTCTATTAAAAAAACCCAAAAGAAATGAGAAATAAATAATATCTAAACTGTATTACTGGGATCTATATTTAACTATTATAATCGAGATCTAAAGTGGACATGTGATTTTATATGCGAAGGAACATGTTAAGTCGATTTATTGGAGCCTAGTCTCCTAATGAAAGCGGAACAGTTATAAGATAGAGATGGTCTTCATTCAATAAATCAAGAGAGAAGAAGTTTGGGCGAATTTTCTTCACTTTCTTATAAATTAAGGTGTCATTAAAATTTTATAACCACACAAGAATGATTAACTATAGACACATTTGATAATAACTTAGAGAAAAATTTGATGCTTTTTCGAATCTCTTATCGTTGGAAATCGTTATCAACTTCCATTATTAAATTAAAATTATAAATAAAAATACAACCCTATGTACTCGAGCAAGCGGTGAGATCAAAATACTTACATAGTTTGTTCCTGTCGTCATCGCCCCGCCCTTGCGTCGCTCGATCGCCCCGCGTCGCTCTCGCTCGTTTCATGCACGTCGACAACTGGTTTCGATAATGTTAGTGCTGTTAGCCTATGCGGCTCTGATATTTCACAGGCTTCAGGCCTGACGGCCGCGAGCTTAAAATAAAATATACAAATGTCTGCATCGTTACTTGTGTAACGATGCTCGCCTACGTCAGTTTTAAGTACGCGTAGATGAGACGGCCGTTCGAACCGGGGGTTGCTGGCCCCAGCTCTCACGGCTAACTCGTATCGTTCGATGTTCTGGGCAGTGAGAACCCCCCGAGGACCCGCTAGGTCCCATCCGACGTACTAACTGTGTTTGTTGCACTAGGTGAGTGGTACGCACAGACTACTAAGAGGATACTAGGCATGTGGTGTGCATCGCTATATTAAACTATGCTTTTGTTGATGACGCTGCCGCATCGCGCGGCCTTACTACCGCAATCGCTCGACCGTCGCTAATTTCGTGCCCGCAGCCTTAAAAATAGAAAAATTTCAAGAAAATTAGAAAGCTATTTTTCGCACGCAAACATTATACCGTCAGCCATAATGGTTATATTTTCGAAAAATTTTAAATGTATATTTCATTATTTTAATCCAAAAGTAATTGTACCAATTCCCAAGTTAAAATAATTTAATACTTTTTCACAATACTCATAATAATACGACAACATTATTATCACCCTTTGAGAATTTTGAATTTTTCAAAATCGCATTTCAAAATCCCATCTTAGCACTGACCTCTATATATACAAGCACGCTGGACTGACTATACACCGTGACATGATGAGGCAATTTTATTTGCGCCATTTTGGCGCTGACAGCAGAAGTGCACGTCCACAGAACTAATACCCTATTATTAGTTCCGTACAAGACAGTGCGACAAAATATATCGATAAAACTTCTATACCCTACCTGTACCTAAATAAATAGAATGGACTCTATGGATAGATGTCCATTCTATTTATGTAACATAACGCCATTATCATTCATCATCATTAAAGCCCTTCACAAGTCTACTGCCGAACATAGGCCTCCCCTAAGGAATGCCACAAAGCACGGTCCTGAGCCACCTGCACCTATCAACTTCCTATATGTCTTATCAGGTTTTCGCTTCATCTAGTAGGGGGGAACTTCCGACACTTCATTTGCCAGTACGAGGCTGCTACTCGAGAACCTTTTTTTCCCATTGGTTATCAGTTCTTCAAGCTATATGGCCGGTCAATTGCCACTTCAGCTTACTAATCCGTTGGGCTATGTCGGTCACTCTGGTTCTACTGCGGATATCCTCATTCCTAAGTTTATCTTCCTAAGCTTTTCAGCTTCGGCAGTGCCACGTACTCTAGGGGGCTTGAAATATCGATACTTAATTGCCTTTGTCTATGGATGTTGCGCAAGAGGAAGCTGCCAAAAACCATGAATGTAAACGAAACGATGGCCAGAATTTGTAAATAAGAAACAAACTAAGGTAGGGCCACTACGAAGTTAAAGCGCAAATTAAATTTTGAAACTCGAGAGAGAATTAAATCTCTAGACTCGCACTTACTAAAACCCCATGGTGTTCTACCTCCGCTGCAAATTGTAGGGCCACGGAAACGCTTTCATGTACGCCCGTGGCCTCTCCAGTGCCAGCCGCCCAATGGCAGCTCCTCCTTAGTTGCTGACTTCTCCCCCCCCCCCGTTTTTCTTCTTAGATAAGTCGCACCAGAAACACAAGGCACACTGCCCTTCACGACCTCTTACTCCACCTGCACTACGGACTCCCCGAGCCCGATATGTGAATGGAGCCAGGAACAAATGAGCACTTGAAAGCATCAAGTGGTGCAGCCTCACCAAAGTCGCTAAGGATAGTCGAGTGGCATCGCATCGCCAATCGCCACACCAACACTCCTCTTCCCTGACAACTCTACCTCGACTACAGCGGTACAGGGAGAGGAATCTCCTTTAGCCGTAGCCCACTAAGATCCAACGTGGCTCGACATTATCAGGCGACCTTTCGACGCTTGGCTATGGCCCTTGAGTTTGTGGGAAAATGAGGAAGGAAGAAATTAAAAAAACATTCGAAATAATAATGTAATACTTTTATACTTACTGGTACTGGTACTACCAGAAAATATAGTCGGAACACTGTACTTTTTCAAAGTGGTGCAATTCTCATGTCTAATAAAACAGTCGTCTGTGAAATATTCAGAACAAGTAGGATAATTTTGCTTCGGACACCAATTCACAATATTTATGCTTTTAAGCCATAATTTTAGTCTAGAACAGTTGGAAACCTGTTAATTAATAAACATTTGATAATCGGCTGTTGTTGGCGACTTTGTATGTTAACAGATATGGGTAGGAAAAAACATCGATAAGTATTATAGACAAGGAACTTGACAACACTATTGAATTTTACTGTTTATCAAAACTCACTAATATACAGCCAAATATGTTGGTATATATGATATTAAGATTAATAACAAATTTTTAAGTATTTATATTATCAAATAGTTTTAATTTGTTTAATATTAGCCGCAAATTCACTAGTGAAATGTTATACCACTTCCCTTTTGGTAGAGAGTTTTACAAGTTACGTGCACTCTCATTATTATTAAAAATAATTCTTATTATGTAACTAATAATATACACAATCAAACAACATAAAATACTTTCGTTTTTTAATTTAAAAGTTCAAAATACACATTTTTTAAATAAGGCAATTTAAATAAGACAACAGACTTTGGCATATTATGTTAATTTTAGTTTCCAAGACAACCGTTAGGGGTGCTTTAAATTGACACAAACATTTTGTATGGTATAGCCAGTCCAGCGTACTTGTAATAGAGGTCAGTGCATCTTAGATAATTAATGCCCACGTGATGAAAGGAAGTTTTATTGTCACAATTCCATGCTTCTACTTTCAGCGGTTTGAGCTGTGCGATAGATAGTGTGACAATTTCTCTTAAGACGTTTCCCCTAGCGAAAGACCTTGAGCGTTCGGTCCTATACAATCCACGCGCTCTCGCTACAATATATCGCGTAAAAATACGCCCATATATTTGGAATTATTTCAATTAAAAAGATAAGCGAACTTAAGAAATTAAATTAAACGTGTAGAATGTAGATTTTTAAATTATCTATCCATTAGTGTAATCCTCAAATGATTAGAGCGTTTCCTTTAGCAACAGATGCATGTAATCAACAGTCCCAGATACTTCATTAATTTTCAAATTAAAACGACAGTTATTAAATTTGGACGAAGTAAATAATGCTATAGCTAAGTTAGTCAATTGGTTTAATGTTAATAATTTGCATTTGAATGGAACTAAAACTAAATGTATGAAATTCGTCACTCCTAATGTTAAACATGTCAATACTAATTTAATTTTAAATGGGGAGGAACTGAGTCTTGTTGATACCACCATTTTTCTTGGAATCACACTGGACTGAGCCGTGGTAGCTCAGATGGTTAGCGCTCGCTGTAAATTTCGCAATACGCGAGCAAACCGGGTTCGATCCCTGCCGGCACCAATGAAATTGTTAATTGCAATTTTAAGTACTGATTTACCACGTGCTCGCCGGTGAAGAAAACATTGTGAGGAAACCTGCATGTCTGAGAAATAAGAAAAAAAATATTTCGAAGACATGTAAAGTTCGCCAACACGCACTGGGGCAGCGCGGCGGACATTTCCTTGCCCTAAAACCCTCTCAGAAATGAGAGGAGGCCTATGCCCAGCAGTGGGACGTATTAGGCTGTAACTTTACTTTACTTTACACTGGACGCAAAGCTTCAATGGCTCCCCCATATATCAAAACTAGCTAGCAGACTTAGTTATGCAGCATATGCTGTAAAAAAGATTAGAACTCTTACCAGTGTTGAAACAGCTAGAATAGTTTACTTTAGTTATTTCCATAGCATTATGTCGTATGGTGTTTTGCTATGGGGACACGCGAGTGACACTGAAATTAATTTATTTTGCAGAAGAGGGCCATTAGAGCAATATATAATTTAAAACCAAAAGAGTCACTGCGAAAAAAATTTAAGTAAATCAATATATTAACTCTGGCCTCTCAATACATTTATGAAAATGTAATGTACGTACACAAAAATAAAAGTAGTTTTGCGAAAATAAGTCATATTCATTCTGTAAATACTAGGAGCAGACAAAAGCTAGTAGTACCAGTTACTCGACTCCACCGAGTCAGTAATTCATTCTTGGGGCGATGTATATCACACGCTTTTACAACAAAATCTCAGAAAATATACAAAATTTGTCATACTCAAAGTTCAAAAATGTCATTAAACTAAGTTTGTATAAAAAGGGTTATTATAATATTAAGGAATTTATGGATGATAATAACCCCTGGGAAGGGTGATCGCTACCAAGCTATTTCTAATTTGTCTTGTGTTGTTAATTGTAAACATGGTTGTAAGCTATTATTGGAAAAAAAATAGTCCCGCTGGGTTTCTTGCTGGTTCTTCCCAGGACAGAGGTTTTTTTGCGAACCAGTGGTAAATGAAAAAAGTGACTTTCAATAAGTATTTGTTATAATCTACATTGAATAAAAAAGTTTCTGTTTCTGTTTCTGTTTCAAAAACGCTTGCTGTGAATTTCATAGTACGCGAGTAACCCGGGTTTGATTCTCGTCGGCACCAATGAAATTGTTAATTGCAATTTTACCTAAGTGCTGATTTACCATGTGTTCGGCGGTGAAGGAAAACATCGTCAGGAAACATCTGAGAAATAAGATTTCGAAGAAATGAATTTCGTCCACTGTTTGTTGCTCAGCAATGAGAGGGCTGTGTCCTGAGACACTGTGGGACGAATATAGGCTGCAACTTTAACTTCTAAATATAGGTGTTGATACTATTTCGTCTGCTGACATTTTAAATCCTATTTGGTGACTAAGGTGTTTTCGGATTTCTTGTTAAAAAAAACTATAGAATTGATTTTAAAGAAAATCGAAAAATGGCTTATACTTAAAAACAATTTTTTTTTAATGAAAATTCTTCTTTTAATACAAGCTCTCTTAGGTCGTTCAAAGTAAGATGAAAGTTTAACTTCTGCTTCAAACAAATTACTAACTTTCAACGAAACGAATCTTGTATTCTACAAACTTTGTAAACGTTTAATATAAGGCTTGTATTTTTTAACTAGAATGATACAATGTTGTTAATTGTGTAATACTGTTTATTTTTTTTTTTTTTTCAAAATAAAATCTTGCTTGGTTTCTTGCTGGTTCTTACCAGGACAGAGCTTTTTTCCCGAACCAGTGAAAATTAAATAAAATAATGATTTTAATAAGTATTATTTAGAATGTATATTGAATAAGAAAGTTTCAGTTTCTGTTTCTGTTACACGTATACGTGATGTAACACCGCCACCACATGTCATAAGATAATCCATCACCATACCTATTTCATCGTAAGGCGGCCACGTGTAGTGCCAGAAAAACCTTATGACTTTCGATACACCAGAACCAGATTACACCAGATGTAAAACAGCTCGCCCAGCGACGTACAGTAGATCAAATAGAATGTAGGTATATTAATTAGTAGTAGAAGATTTTTTAATATTAATCAATATTGTTGAATAAAACTATTATTTACGGATTTTATCGCGTTTAATCACTACTTTAACTTATTTTTATTATCCCGACGTTTATAATAAGTAAAAGTAGTCAAGCTTTAAAGTAATTAAACGCGATAAAATCCGTAAATAATAGTTATATTCAATGTGTAGTGTTCGCGTAAATTTAAGAAATCATTAATCAATATTAAATAAAAATTAAATATTCAGACATGAATAAACATTTTCAACCAACTATCTTTTCTCTCTGTCTGTCTGTACGGCTAAACCGTTTGAGAGCAATGCCAAGAGTGATCTAAGCTATATTTTATGCAAAAAAACTTGAAATTTTTTAATGATAAATCGAAGTAATGACAAAATAAACGAAATCTTAAAGCTAAAAAACGTCACATTAAGTGATCCAGGTGAAATCGGGGCGGATCGTTAGTTTATAATATATTATGTTATACAATTAAACATGAAAACATTTAGCCGTCTCCGTCTGTACGAAGGATTTGGCCGAGGCGTCCGCTTGGCAGGCGAATTAATGATAGCAGTACCAAGCAACCAGACGTCTAGCGCATTAATGGTCTTGAGTTATTAATTTAAAGCACTAGCAACGTAGTGTGCACGACTCCGTTAAGAGCGTTATGTGCATAAACGCATCTTTCAATCAGCCCTCCCGCATTTCGAGGGAAAATTACTACACATAGGTGTTTCGGTGATTATGTGTGTAAGAATGGTTATGAAGCGATCAGTTTCCATTGCTGTGGGAGAAATAAGGACTCCGCAACGCATACGCTTGCGTTATGCCCCGGGAGGCAATCAGAGCCTGATGAGTAACATTGGATGGGATCTCTTTCTGTCAGCAGTCGTGTCGGCGATGCTGAGCGGGGATAGGGCGAGGAGGGCTGAAGCTTCTTACTGTGAGTCTGTAATCGCTGATGAAAATGTGAGGGTGTCTTAACGTGTCTACTTCCCCTAGAACAGCCAATGCATGATTTGAAAAGGTTGCCCGTACTCATTCGCTGGTTATCGGTATGGATATTTTACGCCTGGCTTAAACAAAATGATTATACCGCTATCGGAAAGGCATACCCCTTAGTCCACTCTTACGATATGGGTAACGAAGCGAAGTGGGGCTATGTTGCTATACATGTATGCTATATATATATATATATATATATATATATATATATATATATATACGCCACGCCGGCATATTATATTGCTAGTTTCTACTAGAGCTGATTTTTCTAGTTTCTTTTTCAGCAGTAGCTTACTTATATATAGTTTTTAGCTTTTGTTTTTCAGTTCACAATCAAATTTTAAAATTTTATTCAAATTTCGAAAAGAATGTTGTTGCTGATCTTACGTTTCTAAATCTGCGTCTTATCAAATCCGGTCACGATTCACAATGATTACGTTTGTGAAAGTCCTTATTTGCAAAAAAACAGTCGGGTATTTTAACCAGTGACCTATATTTTGAATTAAAATTTTCATTGTTTCATGAATATGTAAAGGTTTGTTGTTAACAACTGAACATTACGTTATAATATAAAGGAGGGCTTTTATAGCAAATTGCAGTTGTGGGTATATCCATCAGGATCACACTTCGGCTTGTAACCATGATTAAATTGAATGACCGAACTTGTAGGATGGAAACAATCAAGGAATATGGTAGGAGCTGAACAGAAAAAGGTTATTACATAATAATTGCATAGAATGTTATAGGAAACTTTAGGAAAAGGTTATGGTAGAATACTCCTGGGTGCAGCACTAATGTATTAGGTCGGAGGAGAAACACGTTCTCACAGAGTACTATCGTAAAATAAACAGCGCAAAGAGCCTTTTTCTGGTGATGACATGTTACATCCGAATTCTTAAGGGTGACAACACATCTGCATTTACAAATTTAAATCGAGCCTAGATGTCTTATTGACCCCAACAACCACTTACTTTCAGGGGGACTGGGTTCACTGTGGGTCATTACGAAAATAAGTTGGAATTTGTACCTTATTTAAATTCTATTGCGTTAGTTCCATTGCTCCAGTTGTCTGTATATCCTAATATACTGTTCGTATCCTTAGACCTGAGGCATTTCTCAATTTTTCAATTGTTTCATAATTTTACGATAAGTGATAAATTGTCTGATAAATTTTAGTCACGATTGAGTTTAGTTTCAAATTTATCCATGGATAAACTATGAAGTGATTTAATTTAATTATCTGAAATTACCTTTCCTAAGTGAAGAAGGTTAGAAATGAATATATTATACGCTATAAAAAACAATATAATTATATAAAACTATCTAGTGCTTTGAGCTAAGGGTTAAATTTTACAAATAATGTATAATAATTGGTTACAAAAACCACTCGTGTACCTCTAATACATTTAGCACATTTCGACTACACCAAGAATCTTCTTTCTTAGTTTGAAGTTGGCTGCAGTTTCCCATGGTCTGAAGTATCCCCTTATCACCAGTCGGAATGTTAGTTTGTTCGTCACTATAGTTTAAATTAAATAAATCGAGACTGTATATATTTTATCTATAATATTTATGTATTTAGAAGTATATAAGTATGTTTATCAGTTGTCTAGTACCCATAACACAAGCTCTGCTAGCTTGGGACTAGATGGCGTTGTGTGATAGTTGTGGAATATTATTATTATTATTATTATTATTTTTGGGGTATCTGTATAGTTTTCTCATCTGGTTGGTTTCTATAAATATATAATTATAAATTAAAATGAAAAGATAAATATACATAAATATCAATAAAATAAAATAAATACAAAAAATACACAAATAAATAAAGATCCAACCAGATGGAAGCCCTCGGCAGGGGAGACCAAACGGCCGAGGGTTAGGGGGAAAGGGAAAGAAACCGACGGACGATGCGGGCGGTATCGAGGACCACTGCCTTCTGCATTTGAGCCCGGAGCGGTCCGTCACGGAGTCCCAGTCGCCTCAGATGACCCGAGAGGCTAACTGGGATTAGCCCGTTTGCAGAGACGACTACAGGAATAATTTCGGTCGGCAGACCACCCCACATGTCGGTTACCTCGTGAGCCAGGTCCAGATATTTTGTTTGCTTATCTGTTTCGGCTTTCACGAGGTTCTCGTCATACGGAATGGTAATGTCGACCAAAAATATCCTTGACTGTGCCCGGTCCATCAGCACAATATCAGGCTTATTTGCAAGAATAGTCCTGTCTGTGATGATGGCCCGATCCCAGTAGAGCCTGGCGCGGTCATTTTCGAGCACGGCTTCCGGCAAGTACTTTAATAATAATAATAATAATACAAGTTATTGTTATTATTATTATTAACTTTTGTTCACTATATTTATGCTCTTCACTTTAATAACTCTCTGAAAGTTACTATTGTCGTTACAGTACAAGTTTGATTGTGAATGTGGTCGTTCTTGTATTTTCAAAAAGAGCATTACGATTCCAAGTAAAATACTGTGTTACAACGACGTGCATAAGATGCCAATTCTCGCATTATTCCTGTTACAGCCTATTAAAGTCCACTAGTGAACATAGGCCTCCCTTATATTGCCTCATATGGGTAGGTTTATAATAGTTGCCACGCTTGGCAAATAGATTGACATCCGCAGTTTTTTTAGTTTTAGTGGTTAGAAGGAAGATGCTGCTGGCCATCTCCTGGTTTGTTTCCCTCCGTTGTCTTTTACGAAATCCACGGGATGATATGGTGTAGTAGATATTCTTAAACCGCCACTAGGCACTCGCTAAATTCTTGCGTTCTTGCCTGAGATGATTTATGTATTAGTAATTTTTTTTCACCTCAATTACTTTGCATTTAAACGATTATTATTATAAAATGTGATCATCTTTCCTATCCATTAAAGTACAAATTGTTTGTACCTGCTCTATAACACAGCATTTAGAGAGTTAATTATTTCAATCGTACCTTCGTGTTAAATGTATAATAAAGTAGGATTTATTTATGACGTGAGTTGTTATATTTAGGTACTCCGTACCTAGACATAATTAATTATATCTATCAAATAATAATTTTCTCTTTAAACCCGGAGATTTTGCATATAAAAGCGGAATTTGTTTTGTCCACGAATTACGCCAGACCTGGTTAGACCGATACAGGTCGATAGCGTGTATAGTAAGTATGTACGTATAGCCTATCTTTCTCGCTCTAACTTATGCGTACACTGTATTCTTTCTCTTTTGCATCGTAAATCTATTCTAACGTCAGTTTATACCAAATCTATGTTTAATCTACTATAGTATCCACTTTGTATACTGAGTGACTGACATATTTACCAACGCACAGCCCAAACCGCTTGACGTAGAAACCTGAAATTTCGACCTTTTATGATGTAGAAATCCACTAAGAAAGTATTTTGGAAAATTCGACCACTAATAGGAGGAAAAAGGGTGTTACAGTTTGGTTAATTATTTTACGTGGCGATTGACTCGGTACTTACTGAAAGTACTGTATAATTTTTTATACGTTATTGCGATTTCAAAACAAATTCTTACAGAAGTGGGAGCAGGGACAGAGTGTGTGAAATTTGGTATGGAAAATAAAATATATAGCGATTTTCCAAACAACCCCTTATTTCGCCAGAGGTTGATCAATTTTGTATGGAGAAAAAATATTTACCGTTTTAAAATAATATATTAATATAATTTAACCTTGCGGTTTTAATAAAAAATATTGAATT
This sequence comes from Parnassius apollo, assembly GCA_907164705.1. Classification (NCBI taxonomy): domain Eukaryota; kingdom Metazoa; phylum Arthropoda; class Insecta; order Lepidoptera; family Papilionidae; genus Parnassius; species Parnassius apollo. The sequence goes on along the minus strand of CAJQZP010001486.1, from coordinate 2,290,684 downwards.
TATTTGCACAGTTCAAACCGTTGAACGTAGAAGCATGAAATTGGGGCAATAACTTCCTTTTATTACGAGGCATCTACTAATAAATGATTTTGGAATATTTAAATCCTTCCAGGTTGAAATTTGGTGCTTTTGTTTTTAAGATACTTTTTTATTTGACGATTTCATATATATTTATACAATACTTAGAAAAAAATTCTTAGTTTATTTTTGTAACTTGAAAATTAGTCCGAATAATTTTGAATTAAAAAAATGAAAAACATTTTTTTAATTTTCCGAAAATCTTACCTTAAAGGTTATAGGTAGGTACCAGAGGTAAGGTAAGGGTACAGAGTTTGCGTAAAAAAATGGTTTTTATTTGCATGTTGTTGGGGAAATCCGTAAATCCGTAAAACGAAATTATGTTACTCGTAATTATGAATTATACCCATTTTAGAACTTAACAAAATTCGGCCCCTAATAAATGTTATACAATACTGTAAAGTTTTCTATTTTTCGTCGTGCGTAAGTTAGTATTATTGCTATTTGCAACTGGATGGCGTTAGCGTTGAATTCAAAGAAGGTACTACGATAGCTTATATTAAAAGGTTTTAAATATAATTTTCCTACTAATAATGCGTTATATTTATATTTTAATCGTTTAGGTAATTAAGTTTTTAAATGTTTATTGTTTTAGGCGCTGAATACGTTTCCCTACAAAAGAGTTTTACTCCAAATTTTAATGATCTAATTTTGGTTAAACGAATATATGATTGAAATAATGTAAAGAATTTAAAAATAATTTTGTATATCTGTAATTATGCTCTTAAGATTTTAAGTCGAAACCATTTAGTCATATGAGACTAAAATATACAATATTTATTACGTATATTTCATACTTAATATTTATTGTTCATATGTGAGGTTTATGCAGAAGCCCACGGTCTAAAATATAATGTTGCGAAGAGTGAGCTCATGGTGTTTAAGGTGGGCACGAAGAAACCGAATTTTGTACCACCTGTAACTTTAGGGGTGTTGCACTTAAACGAGTAACTGAATTTAAGTACCTAGGCCATGTTGTTACTGAAGATTTAAAAGATGATAAAGACATTGAAAGAGAAAGGAGAGCGCTGGCTGTTCGCTGCAATATGCTGGCCCGTCGCTTCTCACGCTGTACAGCCGAGGTAAAAGTTATTTTATTTAAGGCCTATTGCCAATCCCTCTATACGTGTGCCTTATGGGTCAGATATACGCGGCGGGCATACAACACCCTACGTACACAATATAATAACGCTTTTAGATTGTTGCAGGGGCTCCCACGTTACTGTAGTGCATCAGGTATGTTTGTTGACGCCCACGTAGACAATTTTTCAACACTTATTCGCAAAAGAACTGCGTCTCTGATGCACAGGTTTCGTGGGAGCGCCAACAGCATTCTTAACGTAATTAGTGAGAAACCCGAGTGTGCTTTTTTGAGGCACTGGGTTCATGTCCATGTACCCATTACCTTGGACCGGCACCTCAGGTATAAGAACTAATTTATTACCTAATTTTACTTACATATATTTAAGACTTTTTCTTTGTATTTTTAAAAATAATATTGTATTATATCATTATGGTAAGATTTGTTGGTGGTTTTGTTAATATATAATTAAATCGGATATGATGTATGTGTAACGGTGAAATAGATTTATGTTATTTTATTATTATTAAATTATTATTTTATTTTCGATATTATTATAAATACTTTCGCATTTAATATAATTAATATTAGTAATGATTTATAATTTTAGTATTAGAATAAATGTTAATGTATGTTATTTTACCCTATGATCCTTGTTGATTTAAATAAATAAATAAATAAATAAATTTAATTTAAATTTAAAAAGCTAATACTTATATTATCATACAATTCCCACTCATCGCGGTAAAGTGCCAAGAACGCTGGCTGTGTTTCCTCTCTAAATGGCTATATTTAGCGAAGAGCTAAAAATGTAGTATGAAAACAGAACAGATTAACTTATTCATGACTGGGGATCATAACGAACTTGAGCGGAATAATTTTAGACTTTGTATTGCTTGAATAGCAACTATGTTCAGAGGTACATAGTCTTAAATGTTTATGTAACATACAATTTTTATATACCATAGAGGTAGATAGGTAGACTTTGGGTCGCAGCAAACACTTGCCATCAGGTGGAGTGTGTGCTCGTTTGTCATCCTATAAAAAAATGTAACATGAAAATGTACAGCTGGTCTATAATACAACATTATTTGTGAAGTTTTTAATAAATTTATATGGTATAAGAATTCAAATGATCTATTTATTTCATATTAAAGAAATCATTAAATTAAGGTGTCAAATCTGAAGGGTAGATGGAGTGTCTCACAATCTTTAATTATACTTAGTCTGTAATTATGCTTTCAAGCTGGAAAGTGTACAGCTGGAGGGTGTGCTACTTGGTGGCAAAAATTGGTAAATGAGAGGCACTAACCCAGAAGAACTATATTTATATCAATAATTTAGAGGAGTTCTTTAATTTTTTTATAGGCAATATTGGCGTTCTACCACCACTCTATTGGGACCGCGCTGTCATCATGGATAAGCCTATTCTTAATAGTAAGCTTAATATTGTGGTCATCGACTGGGCTCAGCCAAGGATATTTTTGGTTATCATAACCATTTCATATGACGAGACCTCGTAAAAACCGAAACCGATATGAAAACAATAATATCTGCACCTGGCCCACAAGGCGACTGACATTTGGTTTATATACCGATCCCAATAGTCGTTTCTACGAATGGATTCATCTCTATCAGCCTATCGTGTCATCTGAGACGACTGGAATCTATGAAGATTCGTTCCGGGCTCTAATGCAGGCGGTGCTTCTTGATAGATACCACCCAAATCGTCCTTGGGTTTGTTTCCCTTTCACGTGATTTTCCGCTATTTGGTCTCCCATGGTGAAGGTTTCCTTCTAATTGGGTTTTATTTGGCAGTGCATGTCGTGTTGTGGCGGTGTATATATCCACTACCTCATATTTTAGGGATTGAGGGAAACTGAGACAAGAGATGAGCAGCAGATTCTTACTGATAACAGCAAAACTAGTAACTGTTTGCACCTTGCACCCACAATATCTTCTCTGCTTAGGCTGAAGGTGTCTACCTATAAGATAGAGAATGTCTTGTTGCATTAGGATTTTTGTACTTTCTGTACAAATAAAGCATAAATTGATAAATGATAAAACTAAAATAAAAAAAATCGGTTGCCAACCTACTTGCCAGGCGTGGCAACTATGACAAACATCCCCCGTAAGCAACTACAATGATGATGATGAATGATAATTTGTAATATATATTTTACGTTTATATTATATTTTAATATTTTATAATCCCAACTAAACGAGAAAATACAAAATAAATATTTTAAAATTAGTAAGAAACGTAAACAAGAAGAAGATCATTATTTAGCTGACGTAGTTCGGATATACCTACGTGAGACATTAAACAGAAAGTACCAGTGCTCGGCAAGTCATTAACGTGAACAGGCATACAACAAAACGAAAGAAGAGAACAAAGCTGTCTCATAATAACAAAAACCTTTTTTTGCGCTGAACTCTTTTGTCTTAAGTAAAATCATACCAACAAAAAAATAGACAGAACTCTATGTAAACAAATGACTCAGAAACCAAGCCCGAACCTTGCACAAATTATTGTAAGAACATGCACTCACACACACTTAGAAAATCATTTGCAACTAGCTATAATATGAGCTGATAAAGAAACAAAGAAAAATTATATGTGCGTGCGTGTGAAGAAGTATAGTATTGTTTTGACATCACCTAAAAATTTGAAATATACGTAGTGTTCTCGCTTTTTCATTGATTGTCTGAGTTAGTGAAATGAAACCTATTTGGGACAAAGGTTTAGTTTACAGATAAATATTCGTGTTTACTAATAATAATATTCTTTTTACTTATTACTTACTTTATACTAATATTAAACAAATATTAGAAACACATAATAGTTTGTAACAACTGCTAATTACAGGCGGTACCCGACCAAAACCTTGCAAAAGCGCGTTTTTCAGAGACTATTATCTCATTAGTTATGAGAAATAAGCTACATCTAAAAGCATATTATTAATGTTCGGTATTATATCATCACATTTCACGTTCTTATTTGTTTTTATGTGTTATGAATACATATAAAATCTACTTTTAAAAAATGACTAAAATTATTGATTGATTGAGGGTTACTGAGTTATCACGGCTCTTCTTTCATAATCATCTTTTTATTTACTGAAGAAGAAATAATTATAGTAGAGGAAAAACAAGCCATTGCGATAGGACCGAGTTTTCAATCTTCAAATAAAATGTTTGTTTAACGTAGTTAGTCATCGAATACGAGTAAAACTATCTGTCAAACGACTAGTCATCTGGTCGTCAAAGGAATACATTTAAAGCTGGCTGACTTATTGTAAAATACAGCGTGAAAAAAACGATTTAAAAATTCAATTGTTTGCTCTCTGCCGAATAGGCGCGATCTGAAACAGAAACAGAAACTTTTTCAACACTGGTAAGAGTTCTAATCTTTTTCACAGCATATGCTGCAGAACTAAATCTACTAGCTAGTTTTGATATATGGGGGAGCTATTGAAGCTTTGCGTCCAGTTTGATTCCAAGAAAATTGGTGGTATCAACAAGACTCAGTTGCCCCCCCATTTAAAATTACATTAGTATTGACATGTTTAACATTAGGAGTTACGAATTTCATACATTTAGTTTTAGTTCCATTCAAATGCAAATTATTAACATTAAAGCAATTGACTAACTTAGCTATAGCATTATTTACTTCGTCGTAATTTAATAACTGTCGTTTTAATTTGATAATTAATGAAGTATCATCAGCAAATAATACTATATCATGGTTATCCCCTACTATGTAAGGTAAGTCATTAATATATACTAGAAATAGAAAAGGGCCGAGAATTGAGCCCTGAGGCACGCCCATTTGTACAACGGACCCGGAAGAACTCATACTATTAATGACAACTTTTTGCGTTCTGTCACTTAAATATGAAATAATTAATTTAAGAGCATCGCTTCTTACACCGTAGTGTTGAAGTTTCCTGATTAATGTTTCATGGTGAACACAATCGAAGGCTTTGGATATGTCAGAGAATACACCCAAAGCATCCTGTGAATTCTCCATGATCAAATATATATTTAATCAGCTCAACACCAGCATCAGTCGTCGAGCGACCCCTTGTGAAAACAAATTGATTTTTATGAAGTAAATTATTTACATTAAAAAATTTAACATTTGATCAAGAATAATTTTTTCAAAAATTTTACTAAGTGTTGGCAGTACAGAAATAGGTCTAAAATTAACGGGGTCCAATGTACTACCAGATTTAAATAAAGGTATTACTTTACTATGCTTCATTAAATCAGGAAACACACCAGATTCAATACTAGTATTAAAAATAATAGATAGTTGAGGTGCGATCGCATCTATTATAGAAGCAATAAATTTAACATAAATCCCCCACAGATCGGCGGTTCTCTTAATATAAATAATTAAAATATTTTACAATATCTTTTGATGACACTTTATGAAAAGTAAAATTCTTTGTACACACATTTACATTTTGTTTAAGTAATGATTCGGCGACGGCAGGCGAAGAATTCAGTGACTTAGTGGTTAAGATTGGAATATCACTAAAATATTTTTTAAAAACCATTGCAACTTCCTGATCTGATTTAGTTAATTTATTGTTAAAACTTAACTGGTAGTTTGAATTGCGAGAGTTGACCTTACCAGTTTCACTATTAATTATACTCCACGTCATTTTAATTTTATTAGAAGCATTCTTTATTTTGTTGCTCAAATACAATGACTTGGCTAAGGAGCACACTCTTTTAAATATTTTGGAATATTTTTTTACATATTCCCTAAATTTGACGCTAGGATTATATGACCTTTCATTGTAAAGTTCATATAACCTTTGTCTACTCTTATGGACTCCTACTGTCGCCCACTCATTAAATGCTTTGCGATTGTTCAAGGAGAATGTTTTAGAAGTAAAAGTATTATTAAATTAATTGCAAATAAGCTTAAATAATGTTCCATACAAAAAAATTGGATTATTTTGGTATGAAAGTAATGGAAGTTTTTTTACTATGTTACTTCTAAACTTCTCCAAGCGATGTGCATTTACTGGAACAAACACTACTTTTTTATCTATTTGCTTTTTGTGAACATAAGATAATGAAACTAATTGTCCACAGTGATCAGAGCTCAATTTTTGAATTATACATTTATTGAACGGCTTAACATTTGTAAAAATGTTATCTATACATGTTGCACTAGATTCAGCAATACGTGTTGGCTCCAAAAATAAATTCAAAATACCATGAGATTTAAACAATGACCTAAATTTAATATTGGTGGAGGAAGCTTCTAGGAGATTGATATTAAACTCTCCACATATTACAACAGATTTATTCTGTTTATTAAGCTTAGCGAAAACTTCCTCCATAATTTTTTCGAAAGTATTATATAAAGACCATGGTTAGTCTGTTAAATCAGACCTTAGACGAAAAATATTACATTAATAGGGGGTAATCTATGACTCAAACTATAGTCTAATAAACAAGATATTATAAGATCATTATAACTAACAAGATTTTAAAATAAAATTTTAATATTTATAATAAATTTATATGAGAAAGTGATAAGGTCTGCATTATCATAGCTTACACAAATACCATATTTTCTCCATTTAAAATGTACAGCTCGTCGTAAAAATCCCTACACCGGTTCCATTTAGTGCAAAAACTTTGCCATTAAGACGAGTAAAATTAATGCATTATGAAATATTAGAAATAAACAAGGGAGTAATTCTGATAAAGAAGTTATTAGAAAATATAGCTTAATAGAATTAGCAACTCATATTAACATAATCTTTAACCTTTTTCCTTAGTATTTTTTATATAAAAAAATACGTGTGGCACTCGGGAAAAGCCGCGGTAAAGCTATTTATTGCATAGCATTTTTATCAAGTTAAGCAATTATAATTATTTATTTATTTTATTTATGCAGTATTTTTTCTTTGTTTTTTTCTTTGATATTATTACAAGTTACACTTTATGAGCGTGGTGACCGATAAGAAAACAATTTTTTTTTTCTTTTATTGAATAAATGAGAAGTTAATATTGTTTATAATATTTTTATTATCTTGCAGATTATTCAGGAATTTTATAATTAAAACTATAGGTTTATGGTAATTAACGAGTTCTTCCGACGAACGATAATTTTCTATAAAGTCTGTGTTTATTAAATACTCTAAATTCACGAAAGTTGCTAGCATGACGACGACACATATAAATCCAAAGAATACGCTTCTTGCAATAAACTATATGATTGTTTAAAATACTTTTATTATCTTACAATACAATCAATACATGCAACTAGTCTACACGCATACGTCTAGTCGCACGCACACAGAAACACCGTGCCGAAGTCTGCCGAACTGAAACGACGTTAGACGATGTTAGGTCTTGGGTGTTAGATTTTTTTCCTTACGGAATTTCTTGATTCGATCGCCGCGCTCGAAGCCCGCGATAAAAGCTATGCAACAGCTTAAAAATAAAAAAGCTTTCAAATAGAAAATATGTTAAGGAAAAACAGGACATGCACTTTAATACGGATCCAAAAGCTAAACGTTGTATGTCAAACAAGAAAGGAAACTAAATTCTTTCCACATGCAGTAAATGCGCGAATAAGTGCAAATTGTCCTAACACAGCCTGAGTTAAATGCACACCGCTTTTGTGCGGTGTGCCGGAATGTGGTCGATGTTGTCGCTCTCATGGTTAGTTTTGGAGGAATGTATGGCTCTAGAGATATCCTTTGGAAGTCTATATACTCGTATATGCTACTAACGTTTGTGTTTGCATCAAGACATAAGAGAACAGAAGAACCTGTATATTTATCTGTCAATAGTAATAGTAACTGTATTCGTGTTTTGCAATAGAATAACAAATAGACTATTTTAAGTGCTAATCATAGAATACTATAATACACAATAGAATGGCTGTCAACCTTATTTTGTACTAGATTCGGCGTCGCCGGGAGCACACATACAAGCAATTACGTCGTATTATCAGTTAATCACTACTACAAACCCTGATTCGCTGTGTTAACAGACGGATTTTAATACATATTTATTTGTAAATAGCGTGGAATTTGGCATTTTCTAAATAATTTGCATGCGAAATTTAGAAACGATTGTAACGTCAAAACACATCTCGTGTTGACATTTATACATGTGAATTGACGTGTTAGTGGCATTTTAGTGGCTACACGGGCTCCGCCTACTCCCACGTTCTATTATGTATGTATTATAGTATTCTATGGTGCTAATCGTAAGCTACCTCTGTCCTATGCTGTGTTCAGACTTTTCGGTGTAAAACTAGTAAAAATCATTGAAGCTTACAAAGTTTCTTAGTCTCGCTAAACTCAAGAACAGCTGGACCGATTTTAATGAAATGTTTTGACAGTGTGTACCCGGTAGGTGACGCTGTTATTGAGATCCAGAAATCACCCGTGCAAAGCTGGAAAGGATCGCTAATTTACAATATTAGAGGATGTAAAAATGTATTAGGTCAGGGAAAAAGTTTTTTCGTATTATCGTATTTCGTATTATTTATTATACGCTTGAATTTCAAGACATTTATTTTTCAAAGTTTGATTACATATAATTATAATATATATGTGCCATTTTGTAAGATAATTTGTTTTCAACTTGTAGGTACATAATTCCGTTGTTGTAGAAATCTTAAGATATTTAACAAAAAAATCGACAAGTGGTTTTGACAGTCCTCTCTTGATGTTAACACCAGCCAAAGAATTCAGAAAAGACCGAAACAGGTAAAAATCTGAGGGTTTAAGGTCAGGGCTATATGGTAGGTGCGTTATCACTTCCTAACCAAGCTCTCTCAAGGTCAAGGTCTGACGTTATCATGATGAAACACCACTCCTGTTCTGTTGATCTATTCCGGCCGTTTTTTCTCAATTTCTTGTTTGAGTCTCATTATTTGTTGGCAGTAGAGGTTCGAATCGACGTATTTGCCCGGCGATAAAAGCTCATAATAAACGATTCGAACGAATTCCACCATACACACAAGATCGCCAAAACTCCTACTGTCTCCCGCGCATGCGCGGATACAGAGTAGTGCACATTTTTTGTTTGGAATAGCTTCTCTAGTACACGTAGTACATATAGAACTCAATGGACTAAAATAGGGCGACCGGAGCGAGCTGCATTTTTGACATCAAAATTCCCGGACTGAAAACTCTTGAACCAACTTTGTGCTACTCTTACTGACACTGCATTAAGTCCATAAACATCATAAAAAAATGTTTCGTGGCTTCAGTCGAATTTTTCCCTTTTTTGTAATAAATCTTCAGAATGTATCGAATTTCTTCACTCATTTTGGTGAATAGAAAAATAATTGAACAATGGCGGGAAAGTTTTATTTATTTTTTATTTTTCTTTTCCTTAATGTTCTATATGTATTTATATTAAAACTAGCCAGATATAAACAATACAATCAAAGAGATTTATTTTCTTTCAATTTTATACAAACAAATACAAAGAAACTTTTTCCCGGTCTATTATGTTATCTTCAGTTTATTATTAAAATGTAATGCTCGTAAAACAATTTCATCTAACACTAGCCAAAAGATAATTCACAGAATATTAAAAATAAGGGCTGCTAATTACTTTATGCTTGAGACGCCTGAATGTCTGTCCATGCTGTGGTCATGTGGTTACTGGTACGGCCGCGGCCATCTGTTGGCTAGTGTTAGATGGAATTGTTTTACGGGCATTATATTTGTATTTCTAGTTTATGTCTATATAAACGTCCAAAACAAATGTCCTATTCCCACAGTATCCTCCATACTAGAAGAGCCGAGCAATGATTTGACAGCATTGGGGCTTACTGAAAACTGGTGCTGTATTTTCGGCAGCAGCATGAACTGAGTTAGAATTGTTTACCCAATGCAAAACATTTGTTTTTTCTTTTATATAGTGTTGCTACAGGGTACAAGTTTAAGTAGCAACCTCCTCTCAATCACCTGACAGTAAGTGCCGACCGCCGCCCATGAACAACGATGACACCAAGGGAATTGCAGGTGCGTTACGGGCCTATTAAAAAGGAGCAAGCTCGTTTCTTGAAGATCTTTAAGTCGTATCGGCTCAAAAAAAATCGTTGGGGATAAACGATTCCGATTCGAAGGAAGCGTGCAAGGAAGAAAACTTTTAGTAATTCTCACAGTGATAAACCGCCAAGCATCCAGATGATGTGGATAGTATCGTGAGTTTTGTTGCGATGTACGTTGGTAGAATTTGGCGCCTGAAATTAATCTAAACGGTTCCTCATAGCACTCCTCGAGATAAATGCGATAGAAAATGCAAAGGAATGAAACATATCTTCGCAGTGCCAGTGAATCGAGCCGATCAGACAAAACCCGGCCTTCGATGATTAGAGCCGCTCGTCGCCGGATGCGCACTATGGCGCCCCGACTCAGAGACGAGAACAGTATTCTATGTGAGGCTGAAACTGCCCCTTGTAAATTTGTAACCGGTGTGCCGGCAAGAAATACGGACCCGCTCTGCTAAACATGCCAAACTTTTTACGGATCAGCTTAGCCTTCCTTTCCAAGTGATTGCGGAACTGTACGTCAATCGAAATGTGGACATCGATTCTGGCTGAATTAGCAAGGGAAGTGCCCTAAAACTGAGGAGCTAAAAAGCCCTTTGTCGTACAAAGGGCTTTTTTTAGCGGTAAACGCGCAAAGCTACACTCCAACCCGATATTTTATTCAACAGAGACTTCAGACACAAGTTTGTTCCGGTACTCGAAGACGTGTTCCCGAGAAATATTGGTAAGGCCGGTGTAAAAACATCACTAGTGATGTCGTCCGAATTAACAATGAATAAAACTGGTTTGCAACGTATCGTTGATATGCAGAAGAAATTCCTCAGATGTAACCAGCGCACGTAGCTTCGTGGAACTGATGTTCCACATGCTTTAGCAGGTTTGCAGGCGCATCATGCATCGTGTACTGCTTACTATACTACTACCATGATGCTTAGATCTGTAAAAAAACTGGTGATCATATTGCACAATTCTAATGATTTCTGTTTTCACTTTATCGAACCTATTTATGATTCTCGTTTCTGTCTTTAGAAATCACTTTTCTGTATATGTAATTTTCGTATAACAATTTTGTTTATGCGCTATAATAATCATATTTCCGATTTACAGAGATTATAAAAAGTTAAAAAGTACCGTAAACTCACTTATTATAGATATAAATTCGAATTTTGCTTTAATTTGCGTATTTTGCAAAGGTAATTAACATTGTTATTGAAAAACCATAAGTTTATAATAAATATTAAATCCAATAACTAGCGATCAACCCCGACTTCGCACGGGTGATTTCTGAATTCCGATAACAGCGTCACATAACGGGTCATATTGTTCCAGACAAAATTTCATCAAAATCGATTCAGCCGCTTAGGAGGAGATCAGTCATATACACACGGAGAGAAGAATTTTATATATAGAGATAAACTTCGAAGATTGTAATAATCATCATAGTATAATAAACTCAGTCAAAAACCAACTCGTATATTAAAAACCACGGTTTCTTGTTCTAAAGGAACATCTTTTTGATGATTTACATCGGGTTTATTCTTTTCATATGTACCCCCGGATAACGTGTCTGTCTGAAAAATCGGATATGCTGGGAAAAAACTATTTGTAGTTGTCTTTAATTACTCTTAGTCAGAAATAGTCCGACTCGAGTACCTGAGTAGTCAGTGTCCATTGCATCGCCTGATTTGATTATAAGGTGAACACACTCCCCACCGATGTTATTTATTGTATAAATAAAGTAAGTCAGGATGTTGTTATTGTATAAATAAAGTAAATCAGGATGTTTGAAAATATCAGGATCAGAATTTTTTCAAATTATTTATAACGTTAAATTTGGCTTTCTTCGCAAGATCCGTCGAGCGGATTTAATATATCGAAACCAGGAATATTATATCCCATTTCATGACGTGTCTATCAAAACCCTATGGTGCAGCGCGTTAAGTACCTGAGCCGCAAAAGCTAAAAAATGAAGCGTATCTGGTGTAGGTTCATAACCACATTGTTATAGATTTTAAATAAAATAAAATATAATGAAGCCACTGCGTCATACGGACAAGCTATAGCAAATCTTTCCACTAGACTAGGCTACATAGAGCTGGTCTACTGCATGATAATAGATAATAGACTCGATCTGAGTAAAATTATTTTAATTACGTATGAATGTAGTTACTCTAAGATTTCATTATTATTAATACATCACATACCAATACGTAATTTGCATCACACTCAACAAAATAATTCAAAAGTCATACGATAAGCACTTTACGTCAACGAGGTTATCACGTATTATTTGCAAATGTTATTCATTACGTTATACCTAAGTAAGCACGCACGATAATAAGAATTACGTTAGTATAATTAACAAATACCAGATCTTTTTTTATAATTATATAATATTAACATTAGGCCTACTTACGAAATATTCGAGATTCGAATCAAATGAATTATATTCGAATTTAAGATAATTGACACTCATGAAAAAGAAACTTGTGCACTATCGAATGACCATTAAAATGGTTGAGAATCAATTGGTCGCTGCCAAGCTATTTTAAAATTATTTTTGTACTACTAACTTACGGATGATAAACGAACTCACAGCCCAATCAGCACACGAGCGTTTTGAACATCAATATACCAGCCCACATAGAAATTCGAGTTCTTTTAGAAGTGTAGGTATAAGTGTGTTGAAAAGTGGTTGTATCTTTACAACGTAGCTTATGCGTTATTTTACAGCTCAAATTGTATAAAGTGTGTATTATAGGATCTAGGTAAACTTATGGTTCTTTATCAAAATATGAAAGCTCTAGTATAGTACACTACTAAGTATTTTGTAACACTTAAATCTGATTATATCATTAAAGCTGTATAAAAGCTGTTTTTGCATACTGTCACTTGCTCATACAGTTCTAAGTCTTATTATAGTATCACTCAAATCTTATTTCCGAACAATGGTGTATGCAAACTGACTTCTTAATCTTATTTTTATGTCGTAATTGTACACTCTTGTAAATACAGCAGTTTTATGACTTCTGTTTATGAGGGTGGTATGAAACTAAAAAAATAAATAACAGCCATAGTAAAATTTAAATTTGTATAAATGATAGAATATTATCGCTATTTTGCATGCGTTGCGTGTTTATATTGTGCTATTGAACAAAATTGACTAGTTATCAATATATGGAAAAATGAAAAAGATTTGGTGCAGTTAGAAAATCACACAGCTGTTTAGCAAATTATCGCCATTTTATTACCCACAAAAACGAAATTTAAAACATAATTTTAGGAATATTAGACATTAGTATTAGCCTATCTTCATTTTGACTAATGATCACTGGGCCTTCATATCGATTAAGTTTAGTTTAATTTTTTTTTATTCAAACCTATAACAACACTGATATTTAGTTACCGTATTTAGTATTTTGACCTTATATTATTTGGTTATTTTGATTATGCGGCAATTTTTTTATAGAAAATATATACAAGTTTACCGTATATCTACTTTTGCATCATCAATTCACCAATTATCACCGTCAAAACTTAACTTCAATTCATAAAAGTCAAAACTTAACTTTAAGACATAAAATATCTCCATCATTCAATGAAGTATATAAATATTAAATACAATCTAGTCAACATAAATAAAGTTCCGTGTATTTTATATTCATTTGTTATTCCGTTCAAACCCAATTTAGAACAATTATCTTTAAAAGTTACTAAGATAATATCTGTAGTGTTATAATTTCCTTGCACACTAAATACTCGTAACATATATAATACAGCTATTATACAGTCTCTTTTAAGCTTGTACAGCTACTGACAATGACAATTAATTAGAGATGAAACTGATAGCTGTTTGGCCATCCGACCATACCGTATACCGGATACCGGATATTCGGCCAGTCTTATCGCCGGATAGCTAGATATCCAGCCGCCGGATATTCTACCGAACATTGCCGTCTGGTGCATCGCAAAAAGCGAAATTGCGATTGTAGGCAGGTATTGCTACACAATACCCAAATTTATCAATCTTTGTCAAAATCTGTCTTTCAGCACCCTGCAGCAGTGTGTACAGCGAAAGGCTTTTTTCTGAAGCTGGCTTTGTTAATTAATACAGGCGGAACCGCTTGTTACCTTTCAATGCAGAGAAATAAGTATTTATTTACCATAATTTGCCCTTAGCTACGTAGTTTATTCTGTGCCTTAGCACAGTACGAGTACTAATTTTGTAAGTTTTAAAATAAACATTTTGTGATTTATATATTTGATAAATGACATAAATAAAGTACTTAACAAAATTTGATATTTTGTGTAATTTCTAAATCTGGTATCCGGCCGGATATAAATTTAGGCCGGATAGGCCGAATACCGGATATTTACCGGATATCCGTTTCATCTCTACTATTAACGCATAAATCTATATAATTTGTGCCAATTTTTTACTTATAAAAACGATATAAGCACTTACACAGCCTGTATAAAGCCAGAAAATACAGCCTCTAGTTAAAAACGAACTTCAATACAGCTCCTTGCATGCTACTTGGGAGTCCACCAACTAATAAGTGACTGCTATGGCCCATTATGCATTTCAAATCACAGTAACCTCGTGGTCCTAGACAAAATTAAAAAAAATACAATTAAATGCTAGATTAAGAACCAAAACGCAAATGCGTTGACACAATGTTGTCAGGTTAAAATAAAATTAATAGCACTAAAATACAACTACAATTACAAGTAACATTCCAAAGTCCTTAGCTATCATGTAAAATATAAAGGCTGTGAAGCATTTCATCTTAATCCTCAGATATGACAACGCCTCCGTAGCCTTCCTTGATTGAAGTTGGCTGCTGGGCTGCAGTAGCCACGTACCATCGGGTGGACTTTCAGTTCTTTTTTTTTATACGATAGGATCACAAACGAGTACACAGTCCACCTGATGGTAAGTGGTTGCTGTGGCCCATAGACATCTACATTTATCCTCGATTACAAATCAAAATGCAGATGCGTTGTTAACCGTGAGGACTAAGATGGAATGCCTCTTTTCCATTAAAAAGGGTCTCCGGTTCTCTACACTCACCATACGAAACACAGCAGCATTAAGCTACTATTTGACGCTGGTATTCTGTGAGAGCGTGGTCCTTCCCCGGTCGAGCCGATCCATTCGTGCTACAACTATACTACTAATGTAACTGCAGTAGGGCTACCACGTAAATAATAATTAATTTGTCGTATTTTTTATGACGTAGGTATCGTATAATAAATTTAGAAAATGCTCCTGAAAAAAACTCCTATGAGAGTGTAATAGAGTGTTACAGCTTGTATGAAATGTTTTATTTTACGGCGCCAAATTAAATAAATTAATAAAATTTTCTAATTTTGGTATTTTTTGAAACAAAATCTTACAAGGGCGGGCAGTGAGGTTTCATATTTGTATGGGAAGAAATAATTAATTTGTTTTTTAAATAAAATCTGCTGCAAATACTGTGAAATTAAAATAACAGTCTACGAAATTTTATTCATGAAAAATCTTTCAAAACGAGGGTGCAAAGATGTATGAAAAATCCTAATACAATAGAAAGCACATCCCAAACCGCTAGAGACGTGCGTTTTGAAATGTGTGCGCTAGAAGCGTAAAATTGGGACAATAACTTCCTTTATCTACGTATCTTCCTTTATCCTTAGATGAAATAAGGGTGCTGCATTTTACAAGGCGATTTAATATTTGTATAGTCATTTTAGTTGCTTCGTATTCTGCTTCTTAATCAAATACGCATTTTTAAATTTTCCTAAAATCTAATAATAGGGTTTTAAGACGACGGTACAAAAAGCCTGCGTGAAAAAAAATGATTTTTGAACTTTGCAAGGCGGTGAAGGCGCCCACCCTTAAAACATCAAAAGTTCAAAGTTTGTCAAAGAGTTCCTGAAGGGTAACAGAAAATTATTTATTTGAGAAGGATGATAAATGTACCGGAGTACGAAGAGAAATATTTTAAGAGCAATTTTCGCTATTCGGAAGACCTTAGTCTAATTTAAAATTTGCGACCATTATTAGGTAACACCGCGGGGCGAAAAACTAGTGTCATAGAATATATCATTTACCATAAAAACCTACGCTAATAATCATCTTATGACATCCAACAGATAGTGGAATAACATAAAAATATATATATACATTAAAAAGTAATAAAAAAGTAATACGTTCAGAGCCAAGCACAATTCCATTAAAATTCTGAGATTAACTTAACTGGAAGTGTCCGTTGCGATGCAGCAGTGCGAATAAGTAGGTTTGACATGTATTTAAAATATGTTTATAACTCAATTATGCAAGTTTCCTTACGATGTTACCGACAGAAATCTAACTCGGATTGCATATGTAGTACGAAGTTTAAAGCGAATGGCCAGTCTTTCTCATTACGAGACTTTTTACGTCCAGATTAGCAAAAAGAGAGCAATTTCAAATATTTAAAACGTCTTAAGACGTTGATGGTTTATCCGTCCATCGATCCATTAGCTAAGCGATTAAAGAACTCACGAAGTGTTCACGGTTCGCAGGGCGTAAATAGCTCCAATAAATCACTCTAGAACTCTTATGGAATACCCTATACTGTAGGACTATAATAGGACTATAATATCGTTCACTATCCCTTACTGGTATGTCTGTCTGCTGTGCAATTTTCACAACAACTTGAAGAAGCTCATGACCAGCGGCAAACATTTTGTTTCCTACGAGTAGCTGATGATTACAGCAAAAGTATTTATGTTACTAGCTGTTCCCCGCGACTTCGTTCGCGTGAAATTTATTACAATTGAATTCCATGGATTTGAATTTTTAGCGAAAGACACCAATTCTTTTTCTAAAATAAAAATAAGACTAAGCTACTCATTGTAATATCAGCTATCTGCCAGTGAAAATCCTGACAAAATTGGTTCAGCCATTTCGGAGATTATCATATATATCATATATACATTCATCATTTATAGTCTTTGTGCAATCTGCCACAAAATATGAACATTTCTTAACTTTAATCGATTTTGTTTTTGCTTGAAGTTTAGCTTTATTAAAATTTCCAACTTTACCGCCAAATATGTATGACTAAATTAAGGAATAGAATACAGTCTCGTGAGTTGTTGTTGTTGTTGGTCCCGTCGGAGCCACATTAGTTACCATAGATGCATATTGGATCAACAATATATATATCATTACTCTTATTTAAAACATAAATACGAGGGGTGATCCAAAAGTAATGATAATGAAAATAAAACATGGTAATTAAAGTTAAAATAATAATTTATTTTTCTACATAGTCTCCTAACAAATCAATACATTTAGTCCATCTTTTTTCTAAACCCAGGATTCCCTTTGAAAAAAATTCTTTGTCTTGACGCTCCCAAAACGCTTCAACAGCGGCCATTACTTCGCTATCGTCTTCGAATTTCTTGCCTCGGAGGCGTTTCTTGAGCCGAGGAAAGAGGTAGAAGTCACTAGGAGCTAGATCTAGCGAATAGGGAGGGTGTTCGAGCAGTTCGAATCCCGTTTCTTGAATGGCAGCCATCGCAACTGCGGCTTTGTGAGCCGGTGCGTTGTCTTGGTGAAACAGCACTCTAACTCACAGTTTGCCGCGTCTTTTTTCCTTATCCTCCTCCCGTAATCTTCTAATTTGGTCTGCGTAGTAAGAGCCCATAATAGTGGCTCCCTTTTCCAAATATTCCACCATAATTATGCCTTAAGAGCCCCAAAAAACAGATGCCATAACCTTTCCCGCCGAACTTGAAACTTTGAATTTATTTGGCGTCGGTGAGGAGGCTCGCTTCCAAGTCATCGATTGTTGTTTCGTTTCAGGATCAAAATGGTGGATCCAGGTCTCGTCCATAGTCACAAAACGGAACAAAAAATTTTCTTGATCTGCTTGGAACTTTTCGAGATTGACCCTCGAAATGTCAACTCGATTTTTCTTTTGCTCGTCGGTTAATATTCTGGGTACCCAACGCGCAGAGACCTTTTTCATATGCAACTCGTGCGCAAGGATTCTTTGAACGCTGCCATATGAGATTCCTGTGACCTCAGCTACAAGCCTGATGGTCACTCTTCGATCTGCCAACACAAAATCTCCGACTTTTTTCACGTTGTCTTCAGTGAGGGACGTGGATGGGCGTCCTTCGCGATGTTCATCTTCAGTGGATGTTCTGCCCAGTTTAAATTCCTTGGCCCAGCGTGCAACTGTAGAATATGGAGGAGCAGAGTCCCCCCTCAATGTTTCCCTAAGTCACTGTGTATGTCTTTTGAAGACATTTTTTTCAAACAGGGGTACTTGATGACAGCTCTAATTTCGTTTTACTACATGTTGATGTTATCTCTTTGACAGTTCGTATTCAAATGAATGTATCTCCCGGAAATCGTGATCTATTTATATGATTTTTTTAGGCTGACGTAGTGAGTATATAAGCAACCAAAAAAAAAATTATTTTTTTTGGATTATTATTCCGACCTGAAGTAACCGATTATCATTACTTTTGGATCAGCCCTCGTACTGCTTAGAAATCGAAAATAATTATAATTTATATTTTAGCCTTATGTGTAAATCTAAAATTTGAAAATGACATCTTAAAAAGTTTAAATACCAAATTGCGTGTACACAGTGTAAACTGTAAACCACACCACTACCTCCAATTTTAATTTTAACAGTTTTAATTTACTCGTACTAAATGAATTACTGCAAAGTAACACCTGATACTAATGAAAAATTTATATATCTATGAAATGTAGCAATTTTTTTCATAGGCTTTGCAATGGAGATAAGAACTACACGTAGTAACTCATATTATTTCTGAGCACACCAACTTGCTTGTCCAACGCATTAATTTATAATAATATGTAAAACACCTTAAACGGGGTATTTGTATATTCATCAGATAAATAACTCCAGTTTGATGGCCGCCGGCGGTATTTAAATTATCGATCGCTATTTTAAATGCGTATATATCTCACGTCCTATATATAACATAAGACATAAAATGCATATTAATGAGTTCTACTGTTTAACACGCAAAGATAACAGTCATTTTAAATGAAATAAAACACAAAATATACATACAAATAATGCAAAATATATTGCGTACATAAAGCGAAAACGTATTATTAATTTGTATACAAAGCTTTGAAATGACTCTCACCCTCTTGAGACTGAATTACGAGCTCCGGACGTAACAAATTTTCGCAAAGAATAGAAAGAACAATTTGATTATATTTATATTCCTCTATAAATTTATATATTCTTTTAGATAAAACCTAGAGATTTTAAAATTTCAAGCTAAATGGTTCACAAAGGCGTTGAGAGATATAACCTAAATTTAATATACTATTGTCAATAAATAATATCTTTGTTTCTATTACTATCCATTTTCTCATAGCTAATTTATAGTAAGTACATCCTTATTTCAGCACGTACATTTTCCACAGCCGGAGATTTGCCATAATCGCCACGCTGCTATATTATAAGATGGTTATATCGCCATCTATATGTATGCATATAGGTATGAATCTGGTAAAACTTATTGGTTTTATTTGCTTCAAAAGCTTTTAATTATCACACACACACCACACCGCGCACTCACGCACTTACGCATGCACGCACGCACACACACATGCACGCACGCACTGCCATTCAAATACTACCAGCACAAGCATTAACAACTCCCACCACAAGCAATTCAGTTTATTTGCGGATATTAACGGAAATATTAGTAATGAGACCACTGCATGTACTTTTTTTAAATAAAACAAGAAAATCAAACAGATTCAAGAATCACACAGGTAACCGGTGGCTACATCAGCTCATAAACATCTAAACCAAATAGGCAGAATACCAGAAACATAGAATCACTCTTAGCATATAATTATTTTAACTACACACTCTACCCTAAATACAACAGTTAATGCATTTCTACAAGACACATAAAAGTAAGACGTGATAATACCACAGATTTCAAGACAAAAAATCCTACCACTTTGTAAACACACACGATACAAAATGTTTTTTTACGCTTTATTAATTGTCGTTGCAAAACTGAGCTAAATAGGGAACTGCAACCTTTTGAATTGAAAAGGAAGATCTGTGGGAATTATAGGGGTCCGTGGTATAATAACATTTTCACCTTTTCCTACGCCTGTCAAAATTGTAGCACCGATTATGTTTCGTCCAAGATGTGTCACACGCAGCCTTGTCCCGTTACATAACCGAGGAGCATCTAAATTTCGCATTAGCATTACTGGGACGCCTAATTTTAATTGAAGCTTATGTGAGACTGACAACTCTAGAGAATTTAAAAACTCTACGGAATATGAAGTGGTCTCTTCTGCGTCCATAACTGTGTACATACATAAATTTAACAAAAATGTCTTCCCAGTTCCTCCAGGGGCATCTAAAAAGTGCACCATTTCCAGATTCAATTTGTCCTAATACTTTGTCAAAAACTCGTTTTTGTTCGGGAAGCAAGCGGGGTACAAATTCGGCTACTTGCTGCTGCAAAGCTAGTATATCGTAGTTTGTTTCACGTATAATTTCATCACTTAGTTCATTTTCGGTTGTTCGCTGAGGGCTTATCATTCCAAAGTCTCTTAATTTTTTGCCTACCGTTGCCATTACTTTATCTTCAATTTTTCCAAGTGTTTCATTATAAATGTGTTCATTGTATGTCATGTTCGCGTGTGTCTGCTCTAACCTTAGCAAAATATCTTCCGCCATGTACTCTTTATATTTGTCCCACAATTCATGTGCATTAGATAGCCCGCAAGATGATATGAGAGTTGCATAAAGATCTCTAATTTTGGCTGGTGGCTGGCACTGCACAGCTTCCTCCATGGTTTCATCCCAGTGATTATCGTTTTCTAAAAAACGCAGAGCTTCACATGCTTCTCTATAAGTTGCGCATTCCTGACCGTGGACATTTTTAAGGTCTTTATGTCTTGTACGACCCCGAACATGATGCAGCAGCAATCGTAAACAGAAACCCTCAAAATTAGTTACACGGACGGTATACACACGACAAGGGCATCTGATGACTTTACACCGGGCCAATTTGCAACAGGCGCGCCTTGAATACGGCGTTTCCACTCCTTCCTAAATGTGTTCCAAGTATAATAGCGGGGGACTTCAGAATATAACAACGTTTTTGTAAAGGGGTCGGTTTGACAAAGTTGAAAGAAGGCTGTTAGTGTAGTTTTTGGCGGTGATGTAATTCTTTCTTGGAAATTTCTTTCGGTGAAATATACACGCTCTCCATTTTCTAAGTGCACAGCAAGGTGTGTAACTGTTGGGTGCCTTTCGTGTAAAGGGAAGCCAAGGAGACGCCACGATGCCTCGTTACTGCTGACATAATGCCCTGCTTGAAAGGTCTGTACTTCATTAACGAGATTTGCCTCACCTTCACTCCTGAGATTAAATATTGCTTGGTCGGTTCCTTTATTTATGTACTTACAGATATACTAGATTGCGCGGACAGAGCTACATGATTCTACATTAATGTGGGCATTAAACATTTTACATAGAATGGGCGAATACGGGACAATCCAGCTGTTATCTAAGGTTTCTCACGCTCCAGAGTAAGATTTGATTGTAACTTTCCTGCCACCATCTTCGGGAGCTCTGCGCCTGTATAAAGGGTAGCCATTATCATTGTGCACTGTTTCTTTTAATAGTTGTTTAGGGAATTTCTTTGTACGTTTTCCTTCTTTCATACATGGCCATATTGAATTTCGTGCTCCACATGGACCGTGAATCATATTTCGGACGATGGTATCATACAATTCTTTATCTTGCTCAGAATCTGGAATCTCGGTGCTTATTATGTCGTCTATTTGGCTGGGCCGCAACTTCTCTTTAAGCCATATTAGAATGTGGGCATGCAGTAATCCTCTTTTTTTGCTATTCAATTGAATACATGAAGCACTGCACTTCTCCGAAAATTTTCCCTTTGTTAATTATATACATTAATTTTTGTACTTTTAATCTAAATACTCTAGCAACTAAATCGTGTCTGTCAGTACTTTTTTGGCCCGGCATTAGCTCCTCGGTTATTTCTTTCCATGTGGGATTGCAAGTAAAAGTAACAAAAAGATCAGGTCTTCCGTAAGTTCGTACATAGGCGAATGCGTCTTGTGTGTACTCATGTAGGTAGCGGGGACTGTTAACGAATGATGAGGGCAGAATTAACATTAACGGGATTTGCCTCACCTTCACTCCCGAGATTAAATATTGCTTGGTCGCTTCCTTTATTTATGTACTTACAGATATACTTGATTGCGCGGACAGAGCTACATGCTTCTACATTAATGTGGGCATTAAACATTTTACATAGAATGGGCGAATACGGGACAATCCAGCTGTTATCTAAGGTTTCTAACGCTCCAGAGTAAGATTTGATTGTAACTTTCCTGCCACCATCTTCGGGAGCTCTGTGCCTGTATAAAGGGTAGCCATTATCATTGTGCACTGTTTCTTTTAACAGTTGTTTAGGGAATTTCTTTGTACGTTTTCCTTCTTTCATACATGGCCATATTGAATTTCGTGCTCCACATGGACCGTGAATCATATTTCGGACGATGGTATCATACAATTCTTTATCTTGCTCAGAATCTGGAATCTCGGTGCTTATTATGTCGTCTATTTGGCTGGGCCGCAACTTCTCTTTAAGCCATATTAGAATGTGGGCATGCAGTAATCCTCTTTTTTTGCCATTCAATTGAATGAACATGAAGCACTGCACCTCTCCGAAAATTTTCCCTTTGTTAATTACATACATTAATTTTTGTACTTTTAATCTAAATACCCTAGCAACTAAATCGTGTCTGTCAGTACTTTTTTTGGACCGGCATTAGCTCCTCGGTTATTTCTTTCCATGTAGGATTGCAAGTAAAAGTAACAAAAAGATCAGGTCTTCCGTAAGTTCGTACATAGGCGAATGCGTCTTGTGTGTACTCATGTAGGTAGCGGGGACTGTTAACGAATGATGAGGGCAGAATTACCATTTTACCTAAATCTCTCGGGTTTACATTGGCGTCGCTAGAAACTGCATCTTGTAAATGTATATAATTCTCAACGCGCAGCTTTTTTTGATTTAAAGATTTATAACGAAGACGTTCACTTTCTAACTTCACTTACATGTCTACCAAAAATTGATGAAATAATTGTCTACACCGGGCTAAGAGGTTAAAATCATTTTCTCGCAACATCATATGATACGCATAAAAATCCATACATGATCTTTTTTTGTTCGGAGTAGGCTCCTTTGTGACCGGGTTAATGAGTGGAATTTGAAAATGATAACCCTCTTGTCCTTTGCAATAAATCAATGGGTATTGCAGAGCGTTATAAAACTTGTGTGTATCGGCTACCCGTTGCAACGTATCATCACGTGCTCGCAAGACAATGTCTCGTGAAGAAAATTGATCACCACTAATTACGGCTGCTATTTCGTTTATGAAAGGTGCATTGTAGCGCCTTTTATGCTCTCCTCGAAGGGTCCGATCTGCGTAAATGACGACTTTATAATCCTCTTCAGGTAGGTTTTCGAAAGCATTTTTAAATGTTTTGACTGAAATGTTACTTTCATGCAAGAATCTTTGAATTTTGAACAATGTGTCTCTCTCAACTCCCTGGATAAATTGGCAGCGACGGTCTACCTCAATTTCTTCGTCACCCATAAAATATACTTGTAAAAATTTATGCTGTTCGTTTTCAGCTGGAAAAAGTGAACCTATTCTATGCTAAATTTGCCCTTGCACCGTAAATGTAGGCGAAAATCCCGGCATTATTATTTCCCGGTCAACTCCGAAGGACGTCATTTGAAAGCATGAGTTATATTTCCGGATCCTGATTAAAAAGCGCCGTGACTCATTACCATCATATAAAAAAAGACTTTTCAAAGGTTCTTCTGGTTCCCCAAGTAATGGAAGAGACACTTTGCCATTGGAACAGCACATGCCTGCGGTCTCATCTTTCCATTTTAAAGCGCTGCAAAATCGACACGCCTTGTCCATCAGTCCGATAACAACTAACCTGTAATTTTTATAATCACTCAACGGATCATAATTGAATGCTGCGTCATTAAAAACCGACCAATTGTTTCTCTGAAAATTTTGTCGACGTTCAGCTTGGAGCTATGCATTTGCATCTCTTCGCGCCTGTGTCTGTTCTGGTGTTTCAGATGCCCTTATAGTAGATTGACGTTCAGCTTGCTCAATGAGTCTGTGTTGAGTTTCAGCAGGTGGTTCCGCGGCTCTTAAGGCGGCCTGACGTTCCGCTTGTTCGAATAGCCTTTGCTGACTTTGAGCAGGTGTTTCAGTAGCTCTTAAAGTAGATTGACGCTCTGCCTGTTCAAGACGCCTTTGCTGACTTTGATCAGGTGTTTCAGTAGCTCTTAATGTAGCTTGACGCTCTGCCTGTTCAAGACGCTTTCCTGACTTTGAGAAGGTGTTTCGGAAGCTCTTAAAGCAGCCTGACGCTCTGTCTATTCAAGACGCCTTTGCTGACGTTGAGAAGGTGTCTCAGATGCTCTAAAAGCAGCCTGACGCTCTGCTCTGCCTTCTCAGTTCAGCATCTTCTAAAGATTCTAGCGATCGAGCTAATCTTTTCTCTTGTCTTTGAGAAGATACTCTTGAAAGGCTGGACTTACATTTGCGTGGCACTATGAAGTAACAAAAAACCTATTTATAAAAAAACGTTAAAATTTCTAAAAGGAATTAAATTTCCTTTTAAATATTTTTTAAAAGCAAATCCAAAATATCTGAAAGGAATAAATATTCCTTTTAAATTACAACAAAACCAATTCAAGACACAACACGAATCCGAAAACGATAGCCAAAAAAATCGAATCAACTTAAACCAAACCACAAAACAAATCGCAGAAAACCGAAATCAAAAGCAGTAGTCAATATAAATATAACCAACGAAAAAAGAAGTAAGTGTATAGGTACCGTCTAAACTATCTATACTACTAATATTCCTTTGAAATATTGTTAAATAACCTAAAACGACGAAAACCAATTCGCGATTCTAAATAAACAAAATCCAAAATCAAAGCCAGAATCTAAATATGTATAAAGGAATACCAACCAATCCGAAAATGAAAGCCAATATAAATCCATTCAAACTTAACTAAAAGCAGGTAGTCGAATAAGCTACGAAATAGAAACAATTTAAGCGTATAGGTACCGTATGCACTATAAGTTGACGCGCGGCTCAACGGCGGAAGTTAAGTACATGTCAGGAAACATTTCGTTACCGCGTTTTAAAAACCTAGTAACGACATCTAGCGGAATCAATTTAAACTATGTATACGTTATTTAATAAGAACTCTCAAAAAATATTTTTCTTATAATTTTGCACAATTTTTCTTATTGTAATACCGATTCATTCATAACCACTTATATAAACTATATACATTTCCGTTTAATAAATATTACTAAGGCTTATTAATAAGGCTTACTAAGAACTGTTTCTACCACAGTTAAGTAATAGTTAAGGGTGAAAGCGTGACAGGTGGTGATAGTATTTCTGATCCATACTTATAATCACGCCTGTAACCCTTGCGGGGTAGGCAGAGCATCAACGGATTACTTAATATCGTCTGCGAGGTTATTGCCTATTCTGTGTATTACAATGCACCAAAACTTCTCGGTCCTGCGTGGAAAAATACAGATGCATACATTTTTTATCTTAATTTTGGTAAAAAGACATAATAATCCGGATATTCTGACCTTCTGTGTTCGTCCGTCGTACCGT
This sequence comes from Parnassius apollo, assembly GCA_907164705.1. Lineage (NCBI taxonomy): Eukaryota > Metazoa > Arthropoda > Insecta > Lepidoptera > Papilionidae > Parnassius > Parnassius apollo. The sequence goes on along the minus strand of CAJQZP010001486.1, from coordinate 2,264,697 downwards.
CGTCCGTTTTGTAGAATCACGGTGGCGCCACCTAGCTGAATTTAATTTTTCAACATATTCGATTTTCCCACGGGAATGATATTTTTTCCGCTGAAAAAAAAGTAGCCTATGTCACTCTACAGCCACCGAACTATCCCCATACAAAAATCATGCCGTGCCAACGCTCTGTTGCGACGTGAAAGAAGGACAAACTTTTGCAACATATTCTATTTTCCCACGGGAATGAGATGTTTTTCCGCGGAAAAAAGTAGCCTATGTCACTCTACAGCCACCGAACTATCCTCATACAAAAAATCATGCCATACCGACGCTCTGTTGCGACGTGAAAGAAGGACAAACAAACAAACACACTTTCGCATTTATAATATTAAAGTATGGATACAATGTGCGTAGATACTTATTCAGAAATATTCAAGACATAATATGTTTATTTCTGATAATGAAATTTAAAAACTCATTCGACTAAATGCTTGTTATGCCTATCGGTTTCATCGTTACATGCATATTTATGATCAAAGCGTAAGTTAATATTTGCTTTAACTTTGGTCAGTATACCTTTACGTACTATAAATTAACAAGCCGTATTGTATTCAATGAAACGTCGAATAGAATTTTGGCTAAACACTGTTTCAGTAGTTTAAATTGCCTTTGTGGAGGCCCTTAGGCTATCCCTGCGTCATACACCTGTATAGACAGACAAAAGAGCTTACAATCTCAGAGTATACATAAACAAGATTTCAATCAAGTACAATATAACAGTAGGTTGAAGCTTTACAATAAGGTAACAACGTATAAAAATATAAGCATGAAAATTTTCGGAAAGATTATCCCTCATGCCACTGTTCCCGAAACGCAGTCATGGTTGGATTTTACTGTCATACACCTTTGCAGGGAGTTAAGTAGGATAAAGAGAGATAGAATGGTAATCACCTCCTAAAGCCTCACCTGAAAATGTATTATTTTTAAGAAATTATTCTTTTGTAAAATCATTTATGATAACCCCTAAACATGTTTTAAACTGCTGGGATTGTATAAACCATATCATTGTTCCCGTATAATATGAGTAAAATGTGACTTGGGCTGTTTTAGACAGCCGTAATGGAGAATACTGTTGAGCGGACTGAGCGGGTAATATACAAAACTACTTTTTCAGTGTCAAAACACACGGCTTGTAAAGGCAGTGAAAAACCTGTAAAAGCCAGCTAGCTAACACAAAATAACAGTTACCACCCTAGGCCAAGCGCATTCATTACATCAATGTCTCTACTTTCTTTGTGGATTCCGCCTTACAACATATTTTTCAGTTTTTATACACAATCCTTAACTTCACTACTGAAAATTCCATAGAAGATATTCTATATTTAAAGCCGATTTTAAAAAAGGAAGAGGTTCTCAAAATCTATGTTATTTTTTGGTACGTACGTTTTAGTACCATTCGAGCTACAACCATAACAATGCTGTTATATTATGATTGTAGCACAAATAGGCAGGGCCTGATTTATCCACAGACTAATTAAGCTGAAAGCCTAGAGCGCCACTGAGACTTAGAGCTCCCAACAATTCAGCAGTTCCACTCAATCACTCTCTGAAAAATTCTTCAAAGCCTCAGAGTCCCACTAAAATCGTCCCATTCTCGAGACAGCTGCTTATGCAGCCCCTTTTCATACTCGCTATAGTGTGCGTAGACCGAGAAACTCTCTCTCGGACCCCCCCCCCCAACAAGCTTTCGGCAGACCTGAACTGCCTCCTGGCGGCTCAGGCCGAGTCTACTTAACACATCTCGTAATCTGCCTTAGTTAGGCACACTTCTACGCGGCTATTCGCCGCTTGCGCCCTCCTTTCTGCCAAGGAGGGTCGCGTCCTTTTACGGCTTAAAGATCTCTCGTCAGATCGATAAGCCAATCCCAACAACAATATAACCACGCAGCCGGCTGCGTGGTATGCTATGATCATTCACCACCTCCCTCCCCCATTACCGGAGGGTTGCCCCCTTATTTGCTTCTTGCGCAAAGAAAACCTAGAGCGCAAGGTCCGGGGGAGGGCGCTGAGCTTACCTTTGCAAGCACAAGTGGTGGTTAATCAAATTTTATTCTGTAAATAAGTGATTTACAGAATAAAATTTGATTAACATTCTCAATAAATAATATACTAAGTGCACAATCATTATACTTGTTACTTTTTTTCTTAATTTTATTACAAAACATATAAATAGATTGTAATAACAAGAACTTGAATTATTTTAATCCTTTCGTCTTTCATTAACTGACTGTCTGCTTTTCATTGACTGACTGACAGAATTTAATTATGGTCTCTTGCCAAGGCCGTCCGAGGGAACTTTTAGTAGCCACCTCTTCGATCTCTGCGCAGGGAGGATGACTTACTGAACCATGCCACAAAGGACAAAGCTGATGTTTTAGGCGCTCTTTTTGCTTTCAACTCGACTCTCGATGACGTGGACAATACACCGCGGACCATCCCGCGGTATAAGTGCTCCATGCCGGATGTGTTATTTACACAACGCTCGGTAAACAAAACACTCTCCTACCGAGACGTAAAAAATTCGAGCGGGTCTGATAGAGTTGGAACGGGTTTTAAAGCATCCTACTTGGCGTGAGCTCATTACTAAGCCTAGGAAGTAGGCCTCTCGTTCCAACATCCATGAGGAAGACAGCTTTAGTGTACCCGATCCCTAAAAAAGGCAACCGCTCGAACGGACAGCCAAGTCTAAGCCTATCGCCTTCACCACTTTATTTTTCAAAATAATGGAATCCATTTTAAACTACCAGCTCATGAGGTAGATACCTTGAGGACCAAGTGACTGCCAATACGGTTTTCGTCAGGTTCACTCAGCTGGTGGTGTTCTTATTTACCTGACTCATAGATAGCGGGGCTGTCGAGTCCAAGGGGGAGGCCTTGGCTGTTACTTTAGACATAGCGATGACCTATTGAATTTGGTACAAAGCACTTCTTTTGAAGCTTTCTTCCTATAGGCTTCTCAGACATTGTGCATTGAATCACTAGTTTTCTTGCAGATCGGAGCATCAAGGTCGTAGTATACAGTGCATGCTCCACAGAAATCGTTTATTATTACTATTTCTGTGGCATACTCCGACTAATAAGCCAATAAATGCTGGTATTCAACAAGGCTGAGTCCTATCACCTACACTTTTCGTTCGGCAAATCAATAACATATTACATACTAGTACATACTAGTAACTTTCATTGTTTCATTAACACACACACATACATACACACACGCACACACGCACACGCACACGCACACGCACACGCACACGCACACGCACATGCACGCACACGCACGCACACCAATAACTTCCCTATTTTTGAAAATTTTCAATTTTCTTAGCGGGAAGTTAAAAATAATAACATCGATTCAAAATTGACGAAGAAATCGCGTAACATATAATAAATAGGTCTTTACCTGTGAAATAGCTATTCTACAGTAGGTAGGTACTAGTCATTTCAAATCAAAATAATATTTGATATCCGTCCGGATGAGAGGTCAGCAGAAAATCCAACAGGGAAGGTGCATGATCCGCCACATCTGCGTAGGCGAAGTAAACAGTTATGTCAGACCATATGCCAAGGCAAAATCATGAACTCTCAAATCATGAGATCTCCCCGCATGATCGATTAAACGTGAACCAAGCCATTCGGCGTGATGGGCGTTAAAATCGCCGAGGATCACGATCTCTGCGGAGGGGATCTGCTATAGCAACGAATCTGTAGCCATTTGGACGTGGTCGAAGAGTAGTTCTGTTTCGGCATTACCGCTATGGAACCTATAGAGCCCCCCGTAGATGCGCGGATGGTCGTCGCTGTCTGCGCGTAGCCAAAGGATGGACAGGTCCGAACCTTCAAGACTGCCGAGGCGTCGAGAACAGATGTCCTCTCTGACGTAAACGCAAACTCTAGCCCGAGGCACAAAGTAGTGTTCCAGTTTGTACCCCGGGTAGGAGGGATACGAAGCATCAGCCGTAGAGGTTTCCACCTGTGTCTCGGTCAGAAAGAGCAGTGTAGGGCCAAAAGTATTTGATTGCATGTGATTACTTTGACTACTAGAAATAATAATATCTAAAAATCTTTTATAGTTGTAACTCAGATTATGAAACTAAAACCTTTTTTCTATAAACTGAGAGCTGTAAGTACTTTCTCTTACAAATTTGAATGCTACAAGCACATGAGTACTCTATGCTATAAGCCCGCGCATTACCCGGTTCCAGCTTAGTACAAAATTTATTGCCGTTGTGTTTCTAACAAAATAACACTGGAGGCGAAGAAAATTCAAGCGTTCTTAAGACTATATATGAACGCTGCATGTGATATTATAATATTATGTTCTCATTATCCGAATTTAAGTGTACATTTTGCGGTGTAGAATTATATGGGCCGTTAAAATGTAATGCAATGTTTTATTACTTTATTACAAGGTTTTTACAGGTTTATTTTTCAAATAGTAGAGTAGTATTTTTCAAACTTCAGTTCCAATATAAAATAATGATGTACCATTATTACAGTTTTCGAAAACACGAGTTAGTAAGGCTTCTACTTTTATTTGAAATTGTCTCAAAATGAATGTGATTTATGGGCAACTCGTTTTTGCCTACCGATCAACCTTTATGAATGTAAGTGCACAGTAAAATCAGTCACTATAATGCAACCGCGATTTCATTTCGGCATTGCCACGCATTAAATAATATACCGAGATTACTTTATAGTAAGGCACGTAACCAGTGACTAGATTTAGTCGAAACAACAAGAAGGCAGGCATGATCTTGGTCAAACGAATAACCCACTGATTCTGTTGGTCAACTACCAGTGGAACATTTTCGCTGGGAAAGAGCGATTGCCATGTCTGCCTTGTTGCCTTGCCTCCGCAGAAAAGCACAAATCATATAATATTACATTATTTTAGATGCACAAATTAATCATATAATGTTACATTATTTTTAGATGCACAAATCATATATTACATTATTTTAGATGCACAAATTAATCATATAATGTTACATTATTTTTAGATGCACAAATCATATATTACATTATTTTAGATGCACAAATTAATCATATAATGTTACATTATTTTTAGATGCACAAATCATATATTACATTATTTTAGATGCACAAATTAATCATATAATGTTACATTATTTTTAGATGCACAAATCATATATTAATTATTTTAGATGCATTATATATTGTTACTTTTAGATGCACAAATCATATAATATTACATTATTTTAGATATACAAATTAATCATATAATATTACATTATTTTAGATGCACAAATCATATAATGTTACATTATTTTTAGATGCACAAATTAATCATATAATGTTACATTACTTTTAGATGCACAAATCATATAATATTACATTATGTTTAGATGCACAGATCATATAATACTACATTATTATGACAGTATTTTTGAGATTTTTTAAAATTAATTTTTCTTCACCATATGCCTATATTACTTATTTTGAACCTTCTCTGCAAATTTGCTCGGTTATTGCAAAATAGCCCTGTATACTCCCTCCTTTTCTGGCTAGTAGTTTGGTATAATATATAGTTTGTTTGGAAATCATGGTTTGGCATTCTTATTAACTTGATCTATCTATTCCTTAGACCTCTCCTTTTAATTTTAATTATTTTACCAAATGGTTAAATAGGTATAAGTAAACACATGTAATAAATAAGTTCTGAAATCGTGATTTAAATCGTACTTCTTTGATACATTGTCTTAGCACTTACTATAGAAGAGTTTTTACATTTATAAAAATTTAAGTATATGTATATTTAAATAACACTAGCTTGCTAGGCAAAATGTTGTTCTACCCTTTTCGACGACCCTTTGCCAAAACAAAATGAAAAAATTTTTAAATTCGCAAAAACAAAAGTTGTGAGTCACTCATGCGAAAAAAAACTATCCTATCTCTCAAGTTGGCCAAATTGCATACGGTGTGCAAAATTTGATTAAAATCGGTTAAGTCGTTTAGGAGTCCATCGCGAACAAACAACGTGACACGTAATTTATATATATTAAGATTTAACTTTCCAAGTTTATTTAGATAGATGTCATTCCTTAGACTTGTTTTTCATAAAATCTTACGATTTTTCGATTACTTACTCTTAATAAATTAAAATGATGTAACGGTCTAGTCTATTCTAATAAATCCCGTAATCGGTTATCTGAGCTATTTTCGATAATCGACTCGGCAGTGCTGCAAATGTTTAAGTGCTTCAGGGAATTCGCGGTTTATATTCGACACCACATCTGTTGTCCAAGTAAATGGCTCCCTTATGGCGGCGGTACCCTTGTTATCCCTTGATTTCCATTTTTTGCCTCGATAACGCATTTTAATATCAATAACTTTGCATAATCTATAAAAGATTGAGACTATAATATTTTATGAACTAAGGTAAGTAAACTTGCACTAAGCGTGGTTTTAGATTGGATTCTGATAATGAAATTTGTAACCTTTACAAGGTAACAAATTTATATAACAATCCATTATTATCACAATGACATTAACACTATCTGATTTTGCTATTGGGTTTTTCTTGACAAGGTTTTAGTAGCGGCACTTAGGTAGGAGGTTAGCGGTATATTTCCCTGCGAGCCTTAGGCCCGGTTTATATTTTGAGAAGTGACAAGTGCGAGTGGAAAGTGCAACTGAAAAATGACAAGTGCTTGGTGAGAATTTTATTCACACTAAGCACTTGTCATGTGTCAGTTACACTTGCCATTCACACTTGCCACTTCTCAAAATGTAAACCGGACCCGGACTTTAGAGTCAGTTCACACAGAGCGGTGACGCGACGCGACGATGCTTGAAGAGGCCAGTAGTTTCCGAGAGGTATCGCGACGTCGCATCGCGAGGCGCATCGTAAAGTCGCTTGCAGCGCAACGCTCATGCGCGCTACGCCTACCGACGAAGCGACGCGACGGTGCGTCGTGAAACGTCGCGCTACGCCACTATGCTCCCCGAAGCGCAGCGTGGCGTAGAGTGACGCCGTGGGACATTTTCGAATTGTCTCAGTAAAATATGTATATTTTTGTGTAGTAAATAAAGTTATATCTTAAGACGATGTGGGCGCCAAAAGCAAATTTTTCACGCTTTAAAAGTTCAATTTTTGGTCATTACAACTACGAATTCACATTTTTTTTTTAAATTCATTATGACTGTTAAAAATTTTTCTTAGTGAATTGTGTTGGCTAAAACATGATTAACACATTTAGGCTCGATAGAAAAAGATCGCAAAGTTTCCTCAAAATCTACAATTTTAGGTACGTTCACTAAGTGAAAAAGCAGTTTCATTCGAATGTAATGAAATCAATTTCAATTAAATTCTGGTTATGTGTTCACCGGGAAATACGTGAGTGAATTATTGGTCTATTTTTTAATAAACGAGTATATATATAGCGCGCGGGCCGACCAAACAGTCCATATAAAAAATGCGTGCCGCGTTGCATCGGTCGTCTTGGTGTGAACTGACCTTTAGTCATGCTGGATTGCCATCCCATTGGACTATGCAAGTGAGTGAATAGAAAGTGCAGGTGCACCATACACCTGTGATTACGCACTAGCTTTTACACTATGATAATGTCCTGCGCAGATAGCTAGCCTCCGTTGAGACCTGGCTGCCGTAATGGATCTGAAGGATTAAGTGGACTAAAATAACTTACTGAAATTCATATATTGTAGGTACCGCAAGCATCTCACATTATTATAACTGAAAGGTAACTCAATTTGCGGGCAAACATAACTTTGCATTGAAAAAATGTTCTCTCACACATGTGTTTACACCACGGTCAATGCTCAAAGTCAAATGTAAGCTTGTAAAAATTTCATGTTATTTAACTACAAATTAATGGATTTCGGGTTTTTTTCTTTACCTGCACTGTGAGATTTTACTTTTGGCCAAATTTCATTCACTATTTCTAAATCAATGAAAAATAATTACCTATAGGTTTTTATGAGTGAGTTTTCGAGTATCAAAATGTGTGATTTATACGACCTTCGGGATCTTAGAGTAATTACATACTGAGATCGAGGTTATCGGTAGGCTTGCCAAACGTCCCGCTAAAGCTAGATACAGTTAGATTTCAAGCAGAAATATAGATTTACACGCATGTTTTGTATTGTTTTGGTTTGTGGTAATGCCTAGACTGAATCTAGAAATAAACTAAGAATGGATCATGAAAATACAGAATTACAGGTCAAAATAAACTTTGCATACGAATGCGAGGATTTTTAAGATTTGGCTATCCAATACTTTACAGCTGGATGCCGCTCTTTCTAGAAGTATTTCGCATTTTGATTTCAATCTTTTCGCTAATCCGTACACTATGTTAAGTAAGAATAGTTGTCGATTTAGCCGAAAAAAGAGTTGAGGTCTGAACTAGTGCCGAGTTCGATGTAACAACTTAGAGTACAGTATTCCTAACATTTACCGGCATTGGTGTGATAAAGATGTTATACTTGATCTTTGTACATGCTCATCTTAAGACCTATCCGTTGGGAGGGCAGTATTGAGGTCATTTAGCATACGAGTAGTGCTAACCGAGAGTTTGCACTGACGCAATTTTCACAAAAAAAAAAACATTTTTTAAACACTGGTTTCATGTCAATGTATCAAAAAGCGTTTGCAGTCAAAGAACATGTTGTAGTGAAATATGTTTGACTGTTTATGTAGTTTTGGGTGGTTTACAGCACCTATGGTCACGGGTGTGACTGAGGTATTTGACGTCCCAATCTCATAGTAAGCTCGAAAGCCTTCAGTTTTGAATATAAATTTTTTGTCCGATCTACGCGGAATGAGCTTACAGTATCTTGAAGTCTTGCAGTGGTATGCTTGGATTTTGATTTAATTTTATTAATTATCGAACCCCAAACAGATGGTAGTACTAATCCATCTTCTCTATTAAAATAATCTCTTACGAATCATCCTAGGTAGAAATCGGTGTTCTTTTGCGAGGATTTGTGTTCTATCAAATCTAATGTAACTATGTCATCGGGGCGTCAAATACCTCAGTTCAGTCACCGCGAAACCAAGGATGCTGTAAAGCACCCGAAACGTCGGGAATTAAAAAGTTAAATAAAATGCGAAAAAATCCGTAAAAATTCGGGGTGTGGCTGGGTCGTGGACACGGTCGTGTTTTTTACGTAAGTACGTATACGTAACGGGTAATTTTGATGATGATGATGATGATACTGCCGCGAATGACTTAGTAGCAATTTGTCAGCGTTTACCGATGTTACGATATGATCTCAGATCAAGGCAAGTACTGAATTGAAATCTTCTACCCACGTGTCGTTAATTACTAAATAATCAGATCGGTTGATGATGAAATCGGTAGAGATATCTTCTGAGTGTGCAACCAAGCTTTGTGCATTAATGGCGGTAGTAAGTATAAAACAACGCTGATCAGGAACATAACCACAAAACTTTTTACTCGTGCGACTAGAGCCAGCAGCCTGCCTCTAACTCCGCAAATGGCTTGTCTACATTGAGCAGTTCTACACACATTAACTCGCCGTTTACTATGTCTTTCTCAACGTCAATGTTAGGGATCTTATAAGGCAGTCTACCCAACTCGACGACACTCATTTTGTGAAACTTTTGCCGGTTTGTAGCAGATTCGGAGAGATTCTTGTAGCCGATTAAAGTGTCTTCGGCGACGCTGTATGTGTCCGTCACAATATCACTGCTGTTGTATGAGTCCTCAATGTGATTGATGTTGACATTGGACGCCTGATCATCATCGTCCAATTGACCCGTTAGCTGATGCACAATTTTGTCCGAATCGACGCGTACATTAATGACTTGTCCGACAATGCCGTAGCTGCCACCGTAACGCAACCAACGTATATGCATGAATGGTAGACGCGATAATACTAGACGTGCACTGATGGGATATAATGTAGACAACCCATGTTGCTTAGGTGGATATGCAAGTCTGTTTTAACGTGACAACGTGGAAACTTCGTCAGAGTCCAGTGATTTCTTGCACGTACCGCACAGTCAGCCGTGTAGGTGTTTTCCCTTTAGTGGCTGCAATGAGCGCAGAATCAATAGACAGTAACCCACATCACAGTTATGTCCGAATGGATTCTTGGAATCTTTATAATTGGCGATCGCACACAATCGATGTCAATACAGTCCGGCGTTGATATAGATGCAATGACATCATCCACTTGCAAGGGCTTGGCCGTCACAGCTGCAGATGTACCGGCGGCGTCGATGACCCGCTCGGACGCCTTCATTATTTTCCGTTCCCTATGTTACAGTTAAAACCCGTTTTTAGATAGAACGCGTTTTCCCTAGTTAAAACTAGTTTTTACTAAATGCCTTTAGTTTTGAAATACTTAGTCAAAACTAGAATTTACCACTCATATATTAATTGATTTTCAGATAAAATTTGTTGTCACTCTGAGCTTTAGTTCAAACTAGCACTAGAGAAACTAATTTGGGATTCAAAACAAGATATATACTTACTAAACATTTATTCAGGAGTTAAATCAGTCTGGATATTTAAGTCCGACAATTTCAGTCCTGCGCCAATAAGTAGGTACTACTACATATACGTCCCACCTCTGAGCAAAGACCTCCTCTCATTACTGAGAGAGTTTTAGGTGTCCGCTGCGCTGCCCCAATGCGTGTTGGCGGAATTCACGCCTTCGAAATATTTTTTTTAATTTCTCAGACATGCAAGTTTCCTTACGATGTTTTTCATCACCAGAACCACCACCGAGCATTTGGTAAGCACTAAAAAATGCAATTACAAATTACATTGGTGCTGGCCTGCTTCAAAGCCGGGTTTCTCACGTACTGTGAAATATACAGCGAGCGCTGAGTCCCTGAACTACCACGGCACGAATAAGTGTTCAGTAAAATTCTTTAATTAAATTTTATTTGTTACTTTATTAGTAATACAAAACAATAAGTAATAAAACTAAAATTCATCTAAATTATTATATTATCGATAAATGTCACTATTTTGTATCGTCGACGCAGTTTCAAGTTATTACACGATGGTTAAAAGTTATTTTAAACTTTATGTATAAATATTGTGGTATACTTTTAAAATAACTCTATATTATCCCCCTTAAACTAATAGAATCATTAGAAACTATTATGAAGTAACTTCTAAATGTAGGAAAAAATATGACCTTCCTTTTTTGATGTTCCGTAATCGGATAAAAGTAGCCAATAAAACGTCCCGAATCACTGACAGGTAGTTAGTGATTCGGGACATTTTATCACATACAAAATTTCATACAAATCCATCCAGTAGTTTTTGCGTGAATCGTGAATACACATACAATCAGACAAAAATTTAATTTGATAATTTGACTTCAGTTTCCTATATTTTTAACTCCCAAAAACAGAAGGTTGTTATAAGTTTGTAGTGTGTATCTGTTTGTAGCATGATAGCTCCTTAATGGATCGACCGATTTTGATTAAGTTTTTTTCGTTTGAAATGGTTTCATCGAAAGTGTTCTTAGCTATGTTTCCATAAATCTGTTCTGCCGTTTAAATATCATCAGCTCTTTTTGTTTCGGGGGGGTTTTTTAATTATTTATTTACGTTATGTCATTAGGCTGTTGTCGCTAATCATAATTGTCGCACATTATAATGCTAATTATAAGTATCGAAACCTTATAAACTGACTCAATTTACATAATTATGGCTTAATTTATGCAACAAACACGTACACATGTATACAATTTTTGATAAATGTATTATGTCTCGTGTTGGCAACTAATTTACTGACTGATACATATATTGCTAAATTACACAAGATTGTATTATATGGTTCATTATACTTCAATGTTTATAAATAAATATATTATTATACTGAGGTTCAAGCTTAGGGTGAACACACACTTATACGCACCGCACGGGCCAGTCATTGAATTTGCTGATGGTCTCTTGTACCTATTCGCATCGCGCTACCCGCAGTATTGTCTATTGTGATAATCCTTTATATGAAAAATAAAACACCAATTAATTAAAACTTTTTATATTTTTTTTTATATATATATATATATATATATATATATATATATATATATATATATATATATATATATATATATATATATATATACTAAAACTCTTTATAATATAAAGCTAAAATCTTTTAATTTTGTAGTTTAATTTTATAGATATGTTGATTTAATTAAACAAATATTTAAAATGATTCTAATATATTTTAATAGCCAATCGCACGACAGCTGATTCATGACATCTAGTAGTTTTGACGTCTGATTACATCATCAGTGTAATTACTACGTTTAATTGAACTTTCCTCGTGAACCATATTACACCGTACTGCGTATTTATGGTTCCTATTCATGTTGATCACAGATTACCTTGATTAATATTATATGTGCACACTATCATAGTAAAAACAGAATAGTAGTAATGACTCCCGCGCCACGCGAGACTTAAATGCCTACTGTTGCAGGGTTGTCACTGTCTTTTTGTTTAACAGCTAAGTATTATTTATTTTTATAAGTAGTTATAATATTTTCAAACATAAAACATACGGATACGTAAATATGCATCATATTTGTTAATCATTCCTTTATTTTCCTCTCAAAGAATCAATGTTTGTAAAAAAAATTCCAGATTTACATTACAACAAATGCCAAATAACTATTATAAAATACGAGTAAATTAACACTGAGCATATGGTGTTAGGTCAGATTTAATGTTTAAAATTAATTTGATGTGATGTGATATGATAATTAATGTACTTATGAGGTATGTATTTATGTACAGATAAAGTAATATAACCTATTAATAAAACACTAATTTACTTAAAAAAAACCATCTTCTTAATATATATAAATTACGTGTCACGTTGTTTGTCCGCGATGGACTCCTAAACTACTTAACCGACTTTAATCACATTTACACACCGTGTGCAGTTTGGCCCAACTTGAGAGATAGTATAGTTTTTTGCGCATGAGTGACCGACAATGATTTTTTAGCGAATTTAAGGATTTTTAATAGGACATGACAAAGGGTCGTCAGAAAGGGCAGAACCAACGTCTGCCTGGCAAGCTAGTATTTATTTATTTTACAAAAAGAAAAAAGAAAACGAAAAACAAGACTGCTAGTAAAATTTTATTAAAAGTCAACAAAGCCTCAAACAATGGCGATTGCGGAGTGTGGCGGTGGCCGTCCCCGATTCGTCCAGACTTCTTTGACTTAGCAAGTGTCGTTGTGTGCGTGGCGCGACGCGTCGGTACTGTCACGTGCCAGGCAGGAAAAAATGAAAATTATATGGAGGCCCTATTTGAACTAACTCAAAACCTACTTTCATCATCATCATCATCATTATCATTACAGCCTACATCATTAAACCTACTTTAAAGGTGCAAAACTAATTATTCAACAGCTCCTTACAGCCCACTGCAGGGCATTATATAGCAAAGTTACTATGTAGTATGTGTAAGGCAGAGATAACATTTAATCTTACCGTACGATTAAATATATATGTTGGCAAGTACGATTCATACTTGAACATATATATATATATATATATATATATAATATTATATTATATGAAAGAGGATATCCTGGGTAACTGACCCATCTATCAAAGCACAGCCTAAAGTATTACGTAGTAATCCGAAAATTTGACAGTAGCTGCCTTTTATAACTTAGGCATCCATCCAGACCACGCTTTCACATAATACCAGCGTAAAGCTCAAACCGCAGAACGTAGAAGCACGAAAATATTACAACATAGTTTCATTTTATTACGTAGGTAATTAACTAAGACAAGATTTTGAAAAATTCAAACCCTCAGACGTTGAAATAAGGTGTTAAAGTTTGTACGACACTTTTTATTTTACGGGGTGTTGACTGTTGAGTACTTTTATTTTTATTATATACTTTTACTTTTATTATTATATCTCTAAATTAAACTAATACATAGTTTTCCATTTTTCAAAATGACACCTTACTTACTTACTTCTTTTAAACTACACAACCAACAACGGTTTGTAATACCTTTTTCACTGTCATTTAGAGATGTTATATGGAAGGTTAGTATGTAAAATATATTCTAATTAAGTTTGAATAGTGAAAAAAGTTTAATATTTTGTAATTAAAACATCAAATAATCGATATTAGGGCGCTTACTTCGCTGACTAAACTTTAAGAGATACCTCGAAATAATGTACTAAGGAATCGTAGTTCTTCAAAAGGTCTAGAGCAAAAGTCTGCGCTAGCGTAATAATATGTCTATTTCCTAAGTTTCACTCACAGTAACCACTTTTATCTTTGAAATATTAATTAAAAATATTTGCTTATTTGCGAAGATGTTTCCTGTAATTCAGTATTAATATTCATCTTAATAAATATGTGAGTTAACTTGGGCATTTCACCTTAATTAAAATTATCCATTGAATTATCATTTCAATCATCATCATCATTTAAATCAATACTTTAGAAGTTTTCACAGTTTCAAAATTACGTGCAACCAAAAAAAAATCACGACCGGCACGTCTCCGCCCCAGCTTCCTTCGTTTCAGCATGTGAAACATTTTATCATCAGCTATGTGTAGCGCTTTCGGGTGTCACTTTCAGACAAAATCTGTTTGTATTGCTTAATGAAAAGTCAGCTGTAAACATTGTATATAGACATAATGTACTGGCGGTAATGATAAAACAGCTAAATTATTCAAAGTTGTTAAATCTGTAGGCCGTGGACAAATTTGGATCTATGTTTCCCAAAAATACACGATAAGATATTTTATTAATAATTTCATAGTAATAAGCAACAAACTAAATTGATCGAACAGTATTTTTTTAACATAAATGACGCCACATGTAAATTAAACGCGTGTGAAGCCGGGGCTTGCGCTTTCACGCAAAAACTACTGTATGGATTTGAATGAAATTGTGTGCCTTCGTTTCATTCCGATAAAAGGATCCTGTGGGATAATTTTTATTGTGGTTCTATACCAGGCGAATGAAGTCGTGGGCGAAAGCTGGTAAAAATAAACTATGACAAAGTAGATTACAGTTAATATCTAATATTGGTACTTGGACAATAAAACGAAGTAGGTGTTTTTATTTTAATCATTTTTATGTTCTGGAGGTGCGAGAAATTGTCGTTATTTCGGTTCGAGTCATTCGAGGTTTGTTGGTCAAGGACCAAAAAGTTAAAATTCGAATTCTTTTTATTCAATTAGTTCGTCATCGTTGTGGAAGCTGAGGGGCCCCTTGAGCTTGAGGGTCCCAGGGCACTGCCCCGCCTAGCCCCAAGATAGCTACGCCACTGGTGCCAGGCACGCACACATATTGCCAATATGTGTTCGGTACATTTCTTAGAAAATAGCCTACTATTCTATTTTTACTATGACACTATGTGTCAACGATAAAAGCCTTGGTAATACGAAGAAAATTTTGGCCAGTACCGATAATACTGAATAACCTTCCACGGTTAGGAGTGATCACAAATTACTGAGTCGATATAATTTATGCCAGTACCATTTTGACACTAATTTTGGCCAACGTGAAGAGTGAAATGCGGCTCGTGCTGAGCAGATAGGTGCGAACAGTATGTCAGCTATTGAAGTATACTTACGTACTAAAACAGCTATTTCAAACAAAAAATGTGCGTTACTCTGTGTTCGCGCGGTTGGTTTTTTCATCATAGAATAAATATAGGTAGAATAACTCGTAGGCAACAGTAGATTGTATTGTTAAATAGGTAAATTATATCGAGAACAATATTTAATTTTTTCATTTATTTTGTATATTATATTTGCTTATATAATATAATATTATATCACAATAACATTTTAATTATATTTTTATCTGAATATTTTAAAAGGTATCTATGTCAAATATAAAAAATATACTGAATGTGTATTTAACAAAACTTATTAACATAACATTTAAATTACAAATATATTTATTAAAATTAAAATAAGAGTCGTTTATAAATGATAGGCACGCGAGAGTTAAAAATGGACAACTTTATTCCACTTTGACTTTGATGTGAAAACCTAAAAATAAAATAAAAGAATAATAAGCAGATTCAAATATGAAAAATTTAGCCTAATTATAATAACTTATATATGTTTCTACAAAAAAATGTGTATAATAATATATTCGTCCTATATTTAAGTACCCACAGAAATGTCGCATCTAAAAATATTAATTCCATAATCTATATTCCATGACAAGAAATGGCGTCTTAGAAATAATTTGTTTTATTATTAATCTATAATACTTTTTTTATTGATTAAGTATCTTATTAACCGATGAAAAGTAAGTCCTTGGTTTTTACTGACATTTCTTGAATTATTTGTACAATATTTAAGTATACACGACGGCATATTTTTGTCAAGAGATTTTTTTAAAATCAACACAACACGTGACAACTCTACAAGCGCCTAGCGAGTGACTGATTAAAGTGCGGTGTATGCACCGCAGTTGAGTGGAACAGAGTAGCTGAATGCAGTGTCGCCTCTAGTACGTAGTACATAATAGCTCAATGATCTCAGCGAAGCGAGGCAAGTATAATCATACAAATACAATCATAGGCCTCGCTTCGGCGAGATGTAGTTCGCACCATTGCATTGTATGGACAACCTCTTAAAAAATCCTAAAATTCGGTTGCTGCGGCGCTCATGACGCGTTTAGATGTGCGTTGACCTTAAATTTTACTCTGTGGATGACACCACAGAGTATTTAATAAACATATGACACCAACCGCTTAAACGTCAAGGTGTATGATTGTAAAGTTCATAATGGGTTATCAATATTGATTAATTTCCTTCATGTATATGTAAAGAATTACATACTATACCGTGTATTGAAGGCAAACAGATCAATCCTAATATAAAAATGAATAGTAAGTTTTTAAAACAGTGTTATTTTAACGTAATTCCCAAATTATACCCAGTTTTAATATCACATTCAGAAGGTTGTTACAATTTGGCGCAAAGGAATATATACGCTAAAGTAAGTACTTCATTTTCAGAAAAGTTAACTTTAACGTTAATAAAGTACACAATACACACGTTTCAGTTAAGGTTACCATAAAATAAGGTTTATTTTGTGAATTAGAACTCGTATAATTAACTAAAACATTAAGCACAAATTCTTAAATAGAGAACTGTAAGTATTATGCAAGTAACGAAACAAACAATATCAACATTTGTTTGTGATTGCGTTATGGTGATAACATTGTGAGGTCAATTCATTCACGATCTCTGTAATAAACGACCACTTTCAATTCGAACTATAGTTCCAATCACACCTCCGTCTGAAGTAGGTACATGTTACTTATTTAATTTTGCTAATTTCAGATTGCCTTTTCAAAGAAATTTATACACAGCTCAGTCATCATGAACAAGCTACTCAATAGCAATTTGTGGGATACTGATCCAGAGTTATTTGAAATAATAAAAAAGGAAAAGCAGAGACAGCAGCATGGTTTGGAAATGATTGCTTCAGAAAATTTTACATCTGTCCCTGTGCTGCAATGCCTTAGTTCTTGCCTGAATAATAAGTATTCAGAAGGAATGCCACACCAGAGGTAATTAGTGTATCAGCTTATAATAATACCATAAACATTTGTATGTGATTATGATTTTTAATAGTCTTATATGGCTCTGACTCTCTTCTCTCTATCCAAGTATAAGATACATTTTATTATTATTTTGTATAATATTCAATGTAATAGCCTGTAATTAATTATTAATTAAGGTTTTCTATTTGATGAGATATTGAGAAACATTGAATTATAAAACCTTAAATTAGAGAAAGCTACAGTAAAATGTATTCTAATTTACATATATTATATGTTTATGTCCTAATTAATAATAATAAGTTAAAGAAATATATGAAATATATACTGTCATCCAGAATATTTCCACTACCTATTGTCACTAACTCTTATTTGTGGCATTACAATTAGAAGTAAAAAATAAACTTTAAATATAAATATAAAGTAATCAATGGATCAAATCAATGGATCAATCAAAAGGATCTACATATAATTATATTGATAGTAGCTACAATGTTTTATAATATTTAAGTAGACCATGTAATTAAGACTAACTGAGTATACTATAAAAGTAGTTTAGCATCTAATGATGATTGTATTTTAAAATATAATATTTAAAGAATATAAAAGATCAGATAAATAAACCCATGTATTAGGTGAATGCTAAGTCATGTTACAATATGTTACAGGTATTATGGAGGCAATGAATTTATTGATGAGATAGAAATATTAGCACAAAAGCGTTCACTTGAAGCATACAGACTCAGTGGTGAGGAATGGGGAGTAAATGTACAGCCTTATTCAGGTATAATATCATAGAATATTTATAAACTATTATTACTATTACTTGATGTTATGGGAGGTCATCATCAGCATCATCATCAACTTCTGATGAGCTGTAATAGCTCATTAGATGTTGACAGCTGGACTTGCTTATACATATTGTTACGAGCTTGGGGTTCATGACAATAAAAATTGCCAAATGAATTACCAAAATTAACGCTTTAATTACCGAACGCCAATTAAAACTTAAAACACACTAATAATTAATCACAATGATCACTTCAGTTTGCAATTATATCGCTTCAAAGTATTCATTTGTATCACCAATTCAATACTGACTCGGTCACAGTTCTTACTGGCCTCTGGAATGTTCGAGCACATACCGGTCTCAACCGACTGGGTGTAGAATGTTCTAGAAAGCTCTCCTAGTTCCGCTACTTGATACTAGATGGCGCTAGTGATAACCTGCCATTTACCAGGCATAATTATAGCGCGCGACAACGTAATATGTGAAACATCGATTTGAGCCAACTGTATCCATTAATGCCTAGCATCTGAACTTGCCAGTACAAGGCTGCTTACTCAAGAAACTTTCTTGCTTATAGAACCTTTATGTATATAATATAGACAGATTATACAAGATCAGTTGATAGTATAGTATGTTTCTAGGGCAGGCAGAAAAAAGTACATTGACCTTTGACAATATCATCAGGGTAGCCAATCTTTTTTGTTTAGGTTCATGTTTTTTAAATTAAAAAAAATTTCAAATTTATTATTTATAAATCATGAGTTATTACAATTTGCATTATTACGTTAATAGTAGGTAAGTACTTTAATAAGTAGGTAGGTAGATAGTTGTATAAAACATAACCACTTCTTGGCAGTCAGGTAAAAAGACGAACTTTTAATGCTAAGCATTCTTAAGCAGCCAACCTAGAAGCATGCGTAAAAATTCTCAAATTGTCAGAGACACTTGACAGACTATTCATCTGTATCTATTTCAGAATCATTTTATGATGATGAAGACTGAAGAAACTTGACTGATGAAACTTAATAAAAATTAAAACAACTACTATAACCAAAAATTTTAAATCTCAAACTATCTACACGCAAGCGCATCCCAAAGCAGAATGAGGAATGAGTTCTGCTCCATCCACTTTCTCAAAAACGCACGGCGTGAGACCTATCGCAAACCACGTCGAAACAGGTTGATTATCTCTGAATGACCGTTTCCCTCACCCTACCCAGTACCATGAGACACGCTTAGCGCATAATGATACGTAATCTATAAAGAAATGTATGGAAGCAATAACTGCCGTTTTGTTTCGATTTCGACATAATACTTGAGGTCAATGTACTTTGTTCCGCCTGCCCTAAAAACGTACTTTAGTAGTAACAATCTGTCAAAGTGAAATTGCATCTGTGGGTTAAACTTAAAAAAAATTATTCTTTTTTTTATTTAGGGACTTACGTTATTTTTAACATGTCAGTTACATTGTGCCTTATAACTAAATAACACACTACAATTTGTTAAATTATTTACACAAAATATTTAATAAATTATATACCATTTGAGCAACATTTGACATTGGTTCAGACAGAATGCTTTGATATTCCCCTATGTTACATATTTTAATGTCAGTTTTGGCTAATAGTTTCCGTTCATGATTATTTTTGGAACTTTCTGCGAGCAAGTGTTGTATGTCTTCTATTGTCTTGCATGTTTCGCAATTTGAACTTAAACTTTGTTTTATAAAACAATTATATTGTTTAATAAAACAGGCTCTCCTGCTAACTTTGCTGTATACACGGGTATTGTGGAGCCACATGGAAGAATTATGGGTTTAGACTTGCCCGATGGTGGTCACCTTACACACGGCTTTTTCACGGCCACCAAGAAAATTTCTGCTACATCCATATTCTTTGAAAGTATGCCTTATAAAGTAAGTTTTTTACATAAACTCTATACTCAGATATCACTTTCTACTTTGCTATACAACTAAGAGAAGAAATGCAATTTGCCATGTTGTGACATCATTGAAGAAACTATTGCACCATATCATCTAACTTTTTTTTGTAGAATATCAAATTCTACATCTATCCTCGGTTAAGAATCAAAATGCAGATGCGCTGCCACCCCTGAGGACTAAGATGGAATGCCCCATGTCCAGTAAAAAGGATCTCCAGTTCTATGCACTCACCATACGAAACACAGCAGCATTGAGCTGCTATTTTACGCTGGTATTCTGTGTGAGCGTAGTACCACCCCGGTCGTAACGACCCATTCATGCTACAACAATAATAGCCATGTATAAAAATCTTAGTAGCCATAAGAAGTGGCTTAGGTAGAGGTATAAATATCTCCTATCTACACTAAATATGAAAACTCCAGACCAGCTTCTGAGGGCAACAACAATTGTAAATGGATCCAAGTAAAACTACGCATTTAGTTAGTGTTTTTTACTAATGCTAGCCCATCTGTACAGCTACAGATATTCCTCTGCCCTCATATTCACTGTACAACATAAATTGGAGTATGTTACTTCAAATAATTATTTAATTCAGCTCTAAAACATAACTCATCTACAGGTGGATCCTAAAACCGGTTTAATAGACTATGACAAGCTGGCTGAAACCGCGAGGCTTTTCAAACCACGTCTGATTATCGCCGGTATCAGTTGCTATTCCCGGTGTTTGGATTATAAACGTTTCCGACAAATTGCTGATGAAAATGGCGCTTACTTGATGGCAGATATGTCCCATGTATCAGGACTTGTAGCTGCAGGTTAGAAAAACTATATTTATTTGGCTTCAAAATCAAATTAGCATTGTGTAATTCCCATTTTTTAAACTAAAAACTTTTTATTTAAATTTTAGGTGTGATACCCAGTCCCTTTACGTACTGCGACATTGTCACAACAACAACACATAAAACTCTGCGTGGCCCCAGAGCTGGTGTTATTTTCTTCCGCAAAGGTGTACGTTCAGTTAACGCTAAAGGCGAAAAAATCATGTATGACTTAGAGAACAAGATCAACCAGGCAGTGTTCCCTGGTCTGCAGGGTGGACCACACAACCACGCTATTGCTGCAATTGCTACTGCTATGAAACAAGCAACATCCCCTGAGTTTGTTGAATATCAAAAGCAAGTAAGTAAACATATATATATACATATATACTTTCTCAACAAATGCTAGATTTTAGCACTGTATTCAAAATTGTCAGTATTCCATTTTAAATTAAAAAAATGTATGTATAGTAGAAAAGAAAAATGATTACAAACATAGAGATGTTTAATAAAGTAATCAAACTACTAAAAATATGGCATTATTTACTCGCTATTCTATTTCCGGATAGGGCTACAGTTGATCCTAAAGAAAAAAGGTGACGTTAGAATATAATAATAACATAATCAGAATAGGCCATCACAAGTCTACTGCTGACTATAGACCTCCCCCATTGATTGCCATTAAGTATGGTCCTGTGTCATTGCATCGCTTTATTAGCTGCGTGTCAACACTATCACTATCTGGAGAGAGGGTCTATAATTACATAAACAACTGTAATTAATACGCACATATAATATAAAAGTTTTAATAAATTTCACAAAAAAATGTGTTAAAAACGCAACTAATTCAAATTCTCTCCACAGGTAATAAAGAATGCTAAGCGCTTGTGTGAAGGCCTTATGTCGCGTGGTTATGAAATTGCAACTGGTGGCACTGATGTGCATTTAGCACTGGTTGATATGAGGAATGTAGGGTTAACTGGAGCACGTGCTGAACGTATTCTAGAACTGTGTAGCATTGCTTGTAACAAAAACACAGTACCTGGAGACAAGAGTGCACTTAACCCCAGTGGCATCCGACTAGGTAAATACCGCCTTTACTTACATTACATATATGTATTTATTAAACGAGTTAACTAGGAACTATTGCATTACCTCCTATTTTGAACTCTGTTAAATTTATATATTGTTTCTGTACTATGCGCAAAATAAATTTGCATCTAACTTCACAGACACAATGATCTGTGAAGAGGGATTTACTTGGTATATGTGTCACAGACATTGATTAAAAAGGGAAGATACGGTACTTAGCCGCATATAGTGGACAACGAAAACTACATCTAACTAACTCACTATCATAGTTACGGTCGGCGCTCTTGTGTTGTACACACGTTTAGTTCTCAAAAAAAGACTATTTAAAAAGGTATCATCATTTAGGTAAATATAAAAGTCACTTGGAAACACTTTATATGAATAAGAACATAACGTTTGACATATTTAAATGCAAATATTTTCGAAGTAAAACTAATCAACCTTCTTATTGTGGGAGCGAGATAGTGCACTGCGGTCACTGTCTTATTTTTTGTCGTTTTCTTATTCAAGCGAGTTTGTATGCGTAGTTCGCGTACCTAGTCTCGTTTTCGATTATTTATAATGTTCGGGCCGGTACCGTATTTTTTCTTTTCTAAAGTATAACTTTGTAGGCGCGACTTGAGGGTAACTCCAGATATTTTTTCGGACGAAAGTAACGTTCGGAAGTTCATGTAGTTCGTTTACGCAATTCCCGTTTTGAAAAAGCAACTGCTGACTATAGTATTATGTGAGTACATTATGTACTACAGGACCTGCAGAAAGTTAGGTTAAAGTTTTAATAATCAATCATTTCGAAGAACTGTCCACTGGCACGTTTATTAAGTTTCATGTGTCTGAACCAAAAGTACAATCCGCCTCAAACTCTTCTATGGCCTGCTTAAATGCCGCCAGCCGTACACGGTTGCCATAGAAGGAACGTTAGCCGACTTTTTTTGACTTTATAACGTTCACTGGTCACGCATGATAAATGAAACGTTACAAATAATCC
This sequence comes from Parnassius apollo, assembly GCA_907164705.1. Lineage (NCBI taxonomy): Eukaryota > Metazoa > Arthropoda > Insecta > Lepidoptera > Papilionidae > Parnassius > Parnassius apollo. Next base: position 2,241,479 of record CAJQZP010001486.1, on the reverse strand, counting down.
GAATGCACAGTTTATTCACTTAAATAGTAACAGTATAGGCAATATTTGACACGTAAGTACATAAACGGCGTCTCGCGAACGCAGCGCGAGCGCGGGATCAAACAATAATACACATATGTATAGCTCAGAGCTAGTCGGCTAGCATACTGCTTGTATCGGCAGTCAAAGGTTCGGACGAGTGGCGCGATCCCGTGGCGCAGGTGGGGCACCGTACGAGAGGGGATAGAGAGACATCGGGTGACATAGGTAAGTATCGGCGCGCTACATACTCCCCCTTTTGACCAAGAGGGAACATCACGAATGGTCAAACTATTAGTTAGCGCCTAGCTGCGATCCTTACGCGGACGACCCCTACGACGCTTAGGAGCAACCGGCTCCGGACATTCTTCACCACCCCTGTCATGGTATTTACGCAGATCCGACACATGATACCTACCAACGCCTTCACCAGTCTTCTGCGAAGTTAGAAGGTAGGTAGTGGGACTGACCTGTTTGGAGATCACATACGGACCATCCTGCTTCGGGACGAATTTAGAAGTAACACCCTTAGCAGCATTACTCAGGACATGTGTCTTCATGAGTACGAGATCACCTTCTTGTAACGGATCCGAACCACGGCGATCGGAATCGGCTTGGAGCTTACGAAGATCCTGTTGATGTTCAATGTTCTCCTTAGCTTCCGAGAGAGAGTCAGCAAGCTTCAAGAGGTAAGGCGTAATCTGAGGGACAAAGTTTTCAGACTCGGTGACCGCTCGTAGCTCAGCCTGAACCGACAAAGGAGACCGGAGCTCACGTCCAAATGTCAAGAAAGCCGGAGTGGTACCCGTAGAAACGGTGACTGAGCTATTAAGAGCAAATCGGACGAAAGGCAATATCTCAGACCATTGCTTATGGTTACCCTCCACGAGAATGGCGAGGTGAGATTTGAGGTCCCGATTCTTCCGTTCCACAGGATTCGCTTCTGGGTGATACAAAGGCACCAGGTTCTGTTTTACGCCTAGGACAAACAGAGCCTTCTGCATAACATCAGCCACAAACTGGACACCGTTATCGGAGATCATCCGCCTAGGAAGTCCATACCTCATAAAGATTTCACCAACAAGAGTTTTCGCACAGTTTTCGGCTGTGGCCTCGGTTAGAGCAAACAGTTCGACCCACTTACTAGCAGTGTCCTCCACTATCAAAATCCACCTTTCACCCTGAGGTCCTTTGGGTAACGGTCCAAAGAGATCGACGGCGATGACCTCGAATCGTTGAGCCGGTACCGGAGTCTGGAGTAAGCCGGGCGGTTTCAAGTTGGAAGACTTATACCGCTGACACTCAGTGCAGGTCTTCAGGTAATCGGTGATATAGCGTCTCATACCAGGGAAATAGAACTGCTGGGATATACGATGCAAAGTCCGTTGAATACCTCCATGAGCGGCGGTTGGCGAGTCATGACACTCAAACATAACTTTGCCCCGCAAACTCTCAGGTACTACCAGCTGAGGCTCCTCAGTATCGGTGTTGTCCACGTACCGGTACAATACACCTTGGTTTATCAGGTACCCCCTCTCCGACCACCGATGAACTGACAGCTCATCAGAACTTTCCAAGTCCTTAAGGATTTTGGCTACTTCTGGATCAGCCAGCTGGGCTTCACGGGTTGATGTAGCATCCCAACGTGGAACATCCACAGACACGGGGCAGACACCACATTCCGTCAAAGTGCTATCGATGACTGGACGGCTGAGTGCGTCAGCTAGCACGTTAACCTTCCCAGGGGTGTATTCCATTTGGAGACCAAATGATTGTAGCTTTAAAGCCCAACGAACAAGCCTACCACTAGGCGATTTGACAGAAAAAAGCCACTTCAGGGGTTGATGATCACTTCTGACCACTACCTGGTGACCATCAATATAGCCACGGAATCTTTCCACGGCCCACACAACTGCTAGCGCCTCCCGCTCCGTAGTGGTATAATTTTTCTCGGCTGATGTGAGGAGACGGCTCGCGTACTCGATTGGGTGTTCATCCTGTGGAGACTCCCCCTGGAGTAAAGCTGCTCCTAGGGCAAAATCGCTGGCATCCGTCCTAAGGATAAATGGCTTCGAGTAGTCTGGCTGAACAAGAATGGGTGGTGAAGCCAGAAGGGACTTAAGATGTACGAAGGCTTTGGCCTGATCATCTCCCCATTGCCAGATCTGTGACTTTTTGGTAAGGCGCGTAAGCGGTTCAGCTACCTTCGCAAACTCTGGTATGAACTTCCTAAACCAAGAGCAAGTTTGCAGGAAGGTACGAAGTTGCTGGAGATTAGTCGGTTCTCTCATCTCTAGGACAGCACGCACCTTATCTTCGTCTGGAGATATACCGTCGTTGGATATTACGTGACCTAGGTATTTGAGCCGGTCCCTAGCGAACACGCATTTTTCACGGTTGGCTCTTAACTTGAACATCCGAAGACGCTCAAATACCGCACGTAAATCAGACAAATGGGACTCAAAGTCCTCTGAAATTACTAATAGGTCATCAAGATAACCTAGAATATGCCTACCACCAAGTGAAGGTCCTGACCGGAAGCGATCTATGAGACGCTGGAACGTTGCCGGAGACCCCTTCAGGCCGAACGGCATACGCGTGAAGCGGTAGGTCCCAAAAGGTGTAACGAAGGCCGTTTTATCCCTATCCGCCGTACTGACCTGCCAGTACCCACTACGGAGGTCTAGCGAGCTCATCACACAGCCCTTCTTGGTCGACTGTAACAGCTCGTCGATACGCGGCATGGGGTATGCATCTGTCCTGGTAACCGCATTTAGCTTGCGATAGTCTACACAAAACCTATAGGTACCATTAGACTTCGGTACCAGGACGCATGGTGCGGCCCAGGCGGATTCGCACTCCTCAATCACACCATCAGCCAGCATCTTGTCTAACTCGGCGCGCATGATTTCCTTCTTCGCAGGCGTGACCCGATACGGGGGCACAGCAATCGGCGGGTGGTCACCGGTATCTATATGGTGTTCGGCGAATGGTGTCGGTTCTCCGACAACATCAAAAACGTCAGAATACTCACCTAATAGATTCGCCAGTCTAGACCTCTCCGACTCCGATAGCACGGTGGCCTCGTCCTCTCGCAACACGTTCAATGCGGCGGCGCACTCAACAGGTTCGCGACGAGTCTCCCATGACAAGGCGTGAAATGTCCGGGGCTGCTCAACTGTACGCCAATTCCATTTATCAAAATCAATAATCATTCTAGCCTTTGTTATAAAGTCAATACCTAACAAAGTATCGTTATTGACGGCATTCGGTAAAATAATGAACTCGATAGGTATACTTAAGGAAGCAAGTTGAACATTGACCTCCGTGAGTAGCACCTCACTATTCCTAATAGTACCGTCCGCAAGCTTTACCGACATCATTTCGGTACGAAAATTTAAACCGATACGTTTCATTAACGCATAAAGTGAACAACTCGCAACACTACGACGCGCGGCGGTATCTAACAACGCGGTACCCGAGTATCCCCCTATACTCACTCGTACGATAGGCCGACCTTGCTCCTTACAATCGGATTTCGAATTCGAGATGCAATTATTAACAAAGATGGACGAAAATACATTTTCAACTTTAATGTCATCATTAGAAGGTATACTTTGTAAACATTTAGGGCAATTTACTCTAATATGACCTTTCTCGCCACAATTATAACAAACAATACCTGAGTTAGAAGAATGAGATCTTTTACTTAACTTATCACAGGAGTCACGGACGTGTCCTCGCGTTTTGCAGTAAACACAGAATAGCTTTCTCTCACCATCACTATTTTTGCTCACACAATGATCACTACGCGGCACAGGCACACGGTCGCGTGATGACTGCGAAGCGGAGTCGGGGGCGCGCAGTTGCGGCGCCGTCGAACTCGAACCCGAAGTACTATGTTGAAGTCCCTCACCATGCCTGCGGCTAGGTCTCGTGGGCACACTCAGCGGCGACGCCAGCGGTTGTGGCGGCGCGAGCGGTGGCAGCGCAGCGTTCTCCGTCAGCGACTCTTCTATAGCTCGAGATCTTTCAATGAGAGATTCGATGTCATTCACAGTATCTCTCGACAATCGTTTTCTGATTCTCTTATGTAGAAGCCCATAAATCATATCTAATCTCGCTTCCTCTGGTAATTCATAGGGTAGTTTCGCTAACAAAGCCCTTATCCTTACGACGAAAATATCGGCACGCTCCGATCCTTGTTCGGCGGCAAAAACGTCTCGGTACAACTTATATGCAGGTCGTGGAACTCCGTACATCGAGCGCAAGCGTTTCACAGCATCCGACCACGAGTGTATTTCGTTTCGGATTCCACGCCACCACACTGCAGCATCTCCTTGAAGTAACATAGGGATACCGCGAAGTGCCATCTCATCACTAACTGATGCACAATCCTTATACATTTCCACCGCGTCAATGAATGCTTCCACTGCTTCCGGGTGTTGAGATGAACCGTCGAACCGTGTAGTGCATTTTACGAATGTTCCTGGGATAGATGACGACCGCGGTGACGTGACAGTGGCCGCGCCGGCAGCGCTTGAATCGACATTCGGCGGCGCCCCTAAGTGCGATGTCAGAAGAGACTGGACGAGCTTCTGGTTTGCCTCGGCTTGTGCCGCAGAGAAGGCGGCCAGAAGCGACGAAAGCTGGTTCTCGGACATAAGCACAGGTGCCGCAGGTGTCGGGTTTACAGGTGTCGGCTTCACCGGTTCCTCATCCGAACTGGAGTCATTATTACGCGGTTTTCGCGGTGGCATTATGACTGTGTCCTTGTAGTTCACGTCTCAATATCAAGGAAAAACGCGTGGGTACACTAGGCATACACTCGCGTACGTACTTGTGCACTAGAAACTTCGAGAGCCACGGTAGGTTCGTTCGTGGCCCACCGTTGGGAGCCAATATAACGTTCACTGGTCACGCATGATAAATGAAACGTTACAAATAATCCGAATGCACAGTTTATTCACTTAAATAGTAACAGTATAGGCAATATTTGACACGTAAGTACATAAACGGCGTCTCGCGAACGCAGCGCGAGCGCGGGGATCAAACAATAATACACATATGTATAGCTCAGAGCTAGTCGGCTAGCATACTGCTTGTATCGGCAGTCAAAGGTTCGGACGAGTGGCGCGATCCCGTGGCGCAGGTGGGGCACCGTACGAGAGGGGATAGAGAGACATCGGGTGACATAGGTAAGTATCGGCGCGCTACAACTTTATAATTATTTTGAGTTCTATCAAATGATTAGTCCGGTTTTAAGTGACATTTGAAATCATAAAAGAGCATCAGAAATACGCGAAAATGTTCTCAAAGCGGATACATTTTTCAGTAATCACAATATTTGAATTTAGCTCGTAAATGAGTAGAGAAGCATTTTAATTTTTTTTTATTTCGCATTTTATTTTTAAATAATCGGTTTTTCGTAAACAAAATTAATATGAACTGGTCAGTGTCTCATACAAACAAAAAACTTTCTTTCAACCTGTAAATTATTTTCGAACCTCCCCTTATATGTTTTAAACAAAAATATTACACGAATTTTAGTTGAATTTCTATCGTAAATTTTATTTATTTTCCAGGTACACCTGCGCTAACTACACGAGGTATGAAAGAAGCGGATATAGACAAGGTTGTTGATTATATTGACAAAGCCCTCAAACTAGCTCAAGAAATAACAAAGATTTCAGGACCAAAACTAGTAGATTTTAACAAAGTAATCAATGAGAACCCCGATATTAGTAAGAAGGTTACCAGTCTTAAGGCTGAGGTAGAAAGTTACAGTGCATCATTCCCATTGCCAGGTTATGAAACATATTAATACCCAAAATAAGTAATGTTTTGTAGGTCTCTTTTATATTGACAATGTTCCTAATCATTCGAAATATATTGAATGCATTTAGATCTTATTTTAATATTAAGATTAAATAACATTAATGCACAAGTTGTGTTATGATTATGACAATAACATACTGTAAATATTATATTATAAAAACTTTTTTAAATATGTCCTTTTTGATAACACATATTTTAAAGTGCCTTTGATATAAATGTATTTAAATTACCTTAAGTTTGAATCTATAATAAATATAAACTTATTTCACAAGATTTTAGTTTTCATTTATGGACAATAGTTACAGAGACAGTTATGAACCTAATTTATTGTTAGAATTTATTTTAAATTAAATAATTGTGGCTCACAAAACTTATGACATTAAAAAAACTAATAAATTAGGTAAACCGACAAATTTATTTGGTGAAAATATCTGAGTCATGCGTGTCATTCAGTTCATTTATCAAACTCAGGATCAGGGATAGCTCCTTATATGGGTGTTGTCTGGAGGAAGGAATCCTAGAGCACTTTACTTTTGCTGTCCTTAACTTTCCTATTTCTCTTTGCTATATCTCTGCACCTCGCTGGCATGCGATACCCCTCCCGCGCCCCCTTTACCACGCCGCGCTCGCCCCGATCGCGTCAGTATGGTTAGCATCTTATTGTTTAAAGTGGTAACGACTAGTGTTTTACTAGTTATTATCACTATATATAATTGGTAATTACTTATTGCATTTTTATTATCATCACCATCACTGTCACTTGTCACTAAATAATAAATAATTTAGTAATAATGTAAGGAAATGATTTTAATAAAAATGATATTTTTTGAATTCAATACTGTTTTATTAATTTCACTAAAATCAAAGCCATGCATAGGATCTAATCTTGTATTATTTATTATTATTCATTTATTAATTAATAAATACATATTCTATCACAAAATCCTTCAATCTAAACTCTCATCATACATATACATCCGATAGTTGGGTAAAAAATATCATATTTCCAGAAATGCTTATTGAGCACACCGTACCATGAATGTGAAGTCATCGAGCGAGGTGCAGAGATAACGTGACCGAGTTGTATTTTAAGACGTTATTGTCACTAGTTAACATGCCCCTGAATAGATGAATTGCATTTATTAGCAAAAAGTGGCGGTATTTACTTCACTTAAACAAAAAGTTGTCTGGGTAATAAGTAAAATAACTACACTGTGAAAATAGTCTACTTTGGACGACAGCCGACGATGATGCAATACCGACCGTGTCTCGCTTTTTTGTTTTGCCAATTTGAAGCGGCAATAATGTTTGCGTTCCTTTGTTTTTGTCATAGTTACGACTGTACCCAAAAATTCATTGCGCCCCGCCCTGTCTTTTATAATGGACTAAGTACGTAAAAATGCTGACGCACTATTGCGGTCCACCCAATCTCCAATAACACGTAGATTACACACTCAGTCTGTTCTGGCGTTAGGTAGTTAAGTTACCGAATTCATCTCGAACAGACACGCTATACTACGACTATGAAAGTCAGTTACACAGTTAATTAAGACGGAAACAACAAGTCGTCGTTAGTGACAACCCAGTCTATAAATGATTTGTAAACAGTGTTCACTCTATAGATTGTCAAATTACCCTAATTTGCACGGTTATTTAGTGGGATGACTACTTATATTTTATTTATCAGAAAAATAGACAGCTGATAAAGCGCATCTCAATAATTTACAAGTGTGTCAGAGTAGATATCCATGTAAATAAGTGTATTGGGCAAAAACAAAATAATGAATAAAAATTTTATGGGAAAAGCAAAAGATTAGGATATAATGGAAAAAATAAAATGCTTTATCTGTGTAGTCCCAGGGAGGGGTCCACATCGGGTTCGCCATGCAACTTTGTGTCTTTGTAGACCCTTCAGAACAATTCTTTTAAATACTATTTTTAAGTATTATACTACTAAAATCCTAAACAATTTATTATAATTAGTCTAAATATATCCAGAATCATCATCATCATCATCATCATTACAGCCCTTCACAAGTCCACTGCTGAACATAGGCCTCCCTCAAGGAATGCTACAAAGCACGGTCCTGAGTCACCTGCATCCATCGGCTTCCTGTATATCTTACCAGGTCGTCACACCATCTAGTGGGGAGTCACCCTACACTACGCATACCGGTGAGAACCCTACTTCCCCATCGGCTATCGGTTCTTCGAGCTATATGGCCGACCCATTGCCACTTCAGCTTACTAATCCGTTGGCCTATGTCGGTCACTCTGGTTCTACTGCGAATACGCTCATTTCTAAGTTTATCACGCAGAGAAACCCCGAGCATAGCTCGCTGAACGACCTTGAGCGTTCTCATACGGCCAGCAGTGAAGGACCACGGCTCAGATCCGTAAGTGATCACTGGCAACACGCATTGGTTGTACAATCTTTAAACGTGGTAGAGCCATGCTGCAGTTATATTAGTAGTATAGTTGTAGCACGAATGAGTCGGCTCGACCGGGGAAAGTCCACGCTCTCACAGAATACCAGCGTGAAATAGTAGCTTAATGCTGCTGTATTTCGTATGGTAAGTCTAGAGAATCGGAGACCCTTTTTACTGGAAACGAGGCATTCCATCTCAGTCCTAACGGGTGGCATCGCATCTGCATTCTAATTTGTAATGGAGGATAGATGTAGATATCTATGGGCCGTAGCAACCATTTACCATCAGGTGGACTGTGTGCTCGTTTGTCACCCTATTCTATAAAAAAATCTAGTTTTCAGAGTTTGAGGTATACCTGACGGGAAAATGTGTCGTAATTTTCCAAACGCTGCCCAGCCGAGTTGAATTCGTCGATTGACCTCTCGGTCGAAGTTGGATTTACCTAGTCGGACTATTTGTCCCAGGTAAACGTACTCGTCAACAACTTCGAGCATAGTGCTCCCAACCACTACCGGCATAGGTATGACATGGACATTAAACACATGATCTTTGTTTTGTCCATGTTCATCTTAAGACCTGTCCGTTGGGAGACACCAATGAGGTCATCGAGCGTAGTGCTGAGGTCCTCCAGTGATGCTGCCTTAAGGACTATATCATCGGCAAATCGAAGGTGAGTGATGTACTCGCCATTGATGTTAATACCGAATGCTTTCCAGTCCAGTGGCTTGAAAACGTCTTCCAATGCAGCGGTGAAGAGTTTCGGGGATATAACGTTACCCTTTCTTACACCTCTCTGCAGTTGGATAGGTTTTGAACTCTGGTTCTGTACTCGGATAGCCATCGTAGCCCTACTGTACAAACACTTCAGCACTTCGATATACCGACAGTCATCTTGGCAGCTTGGCACCGCCGAAGGGACTGTAGCACCGCCCAAATTTCGACGGAATCAAAGGCTTTCTCATAGTCCACATACGCCAGGCAAAGTGACAGATTGTACTCTTCGGTCTTCTGTACAATCTGCCGTAGGGTATGTATGTGGTCTATGGTACTGAAGCCTTTTCGGAAACCGGCTTGTTCGGGAGGCTGGAAGTCGTCAAGTCTGCGTGCGAGACGATTCATGACTCGAAAACAGCACGTAGACGCGGCTCAGAATGGAAATCGGTCTGTAATTCTTCAAGAAGGTGTTGTCGCATTTCTTGAAGAACAAGATTTCTGCTCCACGCCTCGGAATAGTGTCGGATAAGACTTGCACTTGGATCGTTACTCACACTTGCTTGTAGCTCCAATGATGATGTGTACAGCTGCCCATAGAACCTCTCAATCTCACTCAAAATCTTAGGTGTCCCGGAAACGATGCTGCCACACTCATTCTTCAGGCAAAGACTTTGGAGCCCTAGTTATGCTCGATCACATCTTCAATACGAGCAGTATTAAAGTTGCGTAAGTCCCGCCGCATGCATTTGGAGGTATGTCTTTTCAGTTGCCTGTATGCTGTAAAATCTGCCAGGTCGAGTCGTCGTAGGTGCAACCGAACCTCCACCGGAGATTCTTAGCACTCCTGCCCCGCCGTTACCATGGTCGCCACCGTAGCCAGGAATAGCAGGGCCGCTGGGGACTGGGGGCCGTTTCCTCGTAACTAACATGGGGGGTATTTTGCCGTAGTTAGAGCGGGTAGAGCGGGTTAACAACCGCAGCTTTTTTTTGTACGGTTACTGCTATCAGGAAGATGCTGCTGCCCATCTCCTGCCTGTTTCCTTCTGTCGCCTTTTACGACACCCACGGGAAGATATGAGGTAGTGTATATTCTTAGCCACTACTACACGGCATATCCAGAATAACATAGTAAAAAAAACAACAGGTGAATACTCCCATTTTAGAAGTTTTCAAATAACTGCAACTTTAAGGTAGAAATAGAAAAGTAGAGTGTAACTCTATCTTCTTGTGAATTTTAAGTATTTGACTGCTTTATGCACATGATAACGCACAGATCGGCATTTTCAAAGAGCATCTACTTCGGCGGAAACGATTCTTGTAATGATAAAATTGATTCCGTAAACAGTTTTTATAAACGCACAAGATTTTTAAATCGAATACCTTGGCAGAGGGGAATAATCATGCGAGGGGAGTCCATTGGATTAAATGGTCCAAAGACCACACGTCTGACGGAGTTGGTCCGATACAATGTTGGGATACGAGTATTCTGTAGAATCTAAGTACTTTTTACTCTGTGGTCGAGATCGAGGAGGTTAAATGAAAATGAGCATGACATAACTTTGAGAGGTAAAGAAAAATGGAGCAAAGTGACCAAATTGAGGTATCGTAGGGATTTTTTTAAATCTTTATTTGAAGAGCTTAATCAAAATGCGATTATGTCGCTCTATTTGACATCATTACGAACTAAATAACAATCAATTTAACAAACAAAAAGAAAAAGAATCTATTTAGTTGACTGATCTGAGGACAACACTATGTTGTACAGTTCAACCAATTATTTTGTGTCATCGGAATGAGGGTTGGATAAAATAATGTTACAATCAGCAAATTCCTTTAAAATATTTTTACACTTAGCTATTCGAAAGGCAGCATTACGGGCACACTCCATCAAGGACATGTATTCGGTCCTCGGGAACACCGCATTGTTCACAGTTCGGTGATGGGACTTTATTCATGAGAAAAGCAAACTTCTTGGATGGAATGTGCTCAGAACGCAGCCTTATAATCACTATTGCGTCCTTTCTTGGTAATCTGTGGCTATCAATCCATGGGATTCTGAGGGGATGTGGCTGGACCGTTTTATATCATATACCTAGATATTTCTTTAGACCGTAAATCAAAATATGCCTTCCATAATTTGTAGCATTGTTTTTTGATTAACCAAATGCAATCTGTATAATAAGGGTGAACATTATGGGTATGTTCCGAAATACAACGCAGTGTACTGTCCAATGCAAATGACGTATCATTTGACACTTTATTGTACTAGCGTGCCGCCGCCACATTGTGTCGGATATCCGGCCATAATAAAACAATTTTTAATTGTATGTTTGCCGAATGAAGCATGCCAGAATTTGTTTCTACTTATTCAAATACAAAAAATTATAGAATAATTGATGGTATATCCATTAGGAGGATATAATGATTTTTGGAGCACAAAATGACAAAATAATTGCTAACACTTTTCCAAATGGCGCAAAAGTATGACGTCATATACTCTCCAATGTTTTGGAACGAATCACCAGTATAGCGACGATTCATGACGTCATTTGCATTGGACAGTACACAGCGTTGTATTTCGGAACATACCCTATATTTAATACCACAGTGTGACGGGAGCCACTGTAACTTGATAGATTTAGAATTGGAGATCAGATTTAAAATACAGTCCAGGACTGAGTAGGCTGTTGGAGTGCCTCGTAGTCCCTAGGCACACCGAGTTCACATCGGTTAAGAGTTTATAATAATTTTTATATCGCTGGTTGATAAAATCCAGGCGTAATCATTTTAAATTAAAGTCACTGTAGCTTCACTTTGCTTTTACAAGATTCGGGATAATACAATATAATACATTATCCAAATATGTGTTGGTGGTTGTTGGTTGGTAAGTATTCATAAAAAACATTTCTAGTTGTAGGCTCGAGTGAATATAGTTATTAGAAAGACAATCAAACATAGTTAGCAACAATGGCTTCTTTTTATTTCGCCAGTATCTATTGTCCTTATATATCAATAACTCTTGTAATATTTTAATTGTAACATTGTTTTCTCGAGACCTAGCTTTTAAAATAAATTTACCTGCTAGATACGTTCTCGTTGCTAGAAGATGGATCACGGCCTGGTGTAGCTATTGGTATTACGATAATTTCACGCCATTGCGCGGGAACAAAACAGAGAGTGTAAAATAAATTATAAAGATCTAGTAAATTTTTTATAGCGTTATCCGGTAAATATTTAATCATTGAATACGATATATTGTCGCCTCCGGATGAAGTATCTTTTGCTTTAACGCATCTTTTTAGTTCACATAGTGAAAATGGAACCTCAAGTTTTATATTACGAGACGAAAAAAAGAGATTTTGGACAGACAAAATCTGGTGTTAAATTATGTAAAAGCTTATTAGCCATTAGTTCGTCAGTATAAGTATTAGGTGATCTAAAACCCTTTATCCACTTTATCTTGCGCCACATTTCTATTACAGAAGTAGCCTCATCAATTGAAGAACAAAAATTGTAGAATGATTTATTTTTAGCCTGTCGTAATAATAATTGTGAAATTCTGATTTTATCTTTCAATTTGTTTAAATTACCAGGGGTGGGATTCTTTCGAAACAGAGTAAGTGCTAGACGTCATTCTGCAACAGCTTTCGATAATTTAGGATTCCAATAGTGTTTGGGAGTAAAATGTTGAGAGGGATCTTGGCTAAATTTATACAAAAGAATGTGAGCATCAACGGCTTCATTAATTATGCTAAGAAACAAATCGTAACTTGTTTGCGGATCATCAATAAATAGGTTATAATTTGAAAGATTATCTTCAATATACTTGTGATATCCATCCCAGTTAGCAGTGAGCGCTGTGCGCCGCGCGACCGAGGTGAGTAGGCGTGTTTAATATGAGCATTTATCCGCTATAGTCGCGTTATTTTTTCTCACCAAGCTGTCTTATCTCCAGAAATATTTCACGCTATTGTATATCTACTACTTACGCACATCGTGCTATGGTAATAAGAATAAGTGCATACAACAGTGTACCTATTTAATATGGAGGAAGATATAATTCAAAAACATAATGAGTGTAATAATATTCTAACCGAGATAAGTCATGTTGATGAGTCGGAGATGTGTTTACAGGAGAAGAATAATAAGAAGAAATAATGCATAAGAAGAAATGCTTGAGGACTGTAGTTCTAGAGTTAGACGTAATAAGAGATCCCGGGAGGTGGATGAGGAAGAAGGGTGGATAGCGGTAGGAAGAAATGGAAAGAGATTGAGTCAGAAGGTTTATGTATACATTAATAATTCTGAAAAGCTACCGAAGCAATTAGCGCTTGCTAAATTATTAAAGTCAAATAACATTAGCAATGATAGCCGGGTAAAATATACAAACCAATATAAAGTGTTCATACAGTTTGAAAATGCAGAAAGCGCTGAGAAGTTGATCAATTGCAAACCTTTGCAAGATTTAGGTTGGAGATGCCAAAAAACCATTAGAAGTCGTTATATCTTACGGCGTTATTAAGGATGTAGAATTAGACTTGAGTGAAAAAGACATGCTAGAAGTTCATCATCATCATCATCATCATTACAGCCCTTCACAAGTCCACTGCTGAACATAGGCCTCCCCCAAGTAATGCCACAAAACACGGTCCTGAGCCACCTGCATCCATCGACTTCCTGCATGTCTTACCAGGTCGTCACTCCATCTAGTGGGGGGTCGCCCTACACTACGCCAACCGGTACGAGGCTGCCACTCGAGAACCTATCTTCCCCATCGGTTATCGGTTCTTCGAGCTATATGGCCGGCCCATTGCCACTTCAGCTTACTAATCCGTTGGGCTATGTCGGTCACTCTGGTTTTACTGCGGATATCCTCATTTCTGAGTCTATCACGCAGAGAAACTCCGAGCATAGCCCTCTCCATAGCTCGCTGAGCGACCTTGAGCGTCCTCATACGGCCAGCAGTGAAGGACCACGTCTCAGATCCGTAAGTCATCACTGGCAACACGCACTGGTTATACACTTTAGTTTTCAGAGATTGAGGTATACCTGACGAGAAGATGTGTCGTAATTTCCCGAACGCTGCCCAGCCGAGTTGAATCCGTCGATTAACCTCTCGGTCGAAGTTGGACTTACCTAGTCGGACTATTTGTCCCAGGTAAACGTACTCGTCAACAACTTCGAGCATAGTGTTCCCAACAACTACCGGCATAGGTGTGACATGGACATTAAACATGATCTTTGTTTTGTCCGTGTTCATCTTAAGACCTATCCGTTGGGAGACACCATTGAGGTCATTGAGCATAGTGCTAAGGTCCTCCAGCGATTCTGCCATAAGGACTATATCGTCGGCAAATCGAAGGTGAGTGATGTACTCGCCATTGATGTTAATACCGTATCCTTTCCAGTCCAGTAGCTTGAAAACGTCTTCCAACGCAGCGGTGAAGAGTTTCGGGGATATAACATCACCCTGTCTTACACCTCTCTGCTGTTGGATAGGTTTCGAACCCCGGTTCTGTACTCGAATAGCCATCGTAGCCCTACTGTACAAACACTGCAGCACTTCGATATACCGACAGTCAACTTGGCACCGCTGAAGGGACTGTAGCACCGCCCAAATTTCGACGGAATCAAAGGCTTTCTCATAGTCCACATACGCCAGGCAAAGTGGCAGATTGTACTCTTCAGTCTTCTGTACAATCTGCCGCAGGGTATCTATGTGGTCTATGGTACTGAAGCCTTTTCGGAAACCGGCTTGTTCGGGAGGCTGGAAGCCGTCGAGTCTGCATGCGAGACGAATCGTAATGACTCTCGAAAACAGCACGTAGACGCGGCTCAGAAGGGAAATCGGTCTGTAGTTCTTCAAGAGAGCGTTGTCGCCTTTCTTAAAGAACAAGACCACCGCACTTCTGCTCCACGCCTCTGGAGTAGTGCCACCATGGAGGACGGAATTGAAGAGCTTCTGAAGGACTTCTAGTACCGGTGTTCCACCCACTTTCAGAAGCTCCGCTGTAATTCGATCCTCGCCCGGGGCCTTGCCATTTTTAAGGTGGTGGAGAGCCATTCTAATCTCGCTCAGACTGACGTCCGGGATATCATCGGATTAGTGTCGGATAAGACTTGCTCTTGGATCGTTACTCACACTTGCGTGTGGCTCCAACGATGATGTGTACAGCTGCCCATAGAAGCTCTCAATCTCACTCAGAATCTCAGGTGTCCCGAAAATGATGTTGCCACACTCAGTCTTCAGCTTCGACAGTTGGCTCTTTCTGGCAGACAGATCTCTGGCAAAGACTTTGGAGCCCTGGTTCCGCTCGATCGCTTCTTTAATACGAGCAGTATTAAAGTTGCGTAAGTCTCGCCGCATGCATTTAGAGATCTGTCTGTTGCTGGAAGTTATTTCATGCAATTTGGAACTGACAGGGGTAAAACGTTTAAAACGCAGGAATAAGGATGGTAACGGCTGGGAAGAAAGTAAGTCAATACTTTCTTCCCCTGCCACGCTATCCGTGAATTTCTACAATATCAGGGGAATTCACTCGAACCTAAACGCTGTTCACTACCATCTCGGGACGGCGAAGCCGGCTTTGCTCTTTCTGACGGAGACGTAGGTGTACTCTCTGGCTGATGCTTCGTATATCTCCCACACACCATGTGTGAACACTCCTTTGTACCTCGGGCTGGAGTTTGCTTATACTTCAGAGAGGATATCTGTACTCGATGCCTCAGCAGTCTTGAAGGTTCGGACCTGTCCATCCTATGCGTAGGCAGCGACGACCATTCGCGCATCTTCGGGTGCCTCTATAGGTCCCATAGCGGTAATACCGAAACAGATCGACTCTTCGACCACGTCCAAAATGGCTAAAGATTCGTAGCTACAACAGATCCCCTCCGCAGAGATCGTGATCCTCGGCGACTTTAACGCCCATCAAGCCGAATGGCTTGGTTCACGCTTTACCGATCCTGCGGGGAGATCTGTTCACGATTTTGCCTTGGCATATGGTCTGACACAACTGGTTACTTCGCCTACGCGGATTCCAGATGTGGAGGATCATGCACCTTCCCTGTTGGACCTTCTGCTGACCTCTCACCCAGTCGGATATCAGATTTCCGTCGACGCCACTTTAGGCTCCTCGGACCATTGTCTTGTCCGGAGTGTGGTGCCACTCACGCTGAAATCGCAGTTGCATTCTGCAGACTGCCGCCGTGTTTGGCACTATAGGTCAGCCGATTGGGATGGGATCTTTCTTTGCATCCTGCCATTGGGGGCGGGTTTGCATCTCGCCGGACGATCCCAACGTTGTTGCGGATTCTCTCGCTGATGTGGTCCTTCAGGGTATATGGAACTTTTTATTCCTTTCTCTGAGGTGCCCATTGGAGGCAAATCTCAGCCATAGTTTGGTCGCTCCTGTAAAATAGCATCATGCTATAAGCAGGAGTACTACCAAGCCTAGGCTGACGCATCAACGTCCCGGGATGTATACACCAGCGCTCTAAAAAA
The DNA here is from genome assembly GCA_907164705.1 of Parnassius apollo. Taxonomy (NCBI): domain Eukaryota; kingdom Metazoa; phylum Arthropoda; class Insecta; order Lepidoptera; family Papilionidae; genus Parnassius; species Parnassius apollo. The sequence goes on along the minus strand of CAJQZP010001486.1, from coordinate 2,224,979 downwards.
GAAGTATAATTCTGCCTCCAGGTCCTTCAAAAGAGTCATTGCCAAGGCAAAGTCAAAGCACATAGGCAGAATTGGTGAGAAACTAGTTCGTCTTCCTTCTGGAACCCACACATTCTGGTCTCTCGCCAAGTGGTTTAGACAGCGCTCGGTTCGCAAAGCACTCCTCTCCCTGGACATCCACAAGTCGAGTGGGCCTGACGGAATCCCTCCAATTGTGCTGAGGAAGTGTGCTCCAAATTTGGCACCGGTTTTAACTCGCCTTTTTCGGTACTTCTACTCCCTAGGCGTAGTCCCAAAATCATGGAAGACGGTTTTCGTCCACCCGATCCCTAAAAGAAGCGACCGCTCAGACCCGTCCAACTACCGGCCTATCACTATCACCTCCTTGTACTCCAAAACAATGAAGTCCATTGTTAACTGCCAGCTCATGAGGTACCTTGAGGATCACCAGCTGATTAGTGACTGCCAATACGGTTTTCGACGTGGTCGATCAGCTGGTGATCTTCTCGTCTACCTAATTCATAGATAGGTGGAGGCAGTAGAGTTCAAGGGGGAGGCATTAGCCGTTATTTTGGACATTACGAAGGCCTTCGATCGGGTTTGGCAGCTCACGTGGTATTTTTTTTTATAGAAGAAGGGGCAAACGAGCATGTGGCTCACCTGATGTTAAGTGACTACCGCCGCCCATGATCAACCGCAACACCAGGAGAATTGCGGGTGCGTTGCCGGCCCTTTAGAAAGGACTAAGCTCTTTTCTTGAAGGTCTCCTGGTCGTATCGGTCCGGAAAAATCGCCGGTGGTAAACTATTCCACAGAGAGGTTGTACGTGGAAGAAAACTCCTTATGAAACGTACAGTGGTGGACCGCCAAGCATCCGGATGGTGTGGATGGTATCGGGACGTTTGACGTGTAATGCGTTCACGAAATTTGGCGGCTGCGATTAATCCGAACAATTCCTCAGAGCACTCCCCGTGATAGATGCGATAAAATACGCAAAGAGATGCAACATCTCTTCGCAGCGCCAGTGAATCGAGCCGATCGGAAAGCACTCGGTCGTCGACGATTCGAGCCGCTCTGCGCTGGATGCGGTCAAGTGGAAGAAGCTGGTACTGGGGAGCCCCAGCCCAGAGATGGGAACAGTATTCCATGTGCGGCTGAACCTGCGCCTTGTAAAGTTGCAGGCGGTGTGCCGGCATGAAATACTGTCCCGCTCTGCTGAGCACGCCAAGCTTTTTAGAGGCCAATTTGGCCTTCCCTTCCAAGTGACCACGAAACTGCACGTCACTCGATATGTCGACGCCGAGGATTCCGATACTGGCTGAGGCAACGAGGGGGAGTGCCTTGAAACTGAGGGGATACGACAAAGGGGTTCTTTTTAGCGGTTAACGCGCAAACTTGTGTCTTCTGGGGGTTAAACTGGACTAAATTTAGTCGCCCCCAATCCGAGACTCTGTCCAGCAGAGACTCGACTTCAGACACAAGTTTGTCCCGGCACTCGGAGACGTTTTCCCGAGAAATATTGGCTCGGCCGGTGTAAAGAGCATCACCAGTGCTGTCATCTGCATAGCAATGAATGCTACGGGTATGCAACATGTCATTGATATGCAGAAGAAACAGCGTTGGCGATAGCACGCAGCCCTGTGGAACACCAGCATTAATAGTCTTGCAATCGGAGCTTGCACCGTCTACAACGACCTTGATGCTCCGATCTGCAAGAAAGCTGGTGATCCAATCGCACAATTTCTCGGGAAGCCCATAGGAAGGGAGCTTCGAAAGAAGCGATTTGTGCCAAACCCGATCGAAGGCCTTCGCAATGTCCAAACTAACGGCCAATGCCTTCCCCTTGAACTCTACTGCCTCCGCCCATCTGTGAGTTAGGTAGACCAGAAGATCACCAGCTGACCGACCACGGCGAAAACCGTATTGGCGGTCACTAATCAGCTGGTGATCTTCAAGGTACCTCATGAGCTGGCAGTTTACAATGGACTCCATTGTTTTGGAGAACAAGGAGGTGATGGCGATTGGCCTGTAGTTGGACGGGTCAGAGCGGTCGCCTTTTTTAGGGATCGGGTGGACGTAAGCCGTCTTCCATGATTTTGGGACTACGCCTAGGGAGTAGGAGTACCGGAAAAGACGCGTTAAAACCGGTGCCAACTCTGGAGCACACGTCCTCAGCACAATTGGGGGGATTCCGTCAGGCCCACTCGACTTGTGGATGTCCAGGGAGAGGAGTGCTTTGCGAACCGAGCGCTGTGTGAAGTGCACTTCCGGCATGGAGCACTCACACCGCGGGATGGTCGGCGGAGTACTCCCCCCGTCATCGAGAGTCGAGTTAGACGCAAAGAAAGAGCCTAGAAGATCGGCTTTCTCCTTTGCGGTATGGGCCAGTGAGTCGTCCTCCCTGTGCAGAGATGGAAGAGATGGCTGACAGAAATTCCCCTGGACAGCCTTGGCGAGAGACCAGAATGCACGGGTTCCAGAAGGAAGGCGAACTAGTTTCTCGCCAATTCTGCCTATGTGCTCTGACTTTGCCTTGGCAATGACTCTTTTGAAGGACCTAGAGGCGGAATTATACTTCTTTTTTAGAGCGCTGTTGTTTACATCCCGGGACGCTGATGCATCAGCCCAGGCTTGGTAGCACTCCTGCTTACAGAATGATGCTATTTTACAGGAGCGACCAAACCATGGCTGAGACTTGCCGCCAATGGGCACCATAGAGGAAGGAATAAAAAGTTCCATACCCTGAAGTACCACATCAGCAACAGAATCCGCAACAACGTTGGGATCATCCGGCGAGAAGCAAACCCGCCCCCAAGGGTAGGATGCAAAGAAAGACCGCATCCCATCCCAATCGGCTGACCTATAGTGCCAAACACGGCGGCAGCCTGCAGAATGCAACCGCGATTTCAGCGTGAGTGGCACCACACTCCGGACAAGACAATGGTCCGAGGAGCCTAAAGGGGCGTCGACGGAAATCTGATATCCGTCCGGGTGAGAGGTCAGCAGAAGGTCCAACAGGGAAGGTGCATGATCCTCCACATCTGGAATTCGCGTAGGCGAAGTAACCAGTTGTGTCAGACCATATGCCAAGGCAAAATCATGAACAGATCTCCCCGCATGATCGGTTAAACGTGAACCAAGCTATTCGGCGTGATGGGCGTTAAAGTCGCCGAGGATCACGATCTCTGCGGAGGGGATCTGCTGTAGCAACGAATCTGCAGCCATTTGGACGTGGTCGAATAGTCGGTCTGTTTCGGCATTACCGCTATGGGACCTATAGAGGCACCCGTAGACGTGCGGATGGTCGTCGCTGTCTACGCGTAGCCAAAGGATGGACAGGTCCGAACCTTCAAGTCTGCCGAGGCGTCGAGAGCAGATGTCTTCTCTGACGTAAACGCAAACTCCAGCCCGAGTCACAAAGGAGTGTTCCAGTTTGTACCCCGGGTTGGAGAGATACGAGACATCAGCCGGAGAGGACACCTGCGTCTCGGTCAGAAAGAGCAGAGCCGGCCTCGCCGTCTCGAGATGGTAGTGGACGGCGTTTAGGTTAGAGTGAAGTCCCCTGATATTGTAGAAATTCACAGACAGCGTGGCAGGGGTCGCCTTGGTCTTGTTGCTCCGTTTGCCCCGAGCAGTTGTAGTCTTGAGCGGAATTTTGCCCCCCCCCCCCCAGAATACGCGGGGCAGCCTGAGCACCCACGCTCAGAAGTGGAGAAACATGGTCGTGGATGCTCAGCGAGGGATTCTCCAGGGGTGCTGGTACCCTCCTGGGGTAGTCGATCATTATTTAATTCCGCTACCATGTTGATGGGGGGGGATTTGGGGGTGGATTTGAGGAGCACCAGCTGATTAATGACCGCACGTACGGTTTCCGTCGGAGTCGCTCAGTTGCTCATCTTCTTGTTTACCTAACACACCTATGGGCGTAGGTGGTAGAGTACAAGGGGGCGGTCTTAGCGGTTAGTTTGTAAATAGCGAAGGCTTTCGATCGGGTTTAGTACAAATTGCTTCTTTCGAAGCATCCGTCCTATGGCTTCCCGAGAAATTGTGCGATTGGATCACCAGCTTTCTTGCAGATCGGAGCATCTAGGTCGTTGTAGACGGTGCAAGCTCCGATTGCAAGCTTATTAATGCTTGTGTTCCACAAAGCTGCGTGCTATCGCCAACGCTGTTTCTTCCGCATATCAATGATATGTTGCAAACCCGTAACATTCATTGCTATGCAGATGACAGCACTGGTGATGCTCTGTACACCGGCCATACCAATATTTCTCGGGAGAACGTCTCCGAGTACCGGGACAAACTAGTGTCTGAAGTCGAGTCTTTGCTGAACAGAGTCTCGGATTGGAGGCGACTAAATCTAGTCCAGTTTAACCCTCAAAAGACACAAGTTTGCACGTTAACCGCTAAAAAGAACCCCTTTGTCGTATCTCCCCAGTTTCAAGGCACTCCCCTTGTTGCCTCAGCCAGTATCGGTATCCTCGGCGTCGACATATCGAGTGACGTGCAGTTTCGTGGTCACTTGGAAGAAAATGCCAAATTGGCCTCTAAAAAGCTTGGCGTGCTCAGCAGAGTGGTACAGTGTTTCATGCCGGCACACCGCCTGCAGTTTTACAAGGCGCAGGTTTGGCCGCACATGGAATACTGTTCCCATCTCTGGGCTGGGGCTCCCCAGTACCAGCTCCTTCCACTTGACCGCATCCAGCGCAGAACGGCTCGAATCGTCGACGACCGAGTGTTTTCCGATCGGCTCGATTCAATATACAATATTGCATTTCCTTTCGCATATACCATGGGGAGTGCTCTGAGGAATTGTTCGGATTAATCCCAGCCGCCAAATTTCGTAAACGCACTACGCGGCAAACGTCCCGATACCATCCACACCATCTGGATTCTTGGCGGTCCACTGTACGTTTCACAAGAGGTTATCTTCCGCGTACGACCTCTCTGTGGAATAGTTTACCACCAGATATTTTTCCAGATCGATACGGCCTGGGGACCTTCAAGAAAAGAGCTTACTCCTTTCTAAAGGGCCGGCAACGCAACTGCAATTCCCCTGGTGTTGCGGTTGATCATGGGTGGCGGTAGTCACTTAACATCACGTGAGCCGCATGCTCGTTTGCCCCCTCTTCTATAAAGAAAAAAGAAAAAATTTAACGTAGGTTTGGATTTGTAGTGGTACGATTTTGTGTATGTTAAATGTCTGCGTATGTTAAATCTTATTTGAAACTTTGGTATTTTTATCCACTTAGGATCCTAGGGATATTATAGTTATCTACTGTCTCCCGATTAAGCTGTCGTCCAAGAACAAAATATCAAACTAAGCTTTATGGTATAAGACTTTTGCCTGCCTTAATGGCGAATCGTAGCAAAAGTTAAAATATAATCTGTGTCAGTGACAGATCTAAAATTTCGTTGTCTCCACTCGTTCACAAATTCCTTCTTGATTTCTTGCAAACTGTAAATTGACTTGTTTTTGTGTCGCAAGAGTCTAAACTTTTAACATTATACTTGTTATTTTTAAAGTTAGTTTTGTGTTGATTAATTCTGTCCCTGTGATTAGAATAAACAAATTGTATGTACATTAATGATGACCTTGTGTGTGTACACAAATCTATGATTATTTTATTTTGTTCAGATTAAAATACTTATACTCAGAAGTTATTATAAAATATTCACTTAATTTAAGGTACACATATACTGATCGAATTTGCGTGATATGAAGAACGTTCAGTGTATGGCAAGCAAAAAATAAGACTAATTTTCGACGGTATTATGTATACAATTGCGTGTGGTAAAGACCACCTGGAGATCAGGCGAGATTCTTTAGAAATATGTTCACCACAACAGGAATGGTAGCAGCCCCACAACAAGCGACTAATCAAGTCGCACAAAATGGGAGCACTACTTTACCCCGATCCCATCATCAACGAACAGGTACAGATAATGTTACCTAAATATATTATTTCCAATATTGAGACTAATTATAGTTTATAACTTATGTGTTATCACTTAAATATTTTAATAATATAATGCTTACCTGCTATGTGTAATAGTAATTCTAAATTTAAAATGTTTGGAGCTATTTAATCTTGAATTTAGATTAAAGTTTCATTTCAGAGGTAATACTACTTAATACTTACTAATAATTACACATATTACACAACTGTCTCAGACTATGCAGAGACCAGGCATCAAATGTTTAGTTGCCATTAGAAAGTAAAAGGTAAATCTTTCCAATATGGACCATCGATTTCAAAGCCCATATTTTTTTTGTAGATAGTACTCACTAAAAGAAAGCATTTTGCAAAGTTTTAGGTTGCGGAAACTTACGGTTCATGAGATATATTTTTTTAAACTTTTCATACAAATTGGCAAATAACACGCAATTACACCAATTACAAAATTAATTTGACAAATCATTGATGTCAAACGTCAATTAGTGTAGGGTTCCGAATATTTTGAAAGTATCGATACGTACTCGATACCAAGTATCGTATCATAAGTATCAATACTACTTGGTATCGAGTACATTTCGTTAATTTTGGAGACTAGGGGGGGTAAGAAGCCGGGAAGTTGTGCTACGGCGCTCCGTGGCAGCTCCGGCGCTGCGGGATGAGCAGTGCCTCCGCCCTAGCGTAGGGAAGCACAGGCACCTTATCTCGGTGCCTACGCTTCCCTACGGCGGGCGGGCACTGCTCTCCCTCCGCGCCTCCGGGCTCTTATATACACTCTAGGGGTAGGGCAGACAAGACCATGTGGATAGTGGGGTGCTCTGATTCGGTTTTGGGTACTTTTTGAATATTAAATAAGTAAGTCAATAAGTAAGTAAACACTTTATTGTAGTAAGAATTAGATAATACAGAAAGTTGCAAACAATAAAATAAAAGTACAAAAGCTGTACTAATTAAGAAATACAAACAAGTTGCAAACAATAAAATACAAGTACTAAGGTGGAACTTAAATAGAGTAAACTTTATTCTACTTTATATACATATATAATTGCACTTATCAGCTCTTCCTATGCATCTAATTGGTTTGTCATATTTTTCGTCTCCAAAATTAACGAAATGTACTCGATACCAAGTAGTATTGATACTTTTGATACGATACTTGGTATCGAGTAGGTATCGATACTTTCAAAATATTCGGAACCCTACACTAACTGACGTTTAACATCAATCATTTGTCAAATTTATTTTGTAATTGCGTGTTATTTACCAATTTGTATGAAAAGTTTAAAAAAATATATCTCATGAACCGTAAGTTTCCGCAACCTAAAACTTTGCAAAACGCTTTCTTTTAGTGAGTACTATCTACAAAAAAAATATGGGCTTTGAAATCGATGGTCCATATTGGAAAGATTAGCCAAGTAAAATAATTCCAAATAAAGTAAAAGAAATCATAACTATACTACATACTACATTTGACTTGTACTTTTATTTAATGCCATATAGTTTCCTGTTATACTATTAAATTATGTAAGAAACAAATGTTTTTTAAATTTTCTTAAAAATATTATACAGACAGGCATTTCAATAATTCGGAGCATCTTTTAGATTTTAGAGTAAATATGGAACTGATGCTATATATTAGTATGAACTGTATGTAGACATGTACATGTCTGTTACCTAGTATTTCCATTAGAATCATCACTGCTCATGATCGATGCATGTTGTTTAAGTTTTTTTAGAACGCTAATATTATTCCAATATCTCAACCATATTCAAGCTTCAACATTTTATGTGAATGCTAATAAATGTATCAAATAAATGACACTATTTTTAAAGTAATTAGTATTCAACTAATTATTTAAAAATAGTTAGTTATAGTTATTTAAAATTAGTTCTTTTACTGAATAACATATTGAGTTTTTTTATAAAGAATGCAATGTTAACGCAATGTTGATAATTAATTCAGGGAGGCCTCCTGCAGCTCCTAAGTCCTATGACTACCTCTTGAAGGTGCTACTTGTAGGTGATTCCGATGTTGGTAAACAAGAAATTCTGCAAGACTTAGAAGATGGATCTGCAGATTCACCATTCTGTAGTGGAAGTGGTAATATAATTTAATAGTTCATAATTTTTGATTGTCAATATTTATTTATATTTTCATGAACCTAAAATTTTCATGTTCTGTCATAAGTATGAATTCAAATATAGAGCTTACTTCTAAATTAAGGAATTACAGTAGACCCCCAGTAATCTGAAAAACATTTTGCAGGGCAGTATTGGACTTTCGAATTTGTCGGACCCCCTTTATAGTCTGGAATTTTTTTACAAATTTGTAGAAAATTCCAGACTATATAAAGTAAATGAATTGTAATCTGAAAAATTACTGATCAAATGATAAGATTCTAATTGAATTACCAAAATTTACACTTTTATTACCCAACACCAATTAAAACTAAAAAACACTAATAATTAATCACACTGATTCACTTTATTTCGCTCCGAAGCTTCGCTTGTCTCGCCAAAATTCAATACTTCCTCGATGACATCTTGTAGCGCTTTTAAATACACATTATTACCGAAACATCCAGAATATTCAAGTAAATACGCGCGCCAATCGACCAGTCCTATATCACTTGCGTTTGTGTCAACTATAAATTCTTTGCTTGCATCAGTGTATCCCAAAATAGGTGTTTTGCACGGACAGTCCTTGAGCTCCTGGAATGCGATATTGCAACCTTCATCCCAGCAGAAATGTCGCTTCTCCTCGATTAGCTTGTGCAGAGGTTTTGCTATATCTGCAAAGTTCTTCACAAATTGCCGATAGTAGGAGCACAAACCCAAAAATGCTCTAACCTGCGTTTTGTCTTTTGGAACCGGCAATCGGATGTGCGGATACCTTCTTCCGACACTACATATTCCAAAAAGTTGACTTGCCGTTTGAATAGTGAACATTTCTTCGAACTCAACTTGAGGTTGGCACTCTGAATCTTCATGAGCACGCGTTCCAGGTTTTGAAGATGTTCCTCAAACGTACGGCCCACGATGATGATGTCATCCAAGTAGACCAGACAGGCATCGCCAATTATCCCCGTAAGTACAAGCTCCATCAGTCTTTCAAACTTTGCTGGAGCATTGCACAATCCAAACGGCATTACTTTAAATTGCCACAGACCCTTTCCCGTCGAGAACGCAGTTTTCTCCTTGTTCTTAGGGTCAATTTCAACTTGCCAGTAGCCACTTTTTAGATCCAGCGTGCTAATCCACTTTACTCCTGTAAGCATCTCCAGCGTGTCATCAATTCTTGGCAAGAGATAGCTGTCCTTCTTTGCAACGTCGTTCACACGGCGGTAGTCAACACAGAACCGCATGCTGCCGTCCTTCTTCTTTACCAGCACCATGGTTGAACACCATGGACTAGATGAAAGTTCAATAACACCATCCTTTACCATTCCCTCAATCATGATTTCCACTTCTTTTTCACGTGCTACCGGCAATCTTCTTGGCCGCTGAAGGATAGACAATTCTTCACCTGTGTTTATTTTGTGTTCAACCAAGCCAGTCTTTCCTATGTCAGCTTCATTTGATGAGAATACATCGGCATACTTGAGTAACAACTTCTTCACCTTGACCATTTCGTTCAGGGAGAGAATGCTGCGACAGTCTTCCAAAAGTGTGGTGACTCTCGTTCGTGCATCCTTGCTAGGGGTCCCACTCGATAGATATTGGCACCGACGTAACCAATCCACTTCCTCACAAGTACCAACCAGTGTGCCTTTTTCTCTCCTCCTGCGATGTCAGTGGTTCTGACCAAGGTTCGAGCTACTTTCCATGGAAGGTCATTGTTTACCCTTTCCACAAGTACATAACGGTGAGCTTGCCCAGCGTTTTGAGGAACACTAACCGACCCAATCGTTTCGGATCTTGGCGGAAGAACAATCTTCTTAATGCTGTACACATTCCCTGGAACGAACCTTCCATAAAAAGTTCCTTCTGCCCACATTTCAAAACACCTTGCTTAACGTCGATCTCACAACAATTATTCCTCATAAAGTCTAGGCCCAGGATGCAGTCGTCCATTATATCAGCCACGATGACATTATGCAGGTAGATCATGTTGCCTAGCTTCAACTCCATCTCTTTCTCTCCACGGACGGGTATACGCTGACCGGTGGCTGTTACCAAATTAATGCGTTCTCGGTTGTATGCGGAATCCCCAAGGAACTGACTTATAAGTTGGGAACTAACAACCGTACGAGAGGCTCCAGTATCTATGGTCAGTTTACACGGCATTCCGTTGACCTCGCCCTTGATGATCAGACTGTTCCTATCATGGGCTTGTGAGATCGAGATCCTTGGGGCTCTTTTACATCAGCCAGCACCCGCCCCGCAGTTCTGGCCTCTACTCGTTTCCCTGCTCCTGGGCGGTGCTGTTGGTCGCACTACCCTCCTGAGATCGTTCACCTTCCCTTTCTAGGGTTCGCTTAGGGCAGCTGGATCGTAAGTGGCCCCTTTCCCCACAGCCATAGCACCTAGGGCTGTATCCTTTATTGCGGTCGCAAATTGTAGCTGCTGCAACCTCCCTGACGCGATGAGAACGATGATCCTGCCGCACGGCTTCCACCTCCAGTGCATGGGCCAAGGCGTCCTTAAGCGTTTCGTGGTGCCCCAGCCTCACAGCAGCTCTGACTTCAAGGTCGCGGATGCCGTCGATGAATGTCTGCACCAGGTTCCCTTCAACGAGCGCAGGTACAGACCGGTATGCTTTTCGCACCAGCTTCTCCACCTCTAGAGCCCACTGCTGCAGGTTTTCGTTGATGCGCTGTACGTGATCTTTAAGCTGCGCACGAAAGACGTGCTCCAGGTGAGCATCGCCATATCTCGCCTCCAATGCCTCAAGGAGCTGTTCATAAGTCACTTCCTCACCGAGAGCTTCCAGAACTGTTAAGGCCTGGTCGCGCAAGACTAGTGTGAGAGCAGTCATGGCCTGACTTTTATTGCAGCCGTTTGCCTTCATAACAGTTTCGAACTGGATTTTGTAGGCCGACCAGGAAGAAGTCCCGTCGAACGGTGGCACCTTGAACCCACGTAGGGAAGGTGTTGTAGCTACTACGGGAGCTGTAATTCCATCCCCCAGTTTGAGATCGTCCAGCGTTTTCTTCACGTCAGCTATCACGTAATCAACCCGATTGTTTACTTGGTCGATTTGGGTTTTAGCTTCCTTGATTTGGGTTTCAGCTTCCGACAGGCGGTTGTCATGTTGAGCAATCCTATCCTTCACCTCCCTTATCTCTTTCCCGAAGTTAGCGTGAATGTCCTTCACGACGAGCATCTACTCTTCCTGTCGGCGGGCCTGTTCCTCCTGCTGCTCTTTTAACCAACGGGCCTGTTCCTCTTGTCCGCCCCACAGCTGCTCTTCCAACTGACGGACCTGTTCCTCCTGTCGGCGAGCCTGTTCCTCCTATCGGCGAGCCTGTTCCTCCTGTCGGCGAGCCTGTTCCTCCTGTCGGCGAGCCTGCTCCTGCAGCATCACCATCAGAGTACCTAAGTCAGGTGCTGCAGATGTAGGAGCTACTGACGGGGCTGCAGCCGGCGGCTGGCCCTCCGTCGTCTGCGGCGTTGCACCACCAAATCTTCTTTGGTCCGTCTCCTGCTGGCGTCGACTTCGGGTACGGACACCCTCCGTTTCCTCCTTAGGTAAAATCGGCATGATTTTATCTCACTTCTGACACCAATTGTTACGAGCTTGAGGTTCGTGACAATAACAACTGCCGATTGAATTACCAAAATTTACACTTTTATTACCCAAAACCAATTAAAACTAAAAAACACTAATAATTAATCACACTGATTCACTTTATTTCGCTCTGAAGCTTCGCTTGTCTCGCCAAAATTCTATACTTCCTCGATCGCAACTTGCAGCGCCTTTAAATACACATTATCACCGAAACATGCAGAATATTCAAGTAAATACGCGCGCCAATCGACCAGGCGCCGAAAGTTCGAGTGTAGGGCTTCCAGAAAGCTTAGTTCTTCATTTCGATACTAGATGGCGCTGTCGGTTGAAAGATTGGTGATGTCATTTTCTGACCAATTTATCATCTTGAGTGATAAGATCTTAGGCTAGTATGTAGTATCGGAGACATTGAGACAAAAGCTCGATACAATCAAACCCGATAATCAACAATTTGTGTTTTTGTATAAATATTGACTCTACCTATGACTTGGATCTGTGATATAGCAACTACAGGGCTACATGGTTTCCAGTGCTTTCACCCCATTTGCAATCAAATTCACCAAGCCACATCAACAAAAACTAAATTTGGTGTAACAAAAATGATGCTCTGTATTAAGTATCTGTATTGTAACTCGTATTAGATAATCATTTTCAAACAATAATAGGACTATTACTACTACTATTTCAATTTTGTATAGTTTTATAACCGACTTCAGAAAAAGGGAGAGGTACTCAATTTGACAGCATTTTTGTTATGTGTTACCTCGGAACTTTTTTTGTAGGTGAACCATTTTTGATGATTCTTTTTATTTGAAAGCTGATGCTTCTCATGTGGTCCCATATCAATTAAATCAAGATCTGACCAGTAGTTTTTGAGTTAGCCTTAATAATGCATATTTGTGCATATTTAATTGCTTTGACTATGTTGAACATGTTCTCATTTTATTTATATTGAAGTCGGTTCTACAAAATTTTTAATTATAGCACTTGTTAAATTACAGCCTATAAAACGACAACAATCCTGCTGGATGGCAAAAGAGTGAAGCTGCAGCTTTGGGATACGTCAGGTCAAGGCCGATTCTGCACAATTATACGGTCTTATTCACGTGGTGCTCAGGGTATACTCTTAGTCTATGACATTACAAATAAATGGTCTTTTGATAGCATCGATAGATGGCTTGAGGAAGTGGAAAAGGTAAAAATTCTTCTAATAGTTAAGTTCAGCACAGTATGAAACTTTTCCTTCTTTATTTTTTTTTATAAATGATACTCTCACACTAATATTTTCTACTGTATTGTGAGGGCATTTTGCATACATAAATTTTACGAGGATGAACATCCATACACGAAACAATTATTGCTATACAAATACTTATTCTGTGCGGGATTCGAACTCGCGGCCCTCAGCGCCGTAACTTAGTTTATATAACTGACTGTATTATTTAACAATCAAATCTATTAATTAATATGCAACAAGGAAAAACACTCTGCCTATTTTTTAGCATGCACCTGGTGTACCAAAAGTACTAGTTGGGAATCGGTTACATCTTGCATTCAAACGACAAGTACAGGAGCGTGATGCGGAATTATATGCAGCAAAAAATCATATGGCTTTCTTTGAAGTGAGCCCTCTATGTGACTTTAATATAAGAGAAAGCTTCTGTGAATTGTCACGCATGGCCTTGCACAGAAATGGTATGGAGAGACTGTGGAGAAGCAATAAAGGTAAAAAGCTCTTGATTACCCTTAAATTATTTTTTCATTTTGTGCTTAACATATTTTTTATGTGATATTTTTAAGTAAATTGAATTTTTAAAAAATTCAAATAAGAATAGGATTGACCATATTGTGACGTCATAGATGTAAATTCAAACCAGTTAGGTAGGGTGAGCAAAACAGCCATTTTAGAAATATTATTAATAAAAGAACCATGAAAGAAAAAGACTTGGTTTTTTTTATAGAAGAGGGGGCAAACAAGCATGCGGCTCACCTGATGTTAAGTGACTACCGCCGCCCATGATCAACTGCAACACTAGGGAAATTGCAGGTGCGTTGCCGGCCCTTTAGAAAGGAGTAACAGTGGCGAAGCCGACCTGGGGACATTCAAGAAAAGAGCTTACCTTTTCTTGAATGTCCCCAGGTCGTATCCGTCCGGAAAAATCGCCGGTGGTAAACTATTTCTCAGAGAGGTCCTACGCGGAAGAAAACTTGTGAAACGTACAGTGGTGGACCGCCAAGCATCCAGATGGTGTGGATGGTATGGGGACGTTTGCTGCATAGTGCGTTCACGAAATTTGGCGGCTGGGATTAATCCGAACAATTCCTCAGAGCACTCCCCGTGGTATATGCGAAAGAAAATGCAAAGAGATGCAACATCTCTTCGCAGCGCCAGTGGATCGAGCCGATCGGAAAGAACTCGGTTGTCGAAGATTCGAGCCGCTCTACGCTGGATGTGGTCAAGTGGAAGGAGCTGGTACTGTGGAGCTCCAGCCCAGAGATGGGAACAGTATTCCATGTGCGAATTGTAAAGTTGGAGGCGGTGTGCCGGCATGAAATACTGTCCCGCTCTGCTGAGCACGCTAAGCTTTTTAGAGGCCAGTTTTGTCTTCTCTTCCAAGTGACCACGAAACTCGATATGTCGACGCCGAGGATTCCGGTACTGGCTGAGGCAACAAGGGGAGTGTCTTGAAACTGAGGAGATACGACAAAGGGGTTCTTTTGTGGCCATTGAAGGAAAAGGGGAGATCTCCCGCTGGGCTAGGTGTTATGCCCGGGGAGCGGCCAACACTCCGTGTGATAGTTCGGAGATGTTCTATATATACTGTTTATGATTCGGAATTTTGATAGCGTGATTTAGACTTCGATGTGTTTGGCTTGCGGCGCGACGACCGCCGCCACATCACCAGTGCTCAGACCGGAGGTCGATAGTGCAGCCTCGTTGCCGACGAATGTGCAAGTGCCACGAGATTGCCTTGTAGTCTGCGGTGAGTCGAGAAGAAGGCAAGTAACTGCGAGAGTGCCGTGAAGCAGAGGCGAGCAGTAAGGCTCAGAGCCGTGCCGAACACTGTATAGCGCTGAGAGTAGCTTGAAGGAACAGGAAGCATTATTATTCCAGTGCTGCGATGAACCTTGTGAAGCTAGATGGCTTGCAGCATATGAAGACTGCAGACGATATCTGCTCGGTTGGGGTATTTTATGACGATGATTAAGCTTAAAGGTTGTTGGTTGCGTGTTCGTATCACGTCGGGTGGTCACCACTGTGACCGTGGAAGGAATCGGGGAGATCTCCCGCCGGGCAAGGTGTTCTGCCCGGGGAGCGGCCAACGCTCCGTGTTATAGTTCGCAGACGTTCTATATGTACTGATTATGATTCGGAATTTTGATAGCGTGATTTAGGCTTCGATGTGTTTCACTTGCGGCGCGACGACAGCGCCGCCACACTTTTTAACTTGGCTAGATTTAGTTGCCCCCAATCCGAGACTATTCAGCAAAGACTCGACTTCAGACACAAGTTTGTCCTGGTACTCGGAGACGTTTTCCCGAGAAATATTGGCACGGCCGGTGTACAGAGCGTTACCAGTGCAACATATCATTGATATGCAGAAGAAACAGTGTTGGCTATAGCACGCAGCCTTGTGGAACACCAGCATTAATAGGCTTGTAATCGAAGCTTGCACCGTCTACAACGACCTTGATGCTCCGATCTGCAAAAAAGCTGGTGATCCAGTTGCACAATTTCTCGCGAAGCCCGTAGGAAGGGAGCTTCGAAAGAAGCGCTTTGTGCCAAACCCGATCGAAGGCCTTCGCAATGTCCAAACTAACGGCCAATGCCTCCCCCTCGGTTTCTACTACCTCCGCCCATCTATGAGTTAGGTAGACCAGAAGACCACCAACTGGTTGATCCCGACGAAAGCCGTATTGGCGGTCGCTAATCAGCTGGTGATCCTCAAGGTACCTCATGAGCTGGCAGTTTACAATGGACTCTATTGTTTTGGAGAACAAGGAGGTAATGGCGATAGGCCTGTAGTTGGGCAGGTCTGAGCGGTCGCCTTTTTAGGGATCGGGTGGACGAAAGCCGTCTTCCATGATTTTGGGACTACGCCTAGGGAGTTGGAGTACCGGAAAAGACGCGTTAAAACCGGTGCCAACTCTGGAGCACACGTCCTCAGCACAATTGGGGGGATTCCGTCAGGCCCACTCGACTTGTGGATGTACAGGGAGAGGAGTGCTTTGCGAACCTAGCGCTGTGTGAACTGCACTTCCGGCATGGAGCATTCACACCGTGGGATGGTCGGCGGCGTACTCCCCTCGTCATCGAGAGTCGAGTTAGGCGCAAAGAAAGAGCCTAACAGATCGACTTTCTCCTTTACGGCATGGGCCAACGAGTCGTCCTCCCTGTGTAGAGATGGAAGATATGGCTGACAGAAATTCCCTTGGACAGCCTTGGCGAGAAACCAGAATGCACGGATTCCAGAAGGAAGACGAACTAGTTTCTCGCCAATTCTGCCTATATGCTCTGACTTGCTTTGCCTTGGCAATGACTCTTTTGAAGGACCTGGAGGCGTAATTGTACTTCTTTTTTAGGGCGCTGGTGTTTACATCCCGGGATGTTGATGCGTCAGCCTAGGCCCGGTAGCACTCCTGCTTACAGTATGATGCTAGCTCCTGTAAGAGCGACTAAACCATGGCTGAGATCTGCCTCCGATGAGCATCACAGACGAGGCCATAAAAAGTTCCATACCCTTAAGTACCACGTCAGCGACAGAATCGGCAACAACATTGGGATCGTCCAGCGAGAAGCAAACCTGCCCCCAAGGGTAGGATGCAAAGAAAGACCGCATCCTATCCCAATCGGCTGACCTATAGTGCCAAACACGACGGAAGTCTGCAGAATGCAACCGCGATTTCAGCGTGAGTGGCACTACATTCCGGACAAAACAATGATCCGAGGAGCCAAGGGCATCGACGGAGATCTGATATCTGTCCGGATGAGAGGTCAGCAGAAGGTCCAACAGGGAAGGTGCATGATCCTCCACATCTGGATTCCGCGTAGGCGACGTAACCAATTGTGTCAAACCATATGCCAATGCAAAATCATGAACAAATCTCCCCGCATGATTACCAAAAACGTGAACCAATCCCATTCGCCGTGGTAGATGTTGAAATCGCCGAGGATCGCGAACTCTGCGGAGGGGATCTGCTGTAGCAACGAATCTGTCGCCATTTGGACGTGGTCGAAGAGTCGGTCTGTTTCGTCATTACCGCTATGAGACACGCGCGGATGGTCGTCGCTGTCTACGCGTAGCCAAATGATGGATAGGTCCGAACCTTCAAGACTACCGAGGCGTCGAGAACAGATGTCCTCTGTGACGTATACGCAAATTCCAGCCCGAGGCACAAAGGAGTGGTCCAGATTGTACCCCGGATAGGAGCATCAGCCGGAGAGGACCCCTGCGTCTCGGGCAGAAAGAGCAGAGTTGGATTCGCCGTCTCGAGATGGTAGTGGACGGCGTTTAGGTTCAAGTGAAGTCCCTGATATTGCAGAAATTCACGGATAACATGGCAGAGGTCGCCTCGATCTTGTTGCTCATCTTGCCCCGAGCAGTTATTGTCTTGAGCGGAATTTTGCCCTCGATTGTGGATGCTCAACGAGAGATTCTCCAGGGGTGCTAGTACCCTTCTGGGGTGGTTTAACATTTTATTCTGCTACCATGTTGATGGTGGGGAAGGAGATTTGGGCCTCCGGCCACCTGCACTCACCAGACGAAACGCGGGAGCAGAGCTTTCACTTCACGCTGGTATTCTATGAGGTCGTGGTACTACCCCGGTTTGCGCCGGCCCACAAGTGCAACAGCTAAGCTGCCGCGTGGCTCCAATATGGAGTAAAAGATATTCTTAAACTGCCATTACAACCTATATGCTATATACCTTATAATAAATTGCTTGTTTGTCTGATCTTGATTATTTATAAGATAATTAGTAGTGTGATAAGTATTGTGATTTAAATTCAGCCCCTTTTAAGTGTGCAGTATATCACAGACGTGGTAGAGGCATGCCGCAGCTACATTAATTGTATAGGAATAGGTCAGCTCGACTGGGGAAAGACCACACACTCCCAGAATACCAGCGTAAAATAGCAGCTTACTGGAAAACAGATCTTAGTCCTCACGGCTGACAACACATCTGCAATTCGATTCGCAAACGAGGATAGATGTAGATGTCTATGGGCCACAGCAACCACTTACCATCAGGTGGACTGTGCTCGCTTGTCACCCTTATCATATAAAAAAAAGAAAAAAATCACTTATTGATAAACTATCCACAGTGCTCAGCCTTCAAGAGTTGTGTTGTCGTGCTATAGTGGCGCGAACGTCTGTGTATGGCTTAGAACGACTGCCTTTACCAACTACATTGAAGTCTCATCTTAAGTCGTATGCTATTTCTGCGGCTCCAAGCAGACATCGTGCTCGCCCTCCAAAACATCCACATAATGCAAGACTTAACTGCACTGGTCGTAATTCCTGTACAATTGCATGAAATTTCACCTAAATACCGAATTTCACATTCTGACTGATAGATACATATTGAAAAAATCATATAATTATTTATCTTTTTCATTTAGTATCCACTGACCCAAAGCACTTTTCCAGTTTTTGGTCCACTTAAAATTTGTATCTGACTACTACCTTGTTTCATTACGATTTTTAGCTCATGATACAAAATCATTTGAAATTCGAATGTATAATCCAACCAGAAAGTTAAAAACTTCCAACATATTGCAGTTATTCATGATACTATTTAACAGTAACACTTATTGTCATTTTTATATGAACTTATAATTTTTATGATTGTACTACATTAAAATTATTCGGGAGTTTAATCCTACATTGTGATTAAATTGTTCAAAAAAAATATTAAATAAGGTTAATCATTTGTTTATGTTATATTTGATGAAATTTTTTACCTATCGATTTTCAAAGCTAAAGAAAAATTCTTGTCCAAGGATTAAATGAGATATTTGTGAAATGTGTGCAATAAGGCAAATACATGAATTGTATGTGGTATATAACGAAACCATAAGCTTTCAGAATTACTTAGGCTCTAAATTTATTTTAGTGGTGACAAAATCACTCTCAATATGAAAAAAGATATGAATGAAACACATACAGAGGTCTGCGTCTAGTGGATTATTATTTGAAACTTAAGTAAAGCTACTTAGTCTATTGCAAATAAAAAATAACTTATGCCGAATACTATTTCTTGCCTAATAAAGTCCGTAAAAAGCTTACAGAGTTTTTATTTTCTGGTCAGGCTATATAAGAAAAGTTTTAGTAAAAAATATATAAACATTAATCTTGTAAATTATTTTAAAAGGTGATTTTTATTAATAAAAATATTAGATTTCCAACGTTTCAATGTACTTACTTAACATAGATTGGCCATGCAAGAGCTATCAGAAGAAAGTTGTTTTCTCACACCATTTGCCTGTATTCATGAATACGATATTTATTTGAGACTTATATTAATATTTAAAAATTCAATTTGGACACTTGTATTTTCGGTGTATATTAGCGCACATTTTGATGGTATTCTATACAAGTTTTTAACAACTTTTATGTAGCATTAGGTTTCCTTTGAGCAATATTAAAGCAAAGATAACCTCTCAGTTCTTTGACTATTTTCAAGTAATATGTAAATTTTGGTAATAGATAAAACTTGTATTGCTATAAATCTGTAGTTTGTCCAATTGTTGAATTGTTCGAGTGTTATGTATTGTCTTAGAAATATTAAAAAACAAGCCATGAAACGCACTTAATGTCCAATGTTGTATTATCCTAACAAAATACAGGCTGTAACTGACAACGGATTTGTGATTAGTATTATAAGTGATTTTAGCATAAGGTATTGTTACTTAACTTACAGTGTGAATATAAGTGTTATTTAATTATAACAGTGTGTGAATATTATGTAACCTCCTGTATTGTCCATTTAATCTAATAATCTAATATAACATAGTAATATTATAACTATCATTATGTGCCTAGTATTAGACATAACTTTAATCTGATGAAATACATTGAGATACAGATTTCATTATTTTATTTCAAATTTAATTCGACCTTTTTAACTGACTTAAAAAAGGAGACACTATTTCTTTTGAACCGATTTAAAAAAGGAGGAGGTACTCAATTTGACTGTATATTTTTTTAAATGTGTGTTACCTCAGAACTTTTTTCTAGGTGAACCGATTATGATGATACTTTTATAATACAAATCTGGTGCTTCTGATGTGATCCTATATAAATTTGATCAAGATCAGACCATTTTGAGTTATCCATAATAATGCGTATTTAATTGATACCGACTACATTGATGATCTTCTTATTTTATTTATATTATAGCTCGTTGTATATATTTTTTTTTTATTTTACCACTTGTATTGTTTGAAGTTTGAAAAACCGAACTGTGGTTGATAAATTCGACTTGTATATATATGTAAATAAATATTTCGAACTTAAATGTCCAACATTGCATTATTTGGTACAGAATTTGGATCGAATTTTTCAGTGACAATCTAAAACAATTTTTTTTAATAACACTACTATAAATACTGGGAAAATATTTAAACTTCGTGTTACATAATAAAAGATTAAAAATTTAACTTAAAGCTTGTCTTACTAAGTTGTTCTCGTAGAGTCAATTTCTTTACCTAAAATATTTTTTTAATGAATTTCATCTAAACTGTCAGAACAAAGGTACGTCTTTCATTAATACAGTATATTACTTCTGAATGTGAATTTAACAGATTTCACTTAAATTCTACCTATAATTAAGTAAGATAGATAATATTGGCCAATATTTTAATTTGAAGTAAATGTTCATGTGAAATTTTACTCAGTATTTATATGTCGGTAAAATGGGATAAATCGAAACAAGTCTGGTTATTTGATTTAAGTTGTCTTTAGGTTTATCTACAAATCGGGAACGTGTGTTTATTTCTACTGTTTATTATATGCTAACATTTTTCCTTTATTTTGGCAATTTTGATAAACCTCGAGAAAACTATACCAATGACCAGACTTGTTTCTATTTACCCCGCAATTTCTATCCACCCCAATTTTCAGTACTAACTGATATTAACTGCATTTATTTAACTCAACTTGAGCAAATATTTGCGACACCAAAAATTGTAAATTCTAACTTTTAATGTGAATAATATATATTTTTAGTAATTATTTACATTTGCATATTTTTTTAGGAATTAGTCAGTATTGTGTATAATAATATGTATTATTCACTATATATTTTCAGATAATGGTTGTGTGTATTTTATCGTGTGACAATACATAATTGATTTTGCATTTAACATTTGGCTAATATCTAGCAACGACTTGTTAAACTAACTATATTTAACACTTTGTCATTCAAATTAGAGGACCTTTTTCGTACATACCTACATTCTCCACGAATGCATACGTTCAAGCTATTAGATACTTACTTTGCAAGGATAAATAAATTTTACATAACACTTATTACCATGATAATCTCATTAAAGATTTTATAGTAATAAAAAGACAACTCAAACCCATAAAGATTTTTGTTACAACGGCTTTTTTTCTTAGCTGGACTCATATTGCATTGAGTTTGTATGTACGAATAAAGGAACTTTGATATTAAATTTCAGCAAATTTACACCAGATGCATACCTTTTGCTTTGACGCGTATATACGTATGTTATCGAACTTTGAAACTGCATCAAACAAGTTTGGTTCAATCCGTCCCTAGAACGTAACTGATTCAATTATTTATAGCAAGTGGAATGTAATGAACTTGTATTAAATCACCATGAGTAGGTCTAATGCACAAAAAAAACAATATTTTGTTTTATAACATTCGTGTGATTTGTCAATTTATTTACCAATGTTTAATAAACTACATTTAATGTGGATACAGTAATCTTTAGGTATCTATATCTGAATATGTCGTCTTCAAGTCGTCATGTATGGGTAATCATAATGAAATGGAATATTATATTACATGACTAATAAAACAGCACCTAGGATACCGTAATAGCATATCTACCTAATCCGAGACTTAAAAATATATTCGAACTGCTTGCTTTGCTGTGTCTGGTACTAAAATATAAGTTAGATTGAAATTATTATGTTTGACATTGTTCCAAAACAAAATATTGTAATTTTTAACCCAACATTCAAGAGAAAATACCAAATATTTTCTCTTGAATGTTAACTTTAGTCTCATTAAATACATTCAATTAAATTCAAAATGACACTGACTCGCAAAAATTTAATAAGAACAGTTAAATTAACGTTTGTGTACGAAACATTGAATGACTGATGAAAAAATAATTTCATAAGAAATTAAGTCTGCAAAAAATTTACTACCGCATGGAGACGGCCGATGTACTGCTAGCCGCTTAGATGTTTGCCACTTTTATTTTTATATCTTAAGTACTCATTTTGTTCAGCATTATTTTATACCTTATAACTGTATAATATAGAAATCAAATCCTGTTGAGCTAAATTTTGTACATATTACTATTATTATTTTATTTGTGATAGTTTTAGTTCAACATAATATAATCCAAATATACTAACGCCAACTGAAAGTTTGGTTCATAAAGTCATAATGTTATCACTACTATTGTAAGTTGTGAATTAAAACTAATTTATAATAATTAAATGAGTTTATTTTTAACTTAACCTTCTCCCTTTATTTGATCTTTAGTACTGTGAAGTTGTTTTTGACAACCAACAAATAAAAGAAACTTTTATGACGTGGTAGAACCATACTAGAGCTATATTAGTAGTGTAGTTGTAGCAGAAATGTGTCGGCTCGACCGGGGAAGGACCACGCTATCACCGAATAAACCAGCCAAAATAGCAGCTTATTACTGCTGTGTTTCGTATGGTGAGTATAGAGTTCCGGAGACCCTTTTTTAATGGAAACGATCCATCTTGATCCTCCCGGGTGACAATCTGCATTTTGATTCTTAATCGAACATAAATGTAGATGTCTATGAGCCACAGCAACCACTTACCATCAGGTAGACTGTGTGCTCGTTTGTCACCCTATACAAAAAAACTTACAACTTGTATCTAATACAACTTTGTCACACAGCTTCAACTGGAATTGGGTGACCCGGCCAGAAACAGAAGCAGAAATTTATTTTTTTTCAATTTAAACTTATAAACAATACTTATTGAAAGTCACTCTTGTTCAATTACTACTGGTTCGGAAAAAAGTTCCTTGCTACAGCAGATCCCATGCAGAGATGTGATCCTTGGAGATTTCAACACCCGTCACGCCGAATGGCTCAATTCAAGTTTAACCGATCGCGTGGGGAGATCTGTTAATGACTTTGCCTTGGCATATGATCTGACTCAACCAGTTATTTCACCTACGCGGATTCTAGATGTGGAGGATCATGCACCTTCCCTGTTGGACCTTCTGCTAACCTCTCATTTGGACGGATATCAGGTCTCTTGGTTCCTCGGACCATTGTCTAGTCCGAAGCGTTGGCCGATTGATATAGGATGCGGTCTTTCTTTGCATCCTACCCTTGGGGGCGGGTTTGTTTTTCGCCGGACGATCCCAATGTTGTTGCTAATTCTGTCGCTGATGTGGTACTTATGGGTATGGAACTTTTTATTCCTTCCTTTGTGGTGCCCACTGGAGGCAAATCTCAGCCATGGTTTGGTCGCTCCTGTAAAATAACATCACACTATATAAGCAGGAGTGCTACCGGGCCTGGGCTAACGCATCAACGTCCCGGGATGTAAATACCAGCGCCCTTAAAAAGTATAATTCTACCTCCAGGTTCTTCAAATGGGTCATTGCCAAGTCAAAGTCAAAGAGCAATAGGCAGAAATGGCGAGAAACTAGTTCGCCTTCCTTCGAGAACTCGTGCATTCTGATCTATCCCCAAGGCTGTCTAAAGGAACTTCGGCAAGCCATCTCTCCCATCTCTGCACAGGGAGCACGAATCACTGGCCCATGCCGCAAAGAAGAAAGCCGATCTGCTAGGCTCTTTCTTTGCGTCAAACTCGACTCTCGATGGCGGGGAGAATACACCGCTGACCATCCCGCGGTGTGAGTGCTCCATGCTGGAAGAGTTCACACAGCGCTCGATTCGCAAAGCACTCCCCTCCCTAGACGTCAATAAGTAGAGTGGGCTTGACGGAATTCTCCCAATTGTGCTGAGGACGTGTCCTACATAATTGAAAACAGAGTTATTTTAATCCGTTCAATTACAGGCCTATAGTTATAACCTTGTTTTAGAAAATAATGTAGTCGATCATTTGCTGGCAGCTCACGTGGTATTTCGAGGAGCACCAGCTGATTAATGACCGCACGTACGGTTTCCGTCGGAGTCGCTCAGTTGCTCATCTTGTTTACCTAACACACCTATGGGCGTAGGTGGTAGAGTCCAAGGGGGCGGTCTTAGCGGTTAGTTTGGAAATAGCGAAGGCTTTCGATCGGGTTTAGCACAAATTGCTTCTTTCGAAGCATCCGTCCTATGGGCTTCCCGAAAAATTGTGCAATTGGATCACCAGTGCAGATGCATGCACTATACCTACATGATCCGATTACAAGCCTATCAATGCTGTTGTTCCACAAGGCTGCGTGCTATTATCAACACTGTCTCTTCTGCATATCAATAATATGTTGCAAACCAGCAACATTCATTGCTATGCAGATGACAGTACTGGTAATGCTCTATATACCGACCGCCATGCCAATATTTCTCGGGAAAACTTCGCCGACTACCGGAACAAACTTGTGTCTGAATTCGAGTCTTTGCCAAACAATGTCTCGGATTGGGGGCGACTAAATCTCAAATTCAATCCTCAGAAGACACAAGTTTGCGCGTTTACCGCTAAAAAACCCTTTTGTCGTATCTCCTTAGTTTCAAGGCACTCTCCTTGTTACCTAAGCTAGTATCGGAAACCTCGGTGTCGACATATCGAATGATGGGTAGTTTCGTGGTCACTTGGAAGAGAAGGCCAAATGGGCCTCTAAAAAGCTTGACGTGCTCAGCAGAGCGGGACAGTATTTCATGCCGGCACACCGCCTTCAACTTGCTATTTTGGGTATCACAATACCTAAAATAGCAATATGGACCCGTTCGACTGATATCGAGGCATTTCACCGTAGTCCTCGGTGTTAACAACGCATCTCGATTTTGGTTATTTTTCGAGATTAGTCTACCTTACTAGTGGTAGGACTCCAATTCTTTCTGAGTCTGTCCGGGTATACGCCACCCTCTTACCAATTGCTGACGTTATATAGCAGTGCTCGCACTGTTGTATTCAGGTCTGATAGGTATAGGGAACCAGTAGGTATATATTAAATTCAGGATGTGAGGCATTCCATCTTAGTCCTCAGAGGTAGCAATCCATCGGGTGGACTGTATATTCGTAACCTCAGTTTTATAAAAAAAAACACCATCAGGTGCCCACTGTACAGAGAGTGCTAGCAGTGCTCGCACTGTTGTATTCAGGTCTGATAGGTATAGAAAACCAGTACGTATATGTATTTAACTCCAGATGTGAGGCACTCCATCTCAGTTCTTAGAGGTAGCAATCCATTGGATGGACTGTAGTAGTAGTAGTAACTTCAGTTTTATAAAAAACACAATCAGGTGCACACTGTACAGAGGGTGCTCATTGTCACCCTACTTAGCTTAAAAAACACTATTTTAATATATTTTTACCTATACCCTATACCCCCATACCCCATACCGGTTGCCAACCCGCTCGCCAAGTGTGGCAACTATGGCAATATACCCCCCATGATGAGAGTTACGAAGAAACGGCCCCCAGTCCCCGGCGGCCCCGCTATTCCTGGCTACGGTGGCGACCATGGTAACGGCGCGGCAGTGCAGGGGTTGCTAAGAATCTCCGGTGGAGGTTCGGTTGCCACCTAAAACGACTTGACCTGGCAACATACAACGCACGCACCCTCAGGACTGAAAAGAAGATGGAAGAAGCGATAGACAAGTTGCACTGGAATATTATAGGATTATCCGAGGTCCGAAGAGAGGGGGAGGACACGGTGACACTGTCCCAAGGAGGTGTTGCATTTATCTTCCGCAAGTCTCTCATTAACGACGTTGTTAAGATTGAGAGTGTGTCGACGAGGGTTGCATACCTTATACTCAGAATCACCAAACGGTATTCTATATGTATATGAGAAAGCCTTTGATTCCGACGAAATTGGGCGGTGCTACAGTCCCATATCGAAATGCTGAAGTGTTTGTACAGTAGGGCTACGATGGTTATCCGAGTATAGAACCAGAGTTCGAAACCTATCCAACTGGAGAGAGGTGTAAGAAAAGGTGACGTTATATCCTCGAAACTCTTCACCTCTGCATTGGTAGACGTTTTCAAGCTCCCGTAGCTTGAAAACGTCTGGAAAGGATACAGAATTAACATCAATGGGGAGTACATCACAGTGGTAGAGCCACGCGGCAGCTTTGCTGTTGCACGTATGGGCTAGCTCAAACCGGGGCGGTACCACGACTTCACAGAATACCGGCGTGAAGTGGAAGCTCTGCTTCCGCGTTTCGTCTGGTGAGTGTAGGTGGCCGGAGGACCAAATCCCTCGCCCCCATCAACGTGGTAGCGGAATTAAATAATGATAGACTAGACCCCAGGAGGGTACCAGCACCCCTGGAGAATCCCTCGCTGAGCATCCACGACCATGTTTCTCCACTCCTGAACGTGTGTGCACCCTGGCAGCCCCGCGTATTCTGGGGGGGGGGGGGTAAAATTCCGCTCAAGACTACAACTGCTCGGGGCAAACGGAGCAACAAGACCAAGGTGATCCCTGCCACGATATCCGTGAATTTCTGCAATATCAGGGGACTTCACTCTAACCTAAACGCCGTTCACTACCATATCGAGATGGCGAGGCCGGCTCTGCTCTTTCCGACCGAGACGCAGGTGTCCTCTCCGGCTGATGTCTCGTATCTCTCCTACCCGGGGTACAAACTGGAACACTCCTTTGTGCCTAGGGCTGGAGTTTGCGTTTACGTCAGAGAGGGCATCTGTTCTCGACGCCTCGGCATTCTTGAAGGTTCGGACCTGTCCATCCTTTGGCTACGCGCAGACAGCGACGACCATCCGTGCGTCTACGGGTGCCTCTATAGGTCCCATAGCGCTAATGCCGAAACAGATCGACTCTTCGACCACGTCCAAATGGCTACAGATTCGTTGCTACAGCAGATCCCCTCCGCAGAGATCGTGATCCTCGGCGACTTTAACGCCCATCACGCTGAATGGCTTGGTTCACGTTTAACCGATCATGCGGGGAGATCTGTTCATGATTTTGCCTTGGCATATTGTCTGACACAACTGGTTACTTCGCCTACGCGGATTCCACATGTGGAGGATCATGCACCTTCCCTGTTGGACCTTATGCTGACCTCTCACCCGGACGGATATCAGATTTCCGTCGACGCCCCTTTAGGCTCCTCGGACCGTTGTCTTGTCCGGAGTTGTTAGCAGGCTGTCGCCGTGCTGGGCACTATAGGTCAGTCGATTGGGATGGGATGCGGTCTTTCTTTGCATCTACTGGGGGCGGGTTTGAGTGTACTAGGGTTGGTTATGGAGTTTGTCTCTGTAAAATGATTGATAAGGGAGTAGGGGGCTTTAAGGCAAAGTCAAAGCACATAGGCAGAATCGGCGAGAAACTAGTTCGCCTTCCTTCTGGAACACGTGCATTCCGGTCTCTCGCCAAGGCTGTCCAGGGGAATTTCTGTCAGCCATCTCTGGACAGGGAGGACGACTCACCGGCCCATACCGCAAAGGACGAAGCCGATCTGCTAGGCTTTTTCTTTGCGTCCAATTCGACTCTCGATGACGGGGGAGTACGCCTCCGACCATCCCGCAGTGTGAGTGCTCCATGCCGGAAGTGGAGTTCACACAGCGCTCGGTTCACAAAGCACTCCTCTCCCTGGACATCACCTCCTTATTCTCCAAAATAATGGAATCTAATGTTAACTGCCAGCTCATGAGGTAGCTTGAGGATCACCAGCTGATTAGTGATCGCCAATACGGTTTTCGCCGTGGTCGGTCAGCTAGTGATCTTCTGGTCTACCTAACTCACAGATGGGCGGACGCAGTACAGTCCAAGGGGGAGGCATTGGCCGTTAATTTGTACATTGCGAAGACCTTCGATCGGGTTTGACACAAAGCGCTTCTTTCGAAGCTCCCTTCCTATGGGCTTCCCGAGAAATTGTGCAATTGGATCACCAGCTTTCTTGCAGATCGGAGCAACAAGGTCGTTATAGACGGCGCAAGCTCCGATTACATGCCTATTAATGCTGGTGTTCCACAAGGCTGCATGCTATTGCCAACGCTGTTTCTTCTGCATATCAATGATATGTTGCAAACCCGTTACATTCATTGCTATGCAGATGACAGCACTGGTGATGCTCTGTACACCGGCCGTGGCAATATTTCTCGGAAAAACCTCTCCGAGTACCGGGACAAACTTGTGTCTGAAGTCGAGTCTTTGCTAAACTGAAGTCTCGGATTGGGGGCGACTAAATCTAGTCCAGTTTAACCCCCAGAAGACACAAGTTTGCGCGTTAAGCGCTAAAAAGACCCCTTTGTCGTATCTCCTCAGTTTCAATGCACTTCCCTTGTTGCCTCAGCCAGTATCGGAATCTTCGGCGTCGACATATCGAGTGACGTGCAGTTTCGTGGTTACTTGGAAGAGAAGGCCAAATTAGCCTCTAAAAAGCTTGGCGTGCTCAGCAGAGCGGGACAGTATTTCATGCCGGCACACAGCCTGCAACTTCACAAGGCGCAGGTTCGGCCGCTCATGGAATACTTCCCATCTTTGGGCTGGGGCTCCCCAGTACCAGCTCCTTCCACTTGACCGCATCCAGCGCAGAGCGGCTCGAATCGTCGACGACCGAGTGCTTTCCGATCGGCTCGATTCACTGGCGCTGCGAAGAGATGTTGCATCTCTGCATTTTCTTTCGCATATACCATGGGGAGTACTCTGAGGAATTGTTCGGATTAATCCCAGCCGCCAAATTTCGTGAACGAACTACGCGGCAAACATCCCGATACCATCCATACCATCTGAATGCTTGGCGGTCCACCACTGTACGTTTCAAAAGGAGTTTTCTTCCGCGTACAACCTCTCTGTGGAATAGTTTACCACCGGCGATTTTTCCGGACCGATACGACCTGGGGACCGTCAAGAAAAAAGCTTACTCCTCAGTGGCGAAGCTAGGGCTCCAAACTGGGGCAAGCCCAAGATATGGTTTT
This sequence comes from Parnassius apollo, assembly GCA_907164705.1. Lineage (NCBI taxonomy): Eukaryota > Metazoa > Arthropoda > Insecta > Lepidoptera > Papilionidae > Parnassius > Parnassius apollo. The sequence goes on along the minus strand of CAJQZP010001486.1, from coordinate 2,195,982 downwards.
GTTTTTTTTAGCAGTTTTAAAAATACATAAATCTTGATCTGTCTCCACTCTTCAGTTTCATATTCAGTTCTGTCGAGGACGTGTTTAGCAAAGCACACAGAAGGCATACTACCGCTAGATAGGTTGTATGACCGTAGAATTTTCGTTCGATAAAATGACTTCACCTATAGAATTAAGTAGATGGCGCTATAAAAATTTTATATACTGAAGACTAAAGGAAATATTTTTTAAAAACCTCAATACATGATGTATTCATTTAATTTATTAAATTTAAATTTGGGCTTCAGATTAAAACATAATTGTAACAATTATTTGCTATTAAATTAAACTTATACCTGGGTATCTCATATTTTATGCTGCAGTTCAAAATGATATTTTAACTCATATGGGAATATAAGTATTGAGTTATTAAACCTTTAAATACGCCTAGAATAATTAAACTTTAATACTAAAGAACCCTGTACCTACTAAAGTGTGAAGAAATGTTTATTGAATTAAAAATTTTTTTAAAGATTTTACTTTTCCTCGCTGATTAGCACTTTAACATACTTAATATTCATCACAAAGAACACTCTTTTCCTGCATTTTCACTAAAAATCTTTAAAAAAGTATAAATTTTCAACTAACAATATTTGTCATTATAATATATTCGCTCAAGCTAACACACAATGTAAACATTGAAATGTGACGTGAACTTGCAAACATATCGTCGGCGTCGCCCGCGCGCCTCCTTGTCTCGAATAACTTCATACCTAACGTGACCATACGTCCCCCTTTAGGCAGGACGTTCCCGATTTAAAGGTTTGTGTCGCGCTGTCCCCAAAATGCGTAAAAATGTCCCTCTTTGACAAACAAAAGCGTAACAATCATGCAAACTCTGTCACCCGTGCCATCATTGTGACACCGCGCGTACCAGGTTTGCCAGCATGGCTTGTATAGTTACGTGATTATTCTAAAAGCTACACTTTTGAATTTAAAGTTACGAAGTGACAATTTTTAATTAATCTACAATAAATTATCAAATAACATAAGTTATTTCCAATTAGTATTTATTTGATGTTCAGAATTCACTTTAGATCATTAAAAGATTCAAACAACTATGTTTTTCATTTATAAACCTATATTAAAGGGCTTCAGATTGAATTTTGGTAACAAGGTCTTTCTAAACGGAAAATAGCCATCAGTGTAATAGTACTGCTACTGAGAATTTTGTGACAGAAAATCCCAATAAATGATTCTTGACCCGACTAGGTAGGTAGGACATGATCAGCAATTACGTTTACGACCATTAGACCAAGAAGGCAGTCAAAAGTGTTAAAACTATAATAATTTTAAAGGCGTCCCGCTCTGAGGAAAAAATTGATGGTGACTAAAAAGCCGGACTTTTTATCTCCATACTAATTGCTATTTATACAATCGTAGTTATGTTTCATTATAGAACATTTTGCCACAGGTTAGAAAGGGAGCGATCGCCTTCTCGAAAGCCCGGTAAAAAGCCCACATGTGCGAGGGAGACAACCAATGGTTCAATTCAACTCTCCTTATATGTATGACAGCAGTATTATTAAGGTCGAACAGAGTGCACGGGAAATCTGAAATAGTTTGAAACAGTTTACGAGTTATTTTATTACTTGATATAATTGATTGATTCATCTTAATGAGGCAAGCCGGGCTTCTGGGCTTGTATAGAGGCTTCGCCACTGTTACTCCTTTCTAAAGGGCCAGCAACGCACCTGCAATTCCCATGGTGTTGCGGTTGATCATGGGCGGCGGTAGTCACTTAACATCAGATGAGCCGCATGCTCGTTTACACCCTCTTCTATAAAAAAAACATCACCCACATTCGATTTGCCGACGATATAGTCCTCATGGTTTTGGCAAATCGCTGGAAGACCTAAGCACTATGCTCAATGACCTCAATGGTGTCTCCCAACGGATAGGTCTTAAGATAAAAATGGACAAAACAAAGATTATGTTTAATATCCATGTCACACTTTTGCCGGTAGTTGTTGGGATCAGTAAGCTCAAATTTGTTGACGAGTACGTTTACCTGGGACAAATCGTCCGATTGGGTAAGTCCAACTTCGACCGAGAGGTCACTCACTTCACTGCTGGCCGTATGAGGACTCTCAAGGTCGCTCAGCGAGCTATGGAGAGGGCTATGCTCGGGGTTTCTCTGCGTCATAAACATAGAAATGAGGATATCCGCAGTAGAACCAGAGTGACCGACGTAGCCCAACGGATTAGTAAGCTGAAGTGGCAATGGGACGGCCATATAGCTCGAAGAGCCGATAACAGATGGGGAAGAAAGGTTCTCGAGTGGCAGTCTCGTACCGGTAGGCGCAGTGTAAGACGACCACCACTAGATGGAGTGACGACCTGGTAAGACATACGGGAAGTTTTTTTTGTATGCTTTGCTGTTTCCCTCTGACATGGGGGTCAGAGACGTTGTGAGCTCGGCACGGACTTTGAATTTTTGTTTTTATTGCCTTTGTCTTTGATATTATAAGGGGTGTGGAGGACTCCGGGTTTTCGCACGGGAGTCCTGCTACTCATAAAGTAATACATGCAACATCTGACACTTAATTGCAAAGTCGTTTTATATCTTTTGTCACTTAATCAATTTCTCAATTTTATTGTTATTATTTATAATCACATTTTATTCGGTGCATTCTCTCTGTCTATACGCAGTATATGTAGGCACAAGGAAGCACCGATTTTATAGGTACACAAAGCTTTCTTGCATCACTCATGAAAGTACCGTAGCATAATTATTAATTGTTTTATAGAATTAATTCAAATTTAATATTTCCAATAATATAATTTGTTTTAATACAATGCTTATATTTAACCATTTTTATTTTGACCTTGATACTTTTTTATGACTTTTTAGCAATGCCCTCACACATACAATTAGAAAATAAATATTTACTTAAAGATTTAATTTTTTTTGTCGAGTTTTCTGAAGTAATTTCTATACGTTTGAATAATAATTTTGACAACACACTTAAAAGGAACCACAGGGTTTATGTATATGATTGATATAATATTATCTAGATATATTAGTCAAGGGCACCGTTTTAACAATTTCACTATCCCTTGAGTTACATAAGATATCTACCTAAGTATGAAGTATGTATATCTATATTCATTTCGATTGTTTAACAATTGTGTCATTTTCGCGGACAGGGCAATTGTTAAAGATAAAAACAAAGTATCTTTTATAAATAACGTTTTTGGATACAATTTAAACTTTATTTTTTGTTTTATAAATGTTTTAACAATAAAATATACATACATGCGCGATACGAGATGATAAAAAAATCAATAGAAATAATCATGCGCGTCGCAAATGTGTACAAGTACTAACTACACAGTGAAGTAATATTTGGAATTTTCACTAGATATTATGCCTAGTGACACAAAGAACACAAATGTTCGTTAGAAACAAGAAATGTAAAATATCCCACAAAATGATGATACGTTTAAATAATTTTTTGTACGTTTTCAATTTACGTCAGGGCACAATTCTCATTGCCGTCCATCAAATCGTAAGTACAAAAACTGTGATGATATATTAAGTTATGAATTATTCCAAATATGTTAAAGTACCTAGACCATCTTTCCATTGAATACTTTCAGGCGTTGTCATCTTTTATTTTAATAATACTATTAGTTGGCATTTCTCATGTGGGCGAAATGCTATCAATGCTTCATAATGACATGGAAGATGATGCTGAAAGACGAGGATTTTACGAAGTAGCTTACGGCGACCAGTTAACATTCCACGAAGGAAGTGTGGTTAGCACTAATAATCAGCGAAGGTTCGCTAAGGCTCAACATCTTGCTTCAGGTATAATTGTGTTAATATTTAGTGTATAGGTATAAACATCGAATTTTAAGGCTTATATATAGAATAAACATATTTCTGAAAACTACTACAACACTACCCATTTATGATATAAATGAAAAAAAATGCCTGTCAATTGTTAGATAACCAACCAGTGTCGACCAAAAGGTCAACCCAACGAATTTAACTCGGCTGGGCTGCGTTCGGGAAAGTGCGCAAATCTCCGTCAGATATTCATCAGAATCTTAAGACGGAAGACGGACGGAAGACAACCAGTGCGTGTTGCCAGTGATGACAATTTTTTTTACAGAATAAAGGCGACAAACGAGCACACACTCCACCTGATGGTAAGTGGATGCTGTAGCTCATAGGCATTTACATTTAACTTCAATTAAGTATCAATATGCAGATGCGTTGTCACCCCTGAGGACTAAGATGGAATGCCTCGTTACCAGTAAAAAGGGTCTCCGGTTCTCTACACTCACCATACGAAACACAGCAGCATTAAGCTGCTATTTCACGCTGGTATTCTGTGAGAGCGTAGTCCTACCCCGGTCGAGCCGACCCATTCGTGCTGCAACCACAATATAGCTGCAGCATGGCTCTACCACGTAAAAATTACGGAACTAAACTTTGTCCTTCACATCTGGCCGTACGAGCAAACTCAAAGTCACTCAGTAACAACGACATTTGCAGACGCACAAGAGTAAATGACATAGCCAAGCGGATCAGTTAGCTAAAATACCAATGGGCCGGCCATATAGTTCAAAGAACCGACAACCGATGTGCTAGAAAGGTTCTAAAGCGGCAGCCTCGTACCGGAAAGCTCAGTGTTGTGCGACCCACCACTAGACGGAGACTTGACCACCTGATGAAACACGCAGATAGTCAATCAATGCATGTTGCTCAGGACTCAGCATTGGACTTGTGATGGGCTGCAAGTGATAGTGATGATTGTATTTATTTTTGCCGTGTAGTGACGACGCACGATAATCCACTCCCCATATCGTCCCGTGGATATCGTAACAGGTGACCGGCGGAAACTGAAACAGGTGCTGGAAAGCATCTTCCTGATAACAACTCAAAACTATATAAAACTACGAATACCAACACCCCTCTCAGGAAAATATATTCTAGAGGCAATATATGGGGACACCCACTACAGTCCTTCGTTTCCTGATTGTTATAGGTTACGCTTACATTAAGGACATTATATGGAAATAATAATGTTCTCCAGACCGAATTTCGGCCACAGCGGCCAGGCTCAACGGAGACATAGGACAGGATTATAGTCAATGATTTCAAAAGGAAGGATAGGCCCATCTAAATATTTTACTCATAACTTTTTCATACAAGTAATAGTAGCGCATCTGTCATAATACAAACGTCATATCAAAACACGACGTAACCAGGGTCGGATTTCGTAGTATAATTATCCTAATTATACCATTATTTCATAGTTTGTAGTATATAGTATCGTCATAATACTAAGTGAATATACCAACTTTACCTAAAGGTATTATTTTAATATTAACCCTACCTTCGAGAATTTCTGTATTGTACATGAGTACCGCGTTTTTTTAATAAAAATTAGAATTAGCTCCCTTTCTGGTCACTCGATGCTTGATCGATGCATTTATGTTGCATCCTTGATGCAAGGGCTACCACGATAAAAACTCTATGCTCCAGAAGCAATCGGCTTAAAAACAGAATTTCAAAATATTTTATGAATCAGATTTTCAGATTCAATTAAGTAGATATGGTTTCTATTGTACTCTTTTCGTTTTACTCTCATTGAATATAAAATATATTAGGTACCAATATTCAAAATTTAACTTACACATAGTTCTTTAGACAATAATTAAACAGAAATAAAAATAAAACCGTCAAAAAACTAAATGTATATAGATAAACTTAACGCGTGACGCCAAAATCCCGGCACATGGGAAAAAAGAAACATGAAACGTGATATAATTTTTTTAAGATAGTATAATTTTATTTTCCATGTACAATATTTTTGAGGGTCTGAATCCAACCCTGGCCTAATCTTGGTAACGTAACGAATCTAACTGTAAAATAAAACTTTAAAAATGCGTTTATGTAATAATTTAATTGTAACAAAATTAATATAAGGTTATTTACCGATGATACGATATCCCATGTTTTTTTTTTAATTTTTGTATAGTAATTTTTGTATTCTTTTACCACGCAACTAGACATATTTATGACAGGCAAATCTGTCCTGCGCAAGCACCGCTGTCGACCGATTCGTGTTGGCCCTAAACTGTAATTTTAGGGCCAGCGCACTGGTCCGTTTTAGTTGTTCGGTCGGCCCGGTCCTTACGCTAGTAATATATAAGTCAATGATTATAGTGCACAAGTGTATGTGTAAGCACAGGTGCACTCCCTATTCCCTTAATCTTATGGTCCAACAGGAAGTTAAACCAACACAACCGGAGAGAGATCAGACGTAGGACCAGCGGTTTTACGTGCTTTCCGAGGAGACACCGCCAACTTCCTGACTCCGGGCAGCTACTGAGAATTTCTTAATGGAAAAACTCAAGAACTGATATGGAAATAATATTAATTATGCATTCTATACGATGTATAAAAATTAGAGTCGACTCTCCACTCGGGTTCTTCATAATCATTACAGCCCTTTACAAGTCCACTGCTGAACATAAGCCAAAAAGAACAAGGAATGCCACAAAGCACGGTCCTGAGCCACCTGCATCCATCGACTTCCTGCATGTCTTACCAGATCTTCACTCTATCTAGTGGGGGACGCCCTACACTCGAGTTTTTAATTTTCAATAATTGTTTTCAGTTACAGTGATATTCTTGTACACAAGCACTATCCTGACTTCGTTATACTTAATGTGTTGTATCTCCTTACTTCACGGAGCCGTAAAGTACAAACGTGAATACATATTGCCCTGGATAATGGCAGCATGTATTGGAGTTATACTGTTAATCATCGCTATTATTATTGGAGACGGATATCCGTGTGTCGTGAACCTTTTCGGAGGCCACAATTTGTACCGTTAGTACCTTATTTTATATATAGTATTTATAAATTTACATACACGTTCTTAATTATCATTCAAATACTATTTTAAAATGACAATTCCTGAGTTCGAATTCCAGCCGAAGCCACAACTAGGCTCGTGCTGCGAGAGCCGGGGCGTCCCGTTTTTAGAGCATTATGTGATGCATCCCGCGAAAATTGTGTGCCGGACGCCAATTGTCCAGTTTCGTTGTCATACATGGTGTGCGAGCCACAGATCAGCTCCACCGGAGTGATGATACTGCAGTGTCGGATGACGAATGTAAAATAGAGAACCGAATAACCTTTTTAATGGTGACGAGGCGTTTTATCTCGGTCTTCAGTGTGATAACGCATCTGCATTTTGATTCTTAACCGAGGATAGCTGAAGAATGTACATTGTTTTTGTGCTCGTTTGTTACACTTAACCAATAAAAAAAAAATTATGTAGGCACGATATTTCGTCGTATACTCCTCCTCCTCAGTAGTCTTGTACGTTCACTGCCGGAAAGAGGCCTCTATAATACCACATTTAGCAATTAGGCACGATATAAACAAGTAGATTGGAGATCATAGTACTGGACACATTTGGCGCTGTTTTTCGTTGTCATTTCCATATTTAGGCGAAGTACTTTATAAGTAAATGCAATGCATTGGTACACAGTAATAACGCTCTATCGGTTTTATCCTATCCTCTTTTGACACTTAATGACATGATATGTGGTAAGAGCCACACTGCACCTAAATTATGATTGTAACATGAATGGGTTGGCTCGACCAGGGTATAACACAGAATACCAGCGTAAAATAGCACATTAATACTATTTTGTGTGTGTAGAGAACATCAACAATATCATTATTAGAGATGGGCTGAATATTCGTTTCATATTCGGTATTCGGCAGCTTTACAGAATATTCGTATTCGGCTAAATCACCGAAAATTCGTTTAAGTGGTACTCAGTGTCAACTGTATTGAAATGTACGAATCGAGTAATGCCATGTCTTTCATAATTTTACTGTTGAAAGTATATTTTATTTATGGGCTAAATCTACTTGAAATATTATGTTTTTGAGGCACTGTAGATTATTTCAATTATTATATTATGCAAATAGAAAGCTTGATTAAATATTTTTGGAATCAAACAAAGAAACATTACATTAACATATTGTATTATTATATCATACGGGTCGCCATTCGACTACTGGCGTGAACCACTCGTAACACAAGCAATTTAAGCTTAACACGAGTGGTTAAGGGGAATATTAGTAATTTTTATAGCATTGTTAATATTCTTTTTTATAAAAAATTTAAAAAAATTACATTATACATTACATAAATATATATAATAAGCATGTGTCGCCAATTTGCTCGGTACTAGATGATGTAAAACGATGTCGGATGTGCCGCGTGCTTTACGGCAACAAGTTTCGACATAAATTGGTTAGGTACCGAGGTGATCGTGCCAAATAATATTCGGCCGAATATTCGGTTCGGTAAAAATTTTACCGAATATTCGTATTCGGTGAAATCCATATTCGGCCCATCTCTAATCATTATTTCTTAGGTTAATAATATTATTACCCGGCTTAAAAAAAAAGGAAAGCTGACGCTGTAAGTCTAAATTATTTTATTCGTTTTAGTTCTTTCAAGATTTATTCTTTTTAAGTTAATTTTTATTAACTTTAACAACCAGTCCATACGCAAACAGGTCCTTGGTAATACTTGTTAGGTAGGTACCAGACAATATGTATATAATGTACACAATGTCACCCGTATATCTACTCGTTTGATGGTTTGATGGCGACATAAAATGTTTTTTGTAGAATAAAGATGACATACGAGAACACATTACACCTGATGGTAAGTGGTTGCTGTTGCCTATAATGATGATGATGCCTCAGTTAAGAATCAAAATGCAGATGCGTTGTCACCGGTGAGGACTAAGATGGAATGCCTGCGTTTCCAGTAAAAAGGGTTTACGGGTCTCTACACCCATACGAAACGAAGCAGCAGCTACTATTTTACGCCGGTATTCTGTGAGAGCGTGGTCCTTCCCCGGTCGTGTACTACTAATATAACTGCAGCATGGCTCTGCCACGTAAAAATGTATAATTTAAATGTGTAGGATTTTATGCAAATATTGAACTAGAACGTTCGAATTATTTAAAAAAAAACCTCCCTCATTTCAGATTTTGGATGTGCGCTCTTCGTTCTCACATTCATCTATGCAATCTGCGCCGTGAGCAGTTTCGCATTAGAAACTGGCGGAGGAAGGTGTGCTCGTAACACGCTTATTTCTAATGATGAACGGGGTGAGCGACTGTTGCTGCTAGACCACGCAGCGCACTCCAGTTTATTGTCCGCAGCACAACTCAACAAGTTGTCGCATGGCACAAGAACGCAATTCGTTTGAAAACCTCGCAACCGCAAGCTATCCTCATGGGTACTACTGCAATATTATTTTCGGTATAGAATCGGGGGTATGTTCCGAAATACAACCCTAATATACACTGGCCAATGCAAATGACGTCATATATCGACGCCATATTGGTGATTCGTTGAATCGAATATGGTGGAATACGGCTTCAATTAATAACCTCATTCACATTCGACAGTGTAGGTACTGGGTTGTATTTCGGAACATACTCCTAATACATAAGACGTCATTTGCGTTAGACTTCAAATTTTATTATTTTATAGATGCCTACTTAAATCAGAGACCGTGAGCAGTGTTATAAAATTATTAAAATTCCATATTATGTTTTTCAAAACATTAATAGATAATAATGTTATTTAAAATGGAAAGAAATCTAAATAACATAAAGTATAAATATTAAAAGCGCCTAGGTAATTAAATAGTAACTACAGTTGGTATGATTCATTATTCACTTAAAGATTTCGTGATTTGTATGCATTTTTTTAAATTATTCTGTAACAGATTATACAGTATCCAGAACGGGTAGAATATGCTGATACATGTGGTTGTGTTTTGCACAAGCAACAAACTCATACAATAACAAAAAACAGTGTACTTAGCTTGTCATAATTTAAAATAAACGCCGGCTTCCTTCATGCTTAAATTGTGCTAAAAACTAAGCTTGCTGGCGAGATTGTCTATAGGTACATTAAAATACAAAAGTTATAGGTATTTTTTACAAATTTTAAAAAGATTATGTAAAACAATTTACGTCCAATGATTAATATGTGTATATAAATGCTTAGATATGATGATATTTTACATCAATTATTTGTGATATTTTTTTGAGTAAATTAAATTTTAAAATTTATTTTAGTAATAACTAAAAAATGTATTTTTTTCATAAGAGTCTAGACTTTGAGATCCAAAAATATATTCGTTTATTTTATAAGGACAAGCATATTGACAATAGTAATTTTATTTTAATTTTATTATTGCATGTAGGGAGTACTTTTACTCTATAAAAATAAACATAAACATCTTACATATGTACGCTTAAGTAAAATAATTATTTCATAAACATAGTTTTATTTATACAATACATTTCCTAAATAAATCTTCACTCTATCCAGAAAAAATATACAACTTAAATAAAATATACAATATAACAAACTAACAATTCGTTATGATCAAAACTATATTTTTAATTTACAAGGTTTCCATTGTCACGTGATTACGTTTTATAATGAATAGTTAATTATGTTAATGGAAGACTTAGGTAATCTTACCTATTTTAGGACTAGCTTTATAATATTTTATCTACCATTAAACCTTAAAAAATTATATTCACAATATCAATTGAAAATTAAGATCTTTTGGCTCCTAGTATCTCATAACTATTACATCAATGGCACAAATAATGTAAGATCATGAGTGCAAAATACTAATCATTTGTTAAAGAACTTTGTCGAAGTACATCTTAAGTTTGAATTTTAAAGATGATCGGATTATTAAATACTGTTAAGGTATAGTCTGTAGGGATAAAGAATGGGGTTAGAAATGGCAGCGCATCGAGCCAGTGCCGTCAACATGCACAGTACCAATAACGAAAACCCGCTAATAACAGTACATCGTTATAATATATATATATATATATATATATATATATATATATATATATATATATATATATATATATATATCCGGTTAATTGAAACTTTTCTAATGTTAAAATATTTTAAAATAATTGTATACGCAAGTAGGTACATTAATTAAATTTTTAAAAAAATTTGTGTAAAATTAATGTACCTAACATTAATTTTAAAATGAACCCGCTCTGGCTTCACCTAGGTAGGTCTAATTGATGGCTTAATCATTAAAAACCATTTATTTTATTTTGTCAATATTTATATTAAAAAAAAATTCTAACCTTTTGGATAAAATTTTGTCTAGATCACTTCCTACTTACTACTTTCTATTTGTTCGTGAAGTTTTATTACAAACCGTGCCACGAAAGATGAGACTTGACACATCACGTGGTTTGAGTTGCGCATTAGTCGATTTATCGGTCTCTTTAGCGGTATGAAGTCTGAGGCGGGAAAGGCCCGGGCGTCATCGGCGCCGCTCATTCATATTAGTTGCTTCCCGCTCTCCGCGCCCCGTGCACTTACCGCTTGACTCCGCAAGTACAGACAAGTGCAACTTGTGTTTATAAATTTCTACTTTGTTTATAGTTGTGTTGTTCTATACGAGTGAAACTTTGTGAAATCTTGATTATGCCTCGAGGTAAAACATTACGACGACAAAGTAGGAAGATGGTTTACGACGTGTACACCTATATGTCAAAAGAAGCAAAGGAAGGTGTACAAAATTTGAAGCAGGTACAAATGCGTACAGCGGCCGCAACTAGAACATCATTAATTATAGTAAAAAGAATTGTGAAGGAAGGAAACAGTTCCGAGTTACTACCAATTTTCCGCACTCCCGGAAAAAAAAGGTCAAGACCCAAACTTTTAACCGACATAGATGACTTTGACAAAGGAGTGATAAAAAGATGTGTTCACAACTTCCATGTTACGAACAAGGAACTGCCGACCCTTAATAAAATTTTAGCAAAGTTGCGTGATGATATTGCCTTTCGACGTTCTAAAACAAGTCTACGCCGCATTTTGAAAGACCTTGGTTTTCGATGGAGGAGGACCGAAAATAATCGAAAAATTCTTATAGAAAAATCCAATATCAGACTGAAAAGAATTGAATATTTAAAAAAAAGTCAGAAAATATCGCCAAGAAGGCCGTCCTATTGTATATACTGACGAGTCTTACGTGCAATCCACGCATAGTACCTCCAAATCTTGGTCTGATAATTCAGATAAAGGGCTCAAAAAACCAATATCTAAAGGTCAGCGCGTAGTTATTGTACATGCTGGATCTGAAAGTGGTTTCATATCAAACGCTTTACTGACTTTTAAATCGGGGTCAAAAACGGGTAATTACCACGACGACATGAATTACGAAAATTATCAGAAATGGCTTCGAACCCAGCTAATACCCAATCTTCCACCAAATGCCGTCGTGGTAGTTGATAATGCCCCGTATCACAATAAGGAGTATGAATCTGCACCAAGCTCAAATACCAAGAAAGCTGATATGCAATCTTGGCTAACCCAAAAAGGAATTCCCTACACTCCAGATATGCTTAAACCACAATTGTACAAATTGATAAAAATACATAAAGAACAATATAAGACATTCAGCATTGACAAAATACTATCTGAACACGGTCATGACGTACTGCGATTACCTCCATACCACCCAGATTTAAATCCAATCGAAATGGCTTGGGATTCAATAAAAGGTTTATGTGAGTAGTAAGAATGTGCAATGGAACCTCAAACGTGTGATAGAGTTAGTAACAGAAAAGGCAAGCCAAATGAAATGAATGGAAAGCTCTATGTGATAAAACAAAAAAAAAATTGAAGACTTTTACATAGAAAGTGATCACATAATAGACAATTTGACGATACGGAGATAATTATCAGACTAGGAGAAGATTCGTCAGACAGCGACTAGGGGACTCAGGTAGTTCCTCATCGTCATCTGACGAAAACGATAATCTGTTAACTCCTGGAACAAGTAGTGTATTTTCTAGAGTTAATGTGTGCGTACAACGATAATCTTCCCGCTGGTGTATCATTTATTGACAGTGACTAGGATAATCAGCCATTTTTATCTTTAAATTTATTATTTCGTAATAAATATTTTTCAGAATTTTGTTACGTTGCGTTCATTTCAAATGTCGTCGAAAAATCCCTGAATAGATATACAAATTATGGATAATATTTCGTACACAACAGTACCTGCGCAAGCTCCCCACTTCTGACGCTCGCCAAGTCTCATCTTTCGTGGCACGGTCTGTACAATCTGTTTAGTCATTTCAATAATTAGCTCGGACAGATAGACAAACGAAAATTTTACAAATGGCTACTCATATCTCAATGACATGTACATATTTTTTTATTATAATTTATCCAAAAAGCTAATAAAGATTAAAAAAAAAAAAAAAAATTATCCATTAAATAATTGTCCTTGATTATCTTAAATGTAACTAACGACATGTTTGTAGATCCTATCCAGGCAAAGCCTAAACAGATCACTCCTGATAAATAAATTACTTCATATGAAGTTGTTTACATTGCAAACATTATTATATATTCGGAAAAATAACCACACAGATTACAAAATTCTTAAGAACTTTTAAGTTTAACCTTTTTATGTTAAGCTAAATTAAGGTTGGCTGCTACTTTCCCAACTGAATTTACGACTGTATATTTTAAGTAGTAAACTCAGTTATAGTTTTGGCTTTTACAATTCAAAAATGTTTGTAGATGTGCCAACATTTATTTCAGGAACTTGCAGTTTAATGGATTGCACTAGTCGGAGTGACGTGAGAGTCAGAATGTATCAAAGTTCACAAATACTCAAAACTGGACTAATTTTTACTTTGTAGTTAATGGCACTTTGTTATCATTGATTCCAATGACAAGTTGAACTGAAGTTATAGAACGTACGAAAAACGCATATCGCAACGTATTTTCTGCTGCCTTTACTGGGGAGTGTGAGTATATGTATAGTAGGAATAGTGTGCGAGCGAGAGGGTAATAGAGGTGTGGCCATTTTTAATCTCATCCATCAACCGCGCGGGTAGTACACGCAAATGACAGTAAATGGCAGTTTTATAATTTTATAGGTTTGAAGCCATAAAGTAAAGAAGAAGAAGGATTTACAAATAAACATTTAGTTATGTTACTTTTACAATTTTTTGGCCTTTTCAAAATGGTATACAATGATAATTTTTTAAGCACTAAATGGTACTTACATTGCAAATATTTAGATTATAATTTTTATTAGATAGGGTGCTGGTGATAAAATATTTTTCTCACCTTTACTGAATTATTTGAAAGAGATATCTACTTTAAAACTAGCTGCTGATTAGTCAAACATTTTACTAGTCTTATTTTATTTATAACAAATTCCATTTTTAATGTGATGAGTGTTTGATAATCTGAAATAATAAATTTAGCCCCAGCGTCCATTTTCTAAGGGCCTCTGAATACCTTTAAATCCACGAGCAAGTATGAATTTTTCGGATGAGTCTGATCTACTTGCATTTGGTTTCATTACCTTAATAGTTTTATAAAATCTTTCCAAATCCATTTCTAATATGGGTACCTCCTTACCATCCCAAACTTTAAACAATAAATTGCCATTAATTTTAGTGACTAGAGCAGCAAATCTTATTGCCATATAACAAAGACCTATGATTCTATCCTTATCTAATTCTCTTATACCAGTAGCACTTGGAGCCATATCAGATAACACCAGGTCCACTTTCTTACCATTAAGGGCTGCTACTACTTTATCATGTGCTTCAATAGTTGAGAAATCCATGTTGCTCATTATTGTAGCACCCTGTGAAAAATCTTGTTACAGTACTACATACTGAATAACTTAATATAAACGATAACACTAACAAAAACATCAAAATATTTTATTATATGATATGTACATTATTGCCTACAGTCTTATTTAGATCTTTCTATGTAGTGACATAATGCAAGTATAAGTAGTGAATGAGCTTTGTTGCCCTTGTTTTATAAAAAGGATATTAAAAACAATAATAATGTCCTCCAGGTTAAATTTCGATCATGTCGGCCAGTCTCAACAAACACTAACCATCAGGCATTAGATAATAGTGCTCAAGTGGAGCAAGTCGAGGTGCACTATCTATTTTCTTAGTTTCATAATTGGATGGGTAATATGACATAACAGAGAAAGATCGGGTGCAAAAATAATGGCTTTAAATCTTTCCGAGAGATGGGGGTGAAACACTACCAACTTCCTGACTCCAAGCTGCAATGAGAATTTCTTGACAGAAAAATTCAATAACTGATTTATTTTGTGGGCCGATCCAGGATTGAAACTTAATAAGCGCAAAATATGTGTATGAAATATTTATTGGTTTCATTTTACACATTCTCTGTTGTATTTGTTACTACTAGGAGCAATTGCGACAGTTTTGTTGCAATTGCTCTTAGTTTTTTGTAAAGCTAAAGGATCACAGGGATATAATAAGCTTAAACATAATGATTTCTTATATTTACGCGAACACTATACATGATTAAAACTACTTTTACGGATTTTATCGCGTTTATTTTTACTTTTTATTTACTTTTATTTTTAATTCCCGACGTTTCGGGCACTTTCCACACTTTCCTTGGTAGGAATCGGTGTTTTTTCGCGAGGATTTGTGGTCTATCAAATCTGATGTAATGGTTGGGTCCGTCTAGGATATGATCACAAACTGCAGACTTCCCGGAATGTTGATCATATCCTAGACGGACCCAACCATTACATCAGATTTGATAGACCACAAATCCTCGCGAAAGAACACCAATTCCTACCAAGGATGTTACGTGAGGCTATTGAAATTAAAAAACATCCTAATTTCAATAGAGAAGGAGGCTGGGTACTACCACCTGCTTGGGATCCTATAATCAATAAAATTAAAACTAAACCCAAGCATACCACTGCAAGACCTCAGGACATAGTCAGTTCATTTTGCATAGATCGGACCATAAACAATAATTAAAAAAGCTGAAGGTACTCCGGGTTTAACAATGACATCGGGACGTCAGTCATCTCAGTCCCCCGTGACCATGGGTGCTGGAAAGTGCCCGAAACGTCGGGAATTAAAAATAAAAGTAAATAAAAAGTAAAAATAAACGCGATAAAATCCGTAAAAGTAGTTTTAATCAAGCTTAAACATAATTAAAAAAGGGAATTAATTTTTATAACTGTTAATGAAACACTAGGTTATTATGGTCAGATGAATACGTAAATAAGCAGTATTATCGACTTTTTAGCAGATGTTAAGTTAGCATGGCAGTAAACATTAAAGTAATTAAAGAACAAATTGGTATATTATTAATGCTACATTACCATTCCCAAAAATGCTCAAGCATTGTAATCAACAAATGATCAATGTAATGGCTGAATAGGCAGTTAAGTAAGTAAAATGCAGTTCTCAGTGTGTGGTTTTATTAAATTTATCAAAAATATGTAAGCACATATCAAGTAGTACCAGTGATAGTTAACTCAGTTGCACAAAAGGAAAATCTAAGGTTTCTAAATTATTAACAAATTAAAACCTTTCATAATGTGTTATTGAATCAATCTAAGCAAACAAAGATTATCAAATTACTTGATATAATTAAATTTTATTCCTATAGATGCAGGAACCTTAAAATGTTTAAGGTAAATTGTTGTGGCAGCCAATATTCATTACTCAATTTATCACAATGCAAAATACGGAGTTGTGGAAAATAGCTCATCATAATCTAATCTACTTTATCAGAACACAAAGACGCAATTCATTTATACATAACCTTAAAAATAAATCACTCACCGATATAGGAAATATTTGCAGTTTGTCAATTGACAACACTGTGCCTTTAGGTTTACTTTTATCAGCTCCATCAGAATTAGTCTTCTGTACTGCTACTTGAGTCCAAGAACCAGGTGATGCACCAAGATCAACAACAGTCAAGCCGGGAGTAAGAATATTTGTCTTTTCATTCATTTCCAAAAGTTTGAAAGCACTTCGACATCTATAGAAGTAATAAGTTATTCATTTGATTATCACACATAAACATTGACCAACTTTAACATATGATTTTTAAGAAAATAAAAAATAAATACAAACCTGTAATTGTACATTTTAGCTTTTTCAACATATGGATCAGTTTTTTGACGATTTAGCCATTGCTGTGAACTTTTTAAACGTTTAAGGCAGTTAATTAGGAAGCACATTTTGGAAAGTTTCAAGTCATTGTACGCAAGTAAATGCATGGATAACATTATAGGTATCTATAAAATAAAAATATTACAGTAAATCAAAAAGAGAATATTATCACTACGTTTTAGGAAATCCCTTAACATCATACACTTACTGCAACTTATTGCGAATAGAACAAATATGTATTTATATTCTTAGTCTCCATGCACTTACAACTGGTAAATACTTTTCAAGTGCACATTTTCTATCTTTGTTTATAAATATAAATACAACAAAGAGGAGCAAAGACAGAGCTAAAAATTTTGCTAGCTTATCTATGGCCTCTAGTATATACAGTAATCTATGTCTATGGCTAAATCCAAAGACCAAGTATATTTATATTATATGTATAAGTACCATGAAGGTTAGAACCGTAGACAGAGAAACCTATAGACCAATTGACGCCTTCTTTCGCATTCGCACACGAATAGATATATACACGAATAGATATAGAAATAGATTTATGCATGCGTCTTGCATAGAAATGAGACAGAGCGGTGTGATTGTTTGTCCCTTTCTCCGTGCTGTTTTTTTTTGTTTAGCAAACTAAACTTTGCGAAACAATTTTGACAGTTCTTAGCGATCTAAGGAGTTTACAAGTTGGTTTAAGTGATAAAAAGTGTTTTGTGAACTTAAGATTGGTGAATCTTGTTCAGTTCAGTTCTTAAAACAATTAAATTTTTTATCTAAATATGTATAAAAGTCATAAAGATCATTGTATAACCTAAAACGTAAGGATCAGTGCGTTGACAGAGAAACCTAGGATTCTTAGGATTCTAGGATCCTAGGATTCTCTGTCTACGAATCAGTGTTATTCTTACAGAATACAATTAAAAATTACTATGTGACACAATTACTCTCTACCGAAGAGTATAGTAACCGTAGACCGGCTTAGACAGTAAGTTTCTCTGTCTACGATAGTAACTGTCATACACCTCCAACATGGAGGTTAGAGAGAAGGGGAGCGATCGCTATAGAAAATCACAGACCACCCAACCTACGAGGCATGTAACGAAAGGCGACAAATTTCTGTACTTCATCTGCTCAACCAGAGCCTTTATAGTTGAACATGAATGCTACCCTGTTTAGTAGTGACCAGACAACAGACCAGTGCACTGCGTCCTTAGCGCTACAATTTTTTAATATAAAAAAAGTAAAAACACGCCTACTTGCGCATTAAAGTGGTGTGGTATTGATAGCAGGAAACATAATTTCAAGAAGGATAAATTACGTTTCACCGGTAAGTGCAACATTTAATAATCTTAAAACACTAAAAACGTGAGGGTTCAACGTATTCTGGTCGCTATTCTGAGGCTGTCCTTGTCATCCACGCAGTAATATAGTTGCGTCACTGTCTATCAACCAGAGGGACTGCATGTGGCACGTGTAAGTAGAGTTGCCCAAAAAGTATCGATGCAAGTTTGTCGACTATTTATTGTGTAATTCTTTTTTGTGTAGACGAACAGTCATTATATTATATTTGTGTATTGATCTATTTGTAATTATAATTTGCAATTGAAATTATTTTTACAATACCACTCACTTACTGACTGACTGACTCGCTCATTGACATAATTGCACTCGAAGACGGAGCCATCAGGCTACCGCCTGATGATTTATGGGGAGTTTTATCGGTGGGTGGCAGTAAGTATGGAGAAACCCCCAGATCTTCAAAAACTGCTCCTCATCAGGAAGTCACCCTTCTGCCTGCCTAAACTATAGCACTTTGACGAAAACTTTTGCCATTGTAGTATTAAAAGCTTGGTGAAATTTGATCGCCCATAATATTTTTTTAAAATTGCGAAAAATCTGCTTCTCATCAACAGGGAGTGAATCTAATGCATGTGCAAATATGGCAATTAGCCACTAACTTTAGGTAAGCTATTTCAAGATTTAGTTAGGTAATTAACTAATTACTTATCAGAATTAGTTTTGCTTAGATTCCTAGCTGATGGTGATAAAAAAGGGATATGGATCTCGAAAACTATGAGAGACGAAAACTGATTTCCGACTTCAAACAGCACAATATGCTCCAAACATTTTACTCCTGACTGCTTTATGGAAATGAAGGGTCGAAGAAAATTATTAGGTACATGCATCAATATCAACTCTTATATTTGGCTAAATTGGTAATTTTAGTTTACATTTTTATATGACCTTATTTTAGCTAATGTAGATATTTTCACTTGAATGTCACGGCTGAGCCGAAGTAAAGTCATGGTTTTCTAGCGTATGTATAATTATGGTTGTGTATTTCTTAGGCATATTCCGCTCTTAACTGATTTATAGTAAGCGCTGAGCACTATAAATGACATGTATACCTATATTTTTAATAACTTTATATGTATGTAACAGTGTATTTTAGGCATCATTTATTTGTTTATAATTACGTTACGTTACGTAAGTCTCTCTTATTTACGCGTACGATTTCTATGGATATGACACATCTCTAAGTTTGTCTCCCGCGTCGTTTCTTCTAACCTTGACAGACTAATTCAGTTAAAGAATTGTAATGGTTTCATGTCTTGTAGGTTGGGTGGTCTGTGTAGAAAATAGTGTCCCAGAAATATGGACAAACTAAGTGAGACGCTGCGATCACAAAGTTATCCCAATAACAGTCATCTTCAGTCTATGTTTCTGATCAAATGCTAAGCCACTTGCACATCCACGCACAATACAATATTTAAACATTTTTTTAATGTTGTTTATTTTTGTCAAAAATTAAAAAATTACGGAGCACGATATTTTTCTTGCTTTACATTATTTACATTATTCAACTAACTTCATCCACTTGTACTCATAAACAGCTAACTTCGAAGATACCACTTACCGACGGCAGTTCAGGGACAGGCAGGCTGTACTTTGGCACGTAGCAATCGTTCTCCTTCTCTCTAACTTCTATGATCTCCAAACTAAAATAATGAAACACATGTATATTAAGTTTATATTATTACTAGCACTACAGTGGACGCCCACTTTACCTTTTCGCGGGAATTTCAAACCTTTGTATTCTGTAACTTTTAAACATGTTATTTCAGGCATATTCGAGTAATTTTGGCTGAAGCCTCACACAACTATGGTATAAATTCCCATTATTCATCAAAATTACTCGAATTTTCTTGAGATTAGCATGTGGGATAAAATAAAATATAAATATGTATATTTAAGTAATTTTATTTTCTTTTTGTAAATCACAGATTATTATTGATGTTTTTATATTGGACTTAATATTTTTACACATGTTATTGATATGTAATTTAAGTTCTTGTCGGAGAGTTATTCTTCCCAGACTATTAACGTAAGTTTAAATTAGCTAAATTCTGATGGTGAGTACTTAACTCAACCCAAATAAAGAATCAATAGGTAAACAGATCAATAAAACAGTAGTAGCAAGTAAACAGATCAGTAAAAAACTCAAGTCAATATAGTAATAATCCGTATAAAAATGGTCAATAAATTCAAAATATTGAAAGACTTACTACAATATTGTCATAAGTTTTTCGTGTTCTATTGCAGGGAACCTGCGGAAAGTGATAAGAAGGTTTTGTGCATTTTGTTTGCACTTTACACTTAACTTAGTTTTGATTCTGATCACACATAAAGCAAAAAAAAAAAGAATAAATTTATAGGATTGCACCCTGGTGGTAGATAAAGTCGTGGATGCCTTTATTGACTGAAGGCACTGACCTACATATCATATAGTACGCAGTCTTGGCTGTTAACCTACAAAACCGTGTGTGAATTAGAAGCGTCACTGTTGATTGTACCGGGAACAAAATTTGGCTACATCTTGAAGCGAGCATCCATTAAAACATACTACAAGCCGCCGAAGAAGATTAGTCAATTTTTACCATCCATCAAGTGTAATATTCCTCTACAAGATGCAGGAGTGTACAAGTTAGATTATGGATGTGTTCTCTCTTACATAGGTCAAACAAAAAGATCCATAAAAACCCGCGTGAAAGAGCATATAGCTGACGTGAAGCATCGACGCTCCGGGAAGTCTGCAGTCTGTGAACATGTTCAAAATCGTCCCCACCATTACATCAGATTTGATAAACCACAAATCTTCGCAAAAGAACACCGATTCCTACCAAGGATGATACGCGAGGCTAAGAAGATGGATGGGTGCTGCCATCTGCTCGGGATTCTATAATTAACAAAATTAAACCCAAGCCCAAGCATACCACTGCAAGACTTCAAGATACTGTAAGCTCGTTCTGCGTAGATCAGACCGAAAATTAATATTAACAATCTGAAGGTAGCTGGGCTAACTATGACATTGGGACATCAAACATCTTGGTCCCACCCGTAACCATGTGTGCTGTAGAGCACCCGAAACGTCGGGAATATAAAATAAGTTAAAGTAGTAATTAAACGCGATAAAATCCGTAAATGTAGTTTTATTCAACAAAATTTGGAGTTATTTCATTGAAACAATTATAATTTACGTTAGTAAAAGTACGTCGTCTCATTTGCAACCTTTTCATTCGTTTTTATACAAAGCAAAAGAGATGGCACAATACGGCGTTATGTACATTTACTGTTGGGATTTCCTGTGCATTGTTTATAAAAGTATTTTGTGCCTTTTTCTACGTACTTCGTTTCACACTAGGGGAAAAAAACGTTTCATTTATCCTTATAGCCTATAGCCGTATTACATGATACAGCAATTGGAGGCTTGCCAAATGCCGTTATTGATAATTTGCATAATTTCGGTGTATACATTTTTCATTCAAATAGTTTACATGTACGGTAGGGATTGACTCAGCTGAAAATAAATGTTCGATTTGCGTTGTAAAAACGTAACTTTGTTTTGATTTTTACTTTTTATATTAAACTTAGTAAGGAAATTTGTACAAACAAGTTGTCCCTTTTAAAGGCCAAAAAGTAACTGTAATGCGTTGGCTTTAAAATCATATATAAATATATAGAAATATTTTTTGGTGATATAAAAACAGAGGAACTGAGTGCATAATGACTGTTTTATAATTGTACAAGTAGTTTCCTGTTTATATTTTACTAACATTATATCAAATAAGAAATTCCATTCCATTCCACGTGAAACGCCAGTGCGAGCGGATGTTGTCTACTGGCCGCGGCCGTCTCTTTTACTACAAACTCATTGTTTTATTGGTGCTCCCTAAAAGTGCATACATGTATTGAAAACAAACTGTCCATGATAGTAAACATTTTTTTCCAAGGGCCATGGCTGGAAAATATAGATTTCTGCTCTGTTTCTTGGGGAAAATTGTTTCATTTTAATGGTATTTAATTAACATTTTGTGTTAATATCCAACACAAGGCAGAGAGATTATAGATAGATTTTATAGGCTATATCGTGGTAAAAAATCAGTTAAGTTTTGAAGTTATTCAATTTCGTGTACTAAACTTATTTAGTTTTTTAGTTGTTTATAGGAGAGGGTGACAATGTGAGCACACAGTGCACCTGATGGTAAGCGGTTGCTGTGGCCCACAGACATCTACATCTATCCTCGATTATGAATAACAATGCAGATGCGTTGTCACCCGTAAGGACTAAGTTGGAATGCTGTTTCCAGTAAAAGGGGTCTCCGGTTCTTTACACTCACCATACGAAACACAGCAGCGTTAAGCTACCTAATAAGTTGTACCTTTTTACTGTTTCCTCACCACTTCCAATTGCAGTATTGTGGTCGCACTGAAATTATTTATCAAAAGTCCTTGTAGGTAAAACATACATCACTAGTTCACGCACACAATGACAAATCAAAATATGTCACGCATTTTGGGACTGTTAAGTCCCTATACGCCTATTCCTCAGAGTATATGTACTACTTGTTCATTCCAAGAATGCCGTTACCTCCCGACGCGCTCCCTCACTCCGCACTTCAAGTACGGCCCATTAGTATCGATAGCAGCGCCTTTGTAATGTTTTACGCATTTGAAATACTATAAATGTAAAATAAAACTATAAAATTTTTAATAATTATATTTTATAATTGTATCGAACATTAATAGGAAATCACTATTATTATTTCACTTTACTAAATAAATTACTTTATAATATGCATTTTATATCTGTATACAGGACAACAAACTACTTACTTAGTTATGCTAAATTTGACAAATAATTAGTCATCATGCTTATGTGATTTAATATATAAACATGATAACTTTTTTGTCTACGGTACCGTCAGCTTTAATATCATAACGGTCGACGATGGCAAACTTGAAATAAACACGTAGTATGAAATTAAATTCTCTTTTCACTATGATATATAATATATATTATATTCCGAGATATAAATTATATTGTATATCTTTTGTGCGTTCGTCATTGAATTACATCGTACGTCTCGTTTAAAAGTTGGTATGTTTTTGCTATATCGCCTAGAGCCTAGACAGTTCATTAGAGGAAGATGATTCAAAATCGATTTACGTGTTATTTTTAGGTAAAAACAGGGAACGTCGATACTTTATATCAAGTCATATAAAGTTTACAGAGGAATATGCTGAATAGACTTTTTAATTAATTGGATGAATATACTACGCACAAGTTTACTCAGGTAATAGCAGACAGTAGACACGAACTTGAGGACGTAGAGCAGCGAGGAACGGTTTGCGGGTTACAGGGAGCGAAATATAATATGAAAATATCGCTTGGTCGATCGTTAAATTATTTTTAGTTGGAGATGTAATAAACATATTACATCTCAGTGTAAACGATTCCACATAAAAGTACGGTGAGCGATATTAATTTCTATCTCGAGATATAATATAAATTACATTATATTCCCATATTGCGAAAAGCGAACTTTATTCTAAGATATATTCTAAGTCTATAGTTGCTCGTGTATTATCGTTTTAATAATTTTGCGAAGTTGATTTGAAATGTAAAAGTGGCGCGATTATAATTGATAAGTTATTACACATATGAAGTGTTTGTAGAAACAATGTTACGAGTATCGAGGGTTATGTTAATTTCAGGTTTCTTTATTTATGACACGTATCTGTATATTTCAAAGAATTTGTGAATAACATACACAACAAACTAACACGGAGTTTATACATATCAGACAAGGCTGCATGGTAAAATCAAATTTGTCTATAAGTTATTGTCAAATGTCAATGTCAGTCAGTTTGATTTTGATGTTTGTCTTTGTTTACTGTTTTGCTCTTTGGCGGCAACGAAGCTGACTAAATCAAATCCACTAAACTTCCCTTTAACTATTAATTCAATATTTTAAATTAGCTATGGATTAAGATAAAATAAAAGTGTTTTAATAATTTTAGAAATATGAGAATTTTGTCTTGCCTTATATTAGGTTTCAAAATTAAAAATAAATTGAGTTTGTGTAATGGTAGAGTTCTGGTTCAGAGATACAAGTCGGAAAGAATGAAATATCTAAATGTAGCAGAAAAAAATGATGCCGCTAAGAATATAGCATTACATTTATCAAGAGGAACTTCGATTAGGGTAAAAGTCATAACTTTTTATCCTTTAGTGTTATGACATATTGGGTTAAATCTTTTTATATTTGCAGCGAGAAGGATTATCGCAATACAATAAAATATATGAATTTGAAGCAGACGTAATGGGCCAAAAATGTACAATGGTTATGACTTCTGTATCAGGACATCTTCTTGCACTAGAATTTGCAAGTTCTTACAAAAATTGGCAGTCATGTAACCCTCTAACACTTTTTGATGCGCCTGTTCTCAAATATTGCCCTGAAAATTATGAGAAAATTAAGGTATTTAAGATGTTTCAATATCCAATTACATTATTTATTAGGTATCAACTTCATGATATTTAACTAAACAGCTGGTCTACCATCATCAGAATTATTATTATTATTATTTATACATAAACACTAGCAGCTAAAAAAGCTGATGCATGTGCGTCTTAATGTTTGAAGATTTTATCCAATCTGTTCTTGAAGGCGTTCAATGTAGGAGCATCAATCACATTTTGTGGTAGCTTATTCCACTTGGTGACAACACGATTTGTTATAAAATTCTTCATAGGATTCCGCTTAGCAGTCCAACGGCAAAGTTTAAGTTGATGTCCTCTCAGACATTTGTTGCTATTTAGTAAGTACAAATTCGGCAGAGTGGGAACATTGTAATATCCTGTCAGTATTTTGTATGTTTCAATCAGACTACCTCTCTGCCTATGGCTCTCTAGTGTTGTGAGATTAAGCTTTCTCATTCGCTGCTCATATGTCATGTTCTGCAGTTGTTTTACTATTTTTGTGGCCCTCCTTTGAACATTTTCCAGTATTATTATATCTTTACGAAAATATGGGTCCCATATCACATATGCAAACTCCAAAAGAGGTCTTAAGTACGTTCGTAGATCTTGTTAAATATTTTAGGAGTGAGACACATAAAGCTTCTTCGAATCATATACATCATGGAGTTTGCCTTCTTTACTATGTTAAGGATATGAGTTAATGGTTATTGTAATGCCAAGGTCTTTTTGTGATTTAACAGAAGACAATGGGTGATCACCTAGATAATACGTATTTCATGGATTATTTTTTCCTATATGTGGAACCGTACACTTGTCAGCGTTCAGTGTTAGGAGCCAATCACTAGTCCAATCGCAGATGGCATTTAGATCCTGTTGTATAACTTGATGTTGTGTAATAGGGTTCCCAAAAAATTTTGTGTCATTGGCAAATAATGAAAACGGTAGCTGTAACATGCTCTTCAAATCCGATAAATATAGGATAAATAATAATGGTCCAAGAACAGATCCCTGCAGAACTCCGCTGAGTACTTCCCTGGGTTTAGACATTGTACTTCCAACTCTTACACAGAATGTTCTGTCTGACAGATAATCACTGATCCAGGCCAACAATTTCCCGCGTATACTAAAGTGTTTTAATTTGCATATAAGTCGCCGTAATGGCACATGGTCAAAAGCTTTTTCATAGTCAAGATATATCACATCTATCATTAACACATTGTAACATATTTGTAATGATTGATCGCCTTGGTACAAACCCGTGCTGTTCATCTAAAATCAGTTGTTCTTGTAATAGGAATTCTCTTAATCTTTCAGTTATGATCTTTTCCATGGCTTTACAGAGGATGCTTGTCAAACTTATTGGTCTGTAATTACTAGGTCTCATCTTATCGCCGTTTTTATAAATAGGTACGACTGTAGCTTTCTTTCAATCAGCAGGTAAGCGTTCATCCTCCAAGGATTTGTTCATAATGCTTGATATATGTTCGGCAAGCAATGATGAGCACAGCTTTAGTAATATAGATGGTATTCGATCAGGACCAATAGCAGTAGCATCATCAAAGGTTAACGAGGTCTTTAGTACGATTTTGGCTGTAAATTTTACGTCATCAATTGAGTTTATTATTGTTTGCATATTTATGGAGGGAATTGGTCCATCTGGTTTTCTTACATAGCTATTAACGAACTGATTGGCAAACAGCTCCAGAATCAATAGGATACTAAAGAATGTTTACCAGTATGTAACAAATAAAAATATGTTTTATTTTACTTTGATCATCAATTTATTTGTGCATCTTATTAATCCATAATAAAATCTAAAGGAAGGAAGGTATTTGTTTTTTATTTTGGCTATTCAATACTTAACCAATTGAAAGATTTTGGAAAATTCTTCTTTTTTAAATCAAATCCCAAATAAATAAAATGCAGTCTTTCATTGTGTACTTACTATGACAGTTTGTAAATCCGCCTCTTTCCCAAAGGGTCGCTCATGATAAGGGGCTGGGTTCCAGGGGCGGTATTGGAAAAAAAAAACAGTAAATGTATAACACACACTTAGTTTTCAGTAAAGACCAAATTAAAGGAATTTTAATAAATAAAATTCAGATAGAATAAAATTATGAACATGGAGAAATCACCAAGAAATATGGGTGCATAGTAATAAATTTAATGCTGTAAAATTTACAAATATAAGAATTCATTAAGTCAGTTCAAGGCTTCTGATTTGGTATCACCTGTGTGTGGCTGTGTTACCAGATGATGTTACAATCAAAACAACATAGCATGCGATATATTTTGTAGCAAATTATAAGAAATTATTGCATAATATTTTTTTTAATTGGAAGGAATACTTCCTACGATTTTCTGTAGTGTGGGAAACAAGTAAGAATCACTACAGAACTTTTTATGTATCCATAAAAGTATTCAGGTTTCTAGTAAAAGCTATAAAACAAAACTACATCAAATAGTTTTTGTGTAAAATAAATCTTGCAAAGATAATAAGCAGACCAAAAAAAGTGGAAAGTGAATTTTTTTTAAATATTTTTAGGATAAGGATTGAATCTTTAATGGAGTGGAACCTTTAAAATAAAATTATTTAACCCTAGTCCAGCCAATTACCATTTTGTCCACAATTTGGACAATTTATTACAAGGTAAAAATTTGTTCTTAGGAAATGGTACAAAAATACCTTCATAGATATAGTCTACAGCACCAGTGTTCTATTGCAAAGGCACAAATAACCTTCCATGGAGATAGCAGAAATGTATAGATAGTAAGGGTGGAAAATCTTCTAGGCACTGAAAACAGTTTTGTAACTATAGCTGAAAGGTTTCGGGACTTTGGATTAGAGCATGAGGGGGATGGAGCATTGACGTTGTTAGACGAGACCTCTCTAACTTAACATTTAGGTTCAATGTGCCTCTAACCATTCGGTGATCGCTGCCAGTTTTCACCCTTGCGATCACTGAGACGTCACTGAACAGTTGCTGTCTAAACATCAAAATGAAGTCAAATACTTTGAATAAATAAATAGTGTTACGTGATAGAGCCATGTGGCAGCTATATTAGTAGTATAGTTGTAGCACAAATGAGTAAGCTTGACAGGAAGGACCAATTTCTTACAGAATACTATTGTAAAATAGCAGCTCAATGCTGCTGTGTTTTGTATCGTGAGTGTAAAGATCCAGAGACCCTGTATACTGGAAATGAGGCATTCCATCTTAGTCCTCATGGGTGACAACACATCGGCATTTTGATTCGTAATTGAGGATAGATGTAGATGTCTATAGGCCACAACAACCACTTACCATCACATAGACTGTGTGCTCGATTGTCACCCTTATCCTATATAAAATTAAAAAAAAATTTTTTTCTTAAAATAAGGTGTTTAAATTTTTCGAATTAAAATGGCTATTTCGGACTTTACCCTTAATAGCATTGATATGCTTTTTCATAAAAAAATTTGCCACTAGGGTTAAAATAAAATATGTCTGAGATTGATGCTTTATTTATTTACACTTTGGTACATTCCAGAAAACTTTAGAGAGAGAAGTACGCAGCTGTCAAGGTCTAATAATTTGGACAGATTGTGACAGAGAGGGAGAGAACATAGGCTTTGAAATAATAGAGGTGTGTAGTGCAATTAAGAGTAACCTGAAAATATACCGTGCCAAATTCTCTGAGATAACAGCTGTGTCAGTTCGTCGGGCATTACAGAACCTGGAGCAACCAAACAAGAACATCAGCAATGCTGTTGATGTGAGGCAAGAACTTGATTTGAGGATAGGTAAATTTTGTGTATGCATCATGCAACATCATTACTATTGTGTGCATGTTATTTTATGCAATGTCTCCAAAGATATATTCTACAACATTTTTTTCTAAGTTTGCAGCAGTAATATGTAGATTAGAAGTATGAGTATCCTCTCAGTCTCAGTAATAATAGGTTTTCACTTTTTTTTTAATGTGACCAAGGTGGTTTTAAATGTGACTAAAGAGGTTTTATAGTGTTCTCTGAGGCGAGTATGATAGATAATTTTGAGATACTTTGTTGCACAGTATATGAATGAGACAGATGCTGCCATTCTTGAATTTGGACAAATGTTGTGTGATATGTCTTGCTATTCCATAATTTTTTCAAGAATTGCATTCTTGATATGAATAATTTTATCACAAGTTGATGCAGTAAGATACATGTTTCTTTATTTTTCATAATGCAAATTAATTTATATTGCTTTATCGCTTACCTTGAAGGCTGTCGCTAACTCTGGCGTGGTTTGAGATGAATTTGTTTCCTCTAGAGCTTGCAATTTACTATGGTCATAAACATACCAATATCAACCACCTGTTTTTCTAAGCCTTGCATAGCTATTAAGGTATCTATTATATAATTTTAATAAATAAATACATTTTTAATTAATATTAGTTAATTTTAGCCTCGAAAATTTGGTAGTTTTTCTATTAAACATATTTTTTTTAAGTTTTATAGATTACAAACCAAAATTTTGGTATATGATTTTTGACTACATGACCTTGGATTGCATTAAAGGAAAACACAATATCATGAAATTTTCTTGATAGAAAAAATTGCAAAGTAGGCTCTAATTATTTACAGTTTTCCATGACACCACAATATTCTTACGAATAAGTTCATGGAATTATTTTTAAGGCATAGTAAATAATCATATCTAAGTTTTCATAAACCAGTTTTTTAATCCATAATAAAGTTTTGTTAAAATAAATAAAAATGTTGTTTGGCGCTTATATTGTTATTTTCCGAGCGCTTGCTCGGTATGGCTATCTCATAATTTGCGTATTATGAAGTCATTGCATCACTTTCATTTTGACACTCCCTCAGTCGTCCGTTAGCTTCACCGACGAAGGAATAAGCCACGCCCCCGAAAATTCGATTCATTTTAAAGGTATCCTCTTAATTTAAATTTAGAATTTCAAGCCTGGTGCAATATATAATAAATAAAACTTCAAACAACTTTTAATCTAAATTGCTTTTATTAGCAATACACAGTTTTAAACAATTCCAATTTAATGGAAACTGTATCCATTTCCGAGATCTTATTTTGGATTTCTGATTTTTTTTACTATTGTTACAATATGATCTGTAAAAGAAATAAATTCATAAGAAATCCCCTGCTGAATTTTGTAAATTTTCTTGTTATATAGTCTTGATGTGTTTTATTAATCTTTTTGTATTACAATTTTTTTGTAATTTACCTATTGTCGCGCGCCATAATTAATGTCTGGTATATTGCGAGTTACCACTAGCGCCATCTAGTATCTAGTAGCAGAACTAGGAGAGTCAAGATCTTCATAGAAATATTCATGCTATAACTTTCTACACCTAGTCAGTCGGGACCGGTATATATTCGAACATTCGTGATTTTCGTGATGTTTCAGTAGAAGGGGCCCAGTGGCGAAGCTTCCATAAAAGCCGAAAAGCCGGGCTTGCCTTATTAAAACTGAATCAATCAATAATATCAACTAATAAAATAACTCATAAACTGTTTCAAATTATTTCAATTTTCCCGCGCACTCCATTGTTCGACACATGTCGACCGATGACCTCGTATTGCCTTAGCGATACGTTTATACAAAGGTACTCTGTGGCGATCCTGTGCTGTCATAAAGTGAGTTTTAATAGAGCGATTAGTTTTCTCCCTCCCTCGCGTGGGCTTTTTACGGGGCTTTCGAGAAGACGATCGCTCTCTTTCTAACCTATGGCAAAATATTCTATAATGAAATATAACTACGAAATGTTTATATAGCAATTACTATTGAGCCAACAAGCCTGGCTTTGCCATGAAGTTGTTTAGGAGTGCGTTAGCGACTAGCGAAGTGGTTGCGGGCCCCTCGTATGCAAGTTCACTTCACATTTCAATGTTTATGTTTGTTTTTGTTGTGTTTGTTAAAAATGTATGCTTTTTCGAAGATTTTCAGTGAAAATGGGAGGATAATAGTGTTCATTGTGATGAATATAAGTGTGTTGAAGTGCTAATCGGCGAGGAAAAGGTAAAAATCTTTAAAAATGAAATTTAGTATTCAATAAACATTTCTTCATACTTTAAATATAGGTACAGGACTCTTTAGTATTAAAGTTTAATTAAGTTAGGCGTATTTAAAGGTTTAATAACTCAATATTTATATTACCATACGAATTAAAAATATCAATTTGAACAGCAGCATAAAGTATGAGACCTAGGTTTAATTTTAGAGGAAAATAAGTGTTACAATTTTTTTTAACGTGAAGCCCAAATTTTAATTAAATAAATCAAAAGAATACAGAAGAATGTATTGAGGTTTTTAAAGAATAGTACTCCCTTTAGTTATTTCCAGTTAGGTTTCTCTGTCTACTTTTGAAAATTGGTTTATTCTCACGATGATACCTAAAGATTACGCTAGATGGCAGAAATACGCTATCGGCTAATTTATAGTGATATATGAGTTTAAAAATATCATTTTGTACGGTTTATTATGAATTGAAAATGAATAATTATAGTTATCATAAATAGTCATTATTTTATGGTAGAAAATTAGCAAAGCTTTATCTTCTAATTATAACTACCTAATTCCTGTCGTAACCAGTTCTTTTATGCATATAACTTAAACAAAATATAATTTCGAGGTTTCACATCTGCCAGGCGTCCGTTTTTTAACTTTGTACATACCTAGTTTGTTTGTACTTTGTTCATGCTTTTCTTTTGTTCATGTATTGTATTGTTTGTAAATATCTCAAGCAAACCCAAATGGCTCTTTTCAAAACCACCGAAGGTGTGCAATTGCATATTATGTCATACAATCTATCTAGCGGTAGTATGCTTTCTGTGTGCTTTGTTAAACACGTCCTTGTCAGCACTGAATATGAAACTAAAGAGTGGAGACAGCTCAAGATTGGTGTATTTTTATTAAACTGCTAAAAACAACAAAACCATATCTTGGGCTTGCCCTAGTTTGGAGCCCTAGCTTCGCCACTGAAGGGGCCCTATATAAGGCCGATGAGGACCGCCTTCGCGACCGAGTCAGAATTGACTTAGCTATACAAGGGAATACTTCTAAGAGATTCAACTGCGAACTAAAGTGATCAATAGTACAATTGTATTTTATTATTAGTGTGTTTTAAGTTGTAATTGGTGTTTTGAAATTAAAGTGTCAATTTTGGTAATTCAATCAGAAGTTTTTATTGTTACGAACCCCAAGCTCGCAACAATATGTACTAAAAATCACCTGAGACAAATGTGATGGCAAGGTAAATCATGACTTTCAGTAGATATGGATGCAGTAGGGCAGTATCGTCAAAGGTCTGAGATGCACTGCAATAGTAAATTTGTCTGCCAAGCGTGACAATTAAGATGAATTCCCCCTACAAATGGAGGGGTCTATGTCCATCAGAGGACTTATGGACTGATGTTGATGATGAGTATGCTACCATTGTCACTTGGACATTGTTTAGGAAGAAATCTGGTCAGCTAAAATAATATGATTGCATTTGGAATGTGGTAGGCGCCATATGTTGTTTTATTATTTTCAGGAGCTGCATTTACAAGGTTTCAAACACTACGATTACAAAAAGTGTTTCCTTCTAAACTATCAGACAGCCTTATAAGTTATGGATCATGTCAGTTCCCAACACTTGGCTTTGTTGTGGAAAGATACAGAGCTGTAAATAATTTTGTTGCAGAAACATTTTGGAAAATAAAAGGTATCTTTTAACATGACTGACACACATTTACTTTAATTTTGTACTTTTCGAAATTTGTTGTTTAAAATTAAAACTTTAATGTCACAGTTAACCACACTATGAACAATCTAAGTGTAGACTTCGCCTGGGATAGAGTTCGCTTATTTGACCAAGAGGCGTGCCAGGTCCTTCATGACCTATGTTTAGAAAATCCGCTGGCTAAAGTGGCCAGTGTGAAAACAAAACCTAAGTCAAAGTGGAGACCATTGCCGTTGGACACAGTGGTAACTTTTTGTTACTAATAAAATTCAAATGTGTAATAAATTAATATTATTATTAATATATAATATTAATAGTCCGCAAACATCATACTACTTGGCACAAATTTATTTTCCGAGGATTTAAAAGTAATTTCCTCCAGACCGAATTTCGGCCACGGCGGCCTGCCTTAACGGAGGCTAGCCATCGGCGCAGGGCAGGATTATAGTGCCGAAGTGTATGCGCAAGCCCAGATGCACTCTCAAAATCCGATGGGACGGTAAACCGACACGACCGGAGAGAGATCAGGCGCAGGACCAACGGCTTTACGTGCTTTCCGAGGCACGGGGGTCAGACACCGCCAACTTCCTGACTCCGGGCAACTACTGAGAATTTCTTGACGGAAAACTCAATAATTAATTTTTTGGCCCGACCCGGGATTTGAACCCAGGACCTCATGATATAGCAGTCGCACTACTATAACCACTAGACCAACGAGGCAGTCAAATTTAAAAAAATTACAAGTAGGAAAGTGTTAAACATGGTGCTACATGTGCATACTTTGTTGTCAAATTATTGTTAATTTCTCAGACATTTAAGTTTCCTTACGACTTTTTACCTCTTCAGACTGAGATGTGAACAGTTTTCTAATGATAAATAAAATAAATTTTGTTTAACATAATAAGAAATAAATTGCTAAATCTGATCTCATTATTATGTTTAATGTTATGCACTTTTATTTGATGTAAATTTAAAATATAAGTTTGATAAAAAATCTTACTAAATAATCATTATGATACGTAAGTCACTCAATAAGTTTTGAGATGTTTAAAATTTAAAAATTAGTCGCACCCGTGTTATATGTTTCGAAAAAGCAAATTTAATTAAAAATAGAACTCCATAAGCCAATTGCTCAATATTTAAAAAAAAAAACAAAGTTCTATTAATTTTCCTGCAACGCTTCCCGTGCTTTTCATTTAAAACGATGATTCTTAACCGTGAACATTTGCGTGCTATGATCCATTATGACTTTAAATTTGGTTTAACCGAACAATTAAGTTTACAACGGTTATAATTAGCATTAGAGGAATCAGCTCCATCACGCGCAACAATTTTTAAATGTTTTGCTGAATTCTAAAGTGGTAAAATTAACCTTAAAGATGACTAAAGAACCAGGGCCCTACAAACAGCAGTAACGGCAGAAAATGTATGGACTACTGAAATGTTGGTGCGAGAGGACCCACAAATCACATATACAGGGTGTTAGTGTAAACACCGTTATCCTTGAAACCAGTGGTTTGGTTTCACTTATAGAACGTAAATTCAATGAAAAATAACAACTTTTTTTAGTAAAATTTAAATTTTTCCTTAATTCCTCAATTTTTGCCTGTCCTAAGCCAGGATGAAAGTATGAAGTAAAAGTTACATCACAGATTAAGTGTACATATTGTGTTTTTATTGGAATGTTGTGTACGTAGCTAGGGCGGGCGGTGATCTTAGTACAGTGATTACGTCACTCGGGCGCATAGGGTATTCATGAATTTACGGACGGTGTCGGACAGAAACTTTTAAATTTTATGAAAGAAAATAGTGTTTTTTTTATTTAAAAATCGGATACATATTTTTATATTAAAGCCAACTACCTATGGTTTTAGTGACAACGGTGTTTACACTTACACCTTGTAGAAAGACATCGAAAAAATTGTAGGCATTAGTTCGGGGAGCATTTATACCATCCTACGTTGATGTAGGATGGTGTAAATGCTCCCCGTCGTATCTTGTCCCTCGTATCTTGGAGTGAGGAAGCTTTGTTGTCGATGTATCAAACGTTTACTCACCGAAATTAAAAAAACAAACTCGTGTGGATTGGTGCCATGAAATGCGTCTACCATTTGAAAACGGGGCATCTAGGCGTATTTCAGAAATCGTTACTGGTGACGAGACATGGGTCTATCAATATGATACGGAAAGTAAAAGGCAATCATCGATATGGGCCTACTCAGAAGGACAGTTACCGACAAAACTGCAAAGACCTCGCAACGTCGGCAAAAATATGGTACTTAGCTTTTTTTTCGCGGAGTGGACATTTGTCAATGCTGGAAAATTGTAGGTCAGTCAACTCTGAATGGTATACTACAGTTGCATTACCCAAAGCTTTTCAAGCTGTGCGGGAGAGAAGACCAAAGACCGGGCTTTGATGAATCATGCTGCATCACGATAACGCCTCTTCACATACCTCCCTTAGAACAAAAGTATTTATTGAGGAATCTGGTGTTGAAACTCTAAGTCACCCACCCTACAGCCCTGACTTAGCTCCTTGTGATTTCTTTTTGTTCCCTAGAGTCGCAGAAAAAATAAAACGCAAGTTTTTTTTCAAGCGCTGAAGAAGCCGTGGCTGCCTATGAAGAAGCTATTTCCGACCTGTCAGATCAAGACTGGAAAAAGTGTTTTAGAGTTGGTTTAGGCGAATGGAACTTTGTATAGAGCATGATGGAGAATATTTTGAAAAGATGTAAAATAAATATTAGTAGTATTTAGAATACTTTTTGTATATCTCAAAACTTATTGAGTGTCCCACGTAGCAAAAGTTTAAATAACCAAGAATATCGATAATTTAAAACTTACTAAGTATGTCATATCAAAATTTCAGGAATTAGAAAAATTGGCTTCAAGAAAGTTGAAAATAAACGCAAAGGAAACAATGCGGCTAGCTGAAAAACTATACACCCAAGGTTTCATCAGCTATCCCCGAACAGAAACCAATGAATTCCCTAAGGAAATGAATCTGGCGCAACTCGTTGGATTGCATACCGGCGACCCTAATTGGGGAAGATTTGCTCAAGGGATTTTAGACAGTGGGGGCCCAACGCCGAGGCAAGGGAATAAGAGCGATAAAGCCCACCCCCCTATACATCCAACGAAATATACCAATAGTAAGATGTTTTGACTTGTGAAATCATGATTCGAATCATTTTAATAACTACAATATGATTAGTTATTAAAATGATTCGAATCATGATTTCACAACTTTACAATATGATTAAAGATTGTTGTAAATATATCCGTCTTGTTCTTAAACTTATGGTACGTGCAAAACTTGAATGCATCCCTAAAGAACATTAACATAATATTAATTAAAAGAGCGTTAATTTATATATTTTAACTACAAACGAAGCAACAAATAACATTGTTTACAAGGTAATTTTGTAAGCATAGTATATTTTTTAACAATTTCATTGGTGCCGGTGGGGATCGAACCCGGTTTGCTCGCGTATTGTGAAATTTACAGCGAACGCTAACCATCTGAGCTACCACGGCTCTTTACCATGTGCTCGGTGGTGAAGGAAAACATCGTGAGGAAACCTACATGTCTGAGAAATAAGAAAATAAAAATATTTCAAAGATATGTGAAGTTCGCCAACACGCATTGGGGCAGCGCGGCGGACTATTCCTTGGTCCTAAAACCTTCTTAGAAATGAAAGGAGGTCTGTGCCATGGAATCGAACGTATATAGGCTGTAACTTTAACTTTTTTAACTTTAAAGCAAATTTTTCTTGCGATCTTTTTGATGTTTTTTCCCTTACACATACGTAAACTTCGTTAATATATCAAGCAACACAGACGAAGTCGCGGGTATCGGCTTGTATTTAAATATTACTAAACTTTTAAACCTTTTTTGTAAATATGTAAATTCGTAAAGCTGAAGTACTGTGTATTCAAACAAGAAAACTACTTTTAATGTTTATAATTTTTTGCTAAATATATGTTTCCTTAACAATTGCAAAACTGTAACTTCACTTTTTCTCTTGATAATACCTGCTCAATAATGACACATCACTCGAGTGCATTTGAGTATTGTACTTTATCACTTCAAAATTGATAACTAAGTTGTAATAGATACATAGATATGTGTTTTAATTACGTCCCACAGATGGAAGTTAATTGAAATAATAGTCTGAAATAACACACTGCTGGACAATGAGCCTATCATTGTATTGCATAAAATTTTAGTGATTTGGTTAAACCATAGAATACTATAATACATATATAATAGGACGGGGGAGTGGGCGGAGCCCGTGTAGCCACTAAAATGTCAATTCACACGTATAACTGTCAAAACTGGATGTGTGATGTTTACCAAATTTCGCAAGCAAATTATTTAGAAAATGCCAAATTGCACACTATTTACAAATAAATATGTATTAAAATTTAAACGATTTATTTAATGATGATCTTGAACATTAATCAAAAGTGTAAAATGTTTAAATTTACTCAGTATGTCAACATAGCGAATCAGGTTTGTAGTAGTGATAATACGACGTAATTGCTTATATGTGTACTCCTGGCGACGCCGACCCTCGTACAAAATAAGGTTGACAGCCATTCTATTGTGTATTATAGTATTCTGGGTTAAACACTTGTCTTCATAGTCTGTGTTAAGAAAGTTAGACGAAGTGTAGCGCGGTCCCCCACTATATGGAGTGACAACATAATAAGACATGGAGAAAGTCAATGGATGCAGGTGTCTCAGTACCGTGCTTTGTGGCATTCCTTTGGGGAGGCCTATTTTCAGCAGTAGACTTGTAAAGGGCTGGAATGATGATGATAATTATTAACTTTAAATTTTATAAAAAATAAAATAAATCCGGTCACACGCCTGTAACTGCCTACAAATTACTTTGAACCTCGTGATGAAGTAATCTTAAGTCCACAAATTTCTGTGTGTTTACCGTCAATTGAATTTGTGCGTAAAAGGCAGTTGAGTAATTCTATTAATGACTGTTGATATGTCCTATTCTAAAAATACTAAATAACACACGTAATTGAGTGACACTGGGAATATTTAGAAAATCTTTGCTACTTATTTAATAATACGACGCAATCACATTGGTGGAACTCCTCTGCGGATATTCTTTACTGTTATGTATTCAATCACACAGAGAAATCTCGAGCATAGCTCCCTCATACGGCCATCAGTAAATTAACCTCTCAAGCCCCTAGCGGTCTCATGAGACCACGGCTATACTCCGTCAAATCCCTAGCGGTCTCATGAGGTCGCACCCACCCAAAGCACTTTAACCCATAAAATCTTATATATAGAGACTACTTTTCTACGAAGAAGTTTGGCATTATTTAATCTATATGAAATACTCTATCCTCTAGTGCAATAAAAAACTGTTATCCTATGAATATTTATTTATAATCTACGCTTATTTCGTACGCCATTTTCGTGTGAATGTTATTGTGTTGATTTTTTGATTTTTCTAGTGTTTTAATATAGTGTTTTATTATAAAATTGTAATGAAAGTTTTCGTGTGAATATAATTTATCTTTTTACGCAAATAATTTCGAGTAATATATATTGATATAATTGTGATTTTCACGCTGCCGACATTCGCTTGGTATGTTTTTTTTTTATCAAAATACAATAAAATCTTTTTGTAATGAAGTAAAACCTGACTTTTGTTTAGACCACAAGATAGAGGATTTTGTATAGATTTTATAATTCTAAACTTCTTCATAGAAAAGTAGTCTCTAAATATAAGTTTTAATGGTTTTAAGTGATATGAGTGGGTGCGACCGCTCGGGATTTGCCGGGCGCATGCGACTGCATGGGATTTTTATGGCGCTTGAAGGGTTAAGTCTCACTTGAATGGGCCATCTATGGTTATTGTCTAAGTAATAATAAAAATCGTCTGTTGTAAGCTATAATTATAAATTTCTCTTTTTTTAAGGTTTGCCAGGCAATGAACAGCGGCTCTACGAGTTCATAGTACGTTCGTTTCTTGCCTGTTGCTCAAAAGACGCCCAAGGACAGGAGACGTGTGTCGCCATCGAAGTGGCCAAAGAAACATTTTCAGCCAGTGGACTTATGATCACAGCACGTAACTATTTAGAAGTGTACCCGTATGATAAATGGTCTTCCAAAGAGATTCATGTATACGAAGTAAGTAACTGCAATGTTTTTTTTTTTTGAAGTGAAAACTTCTTTAGCATCGTTGTGTTTGAAACTAAATGAAATGAGAAAGCGACTTTAAAAAGAGACAAATTTATAAATCTGCTTATAGGATAGTCTTACGAGAGAATGAGATAGAATATTATATAAATATACTATATTAATATAACAAAGCGAAAGAACTTTCTTTGTTTGTTTAAACATGTTAATCCCTTCTTTTCGTATTTGATAGCCAGATTCACGAGGAATAGTGTAGCACCTTTTTTATATAGGATAGGGTGACAAACGAGCATACAATCCATCTGATGGTAAGTGTTTGCTATAGCCCATAGACATCTACATCTATTCTCGATTACGAATCAAAATACAGACGCGTTGTCACCCCTGAAGACTATTTTTCTATTTTTTTCTTTTTTTTTTCTTTGGCAAAGAAGCACACAAGCACACAGTCCACTTGATGGTAAGTGGATGCTGTGGCCCATAAACATCTACATCTATCCTCAATTAACCCCTTAGTCCCCAGCTAAAATTTTAGACACCGCTCGCGCGCTTCACGTGACGCGGCGTCGCTAAATATAACCTAACATGGAATTTGTCGTATATTTATTTTCAATAAAATTCATTATAAATTTCAGTATAATACTTGTTTCTGTTTATTTATTATGTTATATTACTGGTTTTAGTGCTTTTACTTCATTAGAAATAAATTTTAATTGTATTTTCCTAGTAAAAAATGTACATACCCAGTGCAGGATAGCAGCATGAATATCACAATTATTTTTATATATTACTCGAAACTATTTACGTAAAAAGATAAATTATATACACACACAAAAACTTCTATAATAAAACGGTATACTAAACACTAATAACGCACTAGAAAAATCCAAAAATCAACACAATAATACGTTACACCTAACAGGCGTACGAAATGAACGTAGATTATAAATAAATACCATAGACTAACTGAGTTTTTATTGCATTAGAGGATAGAAAATTTCACATGGAGCCTATAATACCAAACTTCTTCATAGACAAGTAGTCTCTAAATATAAGTTTTTATAGTTTAAAGTCCCGAACAAGCCAGTTTCCGAAAAGGCTTCAGTACCATAGACCACATACGTACTCTCCTTCGAGAGAGTACAATCTGCCACTTTGCCTGGCATATGTGGACTATGAGAAAGCCTTTGATGCCGTCGAAATTTGGGCGGTGCTACAGTTCCTTTCAGCGGTGCCAAGAAGACTGTCGGTATATCGAAGTGCTGAAGTGTTTGTACAGTAGGGCTACGATGGCTATCCGAGTACAGAACCGGAGTTAAAAACCTATCCAACTGCAGAGAGGTGTAAGACAGGGTGATGTTATATCCCCGAAACTCTTCACCGCTGCGTTGGAAGACGTTTTCAAGCTACTGGACTGGAAAGGATACGGTATTAACATCAATGGCGATTACATCACTCACCTTCGATTTGCCGACGATATAGTCCTTATGGCAGAATCGTTGGAGGACCTTAGTACTATGCTCAATGACCTCAATGGTGTCTCCCAACGGATAGGTCTTAAGATGAACATGGACAAAACAAAGATCATGTTTAATGTCCATGTCACACCTATGCCGGTAGTTGTTGGGAGCACTATGCTCGAAGTTGTTGACGAGTACGTTTACCTGGGACAAATAGTCCGACTAGGTAAGTCCAACTTCGACCGAGAGGTCAATCGACGGATTCAACTCGGCTGGGCAGCGTTCGGGAAATTACGACACATCTTCTCGTCAGGTATACCTCAATCTCTGAAAACTAAAGTGTATAACCAGTGCGTGTTGCCAGTGATGACTTACGGATCTGAGACGTGGTCCTTCACTGCTGGCCGTATGAGGACGCTCAAGGTCGCTCAGTGAGCTATGGAGAGGGCTATGCTCGGAGTTTCACTGCGTGATAGACTCAGAAATGAGGATATCCGTAGTAAAACCAGAGTGACCGACATAGCCCAAAGGATTAGTAAGCTGAAGTGGCAATGGGCCGGCCATATAGCTCGAAGAACCGATAACCGATGGGGAAGAAAGGTTCTCGAGTGGCAGCCTCGTACCGGTAGGCGTAGTGTAGAGCGACCCCCCCACTAGATGGAGTGACGACCTGGTAAGACATGCAGGAAGTCGATGGATGCAGGTGCCTCAGGACCGTGCTTTGTGGCATTACTTGGGGGAGGCCTATGTTCAGCAGTGGACTTGTGAAGGGCTGTAATGATGATGATAATGATGATAGTTTAAAGTGCTGTGGGTGGGTGTGGTCGGACCGACCGCTTGGAATTTGATGGAATATCGCCTTGGTCGGATCCGACCATGTGCATATTGAAGGGTTAAGAATCAAAATGCAGATACGTAGCCCACCCTGAGGACTAAGATGGAATGCCTTTTTTACAGTAAAAAGCAGTAAAAAGGGTCTCCGGTTCTCTACACTCACCATACGAAACACCATCAGCGTTAAGCTACTTCTGTGAGAGCGTGGTCCTTTCTTATTGGAACCGACACATTCGTGCTGCAACTATACTATTAATATAGCTGCAGCATGGGTCTACCACGTGCAAAATTAAACCTCTCAGCTAGCCTTAAATTTTAATTTTTGTTAAGCAAGTCAGAAGAAAAGGCACTCATGAACTTCTTTATCCGCGTACGCTGGCGTAAAGGTTAGTGATATGTAAATACTATATGCTACAAAAATATAGATCTTTCCACCATCTAAGAAAGAATCAAATGTATGCGATATCATAGACCTATTTTTTATAACTAAGCCAAATTTAAATTAAAATTAAAAAAATTAAACTTTTATCTTATATTTTATGCCGCACTTGTGGTAGAAAATTATCTCATTAACTAAATAATTTGCTGTGAAATGTTTTTGTTTACATTTCATTTCAAATGAAGGTTTCACTTTTACCGCGTATGAATTGCACACGTGTTTTTTTTTGTTCTAATAAGTTATTTTCTGACAAAAATATTGAAAATTAAAAAGTGATTTATGAGCGTTATTACTTTAGGCATGAAATATTATTCCTTACGAACGAAAGTTAATTCACCATTGTAGTAATGTAAGATGTAATGTTCGTATAACTATTAGGTAATTTAAATAATGTTCACAGATTCCGAATAATTTAGTTTATTACGATCAATATACACACACAATTATTAAAATAAGAAGGAGAAGAGATCGATAGTAAATTGATACGGTATTATAATATTAATAGTTCAATAATAAAATTAACTTATGGGATAACAGTCTTTCACTACTTATATTTACGGATCAAATTTGTATGTTAACAATCGAGTGACGGAGCAAGGAGCGACCTGCGCTTTTACACGTATAAGGCCAGCGCCACACTTGACGGAAATTCCGACGCCGAACTTCCGCGGGAGTAAATCCGTTACCATAAGTTGCAGCCACACTGAATATTCAGTGGCAGATTATCAGTTGACTGCCATTACTTCATACTTTGAATCATACTTTGTTAGACATAATCCAGATAAAGCATTCGAATATTATCGAAAGTCCGTACGATCATTTGATGTATTATTGAATTTAATGGAGGACTATATTACCAAGCAAAATACAAAACTTAGTACGGCTATATCTCCTGAAAAAAGGCTGACCGTTACATTAAAGTAGGATAAATATTAATAATGTAAATGAGACAAATTATTTCACTTTAGGTTTTCTTTTTGTTTGAAAGGTCCCTGGAACTTCATCAGTTTGAGTTGGACTCAAATTCTCAATTACAGTTAGTTGTGAGTTTGCATTACTTGATAATTCATTACAAGAATTTTCATTTTGGCGTTCTATCTGGCTTTTCTCTAGAGTCCATAAGGCAAACTCTATTTTGCACTTCGATAATAAATCTTTCAGTGTCGAACATCCTGTGTGTGCGCCGTCACCGCGAGTTATCCGCTAAATGTGGCGCGATGCATACAAATACCTGGAACGCGACGGTGCCGATCTTTCGCCGACGGAAGATCGGTGCGCGGAGGACGAAGCAGACGCGAGAGCAAGCAGTCCGCCATGGAGCGACTGATCGTCCGCGACGGAACGACCGATCTTCCGCGTAGTGTGCCCGCTTTAATCCCGTTTGTAATTTATATGAAATAACATGTA
Organism: Parnassius apollo; assembly: GCA_907164705.1. Classification (NCBI taxonomy): domain Eukaryota; kingdom Metazoa; phylum Arthropoda; class Insecta; order Lepidoptera; family Papilionidae; genus Parnassius; species Parnassius apollo. The sequence goes on along the minus strand of CAJQZP010001486.1, from coordinate 2,152,990 downwards.
TTGACGTTCCGCCGTGGAAGATCTGCGACGGAATTTCCGTCAAGTGTGGCGCTGGCCTATGGGTCTCGTTGCTAACTGGCGCGTCTTCTAAACTATGCACCGCTGCTGGTCGACCGGGGAACCGGTTCTACGCGAGTGCCTTCCACGTACGGGACTTGATAATATAAAATACTAATATAAGTGATAATAAATAAGTATGCAGTGCGTAGTAAATAAAATATATACATGAATACTATAGATTGTGTATGATAAACTTAACTGTATAAAGAGTTATTTATATACATAATTATGTAAATGGCTATTTAAAATGTGTGTGTAAATAAATAGATACACCACACCATCAAGAAAATTTTATGAAGATAAACTTTTCTCTTTATAGCATTTTATTTGGATACATAGTTTAAGAGATAATGAAAATAAAATAATTCAACACTCCGCTCGGCGTCCGAAAAACGCTACCCTATGAGAGCCGAGAAAAATCAGTAGTGAACGCCTTTATAAGCGAGGTGTGATGTCGCGCACCACAGACGTGTGATATACGCGGGTGATACCGCGGGGAACAGCTAGCTCGGAAAGCGTTTCCTATTATTTCGGTTTCGTCTGTGCGCAGTGATTTAAAATTATCAAATAAATAAAATTATCATATCCAAACCATTCTTAACAAACTTAATAATATCGTGGTAGATTAACACTGCAGTTATATTAGAAGTATAGTTGTAGCACGAATGGGTCGGCTCGACCGCGGAAGGACCACGCTCTCACAGAATACCAGCGTAAAATAGTAGCTTAATGCTGCTGTTTGTTTGGTGAGACGGCTTTTACTGGAAACGAAGCATTCCATCGTAGTCCTCACGGGTGACAACGCATCTGCATTTTGATTCGTGGTCGAGGATAGATGTAGATGTCTATGGACCACAGCAACCACTTACCATCTGGTGGACTGTGTGCTCGTTTGTCACCCTATCATATAAAAAAAATTCCACGATTTCATATTTTACCAATTGTCTATTTTACAGACCACCTTGGGATTCAATCAATTTTTGTTTGATAAATAATTTTATCTATAGAATGAAGTAGACGTCGCTATTACAAAGCAATTTTGGTCGAAATAAAACATTATTTGATTTATTACACTAAAATTTAGGCTCTACTTCTCTAAAAATAAGGATTGTCCCATTTATTTGCTATAAAATTAAACTTCTATCTTGTAGCCTAAGAGCCGTGGTAGCTCAGTGGTTAACGCTCGCTGTAAATATAACAGAACGCGAGAGTAACCCGGGTTCGATCCCCGCCGGCACCAATGAAATTGTTAATTGCAATTTTAAGTGCTGATTTACCACGTGCTCGGCGGTGAAGGAAAACATCGTGAGGAAACCTGCATGTCTGAGGAATAAGAAAAAAAAATATTTTGAAGACATGTGAAGTTCGTCAACACGCATTTGGGCAGCGCGGCGGACACTTCCTTGTCCTAAACCCTCTCAGAAATGAGGGGGAGGCCTGAGCCCAGCAGTGGGACGTATATAGGCTGTAACTTTACTTTACTTGTAGCCGAAAATTATCACATTAACTAAATCATTTGCTGTGAAATGTTTTTGTTTTAAATTTCATTTCATTTGAAGGTTTCACTTAAACCGCGTGTGAATTGCACACGTGTTTTTTTTGGTCTGATTATTTATTAAAAAAATATTATATAATATGTCAATAAATTCCTAGAACTAGTTTAATTCTAAACACTGTTTAAGTATAACGTAACAACGTATCCCATTGTAAGATGATTTTGCCATAATCGCCACACTCGCAGTACCAGATGTCTAGCACATTAGATTTTTTTTATAGGATAGGGTGACAAACGAGCACACAGTCTACCTGATGGTAAGTGGTTGCTGCGGCCCATAGACATCTATATCTATCCTTGATTACAAATCAAAATGCAGATGCGTTGTCACCCGTGAGAACTAAGATGGAATGCCTCGTTTCCAGTGAAAAGGTTCTCCGGTTCTCTACACTCACCATACGAAACACAGCAGCATTAAGCTACTATTTGACGCTGGTATTCTGTGAGAGCGTGGTCCTTCCCCGGTCGAGCCGACCCATTCGTACTACAAATATACTAGACACTAATATAACTGCAGCATGGCTCCACCACTTTAAAGATGATGCTCATTGTGCCCACTGGGTTATTTAAATTTTTCATAAACGAAATAGTGTGTATATCGTCGTCTATAAAGGAGGTCTAAAGCTGTTTCTGGCATTCCTCATAGTCGCCTGTACACTATCCTGGGCCTGGGCTCCATAATCCTATCTTTCGCAAATGACTAGTCTCCTGTGACCGAAACTCGGTCTGAAGGACATTATCATTACCCAATCTAGTGGGAGACCACCCTACACTCCGCTCACTGATACGAGGTTGATCCTTTCTTTATCTTTCTTTTAAGTCGTAATTGTACTATTACACTTGTAATGTTTTTACAGAATGATCAAACATTCAACCCAACCAGTATCGACATGATAGATGGAAGTACATCCCCTCCAAATTTGTTAACAGAAGCCGATCTCATTGCCCTCATGGAAAAACATGGCATTGGTGAGAAAATAACATTAAATGCTTCGTATTCTTTAAATTCATAAGACAAATGCATGTTTTCATTCACTAATTTTCTGTTTATTAAAATTTAGTTTTTCTAGTTTGAAATTTATGGAGCTACCAACAGCCAGTTAAGTCATTACTTAGGGGACCATTTCCAAATTCATGATAATGACGCCGTGTCTCCATGCCATTCAATTGAAACACAAGGGTGGATACTCTGCTGCTTGGTGGCAAATAAATAGAGGGACTCCGACTGCTGGGGTCCAGAGAGGACCCAGCAGTGGGACCGTTAAATCCATTTTGTAATCTTTTACAGGGACGGACGCAACTCACGCAGAACACATAGAAACGATAAAAAACCGTTCATACGTCGCCCTCGCGGACGCGATACATTTCGTGCCGGGACTGCTGGGGATGGGGCTCGTTGAGGGCTATGACGCCATGGGCTTAAACATATCCAAACCCCACCTAAGAGCTCAGCTTGAAGCCGACTTGAAAGCCATCAGTGAAGGAAGGAAGCAACCGGAAGTTGTTCTGGCTGAACAGGTATTCTTTATTTTATGTTTGGCCTCTAACTGGTAAGCGCAGGGTATGGCTACACCACATTAGAAGAAGTGAGGATCGGATGGAACATGATACAGCTAGCTCAGGATTATGCTATGATAAGCCAGACTGAATCAGGCTTATGTTCAGCAGTAGTTCCGTGTCCCACTTAAGGCACAGTCCTCGTCTCATTTCTGCTCGCCATTTCACCCCCATGTTGCGGAAAGCACGTAAAGCCGTCCTCCTGCACCTGACTCTCCTGTCGGATTCCCGTCGATACGGTTATGAAAGTAAGGCAATAGAGAGTGCACATGTGTTTGCGCACACACTTATAATTCTATCCTGCACTGATGACTAGTCTCCATTGTGACTGGGACATTAGTGTAAGAGCCATTTTTTTCAAATATTTTTTTAATAAAATGTAAAACAAATTAGTAAACTACAAATTTTAGGTATATATATATATATATTTATATATATATTTATTTATATATTTTTTTTTTAAATATATATATATATATATATATATATATATATATATATATATATATATATATATATAGTTCAGAATTACATGTTTGGATAATCACATTTTTTACCTAAGCTAAATTCAATTATTTGCTAGTGTCTGAGAAAACTTATGTGAAAGACGATGAGATGATTCCATAAATGTATACTTTTTGCTTTCTCTAGTATGGAACATCAAAAAGACCACAAAGTCTCTTTGCCGGTTCCTTATCTTAGAAAGTTTTATTTCTCGAACTTGTAATAAAGTCATATCCATAATAATTTGAAAAGCTGTAAAAGAAAGACTGTTTTTTTATTGATATCAATCATCAAAAAGACCACAAAGTCTCTTTGCCGGTTCCTTATCTTAGAAAGTTTTATTTCTCGAACTTGTAATAAAGTCATATTCATAATAATTTGAAAAGCTGTAGAAGAAAGACTTTTTTTTATTGATATCATAACATACATAAACACTCACGCCTGTCACCCAGAGGGGTAGGCAGAGACTACAGACTTCTATTTAGCACGATCCTGACATACCTTTCTCGCCTCTTCCACATCCATATACCTACGCATACATGCTCGTCGGTTAAGGGTACTCTTAATTTGGCCCATTTTTAGTATATCGCCAATTTGGTCGACAAACTTCCGCCTAGGGCGTCCCTTTCCGACTCTTCCATTCACTTCTGCAACATATATTTGCTTTGTCAGTCTTTCCGCATTCATTCTTTCTACATGACCAAACCACCGAAGCATTCCTTTCTTAATCCTGGTCACCGCATCATCTTGCAAACCACACTCTTCTTTTATCACACAGTTTCTCACCCTGTCACTCAGATTCAGCCCTAACATACTCCTTAGCGACCGCATTTCTACTGCATTTATTCTACTCTCGTGCTTCTTCTGCCACACCCAACTTTCACTACCATACGTTAAAGTAGGGACTAATACAGCACTGTGAATTGCCATACGTGCCTTTTTTGACACATTCTGACTTTTCACAATAGAGTGTAGAGCCCCATTTACTTTATTTCCTGCATTCACTCGTCGTTCAATATCCTTATCATATCTCCCATCCCTGCTGAATACACATCCCAAATATACGAACTCATCCACTTGCTCAATTGCTCCTTCTATTCTTATTTCACATACCGTCTTGCTTTCATCTCTTTCAAAAACCATCACTTTCGTCTTACTTGCGTTCACTTTCATTCCCCTTTCTTTTAATGACCTGTTCATTAATGTAACCATCATTTGCAACTCGGCCGCCGACGACGCAAGTATGACTTGATCATCGGCGTACAAAAGGCATTTGATGGTTAACTCACCCATTCTTAACCCGCATTCTTCAACTTTCAAATTTTCTAAACAGCTGTCCATAAACAGGTTGAACAGCCACGGGGAAGCTACACAGCCCTGTCTGACACCTTTATGGATGCCAAACCAGTCCGAGTAGACCCCGTTGATTCTTATTATTATTATATAGATTTATTGATATCAATCATCAAAAAGACCACAAAGTTTCTTTGCGGGTTCTTTATCTTAGAAAGTTTTATTTCTCGAACTTGTAATAAAGTCATATTCATAATAATTTGAAAAGCTGTAAAAGAAAGACTGTTTTTTTATTGATATCATGTACATAAAAAATTATTTTGTGCGCTGTCAAATAATCTTTGTTATAATAGTTTTCCCTTAAACTTCAGATTCTATTAACCATTTTTAGATAGCGAAATACAAAGAGGCGTACATCACTGTAACTGCGGAGGCTAACAAAATCGATAACGCGTTAGCTGAGAGGTTCAGCGAACGACCTAACGAATATGTTCCTACCACCGAGACATTGCCAGTCGATATGCCTACAGGTAATTAAAACTACATAAAATAAAAAATAAAATTATAGTAAATAAATAATAAAAATAATTCAAGAAATGCATATCAAATCCCAAATGGTACAAGTAGAGAGGTAAGGCATAGTGTCCAGCTGTGGAATGGGTTGTTAATGATGATGAAGACTTGACAAATAATAGTTTAAATTTCACAAGCCGCTGGTCCATGCTCGCATGAAGTAAGATTACCTACAAATAATTGTTCCAGGTCTGGCTGTTTGTCCATGTGCCATTCATACATGTTAGCCGCTCGATTGCTTGCGAACAAAAAAAATGGTAGCTTACTTTGCCAGTAGGTCGGGACTGTGTTTCTCACGTTCGACCCGCCGTCAATAAAACTTAATTTATGACTTACTCGAGAGGAGCACTTCAAATTTTTAAAATTTTATGAATAGCCATTGAAATAGCAAAAGAAAATACGTATGTTATTCCATCAAAATATGATTACAATAATATTTTAGAGGTGTTGAAATCACAAGTACAAGCCATTTTAGCGTCTCTTTGTAAAACATCGGGTTTATCAAAAAAATAAGATCGATAAGTGTATGATTATTTACTATATCTTTAAACGTAATGAATTACTTGATATATTTATCTATATTATAAAACGAGTTATATTTGAATACATAGTAAAAATATTTAGTGAAACCTGATGAAGAATTCACGGATTGCGCAATCGATCGCCATTTGTTAGTTACAATCTAGGCTGTTATTACATAAAAACGTATATTATAATATGATGAACAATTTATAAAACTTTATTACTTAAATTGAATAATTATATTCAAATACCACTACGACTATTTCGTATTTAAAGAATACAACATAATTACGATAATGTAAGCTATAGAAATTTATGTTTAGATTCGAGTCATTCTGAGTATTTTTAAAAGTCGACTCTTTATCACATTTTTCATACAGTATTTGCAAAAATATTACTTTAATACGAGAAAACACTAATAAGACATTAATTTGGTATATAAATACTAGCAAAAATCAATAAAATTCAATACTCACGGCATATTTTATCACCTCGTTAAATCCACTCAAGCGTCACTTCACTCACCAAACTTTAACTAACAAAGTTTCGATATTTTTCGTCCAAGAGGTTGGTAATTTTGTTCCAAATCTATGATTTATATCTTTGTTTTTGGTTTTAATACGTAATAGTTAGACTCTGTGCGTTTAAAATACGGTCTAAATTCAATTAAAAGAACTTCGTCGCTTTGCAACCACAGTTGCAAAGAGCAAAGTTAAGGATTCTGTTTTTGCAACTGTGGTTGCAAGAAGCAAACGAGCGGCTAAACACCTTCACAGTATATCCTTGAGTGTGGATAATTTTTTTTTAATTTATATCTATATTTTAGCCAATATATTTTTGTTACCATTAATATTTTTAAAAATCTTTCGCAGTGCTGAAGTGTCCAAAATGTGGAACAGGTATGGTGATAAGGCAAAAGAAGAACAACCCAGAATTATTGTTTATAAGTTGCCAGTCATATCCGAATTGTAAAAATGCAGTCTGGCTGCCTAGCATCGTCAAGTCACTGCAAGTGTTACCAGAAACTTGTCCGAGAGTATGTTTACTATTAAAAAACATTATTGTTTCAATTTTGTAAAATTATTAAAACTGCTTTACATATTTAAACTCATAGAATACTATAATACATACATAATAGAACAGTGGAGTGGGCAGAGCCCGTGTAACCACTAAAATGTCACTAACACGTCAATTCACACGTATAAATGTCAACACTTATGTCAGATGTGTTTTGACATTACAATCGTTTCCAAATTTTGCATGCAAACTAATTAGAAAATGCCAAATTGCACACTATTTACAAATAAATATTTATTAAAATTTAAACGATTTTTTTAATGATAATCTTGAACATTAATCAAAAGTCTAAAATGTTTAAATTTACTCAGTCTGTCAACACAGCGAATCGAGTTTTTAGTAGTGATACTACGACGTAATTGCTTGTATGTGTGCTCCCGGCGGCGCCGACCCTCGTACAAAATAAGGTTGACAGCCGTTCTATTGTGCATTATAGTATTCTGTGTTTAAACTGATAAGTAATTCACTATGCCAAGAGGGCAATAAAGTGTTCAGATCCAGACATTTCGTTTTGCGAAATTAGCATTTGCAACTTAGTGTCAATACATTTTTATAATAATAATAATTTCTTAATATAATTCATAATTACGTTTCAGTGTGGTCCGAACTACAGTAAGGTGAAATTCGAATGGAGAAATAATTCAATAAGTCACTTATATCCACCGCCCTACATCGGGTGTATCGGTGGCTGTGACCCTACTTTTCTAGAGTTTCTGCAAATAAACCCATCCAGTGTAAAAGCTTCGACAAACACAAACCAAAGTATACCCAATAATGTCAGAACAAATAATCGCTCAAACAATTTAGGACCTAATGCGAACAATATCAGACCAAACGTGCAGAGAAATAATACTTCAATAGGAAATATGCCTTCAAGACCAAATAATACGGGTAATGCGCAACCAAAGCAATTTACACCTACTAATAATAGTGTTAGAGTACAAAATACAGCAGCACCAACAAGAATCCCAGCACCAAGGATTGTCGGAGACTCGGAAGATAATAATGTTATTTGTGGTTGTAACAAACCAGCTATTCAGTTGACTGTGAGGAAACAGAATGCGAATTTTGGTAAGTAAATTTTTCACTGTCGAGCTTTCGTAAATCTCTAATAAAATTTACTTCATCTCTGTCGAGTTTATTAAATTATTATTTTAACCATGGGCCTCTTCATAAACCCAATATTGCGACATGTGATAGGTATTAGTCTACAAAACGTTCTATTCCGTTGTTTTCCTTTAGGTAAAAAATTCTACAAATGTCCGGTCGGTAAGGAAAGCGGCGGCTGTGATTTCTTCCTTTGGGCACCGGAATCCGAAGGAAATGTTCAGAACCCTTACGAAACTCCTCCAGAGTCGATGACGTCTCGCGGCCACGGCTCGTCACCTAGCAACAGTTCCGGTGGTACGACCAGGGGCTGGGGCATAGCGCCCAGCTTCCCCAGAGAAGACTACCAACAGAACGAGGATAACGTTATGTGCAATTGTGGTCTGCCATGTAAAAAGTAATATGTGCTTCGTATTTTCTTTTATTCCATCCATCTATTACAACCTATATTATAGTCTACTACTGAATATAGGGCTCTTCCACACTTGACAATCGGGCTGAGAGCCGCAGTTTTTTTATTACTTTGAGTTGTTATTAGAAAGATGCTGCTTTCCATCTTCTGTTTAAGTTTCCCTTTGAAGCCTCTTACGACACCCAACGGACGATATAGGGTAGTGCATAGAATACTATAATACATACATAATAGAACGGGGGAGTGGGCGGAGCCCGTGTAACCAGTCAATACGAGATGTGTTTGGACGTTACAACCGTTTCCAAATTTCCCATGCAAATTATTTAGAAAATGCCAAATTGCACGCTATTTACAAATAAATATGTATTAAAATCTGTCTTCAACACAGCGAATCGGGTTTGTAGTAGTGATAATACGACGTTATTGCTTGTATGTGTGCTCCCGGCGTCGCCTATCGTCGTATAAAATAAGGTTGACAGCCATTCTATTGTGTATTATAGTATTCTATGGGATAGTGGATTTTCTTACACCGCCACTACACGGTATTTTCTTAGTCTATGATATTATAACTTAGAGCGTACGACCACTGACGACATGGATCTGAGAAGTAGTTTATCACTACTGATTTTATGAAAAAACAGTAGTGATAGACTACGCTTGGAGTTTATCTGTGTGATAAACATCTCCTGTCAATCAAATCAACTGTCCCTCCATAAAACGGAGTGACAACGTGGTAAGACATCCAGGGAGTTGATTGATGCATGTAGGTAAAGCGGTAGAGACTGCGTTAGGCTTCGTCTCGTGGCAGGCCTACCAAAAGGCCCGTAAGTGAGACAGAGAGCGCAAAGCGCAACAACCGGCTGCCTGTATCGCATTTTATTGCACCGCGGGCATCGAGTCTTGAACATTAGTATAGTATCTACTCTCCATTACTTTATTTATAACACTTTGTCACCTGTGACACAGAAATATTACGTCTGTATTAACAATTACATAATAAAAACCTTTGCGTAATTTCTACGAATAGAAATTCATGAATTAATATGGCTTTATAGTGGTTTTAAAACGGTATTTTAATCAAAAGAAAAATTCTTGTATACAGTGAGAATAGAACAATAAGACGCAAGTTTGTTAATATTTTTCATATTAAAAATCTCTTTCAGGATAATAGTACATAAAGAGGGCCCAAATAAAGGACGTCCGTTCTACGGATGCCCAAAAGATTTTAATTCAAGATGCAATTTCTTTCAATGGGCTGATTCTGGAAGCACAGGTAAGACGCAAAAGAAAAAAGAAGCCATCCTATAACAAGCGATAATGTTGATGAAATTTGATTATTCTTGAAACTTTATTAAAAGTGAAAACTAGATATAGTGGCAATATGAATATCTTGTTACTGTAATGTTAGAAAATAGGGATAATTCGTTCAATAGATACCCTAATTTCTAAATACTGGCAGGGTTGCCATGTAAAAGTGTCTTCATGTCGTTTTAGTTTTAACTTTATTTTAAATCACTATTTAAATTTTAACTTCCTATATTACGTTTGAAGACCTGTATCTTAACAGAGAAATGTATTGATATGATAGGTATTGTTACTTTCATTAATTGATTTAAAAAGTAAAGATACAATAAAGATATGAATAGTTACTTTGCAACCATCCGCTGAATAAAACAAAATGTGTCTTACCTAGTTTGAAGAGCACCTCCCGCCCTCCCTCAATTGCGTGCACTAATCCCGTCACCACTAATCCCAGCACCACTACTCCCAAACACCTTACTGTTCTAGAAAAGACACACCATCGACGATAATACGACACGTGTTTCTTCGCCTCTACACGAGGCATCTTCAGGTGATGTAGACTCTACGGCGGCTGACTGCTAAGACTTAGCTGCTCTTCAAACTACACATCATTTGATTTTATTCAACGGATGGTTGCAAAGTAACTATTAAGATCTTTATTATAATGATTTCCGCAAAGTAACGGCTGATTCTATTAATTATTGCAAAGATACGGTTGGTCTGACTCGTTTTCTGAATTAGAAGAACTGGCGCCGTCTATTAGAACCACTTCTGACTACGATGTGATCGATTTAGACTGAGATTGCAAAGAAAGTTTTCTTTGTAGACCGCGCGACTAATTCACTTTGGTATAAAAAAGTCATAATAGTGTGTGGTCCGCCCAGTCAACCTGATAAATTTCGCAATATTCCTAGTATTTTTACGAAAATTCAGTTTATTTAATTATCCTACGATATATACATTTATAACTTTAAGTATGTTGTATGTTATTTTAATATTGTTACGAGCTTAGGGTTCGTGACAATAAAAACTGCCGATTGAATTACCAAAATTGACACTTTAATTACTGAACACTAATTAAAACTTAAATCACACTAATAATTACTCACACTTTAGTTCACTTTATTTTACTACCTTACTTACTCGTATTGAAAATTCAATACTGCCCCCCGATCGCGCCTTTTAACTATTTATTAACTTAACTATTATATAGGGCTGTTCCACCGAAACATGCAGACTATTCCAGCAAATACGGGCCCCGACCGACCAGGCGCAGAAAGTTCGATTGTGGGGGCTTTCTAGAAAGTTTCGATAATAGATGGCGCTAGTGCCATCAACTGTGGCGCGCAACAATATGTTGCGTGCAATAAAAAGCATAAACAAAGAAATAAATTTAATGCTGTAATTTTTTTGTAACTTGCAGTAGAATGGAACGGTAGTAATGCGACCCGAGGCAGGGGCCGTGGTCGAGGCAGTGGCAGTGGCAGTGGCAATAGCGATGCTGGAGGACCGAGAACAAGGAAATGCGGTCTCTGTCGGCAGGAAGGACACACGAGATCTCGTTGCCCTAATAATGTGTCATGAAATGAGTAAAATTATCACTAAAGTAAATCCGTGTAGTTAGATATATTTTGAAATGTTTTTTGTAATCTCCGAGACTAATAAGTTGCAAACCATCTGACAGTGACATTAATGCAGCCCATATAGCCCTTCAAATAAAAAAAATCTTCAAGTATGTTGCCGTTCAAACCAAAAGTACTAAGATAGAAGGTCTTATACGATTTATCCTATAGTTATTTTATAATTAGCCTAAAATGATTCCATATAATCCCTAATAACCCTTTGTATCTTATTACAAAAATGAGTAAACTGCTGGTAAGTTATTCATTCACTTATTAATTCATTACATGTGCTAGAGTTACACTGCAACTATATTATGGTTCTCACGAATGGGTTGACTCGACTGGGGAAGGACCACGCTTTCACAGAATGCCAGCGTAAAATAGCAGCTTAATGCTGTTGTGTTGTGAGTATAGATCATAGGACACCCTCTTTACTAGAAACGTGGTATTCCATCTTAGTCCTTAGGGGTGACAACTGACAACGCACCTGCATTTTGATTTTTAATCGAGGTTAAATGTAGATGTTTATGGGCCACAGCATCAACTTACAATCAAGTGTCAAGTGTTTGTCACCTTTATTTCTATAAAATGAAAAGGATATAGCCTATCAATAGTAAACTGCTGTACCTTTTCCCTTCTCTAGGCCTTCACTATCATATAGGGGCTATTTGCCTAGTTGACACTAGGGTCGGCAACCGCAGTTTTTTGTTATTTTAAGTTATCATAAAGATGTAGCTGTCCATCTCTTGTTCATCTTCCTTTCATTTCCCTCTGTAGCCTCTTATGGCACCCACGGGATGATATGGGATAGTGTATATTCTCTTACGCTGCCTTCGTATAGCGTATTTGAACTTGACTTTGTATTAATATATTCTTATTATTCTTCCATACAAACGTAGTCTGGCGATTACTCCACTGTTTGATGGCGTACGTTCAAAATAAAAAATGATTTCAATTTGTCTCATTATTATCTAGCCCTGTATGGAAACAAAAAAGTAAAAAAAAGAATATATTTAAAAGTACTAATTTTAACACATCTTTGGGCGGAAATAAATACCATAAGAAGAACGAAAATTGCAAAACAGTTACCATACAGAGATAGATTAGTTGTTCAATAGTGCAAATAATTTTATTTTTAACAGATACATTCAATAGATTTTTCATAATATCCAGATTCCCAAAGGTCCGTTTATAGATTTTTTTTTATAAAACTAAAATGACAAACAAACTTACAGTCCACTCGATGGTAAATAGCTAATGCAGTCCATGGACACCGCAGCCAACTTCAAACATAGAACACTACAGGTGCGTTGTCACCTCTGAGGACTAAGATGGAGTGCATTCCAGTCTGTTATAATACTAGGCTCTCTACTCCCTTCAACCTAGACTGGAACATAGCACTAAATGCAACATTTGGTTGCAAAAATACGTAACAAAGTGGTACCTACCCAGATGGACTCCTGCCAGAAAGGGTGTCTCACCACCAAGTATAGTATTTATGACAATAAATAGTTTCATGTTAACATAAATTGTATTATATAGTTTTGTAAATTAAGTATGTGTCGATTTTTTCTTCCTTTAAAAAAGTGTATCATATATACAATTTTTTTTGTTTAAATCGCCAACATTTAATTTTAAAATTTAAGTGTAATAATTTTCGTATGGTAAGTGTAGAGATCCGGATACCCTTTTTTACTGGAAACGAGGCATTCGTTCTCAGGGGTGACAATGCATCTGCGTGTTGATTCTTAATCGAGGATAAATGAGGGGTGCCAAACCATAATGTTTCAAGTGCCAGAAAGTGGAATTTTCAGGAGATACAAAAACAGTTTTAATGGAAAAAGAAAGAGCAAAGCAATAAAAAAAGAATGTTTAATCAAATTATCATTTATTATTAATAATATATTATATAATAAACTTTTGTGTCAGTCAAAACAAGGAAATAATATTATTTTGTTTCTAAAAAAAATTAAAAGAACAAAAACGTTTTAAGTACCATTATTTATGCAAGTCATAACGTTGTAAGTATTATATTACTTGCACATAACTCAACTTGAAATATCTTTATTTCAAAAGGTTTTCATAAAATAATTTGCTATCTCCGGCTAAATACGGCAACATGGCACCAATGTCTTTCTTTTTCTCGGCAGATAAAGGTACAGGTGTCTCGATCATGTCAACTTGTAACTTGTGTCAAAATTCGCCTTAGTAATTCCAGGTTTAAGCACTGGAGTTGATATCCAAGGAGCAAATTCGCCGTAACTTTTCTTTGTAAAAATGACACCAACATTTTCAGATGTTAGGCGAATCATCGTTGCCGAAGATATCTGTAGCTTTTTGGTGGTTTCATATTTTTAGCCAGATTCATCCAATTAAAAAGGTTTTATTATCCACTACCAAGAATGGTTTTTTTTGCCAGCATTTGTAATAAGTTCAATAAGGTCTTTTGGAATCAGTGGCTTTGCACACTTTTCCGCTTTTTCAATGATCGCAGGCGAGAAATGTATGACCCTTTACAGGAAATTTATGAGTAATTTCTGAAAAGAAACCTTTTGCAATTAAAACGAGGACCATAGCAAGTACAGCTTGGTTCTTGTTTTGTCCACCACAGTTATCTGACCACAAAATTAATTTCTTCTTATCTGTAGTGTATCCTATTTCACTAAAAGTGAAAAACTTGTAAAGGCAGGAAACGATCTCGTTGGAACCCCTTTGCCCAACAGTTTCATTCCAGAGAAACATGATACCCTTTCCTTCGTCCTCCAAGTGAATTCCCATATTGACAAACGCCAGCTGACGACTGTAGTACATCTGTGTATGGGTTAATGTTGGGAGGTACATCTGTTGCTGGAGGTCGAACTGAACCACTCGAACATCTGAATTAGGGCATCTAGAGTCTGCTCCATCATTATTCATTAGTTTTCTGGCCATCTCAGCTTGCTTGTGATGAAAGTCCAACTTTTCATAAATCATAAATTTTTATTTGCAAGAATCACGGTATAAAAAGATCTTACAATTTGTTTAGTGCAATCGTGTTTCGCTAACAATGGTAAATAGCATGCAAATACAGAATCAACAATATTAATTAATTACAGTCTAAAAAATATTTTACGTCATAAAACATTCGGTTTTTAACCAATTAAACAAATGTTTCTTAAATAATCTTTCACTTAACAATTTAAACTCATTAGGTAGTTTATTAAATATTTTTATACACATATTTAGGCAACTTTTGTTGTATTTAACGATTCTAGGAATAACATCTAGAACTAGTTTTTCTGGGTCATGTCGGTTTCGGGGATATATATCACGCGCTTTAATAAACAATGACTTATTTTTAAAGACAAACATACTAACTTCATAAATGTATAGTGACGGGCGGGGTAATATACCAAGTCTCTTAAATAGTGGTTTACAGGAAATATCTGGCGACATCCCGCAGATTGCACGAATACATTTTTTTGGGCAACGAATGCCCTATTTCGGTCAGTACTATTACCCCGTATTATGATTCCATAGCGAAGAATAGACTCTACGTATGCGTGGTACGTTGCAATTGCCGTCTTAATATTTGTGATGTTTTTAACGATTTTAAGGGCATATACAAATTTATTAATTCTACGGCATACGTTATCTATTTGTTCTTCCCAGTTTATATCTTCATCTAACGTTACTCCCAGAAATTTTGTTCATGTAAGTTTTTTTAGTTTTGGTATATTAAGTTTAATATTATGATTTGAATTAATAGATTTATTAAATTGTATGTAATGAGATTTATCTAAATTAATTTTCAAATTATTTACGTCAAGCCATTCAATGTCATGTTATTAATGTCATCTTCATGATTCCTAATGGTATTATTATTTTTAATACTAGTCACAATAATTGAAATGTCATCAGCGAATAAAACACATTTATGATTCGTAATGTCAACAATATCATTAATATATAATAGGAAAAGAATCGGTCCTAATATACTTCCTTGCGGAACGCCAAATTTATTATATTTATATCCAGATGAATGAGATGTTAAGTTACTGTTTTTATCTATTTTATCAATTATAACACATTTTTGTCTGTCTTTTAAATATGACTATAACCACTGAAGTATTGGTCCTCTGATCTCAATTGTCTCTAATTTTTGCAATAATGTGTCATGTGAAACGCAATCAAAGGCCTTTGAGAGGTCAAATAATAATCCTGTTGTTAACTGTCTGTTGTTTATGTTACTAAGTACTATTCTTATTAACGAAAACATGGCAAGTGAGGTTGATCTGTGTTTTTGAAACCCGTATTGTTCACTTTTAATTATCTGGTATTTATTACAGTAATCAACTATTCTTTTATACATACATTTTTCAAAGATTTTAGCCAGAATAGATATTAACGGACGATAATTTTGAACATCATCCTTTCGCCCTTTTTTAAATAAAGGTTTTATAATTGACAATTTCAGTGCTCTTCCGACATGATAATTTCAGTGCTTTTGCTTAGCGAGGTCTTTTACTACTTCAGTTGGAGCAGTATCTATTTAGACTTTAGAAGAGTCACACGTCGGTCATGTATCTACTCGCGGAGGCTTGAAAGAAAGATTAAACTCGGTCAAAAATATTTCATTAAACCATTGCCTAGATACTGGTGGCTTAATAGATCCATCACGGTGCTTTTCTAAAAACCCTTTATATAGTTTGACCACACTAAGTTCTGTTGGGAGATATTTTCCATTAGGAGCGTCATTTCGACTATAATGACTTTCTTGAGCCGGTATTGACTTTATGTACTCGATAATCTTTTCTTTCCACTGAGGCTCGCGTCTTTGCCTTTTTCCACCACGTCTATCTTTTACAGATACGTCATTACTAATTTTTTTTTTCGGAAAGCATCTGCACATGGCGTTGACCGATACCAAAAGTATCGCAAAACGTCTTTTTACACACCTGAAATTAAAAGGAACTTATAACTATTTGTAGAATAGAATTCTTTTGAAAACATTAATTATTGTACTAACTAAGAATATAATTCAAATAACGAATAGTAATTCTTACCTGAACTTCCGACATGCCTCTAATTATGAGATAGTATTTAAATGTACGTTGTCGCCTGCTTTCGGTTGCATCTTCATAATTGCCATGTCTCCTTCTGTTTATTAAACAAAGCCGTATAAGGTTTTTTAGGTAAATCTGCTGTTCGTTATAATCTCCCAGATTCCAGAAGTCGTGAAATAATTTTTTACGGCATTCCAATGTCAAACAGGTACACGAAAACTGGCATTTGCAAGAAACCTACAACAAAGTAAATGATTAAATTTACAATTTGCATAAAATGTTGTTTACTGTTTTCATCACCGTTTAGTAATATAAGTGTATAATAACAATGGTAAAGTAATATAAATATATTTAAAGGTAAAATACTATGTTTACGTTTTTTAACAATGGTTTAAAAAAATTGGCACACATACCTCACTAGGCTCACGTTTTTCACTCACTTCTTTATTTTTTGTATTCACATACGATAAGCCCTTGTTTCTGCAATATTTCCTTATTGTTTTTTTCCATGTCTTTTTATTAACAATTTTTTTTCTCGTTGTAGACGCACCGTCTTGTTCGGACATTTTGAATGCACTGACGTTTGCAGCTCATTTGGCACTTACAACGTTATGGCATGCTGTTTCACAATATTTAAGTTAGATGGCGTTAGAAACCCTTCAACTCATTACTGCAAGTAAACGCCGGCACATACAACGTTTTACTGCAATAAAACGCATTTCAGTTCGTGTGGCACTTAAAACGTTATGGTTTGGCACCCCTCAAATGTAGATATCTATAGACCATAGCATTCACTCACTAACTGTGCTCGTTTGTTAGACTTATTCTATTAAAAAAAAACCTCATAGCAAATACCTATTTACGGAACCTTATATATGATAGGTACATCATTTTACAATATACAAAATTGAGATATTTCACACATCTTTCATGTTATTTCTGTTTGATTTTTATGAACTGATTATTACATTGCTATGTATAGGTATTTAATACAAGACGCTCCTAAATAAATCACACAATTTATTGCCACAACAAATAAATAAGCTTAATTATATCTTTCTGTTTTATCTTCTTTTTTTGCATATATGCAAGACCAAGTTCACATTCATTATTTCAAAATTAAGGTAATTAATTTCGTGAATATTTAAAATATAGCGAAGGTTTTTATATATCCTGGTGAGGCTGTAAATACATTTTTTCACTATCCTATTGAAACTTTTGTCAAATCATTATTAACATATGTGACATGTTATAAGCTGAAAGTAAAGAATGGTGAGAAGGATACTTTCCAAAATAGAAAACACGATTTTTTAAACCTTTATAATTATAATGATAAATACGATACCATTTATTTTTAGTTACGCATGCTGCAGCATAAAACACTAAATAGATGTTATATAAATATGTACATAAATACATTTCGACTAAGTGTGGGTTGCAAATGAATAAATAACTGTAGAATATTTAATATGTAAATATATAATGTTTTGTATTTGTTTCATTAAAAGTTTTTCAGTATTTTCCTTGTGTTTAATTTTCAAATTCAGCAATTACAAAAGTCGCACTTTTTGAAACACAATTTACATCAAAATCACAAACTATGATCTAAAACCCTAAACTGTAATTTTAGGGCCAACGCACTGGTCCGTTTTAGTTGTTCGGTCGGCCCGGTTTTAACGCTAGTAATATATAAGTTAATGCTTAAATATGTGTAAGTAAAAGTAGGTAATAAATTAAATTACATTAGTTCATATACCTGGGGTGCCTGTCCGAGGCAATGGTTACATGGACATGAACTCAGTGCCTCAAAAAAGCACACTCGGGTTTTTCACTAATTACGTTAAGAATGCTGTTTATATCCTGTTTCAATTAATTTGTGAAGAATGGAGATACCAGGAATAATTCTATATTTTTTTGTATTTGAATAAATAAATAAAAATTCTGGCATGCGTCATTCAGCGTACACACAATTAATTTTTTTTAATATGGCGGGATATCCGAGTATCCGACACAATATGGCGGCGGCACGCCATTAAAATATGGCGTCAGTTAATGACGTCATTTTTATTCGCCAGTATACTGGGAACATTTCGGAACACACCCTATAGTCCGTTCGCGTTAAGAAAATAGTGAGTCATCGTTGTCAGTCGGCCTGGCCACGCCCCCCAGCCAATTAAAATGCAAGAAATTAGAAAGTGGAGTTCACAGTGACCAGTTGAGTCAGGTCTTCGAACAAAACGGTTGTGTATTTTGCGTGTTACTCGTTCAACATTAAATTTTGAAAATGAATACCTAACCTATTCGAAAGAATAAAAGTGGATCAATAATCCATAGCGGAGAGAGACGCGTAATTTACAATTTTTTATAAGTACTTTAAACTGTGTGATTTAAATGCGACTGGGTGGACAGCACAGTAATAAAAACAGCAAGTGCATGTGGTGTGTCCGAAAATACTGTTTATAAAATTATTAAAGAACAAAATGATACTAACACATTAAAATCACCCGTGAAAAAGAGAGCTCGACTATCGACGGTCGATAAATTAGATGAACTAGATAAATGTGCAATAAGGAGAAAAGTTCACTCAATATATTTAAATAACGACTACCCGACATTGGACAAAATTGTAACACTTTGCGAAGCTGACGAAGATATTCCTGTTTTCAAACGTACCACACTTCATAAAATAATGCACGAGCTTGGTTTCGATTTCAATAAACGGGATAGCAGAACATTGTTAGTCAAAAGAGAAGATATTGTTTTATGGAGGCGTAAATATCTGAGGCAAATAAAAGAATACAGAGCCGCTAATAAAACCATTTGCTATCTTGAAGAAACGTGGATAAACGCCGGACACGTAAAGACAAAAGCATAGTTGGATACAACGGTAAAAAATAAAAGACAAGTCTTTCTAGATGGCTTATCAGCCGGTCCAAAAGCTCCAACAGGAAAAGGTAAAAGGTTAATTGTATTAGGGGATTCGTGGAAGATGGTCTACTAGTATTTGAATCTAAGTCTACAAAAGACTATCATGAAGAGATGGATGGTGAAAGATTCCTTAATTGGTTCATTAATATAATGCCTAAGCTAGAACCTAGGAAGTGTGGTTGTCATGGATAACGCTCCCTATCATTCGGTAGGAGTCGAAAAAATACCAACAACCAGCTGGAACAAGCAGCAAATAATAGATTGGCTGCAAAGCAAAGGCAAATCCATGGACATGACTTATTTAAAAAAAAGAATTATTAATGAATGTTGCCGAAATCGCCCCACAATATAATAAATATTTAATAGGTGAGACTGCCAAAAGTAATGGCATTACAATTCTTCGCCTACCGCCTTACCATTGCAAACTTAATCCAATTGAATTGGTTTGGGCCCAAATAAAAAATTATGTTGGTGCCAATAACTCCACGTTCAAAATGAGTGACATAAAAAAATTAGATGACGCAATAGCATTAATAGACGCTAATCGTTGGAAGAAGTGCTGCGACCACGTGATACGCGAAGAAAATACCATGTGGAATTTGGATGACATCATGGAACTTGCAGAACAAAATTCTTTCATAATTAATGTTCCTGGAGAATCTAGCGATACTGATTAGTGATTTAAGTAATTTTAAGAAAATTTGTTTCTATTAAATTTAATTAAATGTTTGAAAAAAAAAAGAATTTTTACTCCACTGTGAATACACCTTTACCATGTAGTTGCACTGATGACTCACTATTTTCTTAACGCGAACGGACTATAGGTCTATGGGATTTTCTTTTAGATTTTTCTCGAGATTGGAGTCATCTTTGATGGGACTGGTCTCAGGAGGACCCTTCCCATTTCCGGTCCACCCCCTCCTGATCAAATAAAACACTCCTGCCAAACGATTCTAAATTTAATTCATGCTCCGTCTTATCTGGCTCCATTTATTGTGGCATACTGGTGCGCTGAATTTAAAATTTAAACGCGGCAGAACCGCCTGCAAAGATGACACTAGCTTAACTAGCTACATATGTATTTATTATTTATTTATCTATGCACTAGCTCCGGGTCCTGGCGGGCAACAACAACTGCTACGCGAGAAAACGTTAAAAAATCAAAGAATTGTTAAAGTAGATCGACGTGTGACCATCCCTTACTAAGCTGAGAATCTAAAGATTTTGTTTGGCTAATTGATCAACAGGTTTATTCCATTTCAAATTAAGCCCGAAGTATTTTCAGAAGAAGAATTTGTTGCAGCAGAAATTCTCCAATCAGAGTCCAAAAGCTCCAAAACAGCAAACCGGCAAGTTCTCCATACTTCGGTCTCAGATATCAACAGTAATGAGTTATATCAGGACGATGAGGATGATGACGCAGAAGTCACAAGAAACAGATGTATAGTACGCAGCTGTGGGACAGATGTACGTCATGTGGGCTGTGCGCTCACCTGGACTACACTATGTGGGACTCAGCCAAAGGTTATGTCTCCGATATTTTTTTTTTTTTTTCCAGGTTTATTTCTTTTGCCCTCCCCTCAATGCAATTGGAGTTCAATTTTTTTTTTTTTGAACTGTCAAGTTAAGTTTTATTCTACATATTTAAAATATGTTAGTTTGATAATTCATACGTAATATTTAATTTATATATGTACTTACATATTAATTCTTCTTAGATTAAATCAATGTTTGTAACATAATTAAAAAATTAAAATCTATTTTTGCATTCCTTATACTAGCTACGATAAATTCACCATTTTTGCTTTTTACTCTTCTGCTTCAGGGAGCCAAGACTCTGTGCTCGCTGCATTTCAGCCTGTTGCTCTGCTTCCACCGTCTTGTCGGTCATCATATCGAGTAGTATCTCAAATTTAAGCCGGAGCATATTGTTTTCCTCTTCGAGTTGTTCTAGTTCCTTCTTTAAACGGTGATTCTCTTTGTGGGCGACCCCTGCACGACCAGATGCTGCACCAAAAAGACATTTAAGGCACATTTTGTAAAAGAAACATATTATATCTAAGCCACAGAATAACCTTACCAAATGTATTGTTGTACTAGGCACTGCATTTGATGTGTGATATGCTCTATCTATGCAGTAAATAGGCGGTCCTACTGCTTATAAGGCGGGCCTAGTAGGCGCAGAGTCTATACCTTCTCACTGACAATTCTATTTCACATCACAATGTAATTTACCGGCGTAAAATACCAGCTCAATGCTGCTGTGCTTCGTATGGTGAGTGTAGAGAACTGGAGACACTTTTTCACTTTCATCTTAGTCCTCACGGGTGACAACTCATCTGCATTTTAATTCGTACTTACCATCTGGTGGACCGTGTGCTCGTTTGTCACCCTATGCTATAAAAAAAGAAAAAACAGTCTACGAAATCCGAAGATTTACCATCATCAGTCATGGCATCATCCGTCAATGAAGGCTAATAATCTTCGATCACAAGATGTCGATAGCTGGGATTGGGGTGAACTTATTTGTCACACAGGTAGTAACATCATCAATGAAAAGTCGCATTTTAAATTAAAAAATTGGTTGAACCTGCAGCCTGATGCCTGCCATCCCTGGAACTTTTCGATAATTTCAAATGCAAAGCGCTTCTTTCACCAATTTATGACGTTGAATATGAAATATCGGAGTAATTTAAAAAAATTAATTTTTCAAAATTTTTCGTTAACGATAGATATCTCATGAACGAATCAACCGATTTTGACCGGATCGGCGGCGATCGACGTTATTTTTCAAGGTTAAAAGCTGATTAGTTTTGGAAATCGATCGGTAAAACCTTTTAAGTTATTCCAAAAAAAAAAACAGTTTTTCGAAATGTTTATTTTTGAGATTTTTCAATATCTACCGGTTTGAATAAGTGAAAATTGATAGAAAATGTAAGTTAATGAAACACTTTGGAAATTCGCTTAGTTCATTTCAATCGGTCAAGCCGTTCAAAGGTTATAAGAGATTCACATACAGGCGCCATCGAAATACTGTTAGGGTGGCTTCCTGTGACCTCAAAACGTCAAGTTTTCATGAAAACTCAATTTTCGAAAAACAGTGAAAAAACAATAACTTCCCCCCGATTTTTGAAAATTATCATTAGGGTTCCGTAGTCAACTAGGAACCCTTATAGTTTCGCCATGTCTGTCTGTCCGTCTGACCGTCTGTCCGTCCTCGCTTTATCTCTGTGACCGTTAGACTAGAAAGCGAAATTTGGTACCAATATGTGTATCAATCACGCCGACAAAGTGGTAAAATAAAAATTGGAAAAAAATGTTTTATTAGGGTAGCCCCCCCTATATGTAAAGTGGGAAGTGATTTTTTTTATTTCAACCCTAACGTGTGATATATTGTTGGAAAGGTATTTAAAAATGAATAGGGGTTTACTAAAATTATTTTTTGATAATGTCAATAATTTCAGAAATAATCGCTCCAAAAGTAAAAAACAATGTTCCCCCCCCCCCCTCTAACTTTTGAACCATAAGTTTAGAAAATATGAAAAAAATCTGAAAAGTAGAACTTTATTAGGACTTTCTAGGAAAATCGTTTTGAACTTGGATGGAAACAACAGTACCCACTACCGGGAGCAGTTGCAGGAGCGCGGAGCGCTGCTGGAGCGCGAACATAATGGATACCCACCTTTAAACTCATAAGTGGGAACACTTATTGTGACGGACGGGAAACTACGGAACCCTACACTGAGCGTGGCCCGACACGTTCTTGGCCGGTTTTTTTTCTTAGCGGGAAGTTAAAAATATCGGTTTCTTGTGTACGTACATGCATAAAACATTGTCTCAGTAGTAACATGGTTTAACATATCACCACTTAACATCAAGTCTTAATTTAAATTTATTATCACTTTTTAATCCTTCGTCGTCCACTTCCGGGCATAAGGCTTTTTAAGAATGCGCCTACTAACATGTATTTTGTTGATTGGTCACACCACGCTGGGTTGGTGAAAGCAAAACTCGCTCTCGCCCACTTACTGGTTAGCTGCTTAGCACATAACCATTATGTGGTAGTTAGAATGGGCCTTTTAAAATAGATTTTATGTCTTCGCTTGCTAGAGCCTCGTTTGTTAATAATCACTTTCATTCTACTAAACAAAACGAGGTATATTTGAAAAGGACCGCTTAAACTTATTGCACGCCTCACAACGCGCGAGCGTGTGGGAGTGCTCTACACTCGACATGGCGCTATGTGACGATTTCACAATATGAAATTGTTAGTATGTCTCTATTTATACACTAAATCAATAAAAAGGGATGTTTTGAACACTAGATATATTAAATCATAAAGTCACCGTATTTTTTGTTAATTCCTTTAGTTATAGGGGAAGTACGTACAAAATGACATACGCGGACAAAATGACACAGGTATCATATTTCAAATTCTGTCAATTCTAGCCCGTCCTAGACAACAATATCACGTGACTCTACCAGCTCATACCTATCTGTAAAAACGTGAACTTGCGCCTGTCTTTCGTTCGGGTGTCATAGCCGACGACAAAAATTGGTAGGTTACAAGTTTTTTTTTATTGCAGGGAGTTTTATGTATTAATATTATATTTTTCATAGTTTTACCTTGCTTGTACATTTATTACACCCCTTAGGTACTTGTTGTTGCATTTGAATAACTTTTCCGTAAATAATACTAATTTTGAATTTATTGTTGAATTTTGATTTTTTATAACGCTATAAGGACAAAATGACATACCTACATAGGTAACGGACAAAATGACATAGGTATGTCGTTTTGTCCATAAGAACTCAATGAGCTAATTGTGCACTAGCAATAGCTAATTGTGCACTAGCTAACCTTTATTCAAAGCTGTTAATTTCTTTAGAGATAAAACTTTACAAAAACACCTTACAAAAACGACACAGTTCAAACAACCGCCTCTACTGAACAAGGCGACAACATCAAACACTGGTCAAGACCTTATTTTACCTGCTCCAAATCAAAATCTGTTGGTAATAAAGAACGCCCTTCTTCCTATACTCTAGTAGCGCCTATTGAGTATATCACCTGTCCCAAAAGGACGTTACATTAGTGGCCAAAGAAAACGTAAGCCAAAGATATAACTAACCTCTTTCATTTTGACTTCTCCTCCAAACATGAATGCAATTAAGTCAAAACAAAAAAACAAAAACCTAAAGTTCTTGCAGAAAAGAGGAGAAGAAACGTTACCAAAATCTTGTTCGAAGAAGTCGGTGAAGAAGAAATTTTGGCATGCAACGCTCAAGATGACGAAGAGGATTGCTCTTGCATATATTGCAACGATTTTTTTTTCCGGTCGAAACCTGGAGAAGATTGGTTGCGGTGTTTAAGTGTTTCGCAGTGGACTTCTTGCGCGGACGTCCCTAAACGAACAAAGCGATTCATTTGCGAGCTTTGTCGTTAATGTTATTAAATTTGTAGTGTATGTCATTTTGTCCACATGCTATGGACAAAATGGATTTTCGTTGAATTCAGTTAAACTTTATTTAAAAAAAAATCAGTCAGTTTATCTTTTAAATATCTATTAGAATTCATAGGTATAAACCCAAAGATTACTGGTGTACAATATGAATGTGCTGTGATTTATTAATAAAGAGTTATGACCCAAAATCAAAGCTGTATGTCATTTTGTACGTATTTCCCCTATTTACAAACATGTAGTTAAAATTATTAGTACGGTTGTCAGTTTGTGCACTTGTTAGCCTTCACATTTCAGAAAAATATACGCAAAGAAATAAAAGAAACACAAATAAATCTTTCTGAATAAGTTTTCATTTATCCTCAGGATTCTATTACATGTTGTTATCAGACTCATTTAAAAGATTTTTTTTTCATAAAAATGACATTTTCTGCCACCAGGGCGGCGCTACATAAAAATGAGGTGTAATATTTGACAAATTTAATAGCGGGGAAGTTAATTTATTCGAAAAATTTTAAATTTGATGTTTCTTTCTGTGCTATTAGTTATATTTTATTTACTTATATTAATTAAATATAATAAATAAAAACAAAAGATTGATAAAAGTAGAAAAATTAATAAAATTGTTAAAAATGTGCAAAAAATTAAGGAGCAAACCACAGAGGCATTATTTTGTGCATTAATATAATACTCCAGAAATTGATAAACCTTTATGGTTTTTTTTATAGGAGAGGGGCAAACGAGCATAAGGCTCACCTGATGGTAAGTGATTACCGCCGCCCATGAGCAACTGCAACACCAGGGGAATTGCAGATGCGTTGCCGGCCTTTTAAAAAGGAGTAGGCTCTTTTCTTGAAGGTCCCTAAGTCGTATCGGTCCAGAAAAATCTCTGGTGGTAGTCGATTCCATAACAAAGTTGTGCGAGGAAGAAAACTTCTTTTAAATCGCACGGTAGTGGACCGCCAGTCATCCAGATGGTATGAATGGTATCGCGTGTTTTGTCGCGATGCGCGTGATCCCCGTGGTAGATGCGATAAAATACGCAAAGATATGCAACATCCCTTCGCAGTACCAGTGAGTCAAGTCGGTCGAAGAGCTCGGTCCTCGACGATTCGAACAGCTCTGCGCTGGATACGATCAAATGGAAGGAGCTGGCACTGGAGAGCCCCGGCCCAGAAATGGGAACAGTATTCCATGTGCGTCCGAACCTGCGCCTAGTAAAGTTGAAGGCGGTGAGCCGACATGAAATACTGTCCCGCTCTGCTGAGTACGCCAAGCTTTTTAGAGGCCAATTTGGCCTTCTCTTCCAAGTGACCATGAAACTGCACGTCACTCGATATGTCGACGCCGAGGATTCCGATACTGGCTGAGGCAACAAGGGGAGTGCTTTGAAACTGAGGAGATACGACGAAGGGGTTGTTTTGTCTTCTGGGGATTAAACTGGACTAGCTTTAGTCGCCCCCAGTCCGAGACTTTGTTCAAAGTTTCGACTTCAGACACAAGTTTGTCCCGGTACTCTGCGACATTTTCTCGAGAAATATTGGCACGGCCGGTGTATAAAGCATCACCAGTGCTGTCGTCTGCATAGCAATGAATGTTACCGGCTTGCAACATGTCATTGATATGCAGAAGAAACAGCGTTGGTGATAGCACGCAGCCTTGTGGAACACCAGCGTTAATGGGCTTGTAATCGGAGCATGCACCGTCTACTACGACCTTGATGCTCCGATCAGCAAGAAAACTAGTGACGATTCGGTAAAACTAATTTCTTAATTAAAAGACATTAGGTACCTAATAAAGAAACTTCTACTCAGTGTCAACTAGCGACATCTGGTGAGCGGATGATATTTAGACCTCATTAAATTAAATTTGGAGCATGCGCTTTTAGATATTCCAATTTTTTTTTAATTTTCTACATTTAGAACAACGTTATTCCATTACAGCCTATAAAAGTCCACTCCTGAACATAGACCTCCCCCATAGATTGAATAGGGGACATTTTGCCATAATCGCCACGCTTGGCATGCGGGTTGGCAACTGCAGTTTTAATTTATTATAATCGCTATTAGGAAGACGCTGCTGCCCATCTCCTGATTTATTTTCCACTGTCAACTCTTACGACACTCACGAATATGGAGTGGATATGTTATTAAATAATTTGTGTCCTATATAATTCCTCAAATAATTATAAAATTACATAAATAATAGTATTAATCTTACCAGCATGACTTTAGAAAATTACGTAATAAAAGGCAGCGAAATACAGCAGATCACGCCGATGTTACCTTATATTGGTGTTTTTCGATAAGAAATTGCATGTCAATTTTTTTATATTACATATTTTTTCACGATACATTCCGAGGGGTTGACTTTTAGTAACATCTATTACCAAAAATAAACTATATTGATATATTTATTATAATATAATTGAAAATAAAGTTATCATACACTCAACTCTTACTTAAGGACCTATTCCATTCCAAGTCCGCAGACTGCGTTTTCTAGCTAAATGGCTTATATGCAATAAAAGCTACTCGTAAATTGCTAAACTTCTTATCCTTTCAGTTATTAAATTTTACCCCACTCTATGGCAATAATTATTTTCCTATACTTTTCATTCCCTAAGTCAAGTATAATTCTAATCGTTAACGAATATTTATTACTTACTTATTCTATTTGATTCAGTGATATTTTTGTGAATACGACATACTCGTACTAATTACTAAAAATACTTTACTCGAATTACTTCAACGCACTTATTGTACAATACCTGGAATCCATTGGCCTTCTTCAAACGACAATTCGAAATCTCCCAACTTTAACTTGAGGGGGCACAAATCTATAGATAATTCCTTTGAGGCATAGTCACTGCCGAACTCGTTTCTTATTACTGAAGTGTCTTGTCGTCGCACAGGAATTGTTTTCGGCGTAAATTTGTTGCTAAATAATGGCATTTCAGGTTCTTTCTAAAAGTGATTTCTTTAAAGCGCTTGAAATCAAAACAAACGGTTTCCATGGTAACAACACAATCATAGATTACTGTATATATACTAGTGACAATATTTTGTTAATTTATTACTACTCTGTGGGAAATGGGAAACGTCACTGCTACTCGTAGACATATGGAGTGAAGGTATTTCTCTGTCTACGGGTGTGTAGAAGTAAGGAGTACAGACTGTGTAATTTAAAAAGTGTCCATAGAAAACCGTTAAATAAGGGTGGCGCCACTATAACTACTTTTAAAGAACGTGCTGAAAAATATAAGTGGGATAGACGACTTTTTCGAAGTTATATTTACTAAATAAAATTATTTTAGATTTTAGAGCTGCTGAGCAGTTTAGCAGCACACTTTAAACCGTCGACAACAGCTAAGTTCATTTCATCTCAGTAGCTACTCCAGCGCTGTTGTGGAGAGTTTTTGAGCTGTTATTTACTGCTTACGGATCCACGGCCACTTTTTCAACTATTCTACTATGGGAGTTGGTACTCCTTACTTCTACACTCCATATCGTAGACAGAGTGCGACTGCTATACCAAAAAAGTATCGCTACTTACGTTTTAGTTACAAACTACATCAATAGTTTGACTAGTAGTCATTATCAAAGAATCACCAGGTTTAATCATCATTACAGCCTTTTAAAATTCCCTCAAGGAATGCCACAAAACGTTGTAGACTTGAGTCTATATTAAGTAATGCAAAGGAAAACTAGTATCCTACCAATTCAATTCTTTGAATGCGTTACGTTGCATCAATGGCTAGATGGAGCGACGATCAGCTCAAGGCGGCCGGTAGCAACTGGATGCGTGAGGCCGATGATCGGGCTAAGTGGCGTGTAGGTATTGGAAAAGGCCCACGTCTAGCAGTGGACTGCCGCAGGCTGATGATTATGATAAAGGCATTACAACCATACCAGTAAGGCAGGTTACTACTGACATTCGATTGAATCATATACTTTATTTAGTGGATCCTAACTCTCGTCTTCATTAGAGACCTCATATTAAAGCCTTGTCTTCATACTGAAGACTTAATTCCACTATTTAAGATTGTTATTGATTAATTTTAGCTAATTTCAGTATCTCTGTTCAGATATCTTACGGATTATTGTTGATAGTAATAATATACTCTTTGGTAGGGATTGGCAGGTGATGTTGACAATATAATAATTAAACTATATTTAAGAGCCATTCAGATTTCATTATAATGGGTAGAGATAAGGAGGACTATCTCTGTGTATGAGAAAGTGTCCTTCAAAATGCGTTAAATTAGGGTGGCGCGACAGGGTAAATTATAGATTAATTATTTTAATTTTTAAATCAATAATTTTTTAGTTCAAAATTACGAGAACAAAAAATCAGCATAAAAAAATCATAAGTGTCAATTTTTGGATGAAAAATATATAAGAATCCATACTAATATTACAAATGCGAAAGTGTGTTTGTTTGTCCTTCTTTCACGTCGCAACAGAGCATCGGCATGGCATGAATTTTGCAGGAAGGTGGTGTATGGGGATAGTTCGGTGGCTGTAGAGTGACATAGGCTACTTTTTTCAGCGGAAAAACATATCATTCCCGTGGAAAAATAGAATATGTTGCAAAATTAATTTCAGCTAGGTGGCGCCACCGTGATTCTACAAGACGGACGACGGTACGATGGACGAACACAGAACGTCAGAATATCTGGATTATTACACTCGGCGTCAAAAAAATCGCACATCCGAAAAAAATAATTTAAATACTATTTTAACACAACAGGCCAATGGCAATGTTGTGGTGGGGTATCATTCGAAAGGTAATTTCATTAGCTTTCAAGAATTTTAATTGAATTTTGCTTTTATAACGAGACGAAAGAGAAATTAAAGAAAAAGGCAGGGTATGTACAAATTTGCAAATTAATAATTTAAAAAAAAACTTAATAAATACAAAAAAAGTTCTTAAAACCTAGTGTTACCCCCCCCCCTTGCCTTGATAATGGCTTCCATGCGATCTTTCACGGACCTTACAAGGGTCGCAACAGCCTCTTGGGGTATTTGTTCCCACTCTTCAAGTACCGCATCTTGGAGCTCTTGAAGAGTGGTTGAAGCTGGATCTCGAGCTCGCACGCGCCGTTTTAGGTCATCCCAGAGATGTTCCCGGTTAAGGTCTGGACTTCGTGCTGGCCAATGCATAACAGGGATATCGACAGGATATCGTAAATAATCCGTACAATAGCCGCGGTGTGGCAACGAGCATTATCATGAATCCATCACCGACATAACCAGCATACGGGACCACATGTTCCTCCAGGATTTCAGTAATGTACCGACCAACATTTAATGACCCTTGCCCACGGCCACCCCGAGTCCGGGAAACGCACACAAGTCCCGTTTTCCCGTCGACGGAAATGCCGCCCCAAAACATACACGAGCCACCCCCGTATTCGACGGATTCTTCGAAGCAGGGTTGTGTGAACCTCTTCCCCTGTCTTCTGTAGACCCTTCTACGTCTGTCATTGCAGAAGAGACAGACCCTCGTCTCATCAGAGAAGAGTACGGTCCGCCACTGTTCTAGAGTCCACTCGCAATGTTTGCGAGCAAACTCTAGGCGATCTCTGCGATGCTGTGCAGTAAGTTTTGGACCTTTAGCAGGTCTATGGGCTGTTAAACTCTCTCACAGATGTTCTCAGAGTTGATCGAAGCTGTTGTTGCAACTCAACAGCATTTGTAAAACGGTTTCGTAAAGATGTCGTAACGATGAAACGGTCATCTCTTTCTGATGTGCACCGTTTTCTTCCAGATCCCGGTTTTCTAACATAACCACCAGTCTGCTGAAAACGTTGGAACACCCGTCGAACTGAAAAACGGGACAGGTTCAACTGTCGAGCAACGTCACACTGCCGCATCCCCGACTGAAATAGGGCAATCACTTGAGCGGCTTCTTCAGAGCTGGTGTCCATCTTTACTTGTTCTTACTTGGGTTACTTGTTCACGTGTGTTCACTGCAAAGTCTAAATTACGACTGCCCCATATTTCATCCAGATCGACCCTTTTATACCCTTTTTAGGTGGTGTAACTAGCGTCCTTACTAACGAGATTTGACAGTGTTTATTTTTGACGCTCTATAATGATAAATGTTATATTGATTTCATGATTTTTTTATTAATAATGTAAAGCTATTCAAATACCCATTACAAATATACCAATATTTATATAAATATAATTCGTTTCTAGCCATTACAGCCATTTTTCGCGTAAACTCAGAGAGGTGCGATTTTTGTGACGCTGAGTGTGTCTTTTTACCAAAATTAAGAAAAATTTTATGGATCTGTATTTTTCCACGCAGGACCGGGAAGAGAGCGATAGAAAACATAAAAAACGCCAGCTGATTTTCTTCAAACGTTTTGGTGCATTGTAATTCACAGGATAGGCGATAACCTCGCAGACGATATTAAGTAATCCCTTGATGCTCTGCCTACCCCGCAAGGGTTACAGGCGTGATTATAAGTATGGATCAGAAGTACTATCACCACCTGTCACGTTTTCACCCTTAACTATTACTTAACTGTGATAGAAACAGTTCTTAG
The DNA here is from genome assembly GCA_907164705.1 of Parnassius apollo. Taxonomy (NCBI): domain Eukaryota; kingdom Metazoa; phylum Arthropoda; class Insecta; order Lepidoptera; family Papilionidae; genus Parnassius; species Parnassius apollo. Next base: position 2,121,412 of record CAJQZP010001486.1, on the reverse strand, counting down.
TAAGCCTTATTAATAAGCCTTAGTAATATTTATTGAACGGAAATGAATACAGTTCTTATATGTGGTTATGAATGAATATTTTTTGAGAGTTCTTATAAACTAACGTATACATAGTTTAAATTGATTCCGCTAGATGTCGTTACTAGGTTTTAAAACGCGGTAACGAAATGTTTCCTGACATGTACTTAACTCCCGCCGTTGAGCCGCGCGTCAACTTATAGTGCACACGGTACCTATACGCTTAAATTGTTTCTATTTCGTAGCTTATTCGACTACCTGCTTTCGATTTCGGTTGTTTGTTATTTGCTTTGTGATTTGGTTAAGGTTGAATGGATTTATATTGGCTTTCATTTTCGGATTTGTGTATTTTCTTGGATCGGTTTTGTTGATTTGGTTGGTATTCCTTTATACATATTTACTCTGGCTTTGATTTTGGATTTTGTTTATTTAGAATCGTGAATTGGTTTTCGTTGTTTTAGGTTGTTTAAAATATTTGGAATATTAATAGTATAGATAGTGTATACGGTAACTATACACTTACTTCTTTTTTCGTTGGTTATATTTATATTGACCACTGCTTTCGATTTCGGTTTTCTGCGATTTGTTTTGTGATTTGGTTTAAGTTGATTCGATTTTTTATGGCTATCGTTTTCGGATTCGTGTTGTGTCTTGAATTGGTTTTGTTGTTTTGATTTTAAAAAATATTTAAAAGGAATATTTATTCCTTTTAATCGCGATTTTATCGCGTTTTATTTATATTAATTTTAATACCCGACGTTTCGGGTGCTTTCCAGCACCCATGGTCACGGGGGACTGAGGTGACTGACGTCCCGATGTCAAAGTTAACCCGGAGTACCTTCAGCTTTTTAATTATTGTTTTTGGCCAAAAACAATAATCGCCTACATTTACGGTGCAAGGGCAGATTTATCATAGAATAGGTTCACTTTTTCCAGCTGAAAACGAACAGCATAAATTTTTACAAGTATATTTTATGGCTGACGAAGAAATTGAGGTAGGCCGTCGCTGCCAATTTATCCAGGGAGTTGAGAGAGACACAGTGTTCAAAATTCGAAGATTCTCGCATGAACATAACATTTTAGTCAAAACATTTAAAACTGCCTTAGAAAACCTACCTGATGAGGATTATAAAGTCGTCATTCACGCGGATCGGACCCCTCGAGGAGAGCATGAAAGGCGCTACAATGCACCTTTGATAAACGAAATAGCAGCCGTAATTAGTGGTGATCAATTTTCTTCACGAGACATTGTCATGTGTTGCGAGCACGTGATGATACGTTGCAACGGGTAGCCGATACACACAAGTTTTATGACGCTCTGCAATACCCATTTATTTATTGCAAAGGACAAGAGGGTTATCATTTTCAAATTCCACTCGTTAACCCGATCACAAAGGAGCCTACTCCGAACAAAAAAGTATCATGAATGGATTTTTATGCGTATCATATGATGTTGCGAGAAAATGATTTTAACCTCTTAGCCCGGTATAGACAATTATTTCATCAATTTTTGGTAGACATGTATGTGAAGGCAGAAAATGAACGTTTCCGTTATATATCTTTAAATCAAAAAAGCTGCGCGTTGAGAATTATATACATTTACAAGATGCAGTTTCTAGCGACGCCAATGTAAACCCCAGAGATTTAGGTAAAATGGTAATTCTGCCCTCATCATTCGTTAAGTCCCCGCTACCTACATGAGTACACACAAGACGCATTCGCCTATGTACGAACTTACGGAAGACCTGATCTTTTTGTTACTTTACTTGCAATCCCACGTGGAAAGAAATAACCGCGGAGCTAATACCGGGCCAAAAAAGTACTGACAGACACGATTTAGTTGCTAGAGTATTTAGATTAAAAGTACAAAAATTAATGTATGTAATTAACAAAGGGAAAATTTTCGGAGAGGTGCAGTGCTTCATGTATTCAATTAAATGGCAAAAAAAGAGGATTACCGCATGCCCACATTCTAATATGGCTTAAAGGGAAGTTGCGGCCCAGCCAAATAGACGACATAATAAGCGCCGAGATTCCGGATCCTGAGCAAGATAAAGAATTGTATGATACCATCGTCCGAAATATGATTCGCAGTCCATGTGGAGCACGAAATTCAATATCGCCATGTATGAAATGAGGAAAATGTACAAAGAAATTCCCTAAACAGCTATTAAAAGAAACAGTGCACAATGACAATGGCTACCCTTTATACAGACGCAGAGCTCCCGAAGATGGTGGCAGGAAAGTTACAATCAAATCTCGCTCTGGAGCGTTCGAAACCTTAGATAACAGCTGGATTGTCCCGTATTCGCCCATTCTATGTAAAATGTTTAATGCCCACATTAATGTAGAAGCATGTAGCTCTGTCCGCGCAATCAAGTATATCTGTAAGTACATAAATAAAGGAAGCGACCAAGCAATATTTAATCTCAGGAGTGAAGGTGAGGCAAATCCCGTTAATGAAGTACAGACCTTTCAAGCAGGGCGTTATGTCGGCAGTGACGAGGCAGCGTGGCGTCTCCTTGGCTTCCCTTTACACGAAAGGCAACCAACAGTTACTCACCTTGCTGTGCACTTAGAAAATGGAAAGCGTGTATATTTCACCGAAAGAAATTTCCAAGAAAGAATTGCATCACCGCCAAAACTACACTAACAGCCTTCTTTCAACTTTGTCAAACCGACTCCTTTGCAAAAACGTTGTTATATTCTGAAGTCTCCCGCTATTATACTTGAAACACATCTAGGAAGGAGTGGAAACGCCGTATTCAAGGCGCGCCTGTTGCAAATTGGCCCGGTGTAAAGTCATCAGATGCCCTTGGTCGTGTGTATACCGTCCATGTAACTAATTTTGAATGTTTCTGTTTACGATTGCTGCTGCACCATATTCGGGGTCCTACAGGATATAAAGACCTTAAAACTGTCAACGGTCAGGAATGCGCAACTTATAGAGAAGCATGTGAAGCTCTGCATCTTTTAGAAAACGATAATCACTGGGATGAAACCATGGAGGAAGCTGTGCAGTGCCAGTCACCAGCCAAAATTAGGGATCTTTATGCAACTCTCATTCATATTGCGGGCTATCTAATGCAATGTGAATTGTGGGACAAATATAAAGAGTACATGGCGGAAGATATTTTGCGAAGGTTACAGCAGACACACGCGAACATGACATACAATGAACACATTTATAATGAAGCACTTGGAAAAATTGAAGATAAAGTAATGGCAAAAAATTAAGCGACTTTGGAATGACAAGCCCTCAGCGAACAACCGAAAATGAACTAAGTGATGAAATTATACGTGAAACAAACTACGATATACCAGCTTTGCAGCAGCAAGTAGCCGAATTTGTACCCCGCTTGCTTCCCGAACAAAAACGAGTTTTGACAAAGTATTAGGACAAATTGAATCTGGAAATGGTGTATTTTTCTTTTTAGATGCCCCTGGAGGAACTGGGTAGACATTTTTGTTAAATTTATTATTAGCGCAAGTACGGAAAAATAAAAACATTGCTGTGGCCGTAGCTTCCTCCGGTATAGTCGCCACGCTGCTAAGCGGGGGCCGCACTGCACATTCTGTTTTAAAACTCCCCTCTAAATCTAGCCCAGGAAGAATCGCCGATCTGCAACTTTAGCAAAAATAGTGCACGAGGTATAATGCTACGACAATGCAAACTTTTAGTGTGGGACGAAAGTAAATTGTCGCATAAAAAAGCTGTAGAAGCACTAAATCGAACGCTCCTGGATTTGCGCAGCAATACCGATGTAATGGGAGGAATGGTGGCTGGTGACTTAGGCCAAACTTTACTTGTCATTCAAAAGGGCACACCTGCAGATGAAATTAAAGCATGCCTCAAGTCGTCTATTTTATGAAACAAGGTGACAAAATTGAGTTTAACTACGAATATGAGAGTGCATTTGTTACGGATCGCCGTAACGCCGTTCGAAAAATGAATAAAACGCGTTGTTCTTGCTTATATAGGAGGCAAGCGGCGGTGAGGAGGAACTTGTACTTTTTTTCTTCTTGTAGTGCCTTTTCAGTGGCTGGAGAGCGACGACGGACCCTATCGGCCGGTCCGTCTTTTATATGATTCGGCCACTGCTGGCCAGCGGACCCTTGCCTCACCCCCCGCGCCTTTCTTTATTTCTTTAAAATTTTTATTTATTAACAAACATATTTAATTATATAATATTTTTACATCTAATTCTTATACTATTATGAACACAATAATTATCTTATACTCTAAAAGGTTTTAAACCTTGTAATTTACAATTTTTAAGCTGAGAACCCTGCCCCGCACCTCAGCACTATAAATATAAAACGTCGTGACGCCCTACGCGTAGCTTCATTAACTCCGCGGCCGCGTCACGATAACATTCCCTGATAATGTTATAATTATCTTAAGAAAGGTAATTTATATGAATGGTAATATGTAGAGTTACAATAAAGGTGATATGCAACAAAGGTAAATTAACTATAAGAGTACAATTTATATTTTAAAATCTATGCTAACTCTCGTTACTTATTTGATGCCTTTATTGGGAGAGTTATTTGCATAGTTACAACATCATTCTTTTTTTATTATCTTATTCTAAATCTTATATTAATATAAGTTATACATGTTTAACAAAATTAAATACAATAACCAAGACTACGGCTGTTTTTCTGTGTTGTTGTATGCACCCTCGCTAGTTGTCGAACCTCGCTGGTCACGACCCCCGTGGCTCCGCCCACCGCCCCTGAGTTGCTCAGCCAGTGCTGGTTACACTAAGCAGGTATCTCGTCGCTTGCGTCGTGCATATTCTCCCGCCGTCGCCACGCTGCGATCCCTCTGGTAGCACGACGATCTTCTTTGTTGGTCTGCGTAGTACATGCCCACTGCTAGTGGTTACGTCCACTACTCGTACCTCTCCGTCGACGCCGGGATACACGTTGCTTATTTTTCCCCTGGGCCAGATGTTGCGCGGTAGATTGGAGTCACAAATGATGACCAGGTCTCCAATCTTCGGTGATGCGCCTATGCTGCTGGGCTCCCGCCGGTGTTGGAGTAGGGGCAAGTATTCCTTCACCCATCTTCGCCAAAATACGTCGGCTAGGGCTTGAGCTCGTTTCCACTGCTGGCGGGCCGTCACGTCGCTCTTGCTGAAGTGTCCCGGTGCAGGTACATGTGAGTTGGGACCGATGAGGATGTGATTCGGCGTGATGGCTTCCGGGTCTCCTGGGTCAACTGAGACGTGTGTAAGAGGTCTTGAATTGACCGTGTTTTCGACCTCGGCGAGCAGGGTCACCAGTGTCTCGTCACTGGGATAGCGTTCGTTGAGGGTGACGCGTAGGGCTTCTTTCACGGAGCGAACCATTCGCTCCCAGGCGCCGCCCATGAATGGTGCTGATGGTGGTATGTACTTCCACACAATTTGTCGACATGTGGTTTCGTTCTCGAGGGCTGCGAGTGCTGCTTCGGCCAGCTCCTTGTCGGCTGCCTTGAAACACGTAGCGTTGTCACTCCAGATTTCTTTTGGGCATCCTCTTCTGCTCATGAAACGCCTAAGCGCTGACACAGCTGAGTCGGCGCTTAACGAGTGGGCCACCTCTATATGTATTGCTCGTGACGTCATGCAGGTAAATAACGCGCCATAGCGTTTTTCACGATGTCGTCCCACTGTGACTTCTATTGGCCCGAAGTAGTCCAGTCCGGTGTATGTAAACGGACGTGCGTGATGAGCGAGACGCGCGGACGGCAAGTTTCCTGTAGACGGTGATGCAGGCTTGGCTTTTCTTAGACGGCACGGTAGACAGCCTTTGATGACAGTTTACTACTGGACGTATTTTTCTTATGTACAATCTCTGTCTTAATTCGTTCACGACTGTTTCCACGCCTCCGTGATGCAACCTCTCGTGTACGTGTACTATGTACAGACGAGTGTATGCGTGCTTCCCGTCTAGTATGGGAGGGTCGTACGTGTCCTCCTCTACCTCTGATGCTGCTTTTATTCGACCTCTGAGGCGTAGGGTCCCCTCTTCGTCGATCTATGTGCTCAGGTGGCCTAGTTTGTCATCGCCTCCTGGAACACTTCTGTTGGCGATCCTCTTGAGCTCCTTCGTGAAGCTTTCCCGCTGACTGGCTTGCACCCACAGTTGTTCGGCTCTTATATAATAAGCGGCTGGTATTCCTACAAGCGATGAAACAGTAGGTGTTGCCCTTTTCTCCTTGATGGTGTTGTTGCGTCGGTTTGTTCTTTGCCAGCCGGGGTCGCTATCTTGTCTTGCTTTGTTGCGTTTGCGCCCAGCCTTCACCACGTGCTTGTTTGGTCTGCACATGTCGATGAATAGGAGGACTCTCGCTGTCGCCCTTATGAGGCGAATCCATTTTGAAAATCTTTCTATTTGTGGCAGATGTGTTGTTGGCGAGTCTTCATTTTTAACTGTGATGTTACATATTTCTCGTTCTTCTCCGGTGTCGTTTTCTCTTCCTGCGGCCATTCGGCCGGTGGGCGTTGTAGAAACGGAGGCCCTCGGAACCACCGGTGCGACTCGTCGAACCTTTCTGGCGTGGTTCGGGTCGCGTCGTCTGCCACGTTTTCTTTAGACGGTAGCCAACGCCATTCGTTCTTTTTGGTCGTATCTTCTATCTCCGCCAGGCGATGAGCGACGAAAGCTTTGTACGCGCGGGGCTCCGACCTTATCCACACTAGTGCAGTGCGAGAGTCGCACCAGTATGTCTTGCCCGCTATATCGTCATCGTGCTCACTGACCACGGTCTGCGCAAGACGAGCTCCCAGTAGTGCTGCTTGTAACTCGAGCCGTGGTATGGAGACTGGTTTCAGTGGTGTCACGCGGCTCTTGGCGGCCGGCCAATGATATGTTAACGCTGCCGTCTGCTCGTTCCGTTCGGCCGGCGGCTGCGTAGGCCTCCTCGCTTGCGTCGACGAATGTGTGTAGTTGCCGCGTTGACACTGGGTTGTAATCGTAGCATCGCGGTATTCTCAGTTGTTCTAGAGCGTGAAGTGAAGTAATCCAGTCTTCCCATTTTTCTTTTAACTCTATTGGCAGAGGGTCGTCCCATTCCGCCTTGTAACGCCATGTGTCTTGGAATATTCTCTTCGCTGGGGTAGTCACTGGTGATACTAACCCCAGCGGGTCAAATAATGCCATTATTATGCTCAGCGCTTCACGTTTAGTTGGCAAGCGTTGTTTCTCTTTTACGTCGATCGGCATCTTCATATTGTTTGTATTAAATCCAATATGATCGCTTTGTACATGCCAGAGCAGGCCGAGCGTCTTCTCAGTTTCTTTTCCGCCCAGGCGCACGGTCGCGTCGTTTTGTTTATGCTCTGTCGTTATCTCTTCTATTGTTTTTTCTTCGTTCGATGTCCACCCGCTGAGTACGAATCCCGCTTGTTTGTGGACGTGATCGACTGCTTTTACAGTTTGCTGAGCTTCCGTGATAGAGTGGAAGCTCTGCAAGTAGTCGTCCATATAGTGATTTCTTTTTATGGCGACCGCAGCTTCGGGGTATGCTTCTGAATGTTCTTCAGCATTTTTATTTTTGATGTATAATGCTGTGCATGGTGATGATGTCGCTCCAAAGATGATCGCTGTCATCCTATATTCCTCCGGTTGGCCCTCCCGCCGCTTGCCTCTCCACAAGAAACGTAAAACGTCTCTATCTTGTTTGCGCACTTTGATCTGCATAAACATTTCTTTTATGTCGGCGCTCACTGCATACGGATACTGTCGGAACCTCATGATTACTCGGGGCAATGATTGTAATAAGTCCGGCCCCGAGTGAAGCATATCGTTGAGACATATTCCTGCTGTCTTCGCGGCGGCGTCGTGTACCAATCTCGGCGGCTTGTTAGGTTTCGCAGGGTTGATGACTGGGAAGTGTGGCAGATACCATGTCTTTCCTTGTGGCGGTGGCATGGGTGCGCGCTCTGCGTAACCCGAGTTGAAGAGGTTCTGTATGCGTTCTTCGTATTGTAGCTTGAGATTGCTGTCTCGGTCGAGCCTCTTCTCTAAAGTGTGCAGACGTCTTTCCGCGTCTTTGTAATTATTTGGTATTTGGAAATCCTTTTCTTTCCACAGCAACCCTGTCTCGAATCTGCCGTCCGCCGACCTCCTGCTGGTCTCCCTCAATATTTGCATAGCGCGCTGCTCGGGATCTTCTTTAGGTCTTCTTGGCTCGATGCACAGTGATTCTAATTTGAAATAATTCTTTATTTCTTCTTCTATTGGCTGTGCCTCTTCCCTTTGATGTAGTCTGCTGCAGAAGGTGACCGTCGATGTCAATGAGCTATGACAGCCATGTAGAACCCAGCCCAGGTTGGTGTATGAGGCGACTGGTTAATCTCGACGACCGACGCGCAGTTTTCTAGACACTATGAGGTGCCAGTTATCTTGCCCGATTAGTATTTTCGGTGAGGCGCGTTCGTAGGTGATATCCTCTTTGATATCTAGCAGATGTTGGCAATTCTTCAAGTGATTTTCATTCACGGATTCTGGCGCGAAGTCCAACCGCTCTACCGTACGCGCTGCTTCTATGTTGTGTTCCTCTTGCGCGTGCTTTCCTCTTATTTTAAGGCTGACGATCTTGCTCTTCTCATGCTTCACCTCCGAGCCAACCCCTTGTATCCACATTGCGTGGGCTGGGCCGTCGGCGCCGATGACGTCAACGATCGAGGCGTCGACTAAGGTGACCGTGCTTCCTTCATCCAATAATGCGTATGTTTCGACGCAACTTAGCGGCCCCTTTATTGTTACGGCGCAATCTTTAAGTAGGCGCGGCGGTGTTTGTATGGTTGAGTCGTTGTGATGACCTCCCTTGCCGATGTTGCAGTTTCCATAGCGGGTTCTTTTTCAGTTTCTGCTTTTCTGTCGTGATGCAGCAATTTATGGTGTTTCATCATGCATCCGCCTTTTTCCGCACGGTGGAGCTTTACACAGCAATCGGCGATGTTTGCCTCGCAGACAGCGATAGCAGATATTATACTTCTTCGCTACTTCCCATCTGTCATTTGTGAACAGAGCGGCGTATGACTTGCAATCGGGCAGTTTGTGTTCTTGTTTACATTGAGGGCAGAGTTCTTCATATTGTTTCTTGCTTGTGGTGAAGGCGCGTTCTATTTTTCTCGGCCTTCGCTCTCTCGGTTCGTTGTCCTCCGTGATGAATTCCGGCAAGGCATACGCGCTGCATTTATCCGCTTCTTCGTTTAAGAAGATTGATATTTTCTTAAGCTCTGGGATATCTTCTTTCTTCCTGGCTGCATAGTCGTACCATTTGCTTTTCAATATGGGCGTGAGTTTGTCTGTGATAACTCGCGTCATCTCCGGACTATGCAGATAGTGTGCTTTCTTGAGTGCTTCCACGGTGCCCACTACGTTTGCTATGCGATTGGCGAATATGCATAACTCCCTGGGATTGTCCGTAACTTTGTTCAGCAGCTTCAGCTTCTCTATTTCTAAGTGAATTAATGCTTCTGGTCGTCCGAATCTCCTTTCCAAAGCTTCTATTATTATTCTGGGGTCTGATTGGCTTATAAGTAGGCAGCTTGCGGCCTCTGTCCGCAATTTGCTATCCCTTTTAAGCTTCGGCGTATTCTTGTTATGTTTTCGTTCATCGTGAAGTACTTTGAAGATTCTTCGTACGTTGTTTTGAAGCTGAGACATTCTTTGCTGCTACCATTGAATGTGGGCAGCTCTTGCAAATATTTCGGCGGCTCCCTTGTGCTTCGTACTGCTTGTGATAGAGCAGCGGCTAAGGTAGCGACGTCGATTTGTTGCTGCGCCTGTCCGTAGTCTTCTTTCTGTGGTGCGGTATGTTGTGGAACGTATTGTGGTGCATACTGTTGAAGTACGGGTGGTGCGATCTGCGGTGCTGGTTGCGACGCGAAGTATGACGTGGGTTGCGGCGCGGGTTGTGTTGCAGACTGCGGAGCGGGTTGCGATGCGAAGTGCGACGTGGGTTGTGGTGCAGGTTGCGGCGCGGGTTGTGACGCGGGTTGCGGCGCGGGTTGTGATGTGGGTTTTTCTTGCAACCATGTACTAATGCGCACTGATGCTAAGTCATCTTCTATTTCTTCCTCTTCGTCCTCGGTTGATCCGGCTTCTGCTTGTAGTCGCTGCACGTGTATTTCTTGCAGTTCCGTTCTCGGGATCGTAATCGGGCCTGCTCGAGCTTGAGTTCGGCTAGCCGCTCTTTCGCCTCTAACTCCGCGAGGAGTCTCTTGCGTGAGACTACGGAGCGGCGTGACCTAGTCTCGCCCGGCTTTAATGTGCGTTGCGATCTTTGATCACTCTCTTGCTGGGTTTCCTCCGTTGCAGTCGTTTTATCGGTCGCAGAGGTAGCAGTTGTATCGCTGCCCGTTGTGGTTTCGCTAGTGGTGTTTGATGAGCCACTTGCGGCTGAGTCGCCCCCGGAGGTCTCTTCCGTGGCCCCCTGGGTTGTCTGTTCATCCTTACGACGCTTCGATGATTCTCCGCTGTTACTACGCGTAATCACCATTTTTCTTCAAAATAATATTTTTTCGTTCTTGCGGTTTGCTTCTTAATTCGGCTCTTCGAAGGACCATTAATGTTACGGATCGCCGTAACGCCGTTCGAAAAATGAATAAAACGCGTTGTTCTTGCTTATATAGGAGGCAAGCGGCGGTGAGGAGGAACTTGTACTTTTTTTCTTCTTGTAGTGCCTTTTCAGTGGCTGGAGAGCGACGTCGGACCCTATCGGCCGGTCCGTGTTTTATATGATTCGTCCACTGCTGGCCAGCGGACCCTTGCCTCACCCCCGCTACTTTCTTTATTTCTTTAAAATTTTATTTATTAACAAACATATTTAATTATATAATATTTTTACATCTAATTCTTATACTATTATGTACACAATAATTATCTTATACTCTAAAAGATTTTAAACCTTGTAATTATAATTTTTAAGCTGAGAACCCTGCCCCGCACCTCAGCACTATAAATATAAATCGTCGTGACGCCCTACGCGTAGCTTCATTAACTCCGCGGCCGCGTCACGATAACATTCCCTGATAATGTTATAATTATCTTAAGAAAGGTAATTTATATGAATGGTAATATGTATACAATAAAGGTGATATGCAACAAAGGTAAATTAACTATAAGAGTACAATTTATATTTTAAAATCTATGCTAACTCTCGTTATTTATTTGATGCCTTTATTGGGAGAGTTATTTGCATAGTTACAACATCATTCTTTTTTTATTATCTTATTCTAAATCTTGTATTAATATAAGTTATACATGTTTAACAAAATTAAATACAATAACCAAGACTACGGCTGCTTTTCTGTGTTGTTGTATGCACCCTCGCTAGTTGTCGAACCTCGCTGGTCGCGACCCCCGTGGCTTCGCCCACCGCCCCTGAGTTGCTCAACCAGTGCTGGTTACACTAAGCAGGTATCTCGTCGCTTGCGTCGTGCATAGCATTTGTATAATGATGTCAATCCTGGAAACTATGCTGACACACTATTAAAAATTGGCGATGGGCGGTTGATAACGAATGCTGGGGGGTGCGTTAAATTGACGAGAGATTTTTGTAATTTAGTACATAGTCTTTCCGAATTAATTGCGAGCGTTTATTTATTTATTTATTTATTTATTTCACAATTTATGTACACACAAGTTAGGGAGAGGACACATCTTAATAAAAAGTTTGTACAAAGGCTCTACTTATCTCACAATGAAATTTCTTCCAGTAGGCCAGTTTCAAACACATATGATTACTAAATGATTATAAGGTGTGCACTTTGTTATTTTACTACACATATGGGTGTAAGATAAATATATACGTCAACTCAAATACGTATATATATATATATATATATATATATATATATATATACTTATATAATAAAAATACATAAATATATTCATATTTAAACAAACATTAATACATACATAAACACTAAATATAATATAAAGTCATAATTAAATATATAAACATATATACAGACACACATACATACATATATGTACATGCACATATTTGTAACAGTATAGTACATATCAGAGCTTTGAGACTTACACAGAAGACAGCGATAAATAATGTTCTTTCACTCGTTTTTTGAATAATGTCAGTGTTTTGATTTCGCGAATATCGGTAGGAAGCGAATTCCAGAGTCTTACTGCTTGTACGGAGAATGAACGGGAATATGAATGAGTATTAAAGGATGGGAATTTTAAGAGAGTTTTAAGGTGAGATCTACAAACTGTATCTGGGGATTTAAGAAAAGTAAATCGATTTCGGAGGTATGTAGGAAAGTTTGGGCTGTGTAGGATGTTAAAAAGGAGACAAAGGATACGAGTGTTCCTGCGAAATCGGATCGGGAGCCACTTGAGTTGCTTTCTATATTCAGAGACGTGGTCAAACTTCTTGAGTCCGAAAATATACCGAATGCAAAGGTTTTGTAATCGCTCAAGTTTGTTTAATTGCTCCTCTGTGGCATCCAAAAAACAGACATCAGCGTAATCTAAGATAGGCAAAATAAGGGTTTGAACAAGAGTAATTTTCGTTGATAAGGGTAAAAAACTTTGTAGACGTTTTAATGAGTGGAAAGCATAATAAACTTTTCTACCTAAGTCCATTATGTGAGGACCCCATGACAACGTATTGTCAATAATTAAGCCCAAATTCTTCACAGATTCAGTATAAGTAATTGATGTGCCATTGATAATCACATCTGGCAGGGTGCATTTATCAATTAAGCTACTAGTATATCTGCTACTTACTATTATTGCTTGAGACTTACTTGGATTAATAGTTATACCATGTGATCTGGACCAACGACTAATTCTCTTCAAGTCATCATTCAGTGCTTCTATCGCCAATTTAGCTTCAGATGCCACAAAGTGTCGGTAAAGCTGCAAATCGTCTGCATAAAGATGGAAGTTGGAGGATATTATTTATTCAGATTATTCAGATTTAACGAACAACATGCATGAAGACAAATTAATGGTTATGTGAAAGGGCGATTCTTGCACCAAAAAATGAGAGCGTTAACAAAATAAATTCAGATATATTAAGCGAAGTAGCAGGAGAAATAACGAAGTATTTGTCAGTAGATACAGTTATGGACACAGAACAGAGCACTTCATATCCCGTAGAGTTTCTAAACTCTCTAGAGTTGTCAGGTGTGCCCTCACATAAGCTTCAATTAAAATTAGGCGCCCTAGTCATGCTAATGTGAAATTTAGATGCTCCTCGGTTATGTAACGGGACAAGGCTGCGTGTGACAAATCTTGGACGGAACATAATCGGCGCTACAATTTTGACAGGCGTAGGAAAAGGTGAAAACGTTATTATAACACGGATCCCTATAATTCCCACAGATCTTCCTTTTCAATTCAAAAGGTTGCAGTTCCCTATTAAGCTCAGTTTTGAAATAACAATTAATAAAGCGTAAAGGCAAATGTTATAGGTAGCGGGGGTCAACTTAGAAAAACCGTGCTTCTCTCATGGTCAGCTGTATGTAGCATGTTCGCGTGTGTCAAATGCCCAGAATCTCCACATTCTTTCCCCGAATGGAAAAACATATAACATTGTGTACAGTAGCGTCTTAAAATAGTGTTCAGTAAGTGTTTTTTTTTCCAAAATTCCCACAATCAATTAATCAGAATTCCCACAGATCTTCCCTTTCAATTCAAAATTTCCTATTTAGCTCAGTTTCTTTTCAATTCCAAATGCTGCACCTCTGACGAACCTATTAAGCTCAGTTTCCTTTCAACTCAAAACGCTGCATCTCTGACGGATCTTTTATTTGGCTCAGTTTCCTTTCAATGCAGAAAACTGCATCTCTGACGAATCAGCTCAGTTTCTTTTCAAAAGTCTGCATCCCTGACGGATAATTATGCTCAGTTTTCTTGAATTAAAAAAAATATCCCATTTCCATTGGGAATGAACAGGCAATTTTCATGCTTTCCTATACGCTGCGTTTCAAAACATTTAAATAGGCTGACGAATCAATTTTGCTCAGTTTCCTTTTAATGGCTGCATCTCTGACAAATCTATAAAACTCAGTTTTCTTTCAATTCAAAAAGCAATGGATAGTTCATTTCCCAGTGACCATGCGGGCGAAGCCGCGGGTAACAGCTAGTAAATTATAAAAACGTATGAAAATATATTTATTGGCATAAAACAAAATTAGTCTTTTAAAAATATTTTTTTTTACACGGCACACTTTAATCCACCTACGACTGCTACATTCATACCATACCCTGTATTTACGCTAGTGCCATTCTGGAAGGTTTTTAGTGTTTGTTTTGTAACCCATATGAGATAGTCCTCCTTATCTCTACGCGCTACAGGTTTCAGGTCAAAAAAATTATAACTTCACTTGTTTTACTGGATAATATAAGGGGATTACATCGCTCAAATTCCAAAAACATCCTATGTTTAAAGAAGTTTGTATGTGAATCTCTTTGTGCCTGTGCCCCATAAAAAATATATGTTTAACTTAAGATAATCACAAATAAATTGTATTGTTTAAAATTTTAATAAAAATGTCCAAACTTTGGAAAACAATTGAAGTAAATAGGCCCTTTTTTAAGATAAATTGTAAATTGTCTCAATAACGGCTTAATAGTTCGGCATGTATTATATACCAGAATCACCGCAATGACGCATTTAACAATTTTTATTATTATTTTTTTAATTTTATTTACCATTTTTGAATAATAAAGTAATACCCAAAATTACACTAGCACCCCGCGACAAGCAACCCCGCAAAGACCTGTGACGGATACTCGGGACGCAATACATAAGTCTCTCGAAATCCTCAAGGTCATTGGGCAATTTAATACCCTTAAGATTTCACACTCATGGTCAGTATTTGGATGTACGTCAGCTAAACTGATCAGTTTAACTGACTATGCGCCCGGAAAACACCGAGAGTTGCAGTCAGTTAAAAATTTCAACTTAAGATTTCACACTCATGGTCAGTATTTGGATGTACGTCAGTTTAAGTGATCCTGTTTCGAGCATAACCTTGCTGCTACAAAGTAGGTACGGGTTTCATAAGATCATAAGAAACGGCTCATTTTTGGAAAGATAGCTGTTTATAACAAGATTCTCTGTAATATTACCAAGTTACATTTGCCTAAATTCAAAGCTCAGAAGCATTTTAATGGAAAAAGTCCAAAAAGATTTTATGTAAGTTAAAAATGCATGGACATTATAAAGTAATTAGCAACCATATAGATGATTTTTTTTTTTTTTTTTTTTTTTTTTTTTTTGGCCCCTGGGGTTGGCCCCGCACGCGTTTTCTTGTTCGCGTAAATATTATGATATAGTTATTTTATGAGGTTAAATTGTAACTGTTAGAGATAAATAGTCTGTCTACTTGTGAGTTATCGCTTCTTCTCAAGAGGCTTACCGCAATTAAACGATGGCGTAGATTTATGACTTTCAAAAAGTTTCGTAAAATCTAATTTTGAACAAAAATATATTGACTGCATTGAGATCGAGATCCACCTGCATCCATCGAATTTTCTGTATGTCTTAAGGAGTCGTCACACACAAGCTAGCAAAAGTCAACAGAATCATTGCAATTTGTAGCAAATGTTTTATTTGCGGTCACTGTGTTTAGTCTCTTTATCGTGTAGGTGAGATGTATTCACAAAACATTTAAATTATTTACACTGAAATAAAACACAAGTAACTGAAAAAAATATTTATTTTAATACTGATTTATATTCGAACAGTAATATTATAATACAATTGTAAAGTTAAAATATTAATGTAAACGGTAAATGATAAAAAAATTAAATTTAATAGACAAGTTTACATAAATACTGTATAAAGTGTGAATATAAATAACTGTTCATGTTTTCAGTCTAAATAACATCACAGCAGGGACGATTAGAATGATTGATCCAAAAGAGTAGGTTGTCGCTGCACCAAAGTACCAATAAACTGAAACAATAATAATAAATGGCTATATTATACAATTACTAGTTAGTAAATACACAAAAATGTTCGAGTTATTAGTAGGATTTACAATTAAATATTATTCCCTCATATTAAAAAAATACATATTTTTGGCAGTAATCGAGAATTGTGCCGGTGATTTACTTTAACTTACACTTATATTAATATTACTTGTTTCATAATAATTATTTTATTACTTTAATTAAAGTTTGAAAGTAATTACATAATTCCGAAGCTTATTTGAACTGGAAGCCTCTCAAAAGTCCACTCTGAATATAGGCCTACACCATAGATTGCGTCATAGGGATTACATAGGGATTTTGTAATAGTTGCGACCTTTGATTATACAGGATGTTAGTATAAACACCGTTATCCTTGAAACCAGTGGTTTGGTTTCACTTATAGAACGTAAATTCAATGAAAAATAACATTTTTTTAGTAAAATCTCAACTTTTCCTTAATTCCTCAATTTTTGCCTGTCCTAAGCCAGGATGAAAGTATGAAGGAAAAGTTACATCACAGGGTCATAGGTTATGTGATGTGTTTTTATTGGAATGTTATGTAGGTAGCTAGGGCGGGCGGTGATTTTTACAGTGATTACGTCACTCGGGCGCATAGGGTATCCATGATTTTATGGACGGTGTCGGACAGAAACTTTAAATTTTATGAAAGAAAATAGCGGTTTTTTTTAATTCGGATAAATATTTTTTATTAAAGCCTATGGTTTTAGTGACAACGATGTTTACACTTACACCTAGTATACCTGTCTAGATAGTGTTGCGCTACAATCGTAACAAAAACAACGGGTCCGATTTCCAGCACTTTTGTGCTTATTACACACACAAGTATGCGTAACTACTATTGTTTAACAAGCGCGCTGCGTCACTCGGAAGCGAGCTGAGTGATACCAGCTCTTGAATATTTCCCATTAGATTAAATACTCATTTGAAATTAAAAAAAATTATATATACTTATTTTGGTTTGCCTAGTTATAAAATAATAACGTTTCAAATGACAATTGTACTTTTAATTAATTTTATTTAATTTGATATAAATTATTTATATATTGACTTGCTTACTTATAAAAATAATGATTTGATATATTATGTTAAATAATTTTCACATGTCAGATATGGTAAACATATGGACTATGTAAAACTACTTGTCATCTTTAATGTACCATTTTTATTGGTATTTAAATAGTTAGTTTTGACATTTATGTATTTTTAGTTATAGTTTTATAAATATATAAATGAAAATTATGAAATACATATCAAAATAAAATAAAATAAAATAAATACATTAATAAATCAAATCCAACCAGATGGGAGACCTGGCCGGGGGAGACAAACGTCGGAGGTTTTGATTATATATACTTGTTTTATCAGATGAAAGTTAAACAAAATAGGTTAGTTTTATTTATTTTATTTAAAAATATAAAAATATTTGAAAGAACTAACAAAAATACTATTTAGTACATGACGTCATGGGTTTCATTTATTTTGTGTAGGTGGGTTATCATTTACTGATCAAATAACTAAAGTAATTTTTAAAATAATAATGTTCTGATCGAAAGATGATGTAATAATATTTGTATTTTGTCTCCCATAGTTTCGTCAAAACTCCCTAGTAATAAACTGACAACACCAGCTGATCAGACTAAACTACAAAGTAACGAATTAAAAAATCGTGTTTTCATACAACTATAGTGGTTAAATAACAAAACTTATTAATGAAAAGTGATCTTGGTGTTATTATACGGGTATCTCACATAATTGCGACACAGTTTAACAGCACAAACCGGGATAATTAATTATTTTCCGTGAGAACGTTATCCCTAAGTGATTCAAATGATACTGACGTAGGTGAGAAGCGAGTCTACCAATATTTAGTAGACTTTATTTGAGCCGTTTTGTACGGACAATGTGGCATCTAGACAGGTATATAATCAAAGGTTGCGACGCTGAGCAGGCGGGTTGGCAAACGAAGCTTTTTGTTATTTCGAATTGTTATCAGGAACATGCTGCTGCTAGTCTGTTTTAGTTTCCCTCTGTCGCCTCTTACATACTCAGGGTAGTTCGATATACTTACACGGCTTACACCATCACTACACGGTACACACTTAAAGTTAGGTTTCAGTTTATAATAAATCTTTAATGAATAAAGTGATATCGTTAATGTTAATTTTGATTCCATATGTCAGTTTTATAACTTTTTTTAAGCACAGATCGTGTACTTAAGTGTTAATAAGTTAATAGAATAGAATAATTGTTCAATATAGATTACAAGTATTATTCTTATTAAAAGTCAATATTTTACTTTACCACTGGTTCAAAAAAAATCTCTGTCCTGAGAAGAACCAGCAAGAAACCCAGCGGGACTTTTTTTTTAAATAAATTTTACAATGTCAAGGGTCACAAAATATTTACAAAATTTATTTTAAAAACAGCTTGGAAGCGACCACCTCATTCCATTCCATTATTATCAACCATGTATTCATTTATACAATAACGACCTTATTTTATACAGTTTTTGTTTAATTAAATATTTAAACTTGGTAATAGAGAGACCTTGTATATTTTCTGGGACTTTATTGTAATAGCGTATACATTGCCCCAAGAATGAATTACTGACTCTGTGGAGTCAAGAAACTGGTAGCAATAACTAATGTAAAACACACTCACACATACACACTCACACACACACACACACACACACACACACACACACACACACGCACACACGCACGCACGCACGCACGCACGCGCGCACGCACGCACGCACGCACGCACGCACGCACGCACGCACGCACGCACGCACGCACGCGCGCACACACACACACACACACACACACACAAACTCACGCACGCATGTACGCACGCATACAATAGCAAATTCTTAATATTAAGGATTCCTTATGTAATTAGTGCTAAATTGTAAATTGATAGCATGCTGTGATTAAATTAAGTGATTGTACATTTAGAAATAATACAATCGTAAAATTTAATTAAAGATGTACTAATGTATCAATCGTTGGTAATCCTAATAAATAAAAAAATTACGTCTCACGGTTGGTTACAGCCCTCTTTTTAACGCGGGCAAATCCTCATGGATACCTTCGTTTGCGGGGGCAACACAAAGGTTATGTCGGACTTTAACGGACCGGTTTTAGACAAATACGAAATGAAGTACCATAGTTATTTGAAATAAATTTCAATCACGTTGTCAAAGTGCGCATATATATGTAATAACAGCGTTTTCTAGTTACATTAAATAAAATGAGTGTTAGATTATCGAAAGCAATGTTCGTGGTAAAGATAACAAAGAACTAGTGTTCTCGTACGCTAGCAATCGACTAAAGGAGTTTCGAATAAACGTAACATAGTGCGCAATATATTAAAGCCTTAGAGCTCGTCTAGTAGTATGCATAGAAATCTTTGGTATTGTATTGTTTCAAGCATACAGCAACAGAGGCCACTAGCCAGCCGGAGGGGAGTAGCCATAGCGTTCTTCCCCGATAAGTTTAAAAATATGTAAATAGCAGTAATGTTATAAAAAATTACTTATGACCTTTTTTACCATTTGGAAAAGAATAGGGTGTAACATGTGAATGGAGTAGAAGCCTATGGCGCTGATATTTTACAAAAAATTAGAATAAAAATTTTGTATTAAACGTTTGAAAAAAATTATTGAACTATTACTTTGCCTCCTTTAAGCGTGTAACCTTGCGAAGTGACAAGTTCAAAGATGCCAACTAAATTTATTGTTTTATTGCCGTTCATAAAGTAGGGTGGATATGATTATGAATTTCGAAAGATTTTATTTAGTTTATTGAATTCAAAATTTTTGTTTTTATTTATTGTAAAATGTCAGTGCCATAGGCTTCTACTCCATTCACATGTTCAACCTATTTTTTCCAGACGGTAAAAAATGTCATCCAGTATAATGTAGGTAACGCCATCCTTTTGTAAATTGGACGTGGGAGATCCCTTTTTGCAGCGAAAAACTGAACGATTCAGCAATTTTTTAGGACACCAATTCAACCACGCAACTAGATTTAGATAAGCATTATGTTGCATGCGTAGAATCGCGAGGACTTTTACTTTGACACTGGGGAACGCCTGCTTATGGCTACTCCTTTTCGGTCCGGCGCAGGCTTGTTGTATGGCGGCAAGCTTGCAAGCTTGGCAAGGGTCGCGTCCGTTTACGGCTTAAAGATCTCTCGTCAGATCGTTAAGCCAATCCCAAAAGGTGGTGTTTAATGGGTAAAAGTCTCCACATAACCACGCAGCCGGCTGCGTGGTATGCTATGAGTGGAAAATCAAATAGTGTTAAACTTCCTAAAATAACATAAATATAATGTTTGATTATTATACTTCTTTGTTTCATTTCTGTTCAAAATGATTATTTTGTATGTATGTATATATTTAAATGATGATAAAAAACACCGAAAAAAATCGATATATTGTACGTAAGCTTTGATGTTTTTAATGAGCGATGTTGCATCCTATAGATGTGCTTACTTGGAAATATTATGCTATGAGTACTATTATGTATATATACTGTATACTATTACGGTATGCTATGAGCATTCATTATCTCCCTCCCCCGTTACCGGAGAGTTGCCCATATTTGCTTCGGGCACATAAAAAAGTTTGCGTGCGAGGGAGTACTCACGAGCGGAGGCCAGCAGTGGGCCAGCAGCGCGTGCGAGGGCGCCCAGCGAGCGGAGCGTGCCCAACACGCCGCCACGCGCCGCCGCGGGCGCCTGCGCCGCCGCCATCGTCGTCATACACGACACCGCGAACGCTGTCGCTACGATACAAACAACAAACACGTTATGTTGGCACAGACCAATAATGTACACAGGGTATACAATATGTAACAAAAATACAAAACTTGAATACGGTTTGCTTTATGCAAATTATAATTACAGCGAAGTGTGCTGCCGTGAATACAAGTGATGTTTTTTTAATATACCATGTTTTTTCGTATTCTTTACATTGTCATCAGGTTCTAAGCTATGTTCAAATCCAAGTCTCTAGTTCATCGGAAAGTTAGTTTAAAAAACTCAATTACTAAATTCCACCCGAACTAGGGTTACCAGGTGTCTCGCTGGAAAGTCCTGACAAAAGCCTGATTTCTATAAAAATGTTCTGGCATTATTGTCGCGAGTAGTCGCGATTTAATATATACGTATATGAAAAATTCTCTGTATAATGTTGTATATATACGTATATGAAAAATTCTCTGTGTAATGTTCAAAATAAATGAAGACATAATAGCGATTTTTCAAACAACCCCTTTCCGGGGGATAGGGTGTTCGAATTTGAACAGAAAATTTTCTTATCTTGAAAACTGATATAATACTCTTGAATGAAAATAATAAAATGTCTTTTTAATTTTGCCAAAAATATACCATATTTTTAAAACAAGGATGCGAAGTTCGTATATTGTGTTTCTATTGTGCATCTTGAATTGATGCTAAACGAGATAACAAAGATGTTATATGCATAAGTTATTAAAGGGATTGAATAGAATATTAGGTGAAACTTACACAATATTCGATTCAATTTTGTACATATGTAGTTGCACAGTACAATATAAGTTCATTTCTATATAGGTAGATTAAAAGAATTACAATTATTTTTAATCCTGACGTATGGTACCCTTACTCTAACCCGAATAGACATACACAAAAGCGAGTTATTAAAAACGTTATAAAAATTATAATTTATTTTTACAAAAAAAAAGTCAAGTTAATTTATGCAAGCCAAACTACATGAAGATAAGACAAAATGGTACATGACAATATAATATTTAGCCTTCTTTGTCATTATGGTATAGTGGAATAAATAACGACACCGTGATCCTTTCAAGTTCCAAAATATTTTACATATTTGATGCCTTGTTCGCCAGTTAAAACATAACTCGCATTTTCCCGTCAAAATGCATCCTATCATCTAAAATTTTTTATTCCCCGTCATCCTTATTTAAATCAAACTAATAGACTATTAAAAAGCTAGCATCGTAAGTCATGCGAGTACATATTATGGACAGGTACATTTTCTTACTAAATCAATTTGTATATTCTTTATTTTCTTAATTTTTTTTTGAAAGGGCAGTACTGTACTCAGTATGCATTACATTATACATAGGGAGACAGTCTATTAAAAAAAAAAAAATTCTTACAATATTCCAAAAAAGAAAAAAAATGAACTTTAAAACAACACTACCATATAGTGGCGGTGTAAGAATATCCACAACCCAATATCATCCCGTAGGTGTGGTAAGAGGTGACGGAAGAAAACACATCAGGAAATGGGCAGCAGCGTCTTCCTAATACCTGCCTAGACTATAAATAAAACCGACCAAGAGCGTGTCGGGCCACGCTCAGTGTAGGGTTCCGTAGTTTTCCGTCCGTCACAATAAGTGTTCCCACTTATGAGTTTAAAGGTGGGTATCCATTATGTTCGCGCTCCAGCAGCGCTCCGCGCTCCTGCAACTGCTCCCGGTAGTGGGTACTGTTGGTTCCATCCAAGTTCAAAATGATTTTCCTAGAAAGTCCTTATAAAGTTCTACTTTTCAGATTTTTTTCATATTTTCTAAACTTATGGTTCAAAAGTTAGAGGGGGGGGACACATTGTTTTTTACTTTTGGAGCGATTATTTCCGAAATTATTGACATTATCAAAAATGATTTTAGTAAACCCCTATTCATTTTTAAATACCTTTCCAACAATATATCACACTTAAGGGTTAAAATTAAAAAAAAATCACTTCCCACTTTACATATAGGGGGGCTACCCTAATAAAACATTTTTTCCAATTTTTATTTTACCACTTTGTCGGCGTGATTGATACACATATTGGTACCAAATTTCAGCTTTCTAGTGCTAACGGTCACAGAGATTAAGCGAGGACGGACAGACGGACAGACAGACATGGCGAAACTATAAGGGTTCCTAGTTGACTACGGAACCCTAAAAACTGCAGTTGCTAACACGCTTGCCAAACGTGGCCAATATCTCCCCTATGAGGCATTCTATGGGGGAGGCCTATGTTCGGCAGTGGACTTTAATAGGCTGTACCGGTGCAGGTATACGATAACACTAAAATAATCATATTGATAAATGCTTACATAATGCGAAGAGTACGAGACCAGCCCACAGCCAAACAATAGCTGATAGGAGAGGTGGCTTGTTACACGCTGCTAGTGCCACGCACAGAAAAGAGAGTGGCGTAAGTATCAAAGCCCACCGCGCCGCCCGCTCAGCTCCTTTTGGACTTAATCTTCTAGCAGCACCACCTTGTAGCACTGCCATTATCAACCCTAATAACAATTTTTTATTTATTTTTTGTAATGTACTTTTCATAACTGTTCACCAGATGGTAACTGGTCCTTGCAGCCAACTTCAAATAAAATAAATAGTAATAGCATTTGATCAAGTCATAATGTTATTCTGCCAACGTCTATCCAAATATTCGGAGCCCAGTTTTTTTTTCGTGGCAGAGCCACGCTGCAGTTATTGGTTGTAGCACGAATGGGTCGGCTTAACCGGGCAAGGACCACTCTCTCACAGATTAGCAGCGTAAAATAACACCTTAATATTACTGTGTTTCGTATGGTGAGTGTAGAGATCCGGAGACCCTTTTTTACTGGAAACGAGGCAGTCCATCTTAGCCCTCAGGGGTGACAACGCATCTGCGTTTTGATTCTTAGTCGAGGATAAATGTAGATGTCTATGGGTTACAGCATCCAACCATCAGGTGGACCGCGTGCCCGTTTGTCACCCTTATTCTTTAAAAAAATGATCAAAATCATCTAAAGTGCAGTATCAGGGTACATTTATAACATATAAAGACCTGAATATCAACAATTTGTGTTTTTGCATGAATGTTGTCTCCGGTCACGATTCACGACCCTAGTATTTGGCACTCTAGTCATGAGTACCTTGACTAATACACATGACAATAACACTAAAACCGAGTGTACGGTTTTACGTCGTATAACTAAAATATAAAAAGAAAGATCGACGTTGTTGCGGTAAAATACCATTACTAATACAGGTTTTAATCGTGGTAAACTAATTTACATATTAATGTTATATAATAGCTTCCTAACGCTCAACCACATTTAACGATACATATTATATGATTCTTAGTTATTTCTTCACGTGGTCTGACAAAAGTTAAAAAAAGTTTTTTCTTATTGACATTATTATTGTTGTTTAAAAAAGATATATTAGTTAATTTTTAATTATCTATTATACGTGGTAGACGCCACTCTGCAGCTATATTATGGTTGTAGCACGAATGGGTCGACTTAACTGGCGAAGTACCATCCTCTTATATAATACCTTAACGAAGCTGGTTTCCTATGTGATAAGTATGAGATCGGTAAACCCCTTTATACTGGTAAAGAGACATTCCATCTTAGTCCTCAGGGATGACAATTGGTGTAGATGTCTCTGGGCTACAGCATCCACTCACCATCAGGTGTACTGGGTGCTCTTTTGTCACATAATAAAGGAATAAGGATGTGTCTAAGTTGTCGTAGCCGTATGTCGACCAGACAGGCGATACCATCATCATCATCATCGTCATGTAAGTATGGCACTACACACGTAACAAAAATTTCATAAAAAAATAGTATTAGGTAGTTTAAGTATTATTGAATACGTAAGGTATCACAGTAATTCAATTCACTAGATTATATTAGGATGATATGAAAACGTAGGTCCAATGTTTACCCCGGATTTTATTCTTCATCCAGACAAAATCTGAATAAACACGTTAAACTTTTTTAAATTTATTATACCAAAGTTGAATACAAAAGCATAAGTAAAATAGAATAACAACAAAAGTTTGTGAATAATGCTATCGTCTACTTCGATATTTCCACAAGGTTTATTAAAGAAAATAAAATATACGTAATATAACATTGTGTTGCAAATAGTTTTAAAATCGAGCTATATTTATGATTTTGATAAGTTAAGTAATATGTAAATAGCTAGACGCTTGGTAGGTATGGTCACTTCTAAGTGTCAAGATCAGTGTTAAGTAGGAAGTAAGGTTTTAATTTTGTTTTAATAATTTCTCGTGTAATGTTATTACGTAAATTAGAAGGTAAGTTGTTTATTAATCGGGAAACTAAATAAGTAGCCGAGTATTTGCCGTAGATGTTAATAGCACGGGTAGTATAAACCGATTTTGTGCGACTTCTTCGCTTCTAAAGGTTCACTAACGATGTGAGAATGTTAAATTTTCAAATACATAGATTAATTTACAGCAACAGGGCTATATATACAGTACTTTGCTCGTGCAACTGTATTTGAATTCCAAACAATATTTATACCTACTTTTGTTTCCATGGTAGCGACGTAAAGCATCATCCTATTTCGTCTCGTGGATGTTGAAAGTTTGAAAGAGGCGTCTGAGAGATATACGAAAAAGATCTTCTAAATTCCGATAGATGGTGATATAACCATCACGATTATGCCAGGCGTAAAATACCTAGACCGGCGACGGGAAGCATCGTCTAAAGTGGGAAACTACTGCAATCGAATCGCTTGCCAAGCGTAAAGCGAGTCACACACTATGCAGATACGATATTTTATCCGCGTATAAAACCTTAACTATCTGAAAGTATCACACACTAGGCAGATGCGAAATGATACATTCACTCGAAATCTTTCAAACTTACTAGACGTGTTTTTGGAGCGAATTGTTTATACAGAATGTTACCAATATAGCTCCACCATAGCTCGTCAGAATAGGATACAGATTTTGATTTTGATGCACGTCTTGGATTAGCATTTACTAAAAGGGGAAAAATTTGGATAGAACGTCATATAAAGCTTAAGAAGGACCGAGGCGAATTTAATCGCAATTTTTCAGCCATCACCTGTATTTATCTGCAAAATCCTATGCCATATTTGTATCTGCAGATATATTTGTATGAGCAGATAATATTGTCACTATTTTTCTATATATGTCAGTGCTTACAGATACTTAACGAAAAATATAAACTATCTGCGCTGTGTGTGGGATTTCATGGAATTTCATACAGAGCGATATTTAAAGATATACTCTCAGATACAGATATCGTATCTGCGTAGTGTGTGACACGCTTAACGATCAAGGCAAATCCACTACGCAATAGGCGATAATCGATATCCAACATTGGATTATGCGCACTGATAAAAAAAAAGATAAAAAATTAATGGTATTCAGCTTTTTGAGACCGAAAGACACCATGTATAACATGTATTAGAAATTTCTTGCACTTTTACCTTAGGAATTAGGCCAGTCATGTCGGCTAGAGGCATGATATAATAATATAAGGTTTCCTCGCTATCTTGTCCATCGTCGCTTAGAACGTAGTAAATCAGCAGCAACTTTGTAATTTCAAAACAATTTTATTTCTATATTTCTACCCACACTTTTAACCTTTTCTTATCTTGTTCTTGCAGTAAATTTCTTTTTTCTTTGTATTAAAAATTTTAGAATAAAAATTGTAAATCTTACCTATGACTAAAAACATTTTCCCTTGCTGCATCGCAGTGTAAGAGAAGGTATGATGCGTTAGAAATGTTATAGTAAATTCGAGTCCAGAATATATAAATAAATACATGAAGTAAATCATTCCTAATTTAGATAATACTTTGTTTTGATGCTGTGACAGATTTTCGACAGCAGTAAATTTTAAAAGGTGCAAGGGAGAAACAAATTCGACCGCTTTAGAAAGAGACAGCGAAAGGGGTGCTCTTTTATCCTGAAAGAGATAGAATTCATGAATAGTCTAATATATGACGGGTTGATATTTAAAATATATTTTAATGTAAAAAAATAAAGCAAACCTTAGATAGTGTTTCTGGTATAAATAAATAAACGAGAACAATGTTGGCGAGAGAAAGAGATAGTGCATATAACGCCGGTCTCTGGCCCCACATTCCAAAATAAACGTCGTTTGTTTTCGCGAACCATGCACCAGCCATTGGACCCACTATGAATCCGATTGAAAATGCTAATCCTATAAGTGCCTGAAAATGATTACTTATTGTAATCTGATAGTACTTTTATTGCGGGTAACTAAACAATTTTACTATGCAGTAGTATTCCATTTCTGTCTAGAAATTCGTCTGGGTGAATACCATTCACTGGCCTATTTGTGCCGGCAAATAGCAGTGCTAGTATAATTGCATGCTATGGGCAATCCATCTTAGTCCTCAGAGATGACAACGCATCTGTAACCTTATTTGTTTAAAATTGGTTGCAGGTGTCCATGAACGGCAGTAACCACTTACCATAAGGTGGACTCTATCTGATTTCGTTTAACATTTCAGTAATATAAATTACCACGATTAAAAAAATGATGTCCTAATGGACATTAATCTTACCATTCCCCTAGCTCTAGTCTTTTCATCAGATGCATCAGTCACAATGGCCATACTTAAACTGATGTTTGCTTTACTCAGTCCACCAATGAATCGAGCCAAAACAAAGATACTGAACGTGCTTGCGCTGCTCCATAAGGCGTGTGAAATTGCAATTCCGATCTAAAAACAATGCAATTAAAGTGTTATTAAAAATCTTCAACAACCTTTTGATAGAGCCATGCCGCAGTTATATTAGTAGTATGGTTGTAGCAAAAATGAGTTGGCTCGATCGAGGAAGGACCGCGCTCTCACAGAATACCAGCGTAAAATAGTAGCTAACGCTATTGTATTTCGTATTGTGAGGGTAGAGAATCGGAGACCCTTTTTACTGGAAACGAGTCATTCCATCTTTGTCCTCAGGGGTGACAACGCATCTGCATTTTGATTCGTCATCGATGATAGATGTAGATATCTATGGGCCACAGCAACCACTTACCACCAGGTGGACTGTGTGCTCGTTTGTCACCCTATCCTATAAAAAGTCCACGGTTGGAATTAAACCTAAATTTATATAACCAGTGCCATAAATATCTTACCACTTCAGAAGTCACAAAAGCATTGACAAAGAAAATTAGGTAGGTATTATACATGAAAAGATGGGATGATATAAATTGAAGTTTTATTTATTATTCATCCAATTAATAGTCTGAGTCATTCAAACAAGAGTCCGACGCTGAACGCAGGCTTATTATAGGGAAGATATTTCCGTAGGTTTCGCTTGGCAGGCGAATTTGCAACCGAACCGAAGTTTATATCCAACGCTTCTGCCCATCTCCAGTAATATTTCCCTCTGTCGCCACCTACGACACCCACGGAATGATGTGATGTGGATTCTTATGCCGCTACTACACAGCATCTGGATGACATGGTAGCAGAATAACCCTGCTAAGTACTGAATATAAGCAACGACAATCTGACATCGTATATCTAGAAACACATTTTGGTTTACATTACAATGCATACTAAGTACGAAATTCACGTAACAACTAAAAACCGTTATAAGTTGTTTTCGTCATGCAACGAGTCGAAGAGAGAAAATATTACATTACCAATAATCTACAGTAATCTTTTTTTATACAGGTTGTTAATGTAAACACCGTTGTCCTTGAAACCAGTGGTTTGGTTTCACTTATA
The DNA here is from genome assembly GCA_907164705.1 of Parnassius apollo. Taxonomy (NCBI): domain Eukaryota; kingdom Metazoa; phylum Arthropoda; class Insecta; order Lepidoptera; family Papilionidae; genus Parnassius; species Parnassius apollo. The sequence continues at coordinate 2,092,871 of CAJQZP010001486.1, read as the reverse complement.
GAACGTGAATTTAAAAAAAAACGCTATTTTCTTTCATAATATTTAAAAAGTTTCTGTCCGACACCGTCCGTAAATTCATGGATACCCTATGCGCCCGAGTGACGTAATCACTGTAAAGATCACCGCCCGCGCTAGCTACCTACACGACATTCAACAAAAAAACTTAATAGCTACACATAACAGGCAAAAATTGAGGAATTAAGGAAAAATTGAGATTTTACCTAAAAAAAATATGTTATTTTTCATTGACTTTACGTTCTATAAGTGAAACCAAACCACTGGTTTCAAGGACAACGGTGTTTACACTAACACCCTGTGTAAGTACCTTATGATAAAATCACGTTTTGATTAAAAACCTAGGCTTTTAAACATGCTCGCCGCATCCCACTCTTGGCCACCTCGGGACAGCCATGTGGGATGTGGGTTCCACTTTCACCACTACGACAAGGCGGGAACTCGCTTGGGGAGAACTCGGGGGGCAAAGCTTAGGTTAGGCTTAAATTTTATCATAAACCTAAACAAGTTCAGGTTAATGATAAGATTAAGTACAAAAACAGAATTTGTTCAGGTTAATGATGAGATTAAGTACGGATGTGTGCGAAAGCGTTCCCGTGGCCTTGCCAATATGTGACAAAGGTGGAACTCATAAGTTTGGATCGGTGCGAGTCCGACATAACCCGTCCTTGCCCCCCGCAAGGCGGGTATACGTAGGTATTTTCCCATTTAAAAAAGGTAAGGTTAGGTTGATTTTATTAAAAGACTAAATCAGTATAGGTTTTTGATCAAAAAATTTTTCTTTATTTTTCGTTTGTGCTGGTTATCATTGATTTTATAATAAAACTGAGACATATATATATATATATATATATATATATATATATATATATATATATATATATATATATTTCATAAAAATACAGTCGGTTGTTTCTTCAATTACTTTCATCAAACTGCAGGTTTGTTGGCGAATACATTTTATGCAGCTACTGTAATTAATATTCTAATTTTAGGTTTAAACTTAAAATAGAAATATTTAGTTTAAACTTAATATGTTATTTACATACTTCATTATCTTAAAACTTATTAATTAATTATAACTAGGTATTATTTTTAATTTAGAAATTAACTTTAATTACACGTATAATTATCCAGCATCCACGATTACAATCTTAATGTTCATACCAAGTCTACAAAATATCTATAAATTGGAGGTAGAATATTATTTTTTTAGCTATATGCTCAACGTATTTAATATTTATTTCTTCTACTATAAGTTATTTTGTCTATGTTATATTTTTGCTCTGTTTTCATCGATAAACAATTTTACTAACCTAACTTGTAGCTTAACAATTTTATCTATATATTAGTAGTGGAGACCGTGGTAGATCGACCTTCACCCATAAGATAACCAGATGAGACCTATTTTTATGACATTTTATTGATTTACAAAAAACACACCTATGATAGCTTGCCTTTCGAAAAGTGTACATGGCTATTTTTAATTAAATTAATTTTAATCAAATTTTTTTCATAACCTTTACTTCGCACTACTTTCTCTCTCGCACATATTTAATTGCTCCGATTTCAAAACTTTACAGCATGGCAATATTTCAAGAACGGTATTTTGCATACAAGCATATAGTACGATTATTTTCGTAATTAAATTATCTTTCTTCTGATACCAACTTTATTAGTTAACATATCGGTGTAGTTACCTGTATTGTGTTATATGTTCATACATGCTTGCCAGGTAGCCATGATCAGAAATAAGTAGGCAAGCCTACCAAGGCATATTCTCCATGTTAAAACTATTTGTTTAAACTAAATCTGTTCGGTTATCAAAAGTGCGAAGGTTATGAAAAAAATGATTAAAATTAATTTAATTAAAAACTTTCCGAAAGACAAGCTATCATAGGCGTGTTTATAAATCAATAAAATTTCCTAAAAACAAGTGGTAAAATTAAAAAAATTGTACAACTGACTTCAATCAATCATCAAGTCTTCAAGAACATCATCAATCAATCATCAAGTCTTTAAGAACATCATTAATGTATTCGAAGTCAATAAAATACGCAATATTAAAGATAACTCAAAAACTACTGGTCAGATCGTGAATAAACTTATATGGTATACGAGAAGCCCCAGCATTCAGATAAAAAAGAACACATAGCTGACGTGAAGCACACTCTCTCCGGGAAGTCTGCAGTCTATGAACTTGTTCAGGATCGTCCCCACCATTACATCAGATTAGATAAACCACAAATCCTCGCAAAAGAACACCGTTTCCTACCAAGAATGATACGTCATGCTATTGAAATTAAAAAACATCCTAATTTCAATAGAGAAGATGGATGGGTGCTGCCATCCATCTTCTCTATTGGGATCAATTGGGATCCTATAATTAACAAAATTAAACCCAAACCCAAGCATACCACTGCAAGACTTCAAGATACTGTAAGCTCGTTTTGCGTAGATCGGACCGAAATTAATATATAAAAAACTGAAGGTAGCCGGGCTAACTATGACATTGGGACGTCAAACATCTCAGACCCCCCCGTGACCATGGGTGCTGTAAAGCACCCGAAACGCCGGGAATTAAAAATAAGTAAAAGTAGTTATTTAAACGTGATAAAATCCGTAAATTTAGTTTTATTCAATGTGTAGTGTTCCCGTAAATTTAAGAAATCATTATAAAAAAAAATCATCAAAATCGGTTCACGTAGAGAAAAGTTATGAGGTAACTCACATAAAAAAACATACAGCCGAATTGAATACCTCCTCCTTTTTGATGTCGATAAAAAATAGGTATCATCTGGTTATCAGATGGGTGAAGGACGATCTGCCACGGTCTCTTAGACTATATGTTTGAAAAGTACGTTCGTTTGCAATTATTCCGTAACTCAGGGCTGAGCTGTAGAAGCATACACTTTGTCTTGGATAAGTTAAGCATAATGCCTCATTTATTGGGGTTTTCTGATAAGAAATTATCAGTAACAGCCCGAAGTAAGTTAGCGGTGTTTCGAAATCACTTACAGCCGTTGTGTCGGTTCACCGTCCCATCGGACTATGAGGGTGAGTGAATAGAGTGCAACTTTGCTTGCGCAAATACTCTGGCACTATGATCCAGTCTTGCGCAGATGGCTAGTCTCCGTGGAGACTGGCGGAAGCAACCGAAATTCGGTCTGGAGTATAACTATAAGAATAAATAATGCTACATATGATTTTAATAATAATAATAACGCAAAACAATGTACATTATTATTATTGTTAAAAATTTGCCTGCACCCTCTCCTCTATAATTTTAACGTACTTGTCGGCGTACTTAATCTAGTAACCTATTCACAAGTGTGATCTGTGCTCATGTCTGCTTCTTTATTAGCTCATAAAGCCAATATAATATATATTAAGTTTATTTTTGTATGGAAAATTCCGGAAAAAAGCGAAGCTGAATGCTTCGATTATCGTTATCATATTAGTCAGGCATATTTCAGCTCCGATGACTTCATCGCCATCCTTCAATATTCGAACAAAAAAATGAACACAAAACGTTCTTATCAAAAACTTTATATAATTCACCTGTATAAACAAGACTTGTTGCTCCTACATGGACATATTCAAGATCAATAACGTTTGTTAAGGTTTTCCAAAGTTTACTTTGTATTAGTGATGCAACGGAAGTGTCATATCGGAAACAGAAACGGAAACAGATGTTAAAAATATTTTTTGCAGAAACGGAAACAGAAACGGATGCGGAATCGGAAATACTATTTATTAAAAAAATTAGAAATAAAACTTAATTAACATTCAAAATTAAGTCGCGGTAAGTTATATTTTATGAAAAGTAGTTCGGCCGCTTTTACACCTAACAATCTGTTCCAGTGTTCTTCATATGTAAGTCCGGCTCCGCTAAATAATTGCTCATTGGCGATGCTGCGTATACATCAAAACTAAACTAACACTGAAATATGGGCAGACCCTTTAAATACCCGCATATAGGTTTTGCGAGTAGGTAATTTAGTACAGCTCTAGCACGAAAGTACGACGTAAACGAACTTCGAATCCAAAATACTCATTAGTGTCTTTAAAAATAATTAATATAAACTACAAGTAAAAAATAAATAATATAAACTTCACGTTAAAAATAATCAATATAAACTTCAAATGAAAAATAATTAATATAAACTTCACATAAACATAACTGCTGCCTAATGAATTTTAGAAACCTAAGTTGTAACAAAGGCATTTCGTAAAAACTAGTTTTAACTGGAGAAAATACGTTTTAACTTAAAATGGGTTTTAAGTATAACATCATTATCATCAACATCATTACAGTCCTACACAAGTCCACTGCTGAATATAGGCCTCCCTCAAGTAATGCCACAAAGCGCTACCTGCATCCATCGACTTCCTGCATGTCTTACCAGGTCGTCACTCCATCTAGTGGGGGGTCGCCCTACACTACGCCTACCGGTACGAGGCTGCCACTCGAGAACCTTTCTTCCCCATTGGTTATCGGTTCTTCGAGCTATATGGCCAGCCCATTGCCGCTTCAGCTTACTAATCCGTTGGGCTATGTCAGTCACTCTGGTTCTACTGCGGATATCCTCATTTCTGAGTCTATCACGCAGAGAAACTCCGAGCATAGCCTTCTCCATAGCTCGCTGAGCGATCTTGAGCGTCCTCATACGGCCAGCAGTGAAGGATCACGTCTCAGATCCGTAAGTCATCACTGGCAACACGCACTGGTTGTACAATCTAGTTTTCAGAGTTTCAGTTATACCTGACGAGAAGATGTGTCGTAATTTCCCGAACGCTGCCCAGCTGAATCCGTCGATTGACCTTTCGGTCGAAGTTGGACTTACCTAGTCGGACAATTTGTCCGAGGTAAACGTACTCGTAACAACTTCGAGCATAGTGCTCCCAACAACTACCGGCATAGGTGTGACATGGACATTAAACATGATCTTTGTTTTGTCCATGTTCATCTTAAGACCTATCCGTTGGGAGACACCATTGAGGTCATTAAGCATAGTGCTTAAGTCCTCCAGCGATTCTGTCATAAGGACTATATCGTCGCCAAATCGAAGGTAAATGATGTACTCGCCATTGATCCTTTCCAGTCCAGTAGCTTCATAATGCAGCGCAATGCAGCGGTGAAGTTTTGGGGATATAACGTCACCCTGTCTTACACCTCTCTGCAGTTGGATAGGTTTTGAACTCTGGTTCTGTACTCGGATAGCCTTCGTAGCCCTACTGTACAAACACTTCATCACTTCGATATACCGACAGTCAACTTGACACCGCTGAGGGGACCGTAGCACCGCCCAAATTTCGACGGAATCAAAGCCTTTCTCTTTTTCCACATACGCCAGGAAAAGGGGCAGATTGTACTCTTCGGTCTTCTGTACAATCTCCCATAGGGTATGTATGTATGTGATCTATGGTACTGAAGCCTTTCCGGAAACTCTAACATAGGAATACATTTTATAGGTATGCAATTCCTGGATTGACCATTTTTTATTATTATGCGATGAAAGTTTTACAGTTACAACTAACTTGTCAAACTTTGCGAACTCGTCGGCGATTATCGCTTTAAGATGGCTTTTTAAAGCGGAAGTTGTGCGTTCTTTTCGGGAGTATATTTTGTCACATAATTTACATCTGGCTACTAAATCATCAATCTCAACATAATATAATATAATAGTTCCAAACAGCACTTGTTTTTGGCTTCATGATTGCACTTAGATTACACACACGACTCACATTACAAATTCTCTAAAAAAGCTATAACATAAAATCTTACGCACTTACACTCACGTCACGCCGCATAATAAAGTTAAAACTTAGAAAACTATGTAAAAAACTTTTGGGACAAGTGTACCGAGGCTGAAATGCCCCTCCTTCGCCCCCCTGCTCTACTTAATATGTGGCTGCGTCACTGAGTTCCGTTCAAACTTCCGTTATAAAACTTGCGGAAACGGAAGCAGAAACGGATGTTAAAAACCATGCGAAACTTCCGCAGTTCCGGAAACAGAAACAGAGTTCTGTTGTATCTAAATGATCACCGTGAGTACAACTAAACTAACGTTAGTCCGCGTTCACATGTAACCTTATCGGGCAGTCAATACTAATTAATAATCATTAGAAACTTGAGCCGTAGTAAAGTAAGTAGCTAAGGGCGAAGTGCTCGTGATAAATGCCGGTTTCAATACCCGCCGGTACCAATGAAATTGTTTATTGCAATTTTAAGTGCCAATTTACCACGTGCTCGGCGGTGAAAAAAAACATCATTAGCCTTGATTTTGATTAAAGAAAAACCGCTTGAAATTTTTGATTTCTAATTCGATTCAAGAACATCATTTACCAATTAAATTGATGTTTTTCTAACTCTAATTTCAATCATTAAGGATATAGGATAAGGATATAGGATCATAAGACAGGCCTCGCTTGAAGTTGACAGTCTATCCTAATCCTGATCCAATTTTTGCTATCTAATCATCATCATTTTCATCATTACAGCCCTTCACAAGTCCACTGCTGAACATAGGCCTCCCCCAAGTGCTTAGGTCATCCAGCGATTCTGTCATAAGGACTATATCGTCGGCAAATCGAAGGCAAATGATGTACTCGCCATTGATGTTACTACCGTATCCTTTCCAGTCCAGTAGCTTCATAATGCAGCGCAATGCAGCGGTGAAGTTTTGGGGATATAACGTCACCCTGTCTTACACCTCTCTGCAGTTGGATAGGTTTCGTACTCTGGTTCTGTACTCGGATAGCCATCGTAGCCCTACTGTACAAACACTTCAGCACTTCGATATACCGACAGTCAACTTGGCACCGCTGAAGAGACTGTAGCACCGAACAAATTTCGACGGAATCAAAGGCTTTCTCATAGTCCACATACGCCAGGAAAAGTGGCAGATTGTACTCTTCGGACTTCTGTATAATTTGTACCCTTCAGGTATGTATGTGGTCTATGGTACTGAAGCCTTTTCGGAAACCGGCTTGTTCGGGAGGCTGGAAGTCGTCGAGTCTGTGTGCGAGACGATTCGTAATGACTCTCGAAAACAGCACGTAGACGCGGCTCAGAAGGGAAATCGGTCTGCAGTTCTTCAAGAGAGCGTTGTCGCCTTTCTTAAAGAACAAGACCACCGCGCTTCTGCTCCATGCCTCCGGAGTAGTGCCACCATGAAGGACGGAATTGAAGAGCTTCTGAAGGACTTCAAGTACCGGTGTTCCACCCGCTTTCAGAAGCTCCGCTGTAATTCCATCCTCGCCCGGGGCCTTGCCGTTTTTAAGGTGGTGGAGAGCCATTCTATTCTCGCTCAGACTGACGTCCGGGATATCATCGGAATAGTGTCGGATAAGACTTGCTCTTGGATCGTTACTCACACTTGCGTGTGGCTCCAACGATGATGTGTACAGCTGCCCATAGAACCCCTCAATCTCACTCAGAATCTCAGGTGTCCCGGTAGAATTTTGGTTACTACTTACATTGATTTTGTTTATTATCAAATATTTATTTATTATTTCTTTAATTATTTATATAACATTGTATATATTTTACTAAACGGTACAACATACATTCACATTACTATTGTAACCGTACTGTATATTTTTACAATACATGGTTTTTCTCGAACAATTTGTGGGATGGCTCTCAATAGCTATTATTTAAATCGGAACTATAGATGTGACAATGAATTTTTCCTCTTTAAAAATGCCTGAATTACAGAATCAAATTCTATCAGATATGGATAATATTAGAGTGGCTTCATCTTTTGTGTGTGATGTTTTAAAATGCAATGATATTGTCAGGAAATCCTGTAATTCTTTAAATATCATTGCACAAAATATACGTAGCGTCTATAAAAACCTGGATGGCTTTATGGCATATATATCACAACTTTCATTTGAACCGGATATAATAATACTAACAGAATGTCGCCTTGATGTTAATAAGCCTGTTCCTCCGCTTCCAGGTTACAAATGTCATTTCTCAAAAAAATGTTCAATCCAAAATGATGGTATAACAGTTTATTCTAAACACTCAATTGATTGTATAATAACAGAACCTGATTCAAATGGTGGTAACTATCTTTTAATTAAAATAAATCCAGATATAGTAATATTAGCGGTATATAGATCACCCTCCTATTATTATATTGACAACTTTTTAGATTCTGTAGAAAAAATTATTCGTCCCTTAAAATCTAGTAACATATTTATTATGGGTGATATCAATATAAATATTATTCAAGGCAACAAAGACAAAGACAGTGAACCTTATTTAAATTTAACTGCAGGATTAGGTCTTTTACCAGGTCATACCTATCCCACCCGTATCAATAATTGTTTAGACCATGTTATGGTGAAAACAGTATTAAATACTCAAATAATGGTACTCGATAGTGTAATCACTGATCATTCCTTAATCTTAACAAATGTTTCTTTGAACCCCAAACGCAAGCCTAATAATATTTTTATTGATAAAATAAATTATGATGATGCCATCAAATCTATAGAGTCTGCTGATTTTTCTTTTATATCTTCAACTTTAAATGCAGACACGGCTGCCGAAAAATTTGTTGATTTAATAACCTCTGCTATAAAGAATAATACTGTTAAAATTAAGATTCCTAGAGTGAAACGAACGCTTAAGGCCTGGATGACACCTGGACTGATAAGGTGTATCCGTCACAGCGATAAACTTCACCAAAAACTGAAAAAGAACCCTGACAATGAAATACTTCAAATTTCTTATAAGCGTTATAGGAATTACTGCAATTCCTTGTTAAGTAAGCTCAAGCGCCAATATGAAAAAAGTCTTTTGGCAAATGCAAAGAACAGTAAAGAAACTTGGTCTGCAATCAAAGCCGTCTCCGGATGTGATACTAAAAATAACTACGCTGAAAATTTGATCATTAAAAATCCTATAGATTCAGTGGAGAGAGCTAATTACTATTTTTCAACTTTGGGTAGAAAATAAGCTGATAAAATTCTAGCAAACGGTGCTAAACCTGCTAATGTTAATACTATACCCTGGTCGCTTAATTCATTTGTGCTCGATTCTCCTTTTTTTACGAGTTAGAAGTAGAAACAATATTGATGGGTCTTAGAAATGATTGTGCTATTGGTTGGGATTCCATTCCTGCTTGCTTCCTTAAAATGACCAAGGATAAAATACTTCAGCCACTCACAACGCTTTTTAAAATCTGTTTTGAACAAGGATGCTTTCCAAAAGTTTTTAAAAGATCTCTCATTACTCCTGTTTACAAGAATGGGGCTCGGGACGTTGTTGAAAATTACCGGCCGATCTCTGTGCTACCTGCACTTTCAAAAATCTTAGAAAGGATGCTTAATAATCGTTTGGTTAAATTTCTAAACAAATATAACATCTTATCTAATATGCAGTTCGGATTCAGAGCGGGTGTTAGTACAGAAGATGCTGTTCGTAACTTGACCGAATTTGTAACAAATAAACTGGACCATAAACAGAAGTGTGTAGGGATTTTCTTAGATTTAGCCAAAGCTTTCGACACCGTTTCGATACCCATTCTTGTAAACAAACTAGAAAAAAATTGGAATAAGAGATTCTGCCCTCTGCTTAAGGATTTTTTATATGACCGTGTGCAGAGAGTAAAAATAAAAAAATTATTAGCTCAGACGCCTGTGTCACATTTGGAGTCTCTCAGGGCAGTATCCTGGGACCAAGTCTCTTCTTAATTTACATCAACGACCTGTGCTCAATGACACTAACTCAAGGCAAGCTATTTACTTATGCTGATGATACAGCCTTAATTTTCTACGGAGAGACCTGGCCTGAGGTCCAGGAGTTTGCGATGAGGGGTCTTCAATCTGTGGCAAAATGGCTTGAGGAGAATCTACTGACTCTTAATATATCAAAGTCCACCTATATGCAGTTCCATATAACCAACACCCAAACTGTTAACGATATACAACTAACAGTACACTCTTGTGGTTTACAGTCAACAGATACTTGCCTTTGCCCTAAAATGACGAAATCCAAATCAATTAAATATCTCGGAGTAATTATAGACGAGAAACTAAGCTGGCTCCCACACATAGACCTTATTTCATCGCGCACTAGGATTCTTATTTGGACATTTAAAAGGCTAAGGCACATCGCTGACTTTGATTTATTGAGAACTGTATACTACGCCTTAGCACAATCAATTATAGGTTATTGTATAGTTGCCTGGGGTGGAGCATGCAAAACATTTATGATAAAATTAGAAAGAGCTCAAAGATGTCTCCTAAAAACTATGACTTTTAAACCGTTCAGGTATCCTACAAATCTGCTTTACCAAGAATGCAAACTGTTGACTGTTAGGCAATTGTATATCCAACAACTGATCTTAATGAAACATGCTCAACTCCTTATAACCCTGAGATCTGTCGTAATAAACGCAGAATACCGGATGTAATGATTATTGGCAGATGCAAACTGCTTTTTCTAGGCGACAAAGTTCATATCGATCCTCAGTGCTTTATAATAAATTAAATAGAAATCTAAATTTTTATCCTCTTTCCAGACATGAATGTAAAGTTAAAGTTCGAGATTGGTTATTGTCACTTGATTATAGTAAAACAGAAAATATAATTTGTTAACATGTAGTAATGTATGTCGTATAATAAAAGTATAATAAAATTATAAAATTTTAAAATTATGAAATTAAAAATAGCAATCTTTGTTTAAAGCATCTATTTATTCATTATAGGTTATAATGAATAAAATATATATTCTGTATGAAATTATATAATAATATATTCTATATATTCTATGTATATATATATATATATATATATATATATATATATGTGTGTGTGTATGTATATGTATATACGTGTGTGTATGTATATGTATATATATTGCAAATTGCAAACTAATTTTAATATACCTACGATTATATGAAATATAATAACGACTAAAGAGTCGCATTAAGTTAAAGTATATGTTTCGTTGTAAGTAAATAAATACATTCAATTAGCTAAACAATTACTTAAAAATGTAAAGCTTAGTTACTTAATTAATTGTTAAGACTAAAATACTGTTGTCACAACACTGGGAGAGGCCACTGATTCCTAAGATACAGACTTGTCTAGTTTGGGAATCAGAGTCTTCACTCTATTATTGTACTTTTATTTGAATAAATGATTATTATTATTATTAAATGATTATTAAACGATGTTGCCACACTCAGTCTTCAGCTTTGACAGTTGGCTCTTTCTGGCGACAGATCTCTGGCAAAGACTTTGGAGCCCTGGTTCCGCTCGATCGCTTCTTTAATACGAGCAGTATTAAAGTTGCGTAAGTCTCGCCGCATGCATTTGGAGATCTGTCTGTTCAGTTGCCTGTATGCTGTCAAATCTGTTGACGATTGCAGCCTCATCTCCCGTTTAACAGCCATGAGATTAAGAGTGTGATCGGAGAGTTTTTGTGTTCTTCTGCGGCGGGTCTTGCAGAACTTAGCTCCGACCGCATGGACAGTTTCCACGTGCTTGTCATTCATATCATCCACTGCATTGTAATCCTCTAGGCACTGAAAGCGGTTTTGTAACTCGAGCTGAAAGGTTTCGGGATTCTGGATTAGAGCACGAGGGGGACGGAGCCTTGACTTCGTTAGACGAGACCCCTCCAACTTAACGTTTAGGTTCAGTGTGCCTCTAACCATTCGGTGATCGCTGCCAGTTTTCACCCTTGCGATCACTGAGACATCACTGAACAGTGGGCGTCTGGTCGTCATAATGAAGTCAATCTCATTTTTGTCGAACCGTCGGGGCTCGACCAGGTCCACTTCCTGTGGGGCCGCTTCTGGAAGAAAGAGTTCATCATAAAGAGTTCCACTTTCTCCATAAAGTCCACCTTCAGCTCACCGCTTTCTCTTGTGCCTAGTTTTGCGTTGAAGTCTCCCATCAACACCGTGTAGTGGGTTTTGGAGGAATGCGTGGCTCTGGAAATATCCTCATACATTTCCTCCACCTCCTCATCGGGATGTGCCGAGGTTGGTGCGTAAACCTGTATGACCTTCAGCGAATACCGTTTGGTGATTCTGAGTATCAGGTACGCGACCCTCGTCGACACACTCCCAATCTTTACAACGTTGTTGACGAGAGACTTGTGGACGATAAATCCGACACCTTCTTGGGACAGATGGTCGCCCTCCCGGTGGTAGAACAAGTTGCCGGACTCGAGGATTGCCGTATCCTCCCCCTCTCTTCGGACCTCGGATAATCCAATAATATGCCAGCGCAACTTGTCTACCTCTTCTTCCAGCTCCAGTATCTTCTCGTCAGTCCTCAGGGTGCGTGCGTTATATGTTGCCAGGTCGAGCCGTCGTAGGTGGCAACCGAACCTCCACCGGAGATTCTTAGCACCCCCTGCCCCGCCGTTACCATGGTCGCCACCGTAGCCAGGAATAGCGGGGCCGCCGGGGACTGGGGGCCGTTTTTTGCGTCGTTATTCATGGGGGGATATTTGCCATAGTTGCCACGCTTGGCGAGCGGGTTGACAACCGCAGTTTTTTATTATAACACAGTTGTTATCAGGAAGATGCTGCTGCCCATCTCCTGCCTGTCTCCCTCTGTCGCCTCTTACGACACCCACGGGAATATATGAGGTAGAGGATATTCTCAACCGCCTCTACACGGCAATTGCTATCTAAGATTGGTATTAATCTTCACTAATCGTCACCCTGGGCAAGCGGATTGATGATCCACGTCTCGGACCTTTGTCGGTGCTGCTTGTCGCCAGGATATTTTACGTCCGGCGTAAACGGTGAGTATACAGTCAACCAACGAAAGCCAAATCTTTCTGGCATTACTCGTAGTTGCCCTTTACCATATGTTACACATTATACACATACATTATATTGTGTCACATATACCATTAATCAAAAATGTGACTAAATGTTTAATTACTATATCATCTATTTAAAACGGTTGGAGCCTAAGGTATGTCTGCTAAAAAGCGCGCGTATCTCTCGTCTTAAATGTCTCGGTAATGAGAGTAACCCGATTACAACTGTATTATGTACTAGCTTTTTACCCGCGGCTTCGCTCGCGTGGGCTTGACTTTAGGAACATCGATAATATTATTTCGTACTAAAATTAGCAAAACTGGATCACTTGTAGAGACACGTCGGTATCTGAAACACATAAATTATCAGAATCGCGTAAATATCATACGTCAAGCAACACCTTTTTTATATCGAGCACGTCTTCCGATGCGTCTTTATGAAGGGACAATTGTCCTGGTATCGGAAATATTCATTATTAAAGTTGATATAGTTTTGATAAAATAAAGTTTAATTTCATGGTCTTTATTAATATTGGTCCCGTTGAAAATTGATTAGCACCACATGCCAGTATTTTTTTACGTTCGAGTAGACTTCAAAATGTCATAAATGTAGTTCTCAGATGAAGTAAAAAAAGGTCGTCTGAGACGTAGTTCTATTCACGGTGAACGTGTGAGAAAAACTAAACTCATGAACAGGAGTAGAAATCTACAGAAGATCGGCACCAGTGTCTTCCTGATCATAGCTCAAAATAATAAAAATATGCAGTTGGAAACTCGCATGCCAAGCGTGGCAACTATGGCTAATTTGGCAGTCTGTGGAGGAAATCCAATTGATGAACGGGAGTAGAAATTAGCCATGTTTAGGCGGCGAAACAGACACCACTACCCCATTTCGTCCCGTGGGTGTCTTAAAAGGTAACAGAGGGAAACTGAAACAGAAGATGGGTAGCATCTTCTTAACAACAGCGCAAAGTAGTAAAGAGCTGCGCTTGCCAACCCGCTTGCCAAGCGTGAATACTACTGCAAATACCCGGTCTATTTGACAAACAATGGGGGAAGCCTATGATCAGCAATGAATAACCCTATTAAAGTAACAAGTAGCAGCCTAAATACATGCCACTAATGGGAACAGGGCCACAGCGAGTTTTAGGTCAAAAAGGAGTTGATTAAGTTGACTCCAACGCGGAACGACCGACTTCACTAACTACCTAACCTACACCTAAAAATTATTTCCGGAATATTAACTTCTCAGATATGCAGTTTTCCTTGCGATGTTTTTCTTCACCACCGAGAACGTGATAAATCTAAACTTTAAATTGCAGTTAAAATATGAGTAGAGTCGGCGCGGATCTAATTTGGGTTGCTCACTACGAAATTTACGTTTAGATCGGTTTTATTACTGGCCTATACTATACATAGATGACTTTCAAGATTCTATCAATGCAGTTCTACTCATAGTTTTAACAAAATAAACCCGTGTTTAAAATTTATTTCTTTGTTATTTATAGTACTTTTTCACAAGAGCCTGTTCATTTAAACCGAGACTGTCACAAAAATTTTAATAGTTATGTCTAAAAATATGAAAGCTATCTTAATATATGACAATCTTAATATACTTATGACAAACTGTTTTAAAAATCTCATTTAAAGTAAAAAAGGTTGTGTCAACGGTATCACGAACTATTCCATCAATTATGAATAAAAATCTCACAATGCATTTAATTTTCAATTAATTAAAACCACTTTTACGGATTTTATCGCGTTTAATTTTAAATGATTTTTAATTCCCGACGTTTCGAGTGCTTTCCAGCACCCATCGGACTGAGGTGACTGACGTGGTCACAGAAATCTTCAGTAGTTTTTGCGTGAGTCTTTAATACACCGATAGACAGACAGACAGACAGACAAACATAACAGAAAAAAATATAAAAGCCACTAATTTGGCTTCAGTGCCCTTTATTTAGTCCCCTGGACTTGTTTTTTTTTTCCAGAAAATCTTAGGATTACAGACACCACTTTTCTGTAGATTTATTATATGTATAGATACTATTATTGCTTTACTTTATATTTTGAACCAACTTCTAAATAAAGAGGGCCTTCTCAATACGACTGCATTTTTTATGTTTGTTACCTCAGAACTTTATTCTAGGTGAACCGATTTTGACAATTCTTTTTTTTATTTGAAAGCTGGTGCTTCTCATGTGGTCCCATATAAATTTGATCAAGATCTGAATAGTAGTTTATGAGTTATCCTTAATAATGCGTATTTAATTGACTTCGACTACATTGATGATGTTCTCATTTTATACATATTGAAGTCCGTTATACAAAATGTTTAATTTTACCACTTGTATTGTTGTAAGAATATTATAAATAAAAACTTTACAATCTTATGCTCTCTTTGACTACAAGACTTACTTTTATTTTATCTAACAGGTCATCTTAATGTATAATCTTATCGCAATGTGTAAGATCTGATAGAGAAAACGGTATTTATTTAACAAATAGTTGCAAAGAAAATATATAGTAAAATTATTATCTCTAATCAATATTAGAAAAAAAAATTATTCCCTATGGTGGCGGCGGCGGTAACATTATCCAATACCCCCATTTCAAACCGTGAGAGATGTAAAAAAATTAAACAGAAAATGGGCAGCAGCATCTTCCTGATATCAACTTAAAATAATTAAAATAACTACGGTTGCCAACCCGCTTGCCAAGCGGGAAGAAGGAAGCTTGCCAGAAGCTTGATAGGCCGCGGTGAACGTTAGCGGAATAAGAGAATCCAGCATCTCAATTGATCCCTTAGGCGTTGGCCACGTTAGAGCGACTGTAGGGAGCGGAGACGACCTGCGGAGGCGGAGGCATGCAGACGCTGCGCTTTGCCACTGTGGTATGTCACGTTGAGGCGGCTGCATGATATGTTGTTTCTTCCAGCTATTTTTGCGCTGGCTAAAAAATGACTAGAAGGGAGTAGTTTTTTTGCTTAAGATATAATGCAAATTAAAATAGGAGTTCATGATTTAAACTAAAACAGTCATAAGTTTGCTGAATATCGTAAACCGTATGATGAAATACGTCAATACCCACAAAATTTTTGAGAAATATAATATTATGCTTACAATTTTCATGCTTCGTCAAAAAATTTCCACAACAGCGCTGGAGTAGCTACAGAGTATGAAATAGACTTAACAGTAGTCGACGGCGTAAAGTGTACTGAGTTGAGGAATTTAATATTTGTGGTGACTAGAGTAGTTGATGAAACTGCAGTATTTAAAACCTCAACTACTCACGTTGTCTAAAATAATTTAGTAAATATAACCTAGAAAAAGTCGCCGTGAAACATCATGTTAAAAGTGATTTTGAAAATATTTTTTTAAATAATAAAAAAAGAATTATGGTGAAAGTCCGTGCAATAAAAACCCTTTTTACCCTTAGCTATAGGGTGGCCCTTATTTAGCGCTTTCCTATAGACATTTTTTAATACAGAGACGGTTCTTCCTTATCTCTACACTCCATGCCACTGTTTTTTGGCCACGCATATTTTTAAAGATACCAATATGGTTAAATACCGTTCTCTTTAGTTTTTATTTTGAGTTTGGAGTAACATTCCGATTTTATTTAAAAGGGGTCTTACATAAAAAACGCGAATTTGCAAGATTTCCTTGCTCAAATAGTATATTTTTCCTTCGATGCTTGAAATAACAAATACTTGTTAAGATATTTCATTTTCTCTGCTACAAGAATTACAAGCGCATTTTATATGCTTTATGATTATTATTTAGTAATAATCATTCTGCTTTTTTATTTAGTAAAAAATAAAACAGTTTAGTTGTAATATTAGTTTAGTTTGAAGGACCTGGAGGCAGTGGCGAAGCTAGAGCTCCAAGCTAGGGCAAGCCCAAGATATAAATTGATAAAAATATAGATTGTTGTTTTTAGCAGTTTTATAAAAATACACCAATCTTGATCTGTCTCCACGCTTCAGTTTCATATTCAGTGCTGTCAAGGACGTGTTTACACGTGCACACAGAAGGCATACCACTGCTAGATAGATTGTATCAGCAATTGCATAGCTTCGGTGGCTTTGAAGAAAGCCGTTAGGGTTTGTTTAAGTGAAAGAAAAAAATATTTACATCCAATACAATACATGAATAAAAGTAAAACACGAACAAAGTACAAACAAACTATGTACAAAATTTAAAACACTCTTAACCTTGTGTATTATCTCAACAAAGTTTAAAGATTTCCTCTCCGATTATCACTTTAACACACTTCAATTCATCACAAGGAACACTATTATTCTCCATTTTCATTAAAAATCTTTAAAAAAGCATAAATTTTGAACTCGTAATATTAAATCGCTTAAGATAAGCACACATAGTAAATAAACGTTGAAACGTGAAATGAACTTGCAAACGTATTGCCCGCGCGCCTCCGCTTTTAACAAATTTATTCCCAAAAGCCTGGCTTTAAATCCCTATACTAATTGCTATATATACAATCGTAGTTATATTTCATTATAGAATATTTTGCCATAGGTTAGAAAGAGAGTGATCGTCTTCTCGAAAGCCCCGTAAAAAGCCCACGCGAGCGAGGGAGACAACTATTAGCTCTATTAAAACTCATTTTTTATGACAGCAGCAGTATCGCTAAGGCAATACGAGGTCATCGGTCGACATGTATCTAACAGTGGAGTGCGCGGGAAATTTGAAATAGGTTGAAACATTTTTAGAGTTATTTTTTAGTTGATATTATTGATTGATATTATTGATTGATTCAGGTTTAATAAGGCAAGCCCGGCTTTTCGGCTTTAATGGAAGCTTCGCCACTGCCTGGAGGCGGAAGTTTACTTTTTTCTTTTCCGTGCTAACGATGGGTTAGCACAAGTCTGAAAACACTCCTGCTTACTTGCGTCTTACAGGAGCAATTAAACCAAGCCTGATGGGTACCACTGATGATAGAATAAATAGTTCCATTCCTTGAAGCACCACATCATGACAGAATCAGAATCAGAAGAAAGAAATCAGAAACAGCGCTGGAATCATCGGGCGCGAAGCTAACCTGCCCCCATGGGTAGGATGTATAGAAAGACCGCATTCTGTCGCAATCTGCCGACCTGTAATACCTAACATGGCGGCAGCATGCAGAACTCAACCGCGAAAGGAGCGTGCGTCACAGACCACACTCCAGATCAGATAATGGTCCGAAGAGCCGAGATGAGTGTCAGGATAAAATGTCAACAGAAGTTCTAAACGGGAAGGGGCATGATCCTTCACGTCTGGAATCTGTGTAGGCGAAATAACGGGTTGTGTCAGACCATATACCAAGGCAAAGTAACAAACAGATCTCCGATTGGTTAAATACATATAAACTGAGTGGTGGGCATTAAAATCGTCAAGGATCACAATTTCTGCAGAGGGGATCTGTTCTAGCAAGGAAGCTTCTTAATCGTGAGAGATATCCAAATGCAGAACATAATACAAGTCGTGGAATGTTTATAAACAAGCACTAGTCACTATCAGAGGCTCGATTTCCAAATAAAATTACTAACAAGGAAAAACCACTCATGCTCTACGAATACGAAATATCACAAGATCTGAATACATGTGGAATTGAAGGAGGATGGAAATGCATTAAAGTACAGCACACCAAATTTTAGTACGAAACGAACTCCACCTATCTTTATATATATAAATTACGTGTCACGTTGTTTGTCCGCGATGGACTCCTAAACTACTTAACCGATTTTGATCAAATTTGCACACCGTGTGCAGTTTGGTCCAACTTGAGATATAGGATAGTTTTTTTGCCGATAAGTGACCCACAATTATTTTTTTGCGAATTTAAGGATTTTTAATAGGAAATGACAAAGGGTTGTCGAAAAAGGCAGGACGTCTGCCTGTCAAGCTAGTACTATATACAAGAAGAACAAAGACTTCTACCCGACATTACAAAAAATTCAATTGTATTTCTACAATTCAAAGTTAGATATCGATTTAAGGAATTGTTTTAACAGTTCTTATAATTGCTCAATGCCGAGTATGGTCATCATTTATTATCTAAGACAGCGAGATTTTGTTCATAATTGTATTAAATGTTGCATATATTATAATTATTAGAATAATCCACTACTTTATTCTAATTATAATATACAGCGTGTACCAGAACGTAATGATCAAACGAAAGGGGGTTGTAGTCCATGGAAAAACTGTTCAAAAAATAAAGTATTTACGCGAACATTACACTCCTGCATCTTGTAGAGGAATATGACACTTGACTGATGGTAGGAACTGACTAATCTTCTTCGCGGTGTTATTGCGAAAAACACCGCGAAAAATTGCGAGTCAGATTGATTCGCCAACTCACAGATTGGCTCAATACTTAGCTAAAATATTATCACCACTCGGAGGACACACAAGAGCACACACTAAGGATTCATACCATTTTGTCAGTGAGATAAAAGACCTACGTCTTACTGACAATGAAACCATGGTCAGTTTTGATGTTCAGTCTCTATTTACATGCCTACCTGTTGAAGACTGCATCTCAATTATAACTAGGAAACTAGAGGCAAATAATATGCCAGCAGAATATGCAGTATTACTCAGACATTGCCTTACATCTGGCTATCTATTGTGGAAGGAAGAGTTTTACAAGCAAGTAGATGGTGTTGCGATGGGCTCACCTGTATCTCCCATTGTCGCCGATATATTCATGGAAGACTTTGAGGAGAAAGCCCTCCTTACAGCACCTGTTACACCAAGGATCTACAAGCGGTACGTAGACGATACTTTCACAATTTTACCATCAGACAAAGTAACTGCATTTTTAGAACATCTTAATTCCATAAACTCTAAAATTCAATTTACTATGGAGTTAGAGGCAAATAATTCCTTAGCTTTCCTAGATGTGTTAGTCATCCGAAATCCTAACAACACCATTGGTCACACTGTGTATAGGAAAAAGACCCATACAAACCGATATTTAAACGGTGAATCACACCACCATCCTTCACAGTTAGCTACCGTGGGCAAATCTTTGTTACAGAGCACGAGGGATCTGTGACAGCAAACAACTGGCCGCCGAGCTTCAGCACGTCAAGCAAGTTCTGCACCAACAAGCTTCGGGTCCCGCGCCTAAGTCACAGTGACCGAGTGAAGCCGGCCACAGTCGAGCGTGTGCCTGCTGTACTACCATATGTCAGAGGTGTCACAGACAAGATTGGCTACATCTTGAAGAGAGCTTCTATTAGAACAATCTACAAGCCGCTGAAGAAGATTAGTCAGTTCCTACCATCAGTCAAGTGTCATATTCCTCTACAAGATGCAGGAGTGTACAAGCTTGATTGTGAATGTGGTCTCTCTTATATAGGACAAAAAAAAGATAAATTAGAACCCGCGTAAAAGAACATATAGCTGATGTGAAGCATCAACGTTCCGGGAAGTCTGCAGTTTGCGATCATATCCTAGACGGCCCCAACCATTACATCAGATTTGATAGACCACAAATCCTCGCGAAAGAACACCGATTCCTACCAAGGATGATACGTGAGGCTATTGAAATTAAAAAACATCCTAATTTCAATAGAGAAGGAGGCTGGGTACTACCACCTGCTTGGGATCCTATAATTAATAAAATTAAAACTAAACCCATGCATACCACTGCAAGACCTCAGGACATAGTCAGTTCATTTTGCATAGATCGGACCATAAACAATAATTAAAAAAGCTGAATGTACTCCGGGTTTAACAATGACATCGGGACGTCAGTCATCTCAGTCCCCCGTGACCATGGGTGCTGGAAAGCGCCCAAAACGTCGGGAATTAAAAATAATAGTAAAATAAACGCGATAAAATCCGTAAAAGTAGTTTTAATCAATAAAGGGTGATTTATAAGTTTTCTAGAAAATCAACCTTTGCTTCAATATTTTTGATGCTGCATCTGTAAATGAGCACCGTTTTAATTTTTTTAACCGCTCTCCTCAGGGCTCTTGTCCCCATTGCCCCTCAGGCATGTAACCCTCCGCCCGCCATCACGGCATTCTTAGCGGAAAATGACTCCGAAGCCATGGAGCACTCGGACACCGTGTCTGAAACTTCGTCCACCAGTAAGAGGTCCGCTCCTACGTCAATCTCCTCATCCAGCAGCTGCTCCTGGAACTCATCAGAGTCCGTTCAATCGGTTATTGATACGACCCCCTTCACGGAAGTGAAATCCAAGCGGGGTTCGAAACGCGCTGCGACCTCTCGCGCACCTCCCGCCCCTGCAGCCCCCGCGCCTGCTCGCTCCACAGCAACCCTCGTCGCTACCACAAATAAACAGGTCATGCCCCCTGTCTTCCTCAGAGACAAGGCGCAATTTACTAGACTTTCTAAAGTCTGTTACGAAGCAGGCTTTAAATATGACCAAGCCACCAACCTTGGTGAGACAATTAAAATCGTTCCGCAGTCTATGGAAGACTTTGGAAACATCACCAAACTCTTCACATCCGAAGGTGTACCATATCGGGGGGCACGGCAGTGCCCCCGCCAAGTCGAGCGCGAAGCAAACACTGCCGTACCATCCTTTACTGGAACCATTTCGCCGCATTTTCAGGCCCCTATTTGAGAACCTCTGGATAATACCAGAACGCAGAAATTTTCGTCATCCAGTAAACTATAATCACATACTTAAAATCCAAAATTTCAAGTCTGTAGGTCACTTAATTCCGAAGTTAAGCGAAAGCAAAGTTTCGCATTTATGACATTCACTCACTCACTCATGATCATCAGAATAGAACTAGTACTTCCCACAAACTCAGAGAGCTGAAATTTCGTACAGAGTTAGGGTTTAATGGCCACATAAAGGCAAAACTATAAAGACTAGGATAATCAAACATCTGGAGTACCTGGTGACCCTGATTAGAAAACACAAGAGCCCAACCAAACTATTAGAAGAGATCGACATATCGCCTTTACAAAAAATATTCAACTTGGTGGGCCGCTTCATTTGATGTCAAAAATCGAAGGTCTAAAGTATCTGATGAAGAACCCTCAGCTGGTCTCAGCTGTATTAGAGATATGGTAATGCCCCCTTCTACAATTGGTACATAAAAATCTACTGTCATTGCAAAAATCCAGCGTAGTGGGACACATCTTCTAATTTAATCTAGCCTATAACGTCCCACTGCTGGGCGAATGCCTCCCCTTCTGCTTTTAATACGCATATAAATAAAATTAAAGGAAAACTCTGGATAACACTAGATTGGCTTTTATACTTATACTTACAAGTTTACAAGAAAAAATAGTCGAACGATTAACTTTATTCTACTCGAACATTACTCAAATTAAATAAACAAATTACACTAAAATATTAATTTCAAAATTTGGTCAAAATATAATGCATTGGACTAAGAGTGGCGGTGATACCCGCACACGTCGCTAGATGGCGCTGACTGTATTTTAAAACGCGCTTACGTTTTGTTTTTGCGATAACCTTATAGTAAATAAGTACTTTTCTAGTATTCTAGGTTTAGTTTATCTAGTTAGATATTACTTCGTTTCGTTTAAAAATATCATTAATTTAGCTATATTTCAGTACTAGGTAGAGGTAATACCTTTGCTAGAAAGTTCATTGATAATTAATTATATTGACACTTGTCTAATAATTAAGAGTTAACGTTTTGTTTATAGTTTGTATAGATTGAGTAGACTGAGTAATATTTTCTTTGAGTTTTTTTTTATTAAGACAAAAGAAGTCTTAAAGATATAGGTTATTATTGTTTTAGTCTAAATATTATCGGTATTTCTGATTTGTTGTCCATATACTAAAGGTCGTTGAGTTTATTTGTGTTTGATTTCGCAAGATAATATCGTAAAAAAATGTCGATAATATTAAAAGACGACGATGAACTTAGTGGCTACCAAGTAGTTGGTATGCCCAAAGACGGGTCTTGTCTCTTCCATTCAATATCTTTCTTGGTGTATGGTAGAACTGACTCAACTTGCAGTATCAGATCTGCTATAGTTGCATACGTTGCTGAACATTGGGACGAAATGCAAGTGTACACGTGTGATGCTGATGGTGACGTATACACGAGCGCGCAATCCTACAGGAGCGATATGATGAAACCCACTACTTACGGCTCAGCTTCTGAGCTTATGACTGCTGGAAAAATCTATCCCTTCATTTTTGAAGTGTATGAGAACGGTATACTACGAGGTTCCTTTGGCGATGCTGGCCAAAAAAAGTGTTTACGTTTTACCGGTAGTTACTTAAGCGGCCACTACGATGTACTCATTCCTATACGAGATGCCTCTCCATCTTCTTCCCCCTTTGATCCCATAACATTACACTTCTGTAACATCAGATACTGCTATACATTATATGACTTAAACTCTACGCAAAGTGAATTGAACATGAAGCATAAGGGAAAAGGCGGTAGACCAACTAAAACTAAAAAAGGAAGACCTAAGGTATCCGAACTGTCATGATCTGAACAACTTCGAGAAGCTGCGGCTCGTTACCGACAAAAACACCCTGAAAAACGTCGAGAAACCGTAGAACTTTATAATTCTTTACATCCAGGCGCCAACCGAGCATCTGTAGCACAGTACAGTGCTTCACACCCTGAAGTAAAACGGGCAGCTGTAGCACGCTACAGTGCTTCACATCCGGAAGTCTATCAGGCTGCTGTATCTCGCTATCGTGCTTTACATCCGGAAGTCAATCAGCCCGCAGTATCTGCTACCGTGCTTCACATCGAAGTAAACAGAAACTTAGCGGAAATCTACTGACAAACTAAAGTTTAAGTGAAACATAGAAACAATCACTAGAGTTCTTACAACTAAACTTAAAGATAGATTAGAATCAGAAAAAATAGTTAAGTGGACTCTCCATAATAGGCAAAGAACTTTAGAAGATTTGAACAAGACTGCAATAAATTAAAAGAAAAAATAGTAGCGGCATTATGGAAGTTGAAAATATGTCCTGAAAGCACGGATATTAAAGACAAATTTGAAGCATTTCTTGGTAAATCCGAACATCGCAGTAATCAGGAGCCACTTTATTCTGAACAAGCTTATAAGGTTTATGAAGATAAAGAAAAACCTAAACTCAAGGATGTGTCGGTTCTGTTCCATAACGGAAGAAACACCTTTACACATCCTAACCGATTGCGGACCTTTAATGCGCAAATGTAACTCTCATCTGGGACACTATCTACTCCGCCCAGAAGAAGTGAAATTGCTCACGGCTAAGCAACTCCTTCAATTCATTGAAGACATAGGGCTTAGCAGTGAATTATAGCCATAGCAGCGATCACAATAGATCTTCTAGGTCGCAGTGATACTGGTCTCTTTACCTAGACCTGCATAGCTGCTCACACATATTAAAAAAAATGGCAGATTACTCTTTTATTTAAATACCTATACTAATTGAAAGGGTCATGAAAGAAACTGATGGAAAAAATTTATGGACAGTTGTTTGGAAAATTTGAAAGCTGAAGAATGCAGATTAAGAATGGGTGAGTTAACCATCAAATGCCTTTTGTACGCGATGATCAAGTTATTTTGCGTCGTCGGCGGCCGAGTTGCAAATGATGGTTACATTAATGAACAGGTCTTTAAAAAAAAGGGGTACGAAAGTGAACGCAAGTAAGACGAAAGTTATGGTTTTTGAAAGAGAAGAAAGTAAAATGATATGTAAAACAAGAATAGAAGGTGAGTTGATCGAGCAAGTAGATGAGTTTGTATATTTGAGATGTGTATTCAGCAGGGTCGGGAGATATGATAAGGACATAGAATGATACAGATACAGAGGGTGGGGGCTGCTCTCCCTCTGTGCCTACGACTTTACAAAAACATTCTAGGGGTAGGACAGACAAGACGGCGTGGAGTCGGGGTGTGCTAATTCGGTTTTAGAACAGATTTGACCAATCTTATCTATAAAGTGTGGTTGCACCATGATATGATAGTGGTAAATGAAATATCATCATCATTACAGCCCTTCACAAGTCTACTGCTGAACATAGGCCTCCCCCAAGGTATGCCACAAAGCACAGTCCTGAGCCACCTGCATCCATCGACTTCCTGCATGTCTTACCAGGTCGTCACTCCATCTAGTGGGGAGTCGCCCTACACTTCGCCTACTGGTACGAGTCTGTCACTCGAGAACCTTTTTTCCCCGACGGTTGTCGGTTCTTCGAGCTATATGGCCGACCCGTTGCCACTTCAGCTTACTAATCCATTGGGCTATGTCGGTCACTCTGGTTCTACTGCGGATATTCTCATTTCTAAGTTTATCACGCAGAGAAACTCCGAGCATGAATGAACAACTAAATGAAATAATGTAATGTGAATTGTTATAATTTTGTTCTCTAAAAAACCTCTTGACTGCTCTCTACTGCAACTCAATTAGTTGTATATAAGTCCCATATCCAGCCAAAAATGGATTGTCTGGGTCCGAGTGATAAACTTTTTTATGAGTGTATCTGTGTTAAAAAAACAAATTGACATATTTGCATTTCATTATATGCAATATTTAGTAAAATTTATTTTTATCGTAATTAATTCAAAAGGCATTTCCGAAATCCAAAAACAGTGTAAATGGTTAGAGCTTAACACTGACCATCCTCCTAAATTGAAAACAAATTAAAAATCAAGTAGCGGACATCTACTTCATAATATGAGAACAAATTCACATATTTGCTTTTCATTACTTTTTACACAATTTTTAGTTAAATTTGTTTTTATCGTAATTAATTCAAAATGCATTTCCAACATCTAAAAACACTGTGTGTGAATCCATACAAGACAAGAAAAAGCATATAAACTGCTTGTCGCTGACCACCGATGGCTCTGACTGGTGGCTCATTTATGCAGTCTTAATTGTTTTAATAAATGACATTCCAAAATTGAAGAAAGTATATTTTTGTATTTCTTTACTGTTATGAATGTTCAAAATGTAAAAAGGTAAATACAGAAAAGTAATGTACATACCAAGCAAACTAAAAGCAGTGGTTTCCTTCCATAGGCATCTGATAAACTGCCGACAATAGGACTTGTCAAAAATTGCAAAAAACTATACATAGAGCCTAAGGCTCCTCCAAACAGCACTGATGAAAAACGATCTGGTGCACCAGTTAATTTCTGAAAACCTTGTACTGCATATACCAATGTTGCATAGAGAGAATTGCCTTGACCTTCTTCTTTACTATAGTAATCAAGTAGTGAAGGCAAAAGTGGTAAAATCATGGTAAATGCTAAAAGATCTAATAGCAATGACACAAAAATTAAGGCTATAACTTTCCCCTTTTTGGGTTCAGTTTTTTCATATTGGTATTTTCCTTCCTCTTTAATCACGTTAGATTTATTTATGTTATTATTTCTTCTATTTATCACGCCTTCATCATTTATTATGCGATCCTGAAGAAAAGGTTTTCATCATTATTTAAATTTCAATTCAGCAAACTTAGGTAAATTCAACTAAGTGAGTAAAAAATTAAAATATTCTAGTAAACAGTTTTTTTTTTTAATATAAAATTAACATATTTGAAGAAAATATAGAAAAAATAAATATGTGAATTTGTATTAAACATTCATTTTTCACGCAAAAACGCACCATTATGTAAAGAGAAAAATACAAAAAATATATAGATTTCGAGTCGTGAAAGGTCTGATGCCATGCCACTGATTTAATTTAATTAAAAACACGGTGACTTGAGGCGGAACAGAAATTTACTTTACTTTCACTTTGGCTTTTAAAAGTAGGTACCTTCCTTTCGAGTTTCGAAATTCGAAACGGATAAACGTCAGTCTGTCACAGACTAATAAAACGATACTATACGACTATAGACTCTAGACGACTATAGTCTGTGAATCGGATGTACGGCTAGGGCGTACTGCACAGAGTACTTTTTGTATACCTGTATACCCATAGATTACGAAATATATTGTATACGTAGACAGAGAAACCTATAGACAAATTGATGCCTTCTTTTGCATTCGCACACGAAAAAGATAGATTTATGCATACGTAAACAGAGAAACCTGAAGAAAGAAAACTTTAACTTGAAAAACTTGAAGAGTGATTCCACCATTTCGTCCAAATCGTCTTTCCGTCATAAAAATCAGCATGAATGTTAAAGTAAATGTTAATATTTTAATGAAATATGTTAATATTTACTTGAAGTTCAAAGAGGCATTTGTTATTTTTGTTATCAATACATAAATAAAAAAAATTTTAGAACAAAATCATGATCAAACTTCATTCCACTCCTTTTCCATACGGGCACTCAAAATATTTGTCATCACATTACGAGGGTGGCACTGAAAATTTTGGGAATCAAGGAAGTGACACAACATTACTGTTTAAAAATGTATTTATTGCTTTTTGAAGTATTCTCCGCGAAATTTGACACATTTTTCCATACGATGGAACCAATCATTGAAGCAACCATTCGATTCGGAGTTTGGGATCTCCAAAATGGCCGTTTTGTAGGCGTCCACAGCTTCTTCAGGTGATGAAAATCTCTGTCCACGCAATTTATTCTTTATTTTAGGGAAAGTATAGAAATAATTAGGGCTTAGGTCGGGGCTGTACGGCGGATGGTCTATAAATTCTATGTTTTCTTGCTCTAAAAACTCTTTTGTTCTGTGTGCGGTGAGAACTCGCATTGTCGTGATGGAGGATGATGCGGCGGTTGCAGTTCTCTTTACGGAGTTCAGAAACGACGTGTGATAAACAAATGCTAGCATACCATTCTGCATTAACCGTTCTTTATCCGTCAAGAGAAATAGTCGTAACGTGGCCGGTTTTGGAGACAAACGTGGCCACCTTCTTTTTTTTAACACTCCGTGAACGTACAATTTTTGTTGGCATTTAACTCATTTTCGAACACCAAAACTCGTGACTGGTTTTTTGTTTCTGGTTCGTACGCGTATATCCAGGATTCGTTACCTGATACGATGTTGTATACAGCATTTGAGGATCCCGCGTGAAATCTTTCGAGAGTTCTGACGAAAAAGTAACGCGAGCCGCTTTTTGCTCTTCACAGAGCGAATGCGGTATCCATCGGGAAAACAACTTTTTACACCTAATTGTTCATGCAAGATTATTTGTATTTGAGTCATGCCAATGTTTAAAGTTGCCTGAATTTCGCGGTATGTCACATGTCGATCTTCCTCAACTAGCTTACGCACAGCATCAACGTTTTCTTGGGTGACTGCAGTTTTTGGATGACCTTGACGGGGATCATCACTGAGCTTGACACGTCCACGTTGAAATTCAGCAAACCAGCGATAAATTGTGGTTTTGGATGGGGCTTCATCATCAAATGCAGAAATCATCCGGTCAACACACTGTTTTTGTGTTAAACCACTTCGAAAGTCATTATAAATCATCGCTCTTGAATTTTATCGAGTCAATTCCATTTTCGCAACGACTAAACAAGTTTGACAAAACCTTGTGACAAGACCGAGAATCTTTTTTTAAATAAATAAATGGTATTCGATTTTTAAAACCAAGGAGTTTCAATTAAAAAGATTTTAATATGACAGGAATAGTGGAAATATTCTATTCCCGATACTTTTAGTGCAGCCTAGTAAAGCGCTTTCGTAAAGCAAAACTGCACGATTTTTATCCTATGCTATTAATAACTTATTAGAAGAATATTAATTTTCTACATATGAATTTTTAAAGGGTGCCGAGTGCAGTCTACCGAACTATTTCATCAGACACGGACGTTTGCGACCGAAGCAGAAATTATTTACGATTTGAGTGTTGAGAATCCCGTTTGTTACAGGTAAATACTCATTACATTCCGTTTATTTATAAAGTAACCGCTTGAGATGAAAAATATAATTTACCATTACATTATAGACTTTAGTTAGGTTATGTCACTGTATAGTTATTAGGGTCAATGTACTATTAAATTCTACGTAAATTATAAAAATCTGCAAAAAAAATCATTCCGTTTAATTTCATTACATTCCGTTCCCACTATTTTTTATACGGAGGGGAATGAAACGTTTTGGAAGGGAATGTTTTTTTTTGTTGAAAGCTAAAGATAACCAATGCAAGTCATAAATTATGCAAATTTTTTACTTGCCTCATGTAAATAATTATAAAATGTGTATGAACAGTAGGCCGTGGTCTAAACCGACTCCTAAATTGACAAAACAATACAATTTACAGGCTCCATTTGATTGACGCTTTTTAATTTTTTGTTTCAGATGTGTTACGTATTTAATGTGTATTTTAATACGTTTGTAAACCTTCTTGTAGGTAACTATACAATTATGGTGAAGCCGCAGAAAAAAGCAACAGCACAAGAAAAATTTGCCAAAGACAGTCTACGAAAGAAGGAAAAATATGCAGAAATCAAAAAAAGATCCTGAAAAATACAGACTTGAAAAGGAGAAAGAAAGAAAGAAGTACCTTTTAAGAAAAGAAAAGAAAAAGATTCTCAGCATAGCAGAAATGACTGACAGACAAAAAAGGGAGCAAAGGTGAAGATGGCGAAAAAACTCAAGAAAATATTTGAATAAATTAAAGGAACAAAAGAAGATAGAACGTGTTTTACTGGAAAACTCACCACCCACAAGCGAAAATGAAGAAATTGTGAATATAGCAGATCCCGATCCTTTGATGGAAATAGAAAAAACACCAAAGACAGTCAATAGCAAAACAACACAATCGATCCAATCAAATTCAAGTGCTACAAGAAAACTGCGATATAGATCAATGAAAGTAATTTCTAATTTAAAGAAAGAAATAAATAAACTAAAGAGAGATAAGGATATGCTGAAGAAACAAATAAAAAAAGAGCGAGAAATGCAGAGAGTAAGAAATAATATTGCAGATACAATAGATGAAAAAAGTAGATCAAGTAATTAAAGACAAAAAGGCTGATAACATAGAGAACGTAAAAAAGAAACTTCTGTTCAACGAAACCATTAATCGAGGAGTATCTGACAAATATAATATTCTTTCTAAAAATACAAAAGATCTTTTGCTGAAGATATTGTTGACGATGCGAAGCTAAAAAAGTATGGTGTACTGTCGAAGGTTAATTTTGCTTTAAAAAAGAAATTATCTAAAAACAAGTGCTACAAAAGAAAACGGCTGAGATAAAACGAAGAGTACAAAATTTTCTCCAAGAAGATGTAAACAGTCAAGTAGCTGCTGGAAAAAAAATATTAAACGCAGTGGCATCAAAAAACAAAAACATTATCTGACTGATAACATAAAAAACTTATATACTAAATAATGCGAGAAGTGGGACCGAATTTCCTATTCAGTATTTTGTAAATATAGGCCATTTTGGATAGTTCACCCTTCAGGAAAAAGAGACACATGCCAGTGCAAGCGACATGCCAATATGGAACTTCTAACAAAGTCTTTAAAAAAAGTCGATATTATTGCAGAGAGTTCGGCTACTGAAGTTCTTCAAAATATTTGCTGTGATATATATGACAGAGAATGTTTGGAGAGAAGGTGTCATAGATGTAAAAATAAAGTTACGAGATACCAGGAATTTGACAACAGTGAAAATATTATTTACCATGAATGGATTTTTGAGAAACAAAGTTATCGAGGAAAAGATGGAAAGGAAAACACTAAAAGAGTAACTATAAAAAAGAAAAAAGAAGATGCGCCTCGTAATGTTATTCAGAAGTTCGAAAATTTAGTAATGGACTTTTTCAAACATAATTTAAATATTAATATGCAATACTCAGCTAATAAAACTTGTTTAAAAGAGAGTATAACTGTTAATGAAGTATTATGCCCTGTGGATTTTAGTGAAAACTATTTGTTGAAATATAATGAAGAAATCCAAAGTTTTCACTTCGGCGGTAGTCGTCAACAAATTTCACTTCACACCGGAGTATTATATTATTTAAACAGTCAAACTAAAGAAAAAACCTGTAAGTCATTCTGCACCATGTCAAAAAATATCAGACACGATGGTTCAAGATTTAGTGCCACATCTTACAAAAATTCATTTCTCATCGGACTCTCCCTCGAGTCAATACCGCAACCGATTCATTTTTTACATGATGTCGAAATTGAAAGATCAAATTTCAAACCTAAAGATAATAAAATGGAATTATCAAGAAGCAGGGCATGGCAAGGGGGCCCCAGATGGCATTGGTGCTGTCGCAAAAAGAACAGCTGACAACTACCTCAGACTCGGTGGCGATGTAGGCTCATTTGAAGACTTTGTGCAAGTTGTTCAGCAAAACATTGCAAATGTTAAGCTCATTGTTATCGCAGAGGAAGAGATAACGGAAAAAGAATTTCCCAAAAACATTCCTGCATTTAAAGGGACAATCAAAGTCCACCGAACTCTTTGGTCTTCATCTTTGCCCTTGAACATTACTTTTAGAAGCCTCAGTTGTTTTGATTGTCGAGATATTTACATACCATGTAAACATAGAAAACATCTCGGAGTACTAAATATGGGACTTTATCAAGAAGCAACTGCACAATAAATGTCTAGTTATAATAACTATAACGTTGTAAATGTAATGAAGTCCTTGACTGATGGAACTAATGGTGGAAGTGGAACATATGATCCTTCAGACGTTAACAGCCCAATCAACATCGATTCGCCAACCATATTTAACAATATCGGAGATTTGAGGCAATTCGATTTATTATCAGAAACTTCTACCCCGGAAATAAATATAAACAATAAATCGAAAGTAAAAATTTTATCCAACATTCCAGTAAAGTACCACAATTTTAACATTCAAGGATTTAGTTCCATTAAGCAAACAGAATTTAAGGAGTTAATTCAACATCCAGTTCTTCAAGATTTCGAGGATGATATTGAGGAGCTAATAATCAAATCTGATTTCGGTCGTGATCAGA
This sequence comes from Parnassius apollo, assembly GCA_907164705.1. Classification (NCBI taxonomy): domain Eukaryota; kingdom Metazoa; phylum Arthropoda; class Insecta; order Lepidoptera; family Papilionidae; genus Parnassius; species Parnassius apollo. The sequence continues at coordinate 2,061,190 of CAJQZP010001486.1, read as the reverse complement.
ATACATCTATGAGAATGGACTACGACATCGAAACCAAAGAAAACGTCGAAGTAATTGAATTAAAATATGACTTAGACCAATGGGTGGTCGTTGAATATAAAATGAAGAAGAACTCACAGTATTTCGTTGGTAAAATCATCGATGAGTAGCACACTTGCATATAAAATATTATTTTTAAGGAAAGGGCATGGAAAGTCGGTAAAGATCCATTGGCCAACAATTTGCGACGATGATATTGTGTCTGAATCTCGTATTCTACAGCACTTGGGAGAACCAGAAGAATCTAGAAGAGGTGAATTTACTTTTAAAAAGTTACCAAACCTTAATTTCAAGTAGACTGATTAGACATAATGTAACTTATATGATTAATAAAGAGTAAATTGCCTATGTGATTTAAAGAAAAACAAGCGATTTAATTTTTTGATACTATATTTTATCAGATTTTTATGAAAACAGAGTTTTCGTGTTTTGTATGTTCCAGTCTACATTTTTATTTATAACATTGAACCTATGTTTAATTTGTTGTTATTCTCATTCTCACAAGGATCTTAGGCTCATACTTTGATATTATTTTACAGTATCTTTGTCATACTTTGTTATTTTTTTTTTCAAATTTTCTAACATTTATTAAAAATTCTATTGATTTCACGATTTTCATTTATTGACTGTTACCTAACTCCCTAATTAAACACACCACAGATAAATTACATACTTTTTGTCAATGATAAACATAACATTTATAAAAAATTTACTCCTTTTCATTACCTTCCCAAACTAAATCATTACACTCTCATAACATTTCATTACCCTCTAAAGTTAATCATTACACTCTCACTATATTTCATTACCTTCCACGCTCTCATTACACTCCATCAATTTTCTTGAAAAGGAAATGGTTTTCAAGAACACCTTTCACAATAACCTGTATCTACAACTTATACGAATAATTTAATACGTATTTTTTTCAAAACCGCAAACAAAATAAATATTCCACGAAATTGCCCCGTTTCGGACGAAACGGTGGAATCACTCTGAAATTGAACTTGAAGAAAGTTTCTCTGTCTACGATTGTATACCTGAAAGCGTGCTGTCAACAGCGCAGCGCTGTCGCTGTCGCAGCGCCTCACTTATGGACCCCATAAGTGAGGCGCTGCGACCACTAAGTTCAGTCAACAAAAGTCATTTTCAGTCTATTTTTCCAATCAGATGCTAAACCACTTGCACATCCACGCACAATAAAATATTTCTACGTTTTTTAATGTTTCTTTTTGTCAAAAATTACAAAATTACGGAGCATGAAAATTTTCTCATTAAAAATGAAATGAAAATTTGTACATTATTCAACTAACTACATCTACTGTTACTGTTAGAAGTTAGCTGTTTATGAGTACATCATAAACAGCTAACTTCGCAGTCACTACTCACCGACGTCAGCGCCGCTACATATTCTACAATTTTCAAGGACAGGCGGGCTATGCTTAGCATTACTTGTCTCAATCGTCCGAACATCATTAGGAGATAAATTATGTGATTATGTAGTTTTTGTATTTAGTAGTTTAGGTCATTGTTTGAGGAATATATTTGAGGGTATATATATATATACGTGTTTATGTGTGTGTGTGTTTATCTGTATACGTATGTATATGTGCATCATATTTTTTTAATGAATTAGTTATTTACATGTTATTTTATTGCACGTATTGATATTATATTAGGTATATTTTTATTGCACCATCTACCTAGTATTCACGGTTTTATTCCTTTATTAGAATTACATTTAATCTGCTCTTTGTGATGTTCTTTGTAAATTTGTTTGTGGTGTACAATAAAGTATGTTCATTCATTCATTCATTCATTCATTCATAAACGTAAAAACCTCAAATAAAATTATCGAATATAGCGATTTAGATACAATGTTGCCACTTTTCCGCCTTTGTGATTATTCCACATTAATGGGAGACTAAATAATTAATGGAGACTATATTAATAACATGTTACTTCTGATTTTAAAAATTTTGTAAATTATAATAAAAACTATGTTTTAATTTTCATACAAAATAATTAATTAATGTTATTTTAGTTTATACATGAATTAACTTTTAAATCTATTTTATTACTTATTTTATATTAATAATTTATATTAATTATAATTTTATATACATGTTATATTAATTATAATTTATATTCCCTATTTTATATCGTTTGATTTATTAGTACAGTAAAAAATACTTATAAAATATATATTTTATTTCATCAGTTATGCTTACTTCTATTCATTTGATAAGAAAATAAACTATTTGAAAATAAAAACAATTAACGGCAGCTTAAAAAAAACTTATATTTATTGGGTATTTTGAATAAAATTTCATATAGTAAGCCACACCAACCCTCCATTGCACGTTTGTATGTCTATCTTTCTTTAATCTTAGCGACTGTATTGTTTTTGCAACTTGTGTAAGTAAGACAGATTTATTTATTGATTTAGTTATCTTTATTTAAAATGTTTAGTAATTTCAGAGCTACATCGTCGCGGTTGGATAGTGGTTACATTTTTTTCGACGCGTGGTAATGTGGTTTGCTCCTCTAGTATTGTATAACTCAAGGAATTACATTTCTTAAACAAGTTATGCTGGCTTTTAATCGGATCACCTTTATCGATGCATATTGCACTAGCTCCTAAGCTTTCCAGCATCAGCAGTGCAACGTATTTCGGAGGGCTTGCAATATCGTAATCCATAGGTTCTTGATCGAATACTTGATTGCCTTTATCGGTGGATGTTACGCAAGACAAAGCTGCCAAATACCATGAATGTAAACGATGGCCAGAATTGAAGAAATAAGAAAAAATCTAACGTACTACTACACAAAGTAAGGGCCACTACGAAGTTAAAGCACTAATTACAACTCGAGACTCGAAAGAGAGTTAAATCTCTAGACTCGCACTTACTAAATGTGTATTAAACCACCATAGTGTTCTACATCCGTCGCAAATTGGCAGGGCCACAGAAACACTTTTATGCATATCCGTGGCCCCACCAGCGCCAGCCGTCTAATGGCAGCCCCTCTTTAGTTGCCGACTTTTCCTCCCTGCTTTTTTTCTCAGATAAGACGCACCAGAAACACAAGGCACACTGCCCTTCGCGGCCTCTAACTTCACCTCCACTGCGGACCCTCTGATTTCGATATGTTAATGGAGCCAGAAAAAAACGAGCACTTGGAAGCATCAAGTGGTGCAGCCTTACCAAAGTCGCAAAACCTCCTCTAGCCACAGCCTATACATCCAACCTGGCTCGACATATTCAGGCGACCTTTCTACACATGGCTATGGCTTTGAGTTTGGATGAAAATAAGAAGAGTAGAAATAAAAAAACATTCAAAATAATAATCTAATACTTTTATACTTACTGGTACTGATACTACCAGAAAATATTGTCGGTATACTGCACTTTTTCAAAGTGGTGCTTTTCTCATGTCTAATAAAACAATCACTGTGAAATGTTTAGAACAGAGTTGATTATTTTGTTTCAATTGTAAATTCGTTAATTAATAAAACTTTGATAACTAACTGTTGTTGGCGACTTTGTTTCTTTTCTTTTTCTTTTCTTTTATTCCAATCCTTTTTCCTATCCTAACCCAATCCAATGTGTCAAGCGTACCGTGCCGATGGATGCGTGGCTGGAGGGAGTCCAGTCGCAAACGGTGCGTAAACGAGACCAGGGCGAGTCGGATAGTATTTTAACCCCTCCCTCGGCAGTCTTTACTGATTTTTTTTATCGTAATTAATTCAAAAGGCATTTCCGAAATCCAAAAACTGTGTAAAAGTTTCGAGACTAACCCTGACAAGCCACCTAAACTGAAAACGTAATTAAAATCTAGCACCGGATATCTATAGCCAACCTTTTTTAATATGCATGATGAATTCTTTCATCCAAAATTGATGATTGATGAATAATCACTTCCAATGAATTAATTTAGTCTTTTTTTAAGCAAAACAATTAGGATCAAAATGTCTCAAACACACTTTCGATGTTTTGGTGTAAACCAATTCTGAAAACTTCAATATAATAAAATATTTTATTCGTAACGAAACGTCAGATTGAGTTCTGAAAGACTACTGACCTCTATAATATATATTAGGGTTCTATCAGACAGGAAGCGGTCACGCGTTCAAGCGTTCCGCGTTCGCGTTTTGCGGTCGATCTTTCAGTTGCTCACCAATCACGAACGCCTACGTTCTGGTTGACCAACGCGGTCAGAATGCCTGCTGTCTGAGGGTATGTCTATGTAACGTAATACAACACAAAGAATACAGAACGCGAACGCGGAACGCTCGAACGCCCGAACGTCTTCTGTCTGATAGATCCCTTATACAAGTACACTGGACTGGCTTTACCATACAAAATGTCTGTGCCAATTTGAAGCACCCCTAACGGTCGTCTTGGAAACTAAAATTGACATATTATGCCAAAGTCTGTTGTCTTAATTAAATTGCTTTAATTAAAAAAATCCGTATTTCGAACTTTTAAACTAAAAAACGAAAGTATTTTTTGTTGTCTGATTGTGTATGATTTTAGTTACATAATAAGAATTATTTTTAGTAATAATGAGAGTATACGTAATATGTAAAACTCGTTACCAAAAGGGAAGTGGTGTAGCATTCCACAAGTCAGTGAATTTGTAGCTAATATTAAACAAATTAAAACTATTTGATAATATATATTGTTACTAATCTTAATATCATAATTACCAACATGTTTGGCTGTATATTACCGAGTTTTGATAAACAGTAAAATTCAATAGTGTTGTCGAGTTCCTTGTCTATAATACTTATCGATGTTCTTTCCTACCCATATCTGTTAACAAACAAAGACGCCAACAACAGATGATTATCAAATGTTTATTAATTAACAGGTTTCCGGCTGAACCTAGACTAAAATTATGGCTTAAAAGCATAAGTATTGTGGATTGGCGTCTGTAACAAAATGATCATATCACAGACGACTGTTTTATTAGACATGAGGACTGCACCACTTTGAAAAAGTGCAGTATTACGACAATATTTTCTGGTAGTACCAGTACCAGTAAGTATAAAAGTATTAGATTGTTCCGAATGTTTTTTATTTCTTCTTTCTTCATTTTCCCTCAAACTCAAGGGCCATAGCCAAGTGTCGAAAGGTCGCTTGATGATTTCGGGCCACGTTGGATGTATGTTAGTAGGCTGCGGCTAGAGGAGATTTCTCTCCCTGTACCTCTATAGCCGAGGTGGAGTCGTCAGGGAAGAGGAGTGTTGGTAAGGCGATTGGCGATGCGATGCCACTCGACTATCCTTCGCGACGTTGGTGAGGCTGCACCACTTGATGCTTCCAAGTGCTCGTTTTTTTCCTGGCTCCATTAACATATTGGGCTCGGGGAGTTCGAAGTGCAGGTGGAGTCAGAGGCCACGCAGGGCAGTGTGCCTTATGTTTGTGATGCGCCTTATCTGGGAAGAAAAACGGGGGGGGGGAGAATTCAGCAACTAAGGAGGAGCTGCCATTGCGTGGCTGGCACCGGAGGGACCGCGGATGTGCGTAAAGCGTTTCCGTGGCCATGACAATTTGCGACAGAGGTAGAACACCGTAGAGTTTTAGTAATTGCGAGTCTAGAGATTTAATTCTCTCTCGAGTCTCAAGATTTAATTTGTGCTTTAACTTCGTAGTGGCCCTACTTTAGTTTATTTCTTATTTACAAATTCTGACCATCGTTTACATTCACGATTTTTAGCAGCTTCCTCTTCCGCAACATCCACCAACAAAGGCAATTAAGTGTTCGATCAAGACCCCATGGATTGCGATATGTCAAGCCCCCTCGAATACGTGGCACTGCCGAAGCTGGAAATCTTAGGAGGATAAACTTAGGAATGAAGATATCGGCAGTATAACCAGAGTGACCGAAATCGCCGCTGAGGTGGCAATTGACCGGCCATATAGCTCGAAGAACCGATAACCGATGAGGAAATAAGATTCTCGAGTAGCAGCCTCGTACCGGCAGGTGAAGTGTCGGAAGTTCCCCCACTAGATGGAGTGAAAACCTGGTAAGACACGCAGGAAGTTGATGGATGCAGGTGGCTCAGGATCGTGCTTTGTGGCATTCCTTGGGGGAAGCCTATGTTCAGCAGTGGACTTGTGAAGAGCTTTAATGATGATGAATGATAGTGGTGTTATATTAATATGATAAATAAATATAATGGACGATGGACGTTACGAGTAGAGTATATCTATCCATAGCGTCCATTCTATTTATTTAGGTATAGGTAGGGTATAGAATATTTATCGATATATAATTTGTCACACTGTCTTATCCCTATTATTAGTTCCATGGAAGTGCACCAAAAGTGCACGTCCATGGAACTAATAAAACGGGGGAGGGAGGTGGGGAATGCTCATAGCATACCACGCAGCCGGCTGCGTCGTTATGTGGAGACTTTTACGCACTAAACCCCACCTTTATCGATCTCTAAGCCGTATACGAACGCGATCCTCCTTGGCAGAAAAGAGGGCGCAAGCGGCGAAAAGCCGCTTATATTATAGCCAGTCCAACGTACTTGTATATCCTCTTCAGACCCAGATAGAAAGGAAGTGGATTAAATGACTTTTGATTATTTTTCCAGGTTCATAGGGAGCAAACAAAACATATATTACAAAATTTCTTTTTATTTGGTTTAAAAAAAATAAATATCATGGGTGCACATATGTGCACCTGAGGACTGTCTTAATAAAAATATCACTTATTTGTATGATATAACTGGAAACAGTTATTTTTTAAAATACATAAATATACGTTACATTTTATACATATAGTGCGACAACGGGATGAGCATTGGCTATGGCGGCATTTTGATGCGAACTTGTCATCCAGGTGTCGGGGCAAATGCCCTACCCCGTCCAACCTTACATCAGGAGGCGGATGTGTCACAACCGCTCTATGTTTTTTTGGCGGTTCATCTTCGACCCTTGATTTAGGTGGACTGGCTTCCATTTCATTTTCAACGCTACGGCTGCTGCTTCGCAAGTAAATTGGGTTTATCCAGCCACCATCGTATCTTGCTAATCCTGTAGCTAGATTCAGCTTGTACTGAAGCAGGCCCAGCTTGTCTTTTGCTGCAATTCCCTCCTGCTGGCAGCATCTCGTGTACATGATCCAGCAGTTGACAATGACCAGATCTACGAAATGGCTAAATGCACGCACTGGCCACTTTTGGTTCGCATGGCGCTGCGATAATATGCTATCAACCGATCGCATAAATCGATGCCACCCATGCAGGTATTATAATTTTTTACTACAGCTGGTTGTGGCACTTCAATTTTCTTTTTCTGTGCTTTCAACCATCTGTTGCAGCAGCCTACTGGAGTAGCACCTACGCACGTAGACAGCATGGTGACAGCTTTGGTATCCTTCCATTTCACTACAGTAACTTGCTCATCATTTCTCACCTTCTCGTCCCATTCTCCTCTCTTCAATTGTTTGTCATTCTTTAATTTTTTAGCAACTGGCCCAAATCGATTGTTCATCACCGTCCCAGTCAGATATACATTCTTTTTATTTTTATTTAGATAGTCCGCTAGTTTTATACTTGTGAAAAAACGGTCGGTATATAAGACACAGTTTTTGGGAACAGTGCAACACAACGGCTTCACTATGCCTGCTCCAAGTCCTAATTGTTCCATACCCTGGCGGGGTATTGTATTTGATCCCACATATATCTCAAAATCCAGAACGAGGCCATGTTTGGCCGCTAATACAAAGTTTTTCAAGCCAAGAGGATTTGGCTTTGAGGGTACGTACTGGCGGTATTCACACCTTCCAGAAAACGAAATCATTTGTTCATCTATTGAAATATAATTGGATCGAGGTAAGCTTTGACATTTTTCCTGAATTCTACTAATTATTGGCCGTATGTTCCAGAGTCTATCATCATTATCTCGTCTCTCAGAATTATCTACAAAATGTAGATGATTTCGCAATTAAAAAAACCGATCTCTTGTCATAGTGTCTTGGATCAATGGTACGCACAGGTCTTTGCTCCAGTACAGTCTACCTTGTGGGTATTTTAACCTGCCCATGAGAATTTGCAACCCAGCAAAACGTATTATTTCAATATAATCAGTTGCCACTGATTTTAAATTTCTGTTTTGCGCAGAATATAAATTCGTCTGTTCAGCGACTAATTTCCAGAAATCTAGATCTAGGTACTCCAAAAATGAATATAAGCAGCTCGTAGATGAGGTACCTTGTGACAAGAGCACATCATCAGTAATGTCTGGTCTAAGAAGATCCATTTGTTTAGTCCGCCAGAATCCACCAGGCACATTTTGCTGCATCTCAACTATGTTACCCTGTTCTGGTTCCGAGTCCCATTCCGACTCCGATACTTCAGGTGGTACAGCTTCTGGCGGCAAGAACTCATCGCCATCTTCATCTCCAGAGTAGTCCAAGTCGCTGTTGTTAAGTGCTTCTTCGATTGCTTTAGCATCCATGATCTATAGCCAATAAAAATATATCTCAATTTATTCATACTAACAATAAAATAATGGTCTAGACCTGAGGTGCACGTATGTGTACTCAAAAATAATTGACTTAAATTAACTACAAAATTTATTGATTTCGGAAATCCATTATTCGCTGTGTAAACTACTACTAATTGTGCACCAATAATCGTAAAAACAAATGATTTAAAACAACGGTTAATATTTTTACCTGATTTTGTAAGTTTCCTCGCGGGTGACACGAAAAAAAATCAGCCAACTTTGAATTTGAATAAGATTTTTCATAAACCTATTTCGACAGGATCTGCTATCTATTGTAATTTTAGGGTAATACAGTCTTTTAGTAAGGCGATAAAAGTACAGCTACTCGTCACAAGATGGAATCACTAGTTTTATTTAAAAATTCTAAGGTACACGTATGTGTACCGGGGGTCTGAAGAGGATATATAGAGGTCAGTGTCGCGCATTTATTTCTATAATTATAGTAACTTCATGAGTTATAGTATATATGCGATAATCTATGGCAAAGCATTTTTTGTGCTTGCTTTATCTATGTATCTAGGAAGCATTTTGTCTATGGAGTTAATGAGTGACGCCATTTTGTGAATTCTGTGTTGTTTTCTTTGCGACTTGGCCGAAGTTTTGAACCGTCTATCAAATTTTCTGTTATTACTTTCATTTTCTTAAATCATGGGCGAAGATAAGGGTATTTAACTTAATGCATTTCTTGTTTCTTTATTATTAGGAACTAAGCTTTATTGTGTAAAAAATTTTCATGTTATAGATAGACGACGCAGGTCTCGTTCAAGAGAAAGACGAAGAACAAGATCCCGTTCAAGAGATCGAAGAGAGAAAAGAAGAAGTAAGTCCAGATCTCCCTCTAAAAGATCGCGTCGCCGCAAGCCCTCATTGTACTGGGATGTACCACCACCTGGTTTTGAACACATTACGCCTCTGCAGTACAAAGCCATGCAGGCTGCCGGACAAATTCCAGCAAACATCGTTGCTGATACTCCTCAAGCAGCTGTCCCTGTAGTTGGATCAACTATAACGCGACAAGCACGAAGATTATATGTCGGCAATATACCATTTGGAGTTACAGAGGAGGAAACAATGGAATTTTTCAACCAACAGATGCACCTTTCAGGATTGGCTCAAGCAGCTGGCAATCCTGTTTTAGCTTGTCAAATTAATTTGGACAAAAATTTTGCATTCCTTGAATTTAGATCTATTGATGAGACTACCCAAGCTATGGCTTTTGATGGGATTAATTTCAAGGGTCAGAGTTTGAAAATTCGACGACCCCACGATTATCAACCTATGCCTGGTACAGAAAACCCAGCCATAAATGTTCCGGGTATGTATATTTGAATTTTGATTTCCTAATTTAGATGAAATGATTTACCTAATTAATATATATACATTTAGCATAAAAATTAATTATGCTATATGATTTAGGAATGGGCTTTAGAAATCATATATAGATACAATATCTATATATTGTTTCCATGTCCAACATCTATATGTCGGGTGATGTATTAACTAAGTATTAGATACTGCTGTAGTACAGTGTCACTGACAGAACAACATACTGCACCTACGATAAAATAGGGTTACAACTCATGGATTTGTTATAGTCTTTATTCTTGTAGTATTAGTATTATGTGATACAAATTGTATATAATTGAAAATCTTACAAAAATATGGGGTTGTATTTAGAATCGTTTGGCAGGAATTTGGGGGAGTAAGTTGTTTTATTTGGTAGAGGTTTTGTCCCCGATTATAATAATACCTCATTACATTACATGCAATATTACTGTGGAAACTGGATAGCATACAGAATTTTGTGTAAGTTTAACAACAGTAGCGTTAGCATACCTGTTACTGCTGCATGTGTCCTTGTGTTTGCATTTCGAAATAATTCTTGAGTTTGCGTTTAGGAGTCATTTGTTAATTTTTGTTGAGTTTTTGTTATGTTTGGGTTTTTAATTTTTTATTGTTGTTGTTTTTTTGTTTGGACATTTCCTTGGATCTGTGGTGGTTGTTTTTTGCAAGTAATATAAATATATATAAAATAAATACTGTAAGATCTATAACATGAAATAATAAATTAGGTATGAATTTAATTAATAGACGCTAATAATATCCTGAACCAAAATAGGTTTAAGTTACATAAGCTGTTTATCAAATTTCCTGTAAAAACCTGCCTGAAAACCTGAAAATTGCCAATTGTAATGGTATTTTAAATAGCTATTTGAACTTCTACTAACAAAAATACGAAATAACAAATATAGAAATTCTTATTATAATAAAAATCAGGCAGTTCTTCAAACATTTTACAACTTAATAAGTATTTATATAGTTGTAAACTTGGGAAAAAATCAATCTAACAAAAAAATTTAAACAATTCTTGTTAACACAATTTCAACAAATCACTTTACAATATCAAGTTTAGGTAGGACTTAATTAAGTTACGGTTAAATAATATTCTCCATAATGATATTTAAATACTATTTAGGAACTATAATCATCACCATAAAAATCAAAATCACTTGAAATTTAAGTTTCAGTACTAGTTGTCATCGAGCGAGGTGCAGAGATATTGTGACCATGTTGTGATTAGGGTGCATAATTATTTAAAAAAAATACTCATATTTATTCAATTACAATTGGTTATAAAAAGGTGCATAGAACTGTGGAATATGATTATTTTTAATCAGCTTATGATGACTGTGATGGTTGCTTCTCTTGCCTTCTTCAACTGAACCAGCAGATGTTCTCTTCTTGACTACTGTCTGTGTTACTCTATTATCAATGTATATTGTATTCATGAAGAATGTCTTGCAAATTTGGATTTGATATCTCATTTTGGTCAAGTAAAATGTATGATTTAATTAATTTCCTTTTAAGTAGTAGTGCATCTATATTTTAATTTTATTGGCGCCATATGCCTTCCGATAAAATCTCTTCGGCAATTCATATATTTAATTTACCAGAATTATTAAACCGTTTCTCTATCTGCTTCTGAAAATTTTCACTATAAAGGAGCCTAATTTTTCTAGCATCCTTCTGCACCTATTCATTTAGTGTTACGTAAGCAGATCCTGCATTTCTAAGAATTTTGCATTGATTTTGTAACCATTCTATCGGTTTAGCTACATGTTTTCTGCTTCGTATTTTCGTGTCCAGTATTGGTGTGTCATTTGGGTGTAAGTCTAATATTGGAAGACATATAAGTACATCAACAGCTGGCCCTGAGGATAATAGCTGTGAGCTGTGAGGATATAGCTTCAAAGTTAGCTTGGTTTTCAATGTTGCCTTCAGTTTCGAAATTGTTATAAATTACAGTGGAACAATGTTGCTTAATTTCAAAATCAATTAAAATTGAACTGAAAGAGTCTGAGGAACCTGTACTTTCTGTATCTGAAGAAAAATTGGTTGATGAGTCATCAGTAGGCTTCCAATTTGCTTGGAACTCTGATCTCTAACTTCTTTTGAACTTGTAGATGGTATTACCTCAGTATTGTTAGTGGTAGGATTACTTATTGTTAATCCGTAAATGCAAAATCATATCACAATAAAAATACGCAACATGAGCCTGATGATTGTCTAGGAAATCGAATTAACTTTTTCAATGAGATAGCTATTGAAATGTTCACTTGTAAAAACAGTGTCTCAACTTCCGCAGAGTTTTCGCTGGAATTATTCTTAGTATAAAACAATTAAATTAGCACATTTCAGATATCAAAATTGAAGCCATCATTGCCCTTATTGCATAATAAAATAAATTAAAAACATTTTTGCTTTCTGCTTCAGGAACAGTGGTATATCAAAACTAGAGATGGGCCGAGTACTCGGTTAATACTCGCTACTCGTGGGTTTTTTAATACTTGTACTCGGCCGAATAACTCTATTATGAATATCGATATTTAAAATTTAATTTAGTAAAGTAGGAAGTATTTGGGAAATCTTTGACAATCTCAATTATAATGAATATCGATATTTAAAATTTAATAAAGGTAAATTATAATGCAGGAAGACAAGGCTCTCTGCACGTTCTGGAAACAGCCTATTCCTTTTTTCTTCGTAGGCGTTACTAGCCTCCGAAAATAATTGCTCGCTATACACGGTGCTTGCAGGTGCACATAGAAACACTAATGCTAAATGTGCCCGCTCTGGATACCATGTTTGTTGCCCTCCTCACCACTCGAAAAGACTCTTGTCTTTTGCCAACAAATTTTATTTTAAATAGCTATCTGATTCTAAAGCAATAGGGCTTTTTAGGGTCATCGCACTCTATTGTTTGTAATTGTTTACGCGCTGGAAACAGGAATTTGATTGAACCGAGTTACTCTGCCAAGTACTCGGTTGGAAAAAAAAATACCAAGTAAACCTCGGTACTCATTACTCAGCAAAAGTGCTACTCAGCGCATCTCTAATCAAAACCAATTTTCCCAGTTCCCGATAGTTTGTCAATGACATCAAAATTCAATTTTTCTGTTGATTCTGAAAAAAATATTAAACATGTATGATGAAATTCAGTTGAGTACTTTACATAAAGTTAAGTACTTTAATTAGATCATTATAACAAAATATCGTATGATACTTACTTTTAGAGTGACAAAAATAACCTGGTAAAAACAGGTAGATAATGTAAGATAGTGGACATCTTACCTTGTTAATTCCGCCCCCCCCCCCCCCACTACGCTCTAGAATCATAAATCAGATTCACGGAAAATATTTCGAAAATACCTAAAATAAAACGGTTACAAATCGAAATATTCAGACAAAAAATATACATTTTTCCTCAAATACTGTTGCAATGTGAAAAGGTAAAATAATATTACATGAAATCCTATCCAAAATACTGATACAATACAAAACATATCACTTTTTTATGGAAATATTGAATTAATTTGATTAATTCCTTTAATAATAAATTGTAATAATTCAACTTGTAACCGTTCAACAGACTAATTGATGTAAGCAAAAAGATTTTACTCCTCTAAAATACTGTAATATTTTGATTTGTAACACTTCTTGTCTCAACAAACGCAAGTCCACCTTTCATAATACTAAATGTAACACTAATAGCGATCATTCTGGAGTCAAAATGCTAAAGTCATGTAGCGTTACAACTCCTTCTAGCGGTGAGTTTTAGAGTTACAGATGTAACCATTTTGGAGAAGAAAGTTAATAAAATTATTGTTTCTGTATCTTTAAATCAAAATTCGACTTTTTCAAGTTATAACCCTGTTTTATCGAATGTGCCATAGTTATTTATGTACTCTGAGAACTTCTGACATCAAAATCAAAGATATAATATTAAAAGATATTTGTGAAATATGATAAACTGGTTTGAACTTTGCACAACTATGAACAATGATTTATTTGCTACAGTTCTTTATTGTAGGATATACTCATTTCAGAGCGTGTATATATATATATATATATATATATATATTTTTTTTTTTTTATACTCTGAAATGTGTAGATTTTTTTTAATAATCCTCTAAGAAAAAATACTTTGTACAAATTTATTTCTATTTTCAACTATCAGTTGTCTACTGTGACCCAGATTGTTTTTTTTACATATAGAATAAGGGCGACAAACGAGCACACAGTCCACCTGATGATAAGTGGATGGTGTGGCCCATAGACATCTACATTTATCCTCGATTAACAATCAAAATGCAGATGCGATGTCACCCCTGAGGACTAAGATGGTATGCCTCGTTTCCAGTAAAACAGGGTCTCCGGATCACTACATTCACCATATGAAACAGCAGTATTAAGCTGCTATTTTATTCTGGTATTCTGTGAGAGTGTGGTCCTTCCATAGTCGAGGCGACCCATTTGTGCTTCAACAATAATAAAGCTTTATTTGCATGCTACTGTTTAGGTACTAACTGTAAATAGGATAACAATTTTTATTTAGCAAAAGATAGGGATTGTGTTCACCTTTAGCATCATTAATTTGTGTGTTTTCCTAATTTGTACATGGGTAATTATTACCTAAGATTTTGGCGTTTAAAATAATAAAGCAACTTATCTACTACACAAAAATTATAAGAGTAGATTAGAATGGAAACTATATTTATGTTCTCATAACAAACTGGTACAGACTTATTGATGACAAACATGTTAAACTGTAAACTTATTGAACCCTAGTTTGTGAGAGACTGGTGCCTAATAAAGGTATTAAACAATACCTGTTCTATAGGTCATCAGGACCCTCCTCATGGATTGTATATCTTTGAATTACACATTTGTATAGAATATTGAAGACATCATTACTTTCATTTAATTGGTTATGATAAAATCGACATTTAGTAATATTGAGGATTAATATAACAAACAGAGAAACAGAGAGAGCAGGTTTGGGACATGGTAAGGATGGTGTTGACAAAATGTAAGGAAAATGAAAATATTATTATGTTAGGAGCCTTTAATGGAAGGGTTGGGGTGAAGAGGTCTGGTTATGAAAGGATATTGGGAACGTTTGGTGGTGAAAGTATAAATGGGAATGGTGAAGACCTCCTC
The DNA here is from genome assembly GCA_907164705.1 of Parnassius apollo. NCBI lineage: Eukaryota > Metazoa > Arthropoda > Insecta > Lepidoptera > Papilionidae > Parnassius > Parnassius apollo. The sequence continues at coordinate 2,046,125 of CAJQZP010001486.1, read as the reverse complement.
ACCGTATGTGTGGAAAAGAGAAGTATAAATGTAGACTGAGAGGAAGTATTAGATGTTTGAATGAGTTGTGTATGAATGATTTAGACTTGAATACTCTGTGGGACAATATTAAGAAAGGTTTGGTGGATGCCGTCACTGAAGTATGTGGTGTAAGTAAGAGAACAAATGAAAGGAAAAGTAATACGTTGTAGTGGGATGATGAGGTACGGGTGGAAGTTGAATCAAAGAAGAAAGCATGGTTAGATTTACTAGCAACCAAAGCTGGTAATTCTTCTGGTATGAATGATGAGATTGAAAGAAAAAAGAATTTAGACGTCTAAATAAGAGAGTAAAAGAATTTGTTGAAAGGAAAAAGAAAGAAAGAACGGATAAGAATGATAGAAGGATATCTGATAATTTCCAGGATAACATAAAAATGTTTTGGAAACTCGTGGGAACTGCCAGGGGAAATACAAAACAGCCTATAATGAATGCTATAAGAGACGAGAATGGATGTATTCTGAATGATGAAGTTTCGAATTTAAACAGATGGAAGGAATACTTTGAAAGTGTGTTTATGAGTGAAGAGTCGTCTGAATTAAATGAACTAGAAATTCCGAAAGAAGTGGAAAGGGTTATGGAGAAAAGTGTAGATGAAATAATGAAAGCAATGAAAAGCATGAAAGCAGGTAAGGCAGCTGGATATGATAGAGTATCACTCGAGATGCTAAGGGCTGGAGAGGGAGTGGTGGCAGGCCTGCTGTACACCTTGTTTAATTTATGTTGGGAATTAAAACGGGTACCGGATGACTGGTGCAAAGCAGTTATAGTACCAATATATAAAGGGAAAGGGTCACAGCAGGACTGCAAAAACTACCGTGGTATCAGCTTGCTTAGTATTGTGGGTAAACTGTATGCTAAGGTGTTAATTGAAAGAGTTATGAAAGAAACTGATGGAAAAATTTGGGATGTGCAAGCGGGTTTTAGAAAGGGAATGGGGTGTACAGATCAAGTCTTTTCCATGCGCATGATTGCGGAGAAGTTTTTGGCCAAAAACCAGAAAGTTTTTTGTGTGTTCATGGACTTGGAAAAGGCTTATGACAGAGTGGACAGGAATGTGTTATAACACTGAACTCATATGGGTTGAGCGCTGGTTTGATACAGGCATTAAGGTCTCTTTATAGGGACTCTAGTGCTTGTGTCAGGATCAATGGGGTCTACTCGGACTGGTTTGGCATCCGAAAGGGTGTCAGACAGGGTGCCTTCCCTTTGGCTGTTCAACCTATTTATGGACAGGTGTTTGCAAACTTTGAAAGATGAAGAATGTGGGTTAAGAATGGGCGAGTTAACCGTCAAATGCCTTTTGTATGCCGATGATCAAGTCATATTTGCGTCATCGGCGGCTGAGTTGCAAATGATGGTTACATTAATGAACTGGGAATTAAAAGGAAGGGGAATGAAAGTGAACGCAAGTAAGACGAAAGTGATGGTTTTTGAAAGAGAAGAAAGCAAAACGGTATGTGAAATAAGAATAGAAGGAGAGTTAATTGAGCAAGTGGATGAGTTTGTGTATTTGGGATGTGTATTTAGCAGGGATGGTAGATATGATAGGGATATAGAACGACGAGTAAATGCAGGGAATAGAGTGAATGGGGCACTACACTCTATTATGAAGTACCAGAATGTGTCAAAAAAGGCACGTATGGTAATTCATAATGCTGTGTTAGTCCCTACTTTAATGTATGGTAGTGAAAGCTGGGTGTGGCAGAAGAAGCACGAAAGTAGAATAAATGCTGTAGAAATGCGGTCTTTAAAGAGTATGCTAGGGTTGAATCTGAATGACATGGTGAGAAATTGCGTGATAAGAGATAAATGTGGTATGCAAGATGATGTTGTGACCAGGATTAAGAAAGGAATGCTTCGGTGGTTTGGTCATGTAGAAAGAATGAATGAGGAAAGAGTGACAAAGCAAATTTATATGGCAGATGTGAACGGCCGAGTCGGAAAGGGACGCCCTAGAAAAAAGTTTATCGACCAAATTGGCGATATTTTGAAAAGGGGCCACGTTAGAAGTACCCTTAACCGACGAGCATGTATGCGTAGATATATGGATGTAAAGGAGGCGAAAGAGGTATGTCAGGATTGTGCCAAATGGAAGTCCGTAGTATCTGCCTACCCCTCTGGGTGACAGGCGTGAGTGTTTATGTATTATTATGTAATATAACAAAGCCAATTACTTAAATGATACAGATACATATTTTAGATTAAAGTACATAATAATATTATAATTATACATAATGTGTGTGATATTATAGTTGAGGATGTAAGAAATTTTCAGTGGATTTGTATGTTAAACAAGATGCACAAATTACAAAAAAATTAGTACAATAGACAAAAAATTGTCATTTTTTATAAAAAAAAATACTTGAATATCTTGAAAATGGTTAAGTTTGGAGTATGGTGTTTCATAATTGAAACAGTCAGTAATGTTGGGAACTACAACCCCCTAAAGGATCTAGGTCGACTTAACCTGTAACCCTGTATATATATAAAGGCTAAATAGTCTCTCCAATACTATACACCCAATTGACTTGAAATTTAGTATAGTTACTCATTTCGCAATTGGTTACGATAGTCCTATCAAAAAAAAATTATAGGTTCCGCAAGTTACAAAATCACATAGAGATCATCTGATACATATTATCTTATAAAAATTACCTGTCACATTGGTCATCCGCGATTAACTCCTAAACTACTGAACTGATTTTAATGAAAGTTTGTAAATGTGTATTGCTTGCTCCAACTTGAGTGATAGGATAGTTTTTATCCTGATAAGTGCCCCACAATATTTTTATTGCTTATTTAAGGATTTTTATAAGACAAAGGTTTGTTGGAAAGTGCAAAACAATTTCTGCTTGGCCTGCTAGTTGAAATATATAGATTCAATATCTGATATTCAGTACATATATCAGATATTGAATCCATATATTTCAACCATACCCATGTCTAATATGTTTCACAATTTATATTGCAGCTGGTGTTATTAGTACAGTTGTACCAGATTCGCCCCATAAAATATTTATTGGTGGTTTACCCAACTATCTTAATGAAGATCAAGTAAGTGCATTATTATTATATATTTATATAATAATTATAATACAAATGTGATGTTTCGAAATTTAATATATTAAAATAGACATAAATCAAAATCAATGTTATATATTTTAGTAATTATTCTTCAAATTATAATGCATTTATGAAATAATAATTTTGAAATTTCTTGGGGACAGCTATTTTTAGCAGAGTACTTGTGAAGGCCTGTTATGATGATACGATGATGATCATTGGACGTAATGTGTATGATTAGGGTGGGTGCGCCAGTCCCACACCAGGAACCAGTAGTAGACCATTTCAATCTTTAAACCTAAATACTAACCTTCTTTTGATTTTCCCACCATTTGTTTCACATTTGCTAGCCTTAACGTACTTCTACCAATCATGTAATCATAACAAAAAGTGATATACATCAGTAAAAAACACATAATCCAAAACGACTATTGTTTACTTAGTTCTGCACCGCCATTGTACAAAGCAAGCATATGACGGTAATTTATTTTTAATCCCTTTAAATATTTGTTTATATCAATTTTTGTAACCAATTTTCGAGTTAACTGCATAATATAATAAATATAATAATAATATTACGTCTTACATTATAAGAAAACCCTAATTTAATTCAATTATTGTCATTGGTAAATCATTGGAACACAAATTCTATGATTTTCCAGTAATATAACATTTGTTCAACTACTGGTGATTAAGCTTTTTAATACATTTTTTATTTTACATTTATATTCAGTTAAGATACTTCAAGAAATTACTATAGTAAATTTTTCAAAAATTCACAATGTTCTAGTTGTTGACCAGTGATAAGTTAAGACGCGAAAGTTAGAGAAAGTTTCGCGTCTTAACTTATCTATGTTTAAAGTATAATATTCCCCACAAAACCGTTATAAATAAAATGACACTCAAAAACAACATTATGAGCCTTGTAGCATTTAACATATAGACTGTACGTAACGTATAGACTGATTTAAAGTTGTTGTGATTACTGATTACAAAATTTAATTAAGTCCATTAGTATTAATAATAAAATTATTCTTCATTAAAAACATTAGTTTTACTTTCTGGTTCACTACTGGCACAATGTCTGGTCTATTACTGGTATAATCTGGTCCACCTTTGGCACATTGTGACTTACCACATTAATAAAAAAAATTATGGCTATTATGAAAATCGAAATAAGCTACATGATTATATGGCACATTATGAGTAAGATCAAAATTTATTTCAAAATATCACTATATTGGTTTGTTACTGGTGCACCCACCCTTTATACTTTTGTAATGTTCAATACTTACTACAACTACAAAACTGATGATTTTAAAAATTCAGCATAAAAATACAAAAATTATGTTTTTCAGATGATGTACCTTTTGTTCAACCATCTGTGATGAAGCTTTTACACAATTTAATTTTGTTATTTCTCTAGAAAATATTGCAATTACATTGAAATATATACAGTGAAAATTACAAAATAACATGCGCAGGGCACTACTGTGCTCCATAATAAGTTACTTTATTTTGATATCGGGTAGAATTAAAACATGGACATATTTATGTGAAATCAGTCTTTACTGACATTTTTTATATTAGGCACAGAAAATTAGTCTTGTTTTGATCAAGACTAATGTTCTTACATTTAAGTGTAAAAGCTATCTAAAGTCAAGAGGTATGAAATTTTAATCATCATTTGAAGACCCTTTGAGACCATTAAATCTTTGTTTATAACATTTAATACATAATATGCTATAGTTCTAGTCATAACACACAGGCTGATGACCTGTTGGCTCTTCATAATTATAAAATCTGGTAATCTTAGTTCTTTTTCAAGGCACATTTTCTTCCTGAACTACGATATTGTTTTGGTTTATACCTGAGAGCAGCATGCTTCGTTTGTTTTTTTTTTTTTTTTTTTTTTTTTGAGGGAAGCGTCGAAAATATACTGAGCTAAAGAGCAATGTGAGTATACAGTTCTGCTCTCCCTGAACAACAGGTTTTTGCCTTGGGGGGGGGGGGAGCTTACGTACTGTGACCTGTGACTTGGTAACCCACGGTGAAGGGGAATAGGAGTCTTGGTGCATGAGATCTTCTGTATGGAGGCATTCTTCTTCATCAGATCCAAGTCCAATCAAAAACCCATTATTACAATGATGTGTCCAAGTCCATTTATATTTATATAAGTACCTACATTAAGATAAATACAAAACTATAAACTAGAAAAAGATAGAATATTATTTCACAAACTGCATAATTATTGAGCAAAATAGCTTAAATTTCTTAACTCAGTGACATGTCAAATAGTTATGTTATTACCTCGTCCCTTTTCTCATTAAATTTTTTACGTAATTATACGCAAAAATATATGCCTGGTGCATACTTTTGCCCAGCGCATGTAATAGAGTGTTAAATTCAATGTAGCTAAAATACATGCAATATTTTCTAGACTTATTGAATGTAGGCTACGAATATAACAAAATCAAACAAATGATGTATTTTAGGAGATTTAGGTAGTTCCCATTAAATATATCTAGAGGCCGCTGCCATTTTCAGGACGAGATTCAACAGTTGACAGGGCTATGGTGCAGCAAGCAGTGAATCGCGTTATATTTTGGTCCCTTTCAGGTATTTTCAGGTACTCATAACGGATGAGCGTGTGCGTTTCACGCTCAAAATATTTTGAAACCAGTCACTGATAGTTTGCTTTCTGCCCCTCCCTAGCATAGATTTGGCACATACGCGGCCCGCGTGTCACTGTTGTCTCTCATTCTCATCTATACGTCTTGTACTTGAACGAGACGTCGGCACTTCAAGGCAAGTCTCCTCCGTTCACATCTGATTTTAATATGCGGCTAGACACAGGTCAGATTGCATTAAATTTATATGTATGCTGCAATTTGCTAAGCAAATGTTAACGGGAACATTAAATTGTCTGAGAATGTAATAGTTGTGTAAATGAATGAATATACAGGGTGTTAGTGTAAACACCGTTATCCTTGAAACCAGTGGTTTGGTTTCACTTATAGAACGTAAATTCAATGAAAAGTAACAACTTTTTTTTTAGTAAAATCTCAATTTTTCCTTAATTCCCCAATTTTTGTCTGTCCTAAGCCAGGATGAAAGTATGAAGGAAAAGTTACATCACAGGTTATGTGTACCTATTGTGTTTTTATTGGAATGTTGTGTAGGTAGCTAGCGCGGGCGGTTATCTTTACAGTGATTACGTCGGACTTACGATTACGTGTCGGACAGAAACTTTTTAAATTTTATGAAAGACAATAACTTTTTTTTTAAATTCGGATAAATATTTTTATATTAAAGCCAAACTATCTGTGGTTTTAGTGACAACGGTGTTTACACTTACACCTTGTATAATAAACAATTGTAATATATATGAACTTTGTTATAATATATATGAACTCTTTATTATAATATACCATATTAGACTAACCTATGTTTGTGTGAAACAGGTAAAAGAGCTTCTCATGTCATTTGGACAGCTTCGAGCTTTCAATTTGGTGAAAGACTCCTCTACTGGTCTTAGCAAGGGGTATGCATTTGCTGAGTATGTGGATATTTCTATGACAGATCAGGTAAATACTATTGACTGCATAATTATTTTATTTGTTTAAATTAAACCACTTAATTTTTTAAATAACAATTATTTTAATAGGCGATTGCAGGATTAAATGGTATGCAGTTGGGAGATAAGAAGTTGATTGTCCAACGAGCTAGCATTGGAGCCAAGAACTCCACTTTAGGTATGTATTGTTACTACTAAATATTTTTAATAATTTTTGCTGATAAAATGTTATTAATTATTATGATGTAAAATATTTCAAGATGTATTGTCTCAAAATTATCCAGATACTTATTACTTGAAATAAAGCTTTACTATAGTTTTTCGTTTTTTAATTTTAAAATTATGAGGAAAAAAACTTAATTTTTTGGTTAATGTTTTTGAAGACTCGAATGATCACTTGTGGGAGGTGAATTATGTAATTTTTATTGAGACGAATTATGTATTATTATGTTTCCTCCTCTTCAGCAATGACTGGAGCTGCACCAGTGACTCTGCAAGTAGCAGGTCTGACATTGGCTGGAGCTGGCCCAGCCACAGAAGTACTGTGCCTCCTCAATATGGTCACACCAGATGAACTCCGTGATGAAGAAGAATATGAAGATATCCTTGAAGATATTAAGTTAGTATTTTTTCATTAACTTCATGCTTAATTTACTTATGTAAATGTAATCCTTTCTTAATTAATTAATATAAATGATTAAACAATAATCAATTAAAAATATCCCCTCAACAGTCTCTAAATGCCGTCATTTCTTAAATATTGCAGCCATTGCCGCTTGCATTTACTGCCTGGGATCAATAATTTACTTAATTTCGTGTTTCTTTAAAAAGAAGTTACAGCCATATAGGCGTCCACTACGTCCCACTCCTGGGCACAGGCCTCCGCTCATTTCTGAGAGGGTTTTAGGGTAAGGAATTGTCCACCGCGCTGCCCCAATGCGTGTTGGCGAACTTCACATGTTTTCCAAATATATTTTATTTCTTATTTCTCAGACATGCCGGTTTCCTCACGATGTTTTCCTTCACCGCCTAACAGGTGGTAAATCGGCACTTAAAATTGCAATTACAATTTTATTGGTGCCGGTAGAGATCGAACCCGGTTTGCTCGCGCACTATGAAATTTACAGCAAGCGCTAACCAACTAAGCTACCACGGCTCCTTTACGGATTCTTTAAATATATGGGTATAATGTTATGGTTTATACTGTAAAATATAATAAATATGGTTTTCTTCATCAAAATTTATATATTTGTAAAAGACGCTAAAAGCGGGGTATAATAGTAATTAAAGTATTTTTTTTTAAATGGCGGGAATTGAATCGCCGCAATGGATGACAGTTACCGATAATAGATAATTAACACAGTGGGGATGGATGTTTTGATTGTTGAGCAGATAAGAACATAATATTACTAACAGACTGAACATTTGCACCATTGGAGAATTTTAAGACATTCTATATGGGTCCCCTGGCGGAGGAAGGCTCGACAAGAAGTCTTGCCATCCATCCTTAAGTAATTATGCCACAGTGTACTTAAGTATCCTTAGCATATCGCGATATCGTAATTGCGCCGAGCTACTTCTTTTCAAAACAATTATTACATTGCAAGCAAATAAACTAGTTTGTATTTGTTTTTTAAATTGTACATTGAGATCTAGTGTTCATAGCAAGAATTTCTAAGCCTCTAGATCACAATAAAAATAAGATTTTGGTTTTAGAAGCAAAGAATCAAAGTGGCCTTACCTGCCTCATCCTGAACACTGCTGAAGCATTCCTAGAGGTGTCGAGGCATTTCATAATCTGCCATCACGGCACGCACAATCTTGCCACTGCGTTTTTTGTGTCACAATATTATTGATCACCTTACTGACATCACAGGAGCTAGGTGCCCTTGTCTTATATTTAATATCATGCAAGGGATATGCGTACGATCCCTGCTACTGCTACTTAAATTGTTAATCGCAAATTTAAGTGTTATTACATCTTAGGTGGTACATGCTAATAAGGAAACACCATAACATCATTACTAAACCTACATACTTCTAGGACAATACGCATTGGGGCAGTTTAGCGGTCTTATGCTATGCTCTAAAACCTTGAGAATATTATTGGAGTATTGTGCACTATAGTTGAACATAATGTGTAGATTGTTAGCCTAAAGCCCGAGTGGAATGTTTGGTGGAGCATGTGAAATGCTTCTTTTAGATAGTATATGCTTTTAAATTATACTAATTAGTTATTATATTTACAAAAATATCATTTCTCGAAGTCCATGCCAGATTCAACAAACTAGAAAACTTTTGCAATCACTTTTGTTTCTGTTCACCACAGAGTTTACCTGTGAGTGTTCCCAGATACAGATAATATAATATATTACTATATGTGAAGCATGCTCTTAATAACATTTTATTTTTATCATAATTATTATTTAAACTCAAAATTAATCTTATTTTGTTTTAGGGAGGAGTGCAATAAATACGGATGTGTTCGTAGCATTGAAATACCGCGACCTCTAGAGGGCGTAGACGTACCAGGCTGTGGAAAGGTAAAAAGCTGCTTGAACTTACAAAATTTGTACCTATTAGCTTATCTTAGAAGCCATCCATAAAATAATGTCATAAAGTGGAACTTTTTTGAACACATTTTTCTCTATTTGTGTTTTATTTGCTTAGAAAAAAAATTATCTTATGTTTGTAACATAAATATATGTTCAAACATAATAAAATTGCCGGAATTGATTTTTAGCAAGGAACAACATATTAGTAAGATAATATACATATATCAAATAATAATAATTATTACTATTATGGGGGTATATATATATTTTCCATGCTGGCTTTATATATATATATATATATATATATATATATATAGTTTAATATCATCAAAGATGCTTGGCTTCTATAAATATAGATCCAACCACATGAAAGCCCTCGGCAGGGGAGACCGGACGGCCGAGGGTTAGGAGGAAAGGGAAAGAAACCGGCGGACGATGCGGGCGGTATCGAGGAGCACTGCCTTCTGCATTTAAGCCCGGAGCGGTCCGTCACGGAGTCCCAGTCGCCTCAGATGACCCGAGAGGCTGACTGGGATTAGCCCATTCGCAGAGACGACTACAGGAATAATTTCGGCCGGCAGACCACCCCACATGTCAGTCACCTCGTGAGCCAGGTCCAGATATTTTGTTCGCTTATCTGTTTCGGCTTTCACGAGGTTCTCGTCATACGGAATGGTAATGTCGACCAAAAATATCCTTGACTGTGCTCGGTCCATCAGCACAATTTCAGTCTTCTTTGCAAGTATAGTCCTGTCTGTGATGATGGCCCGGTCCCAGTAGAGCCTGGCGCGGTCATTTTCGAGCACGGCTTCCGGCAAGTACTTGTAATACGGCAATTTCTAAAGCAAGGTCCACGACACCGTATTTCAGAGCGAGCTCCTGGTGTAGAATTCTGGCTACTACGTTGTGCCTGTGCAAGTACTCAGAGTTAGAAAGCGCTGAACAACCGGAGATGACATGCCTAAGCGACTCACTGGGATGGCGACAAGCTCGACAGACGTCGACGGTGCCATCCTTTAGGATGTATCTCCGATAGTTGTTGGTCTTAATAACCTGATCCTGTATTGCACAGACAAAACCCTCGGTTTCCCCGAAGAGGTCACCGAAACGTAGCCAGTTGAGGGATGCGACTGTATCTACGAAGGGCTCCTGTAGAGTCCTGTAGTACCTCCCGTGGAGCTCCTTCTTCTTCCATACGGCCTCCCGGTCGGAAATGCTAAGCACTGCTGGGTCCTGCCATTGCTCGTTGGCTAAGGATAGAGGGGTAAGCCCTTTATCACTAGAAACGACGTCATTATAGAATGGATCATCCGATCTCGCCAGGAAGTAATGACGGAGGCTGCACACTTCACGATTATGCATGGTGAGCGCGCTCAGAAAGCCACGCCCACCATGCTTTCGCGGCAAGTACATCCTCATTACCGACGATCTTGGATGATGCATCCTATGGGACGTCATGGTAGTGCGGACTTTTCTATCCAGGGCGTTAAGTTCGGTCTGAGTCCACCTGAGTATGCCAAAGGTATACATGAGGACAGGCATTACCCAACCGTTATATGCGTGTGTCTTATTCACACCGGACAAAAGGCAATTAAGCACTTTGGTCGAGCGTGCATAAAACACGTCGCAAACTGACTGTTTCATACCAGCCTCATCGATACCGATATATAGACATACCCAGGTATCGGGATGTTTCAGCCTCGGAAAGGGTCCTTAAGTTGACGGGCATAGATAAGTCTATGCCCTCAGAGTTAGCAACCCTTCCCCTTTCAACATGGAGGACCACACACTTATCCGTCCCCAGCTCCATTCCAATAGAATTGCTAAATTTACAAGTGATGTTTAGCAATTCTATAAGATGGGAGCGACTGGAGGCGAATAACTTGAGGTCATCCATATAGAAAAGGTGGGTCACTTTTGTACCTCCTTTCCGTAGCTGAAATCCCCTCCCGGAGCCCTCCAGTAAGGTACTGAGAGGGTTCAGAGAGAGGCAGAACCAGATTGGACTCAGACAATCGCCCTGGAAGATACCCCTTCTTATCCTTATGTGGTTCTCGCATCATCCGCTCGCCCAGATGATAAAGGATCGTCCACCACTGCCCCATACACTGCTCGAGGAAGTCTCTCACTGTACAGTCTATCTTGCAAGATAGACTGTACACAGCTCGAGGACTCTCTTTAGCCATTGTATGTGGCACTGAGTCGAATGCCTTTCTGTAGTCTATCCAGGCGGCGGAGAAGTTTTGACGGTTGCGTTTCACCACTTTGCCAATGACCGCGTCAATGAGGAGTGGTTCCTTAGTTCCACGACCACCGCCCCGACATCCATTTTGAGCGCGTGACATCACCTGATTTAGCTCCAGGTGACGAGTGATTCTGCCTAGGAATTGTCTTATGTATGGTGAGTAGAGACGCAATGGGGCGGTATTTGCTCGGGTCTGTGGTAACCTGGTCTTTAGGAACCAAATGAGTGTTCCCAGTAGTGAAGAGGCTAGGGAGCGACTTCTGGTTGAGAGCCTCTTGAAACTGAAGGGCGAGCACAGCGTGACACACCATGAACCCGTCGTGAACCCGTGAATGCAGCCCGTCGAGTCCCGGACTTTTCCAGTTCGGGGCTCTACGGACCGCCTCAGCTACGTCATCCGGCGTTATGATGACGGGGTCCATGGGCGTAATACTCGCACACTGACTCGCCACAACTTCCGTCTAAGGGCCCTTGCTGTGGTTTACGGGCTCTGACCACAGGCCACGCCAAAATGCGACAGTACCCCGGTCCTGGGCCCGCTCCTCATACATCTGGTCGCTCCAATGATTTATAAAGCCTCTTCTTATCACTCTGGAAGAGACGATTCTGGTTGAACCACCTTGACCTCTCGGTAAATCGGCGAATCCGCTTCCCCCAAGCAGCGATTTTTTGCTTCAGGTCGTCTATGCGCTCCTTTAGTTTCTGCGTGATATCCGGCTGGGACAAACTGATATTTGTCCAAGCAAACGCCATTCTAACGGTGCGCACAACCCTCGGTCTATTATTACCCGACCTGAAGCTTGTCAGTCTGCCGATAAGGGCCCTTGCCTTTGCGATACGGTCCTCAATTCTTTTTCTCCAGGTTGGGATGGCGCTACTTTATTTAGTAGCGCGTGCGGAAGTTTGGCGCCAATAATACGGCAAGCTGCCACTGCGGCGCCAAAAGGAACTGAGTCCGTCTCGCAAAGGTCCCGGCTGGCTTCCATTAGATTACAGCATAGGGTTCAGAGCCCTCACGACAGCCCGATTTCGCTTGCTTAGTTAGGGGTATGCGGGGAGGTCGCGGTCGATTTTCGAGAGGCATGCTGCGCGTTTCCAAAATCGCCTCTTCCAATATACTCCTCATTTGCTCTAGTTCGTGGGAGACCATTTCATCATCGTCCGAATCAACCACAACTGGAAGATCCATGGCGGCTTCTACGCGTGGCAGCTGGTCTGTCGCCTGAGGAGCCGCATCCCCAGCCGTAGCCAATTCATTCGATGAGGGAATGGCCTCACGTCGTAGTCTTTCGAGCTCGGCATAATCAAATATTTACGAGCGCATGATGTACCGAACTCGGTCTGCCAGGTTTTGTTCCGTTACGGGAATAGACGGCTCCAGCTCAGCAAAAAAGCAATGCATCCGAGCCCGATACGATATCCCTGCAGTTTTTTCCCCTTTCGCCCTATAGTACCCGCAAGCGTTTGCGTTCACATCCCTTGTCCAACGCATGCGGCGCACTCCACCAGCGGCGGATCCGCTTGCCGAGTCCGAGAGGACCCTGCCGATATCAAGCCGTCTGGTGGGGATGATGGATGCGGGAGGCTGCTAGGTGATCTTACAGCTCCTCGCGCTCGGCTGGCGGCCCGCATGCCGCCGCGTCCAGCGCCAGCTCCAGACGCGCCCCGGCGACCCAGGCAGCGGCCCTATACGCTTTCTATTACAATCCATCATTCATTTTTAGGCGCCAATTAACGGGAGACGCCCAGGCCCGGCACTGTTTTATTGTATCGTTGTACGGCCGTAAGCACAAACGGGCCTTTGCACCCTGAGTACTGCCGAGGCACGGCGCTCACATCTCTTGGCAAGGCGCTGACTGACTGCACCGACATAGCAGTTTTGTAACTTAACTGTTTCGTCAGCGGGCGATGGGGTCGTCACTTCCCTACGCCGTTTAATTATTATTATTGGGGGGTATCAATATAGTTTTCTCATCTGGTTGGGTTCTATAAATATATAATTATAAATGAAAATGAAAAGATAAATATACATAAATATCAATAACATAAAATAAATATAAAAATACATATATAAATAAAAGCCCAACCAGATGGAGGCCCTCGGCAGGGGAGACCAAACGGCCGAGGGTTAGGGGGAATGGGTAATTATTATTATTATTAACGACTGCCTCGTTGGTCTAGTGGTTGTAGTAGTGCGACTGCTGATCATGAGGTCCTGGGTTCAAATCCCGGGTCGGGACAAAAAATCAATTATTGAGTTTTTCTGTCCAGAAATTCTCAGTAACTGCCCGGAGTCAGGAAGTCGGCGGTGTCTCACCCCCGTGCCTCGGAACGCACGTAAAGCCGTTGGTCCTGCGCCTGATCTGTCTCCGGTCGTGTCGATTTACCGTCCCATCGGATTATGAGAGTGAGGGAATAGAGAGTGCATCTGTGCTTGCGCATACACTTGGGCATTATAATCTTGTCCTGCGCCGATGACTAGGCTCCGTTGAGGCAGGCCACCGTGACCGAAATTCGGTCTAGATTTTTATTATTATTATTATTAATAATAATAATAATCAAGCTTTTTTTTCAATATGTTTGTTAAATTTCAACTACTTAATACAACTTGGTAACGCCATTGGCTAAACACTTGGTTTGGCCGCCCCAGGACTACTGTGGGTTCGAAACCTGCATATTCACAAATTGTTCCGGGTCTAGATGTTTGTCCTTGTGCAATTTGTGTATGTAAAATGTCTCTGATACAGCGGATAATCCTGTGATGGGCTTAATATTTTAACAAAAAAAAAACTTGAAACTGTTAGATAGGTAGGTAACAGACAGTTTAATTTACTATGTGTGTGTGTGAGTATGTTTTGCGTGGCGTGTTTTATAGACAGCTCCTTATATATTTACTAATTAATCGTCTTACTTAATACAATTTAACCGACTTCAAAAAAGGAGGAGGTAGTCATATCAACTGAATGTTTTTTTTTATGTGTATGAACCGATTTTGATGATTCATTTTTTTATTTGAAAGCTGGTGCTTCTCATGTGGTCCCAGCATATAAATTCAGCTCAAGATATGACCAGTATTCTTTAAGTTATCCTTAATAACGAGTATTTAATTGACTTCAACTACATTGATGATGTTCTCATTTTATTTATGTTGAAGTTGGTTGTACAATTTTTTTTTAAATTTAGCACTTTTTTATGACAGTGATAGGAGATGAAATTAGGACTACTCTAGAATTCTTGACTGTAGAACTTTAATTTACCTGACGAATATTTTGAAAGCATAAGCATGGTGACAATAGGATTGCCTACACTTATCAATCGATTTTTGACACTGGTTAATCATAACTTTGTTAGCAAAAGTAATTTATCTTAAAAATTAATATAATTACCTATTTAAAAAACAAAAAATATGACGATGATAAAGATAATGGTCGCTGACATAGCAAAAAACCTTAGCAATTTTTTTCTGCAGTAGTTTTGATCATCAAAATATTTAAAATCTGTTGTATAAAAGTGCTAATAGATTTATGATGTTCATAACAGCGTTCAATTTAAATTAACTTTCCCATCACTCAAAAAATAACGGTTTATGAATAACCACATTATTTGTCTTGCAGGTATTTGTCGAGTTCAACAGTATTGCAGATTGTCAAAAGGCACAGCAAACACTTACGGGTCGTAAATTCAGCAATCGTGTAGTGGTCACGTCGTACTACGATCCCGACAAGTATCATCGCAGAGAATTCTAAATCGCCTCACTAAATCCACACATTTCGTTCCTTAAATAAAATCCATAAAACTGACATGTTCACCATAGTGATTTAATTTTAAATATCTAATGTTTTTGAAGTGGAAATAAAAGATACTTAAATCTGGTCTTAATTTATTTATTTGTTTATTCATTACAAAATTTTAAAAGTATGTTGTTTAAAACTAATAAGAACTCACGCTTCTGAGCCGCTTAGGGCATCCGCTGCGTTGAAAGGGGCATGCGCGCGGGTACAAGTACGTGTGTCTATGTCTGTTTCAAAGATTTCTACGTATCCCCTCGTATGTCGGGGTCATTTTGGCCAATATGGCGCATCTGTCGAGCACTTCCCGAAGTACTTCCGGACTACTTACTGCTATTCATTAAAGTGACTATTTCCAACATTTTGTAAAAAAGGTATATTAAAATCATATATCAATGGAAACTATTAAATAAGCTATCATATTATGTATAACTTGAATACAGGTTTACTTCGAAAGTGACACTAATTTGAAAATGAAAGTAAGAAAATTGTTTTTCCCAATTTTCAGCAAAGGTGTAATAATTAAAAATTAAAGCCTTTATTACAAGTACTATTTGTTTTACTTGTACGTCCAAAGCATATTTAATTATAAAAAAACAAAAAAATTCATAATTTTTTTGTTTACGTCAACGTCGAGAAAGGCCTCACTTAGTTCTACTCGACATCGGGACAAAAAATAAGGAGGTTCACAAAAAAACACATTATTAAATCAAATTTAGACAAAATCCATCATGCAGATATATATGTATGTTATATCATATATATGTTACAAATAGTTTGCTATCACTCGACGCCATATTATGGCGTTTGGACAGACGAGGGGGTATACTATAACGGCAATTGAGAACAAAAACTGTGACACAGTTGCAGATCGCGCTGGCGCCGGCTGGGCGGGGATGCTGGCACGGTAAATATGCCACGCAGTTGTATTTTCGTTTACGACAGTTACTGCTTTTAGGCAAATACTACATACATACATATACATGAAATGAACTTCAAATCACGATAACTAAGTGCGTACATGAATTATTAATTTTCTTAGTTACATTAAACCAAATCAGAGACAACGTTCGCGGTTTACAACACAAGAACTACTCTACTACTAAGTCCACTACGAGCGGACGAATAAAACAAAACTACTTTTCGTTAGCTCGCAGTCGACTTAAGGAGTTACGAAGAATTGACCTTAACTTAGTATGCAATGTATTACGGCAGCACAACCCGTCTATTAAAAAAATATAGTGGTATATCTACATAGAAGTCTGGCCTGTTACTTTAAAATTTAAGAGCATCACTACGTCCGCTACACTGCGCGGGCTTCGTGTCCTTTTTCCTTATATATTAATTATACTCTTTGGTGTCCTACTGCGCCTTCCTTTCTGCCAAGGAGGGTCGCGTCCATTTTTCGTTAAAGATCTCTCGTCAGATCGGTAAACCAATCTCTTAAGGTGGAGTTTAGTGGGTAAAGGTCTCCCCATACCACGCAGCCGGCTGCGTGGTATGCTATGAGCATTCTCCACCTCCCTACCCCGTTACCGGAGGGTTGCCCTTATCTGCTTCGGGCGCAAAAAAAATGGTGTCCTACGACGGCCACCCGGCAGGAGGTGCCGCGCGCGATTTTTTAAAAAAAATGATCGCAGCTGCGTGACGAGGACTAAACTACACTCAGTGTGTGACGGTACACTCGATTTAAAATATTACATAGTATTTTATTATTGACGAGCATCTCAGTCTTTGTAGAATTCATTTGTTATATGTATTATGGATGATTATGTTCGCAATGAAAAGAAAGGTTATTATTAGGTACTATGTTAGACATAGATAAAAAATTCAAAGAATTTATGTTTAAAAAAATATGCTTGTCAATAATAAATTAATAGATAATCCATTACGTCGGCATGATTGCATGTGCACGATCAAGTCCAGTGTATCAACTTAAGACCCCGATGCGGAATCACGCATAACGTAACGGACGCCCCTTAATGTGACTCTATCAAAATAATGTCTGATAAAAAGTTGCAGTATGAGACACAAGGTAAATTATTGCAATATCACCAGTCTCTACACTTCAAATGAGATGGTTGTCAGGTTAGACTCAGCGCATAACTAGGATACAATTTCGTCGAGTGTAGGTACATAGTGATTACGCTCAAATTATAAATGTAGTGGTTAATTCACAGTAAACCTCTAGATATTTTAAAAATTAATTACAATAATTATTAATACACATTTAAACAAATTAAAATTATTTTTACAATAGTTGCAGTTTTAAACATCCTCATTTTGCATGGCTGGCGAATATGTGTTAAGGGATCTACTATCTGACGACAGAACTATTTTCCTCATTACAATGTACAAAATTCCGCCTATTAGCAACATTCCTATTCCAGCCATTAAACTTATCGCCCATGCTGGTACAGCGTTACCATCTGTAAAAAAAAGAATTAAGCTGTAAGCGGTATACTTTTAGTTGTTTATCTACGAAATTATCTTACGATTTGTTGAACTGGTCGATGATCTGGGATTCTATATTCAAATATGTTTTACAGAAGGCATGATATTCTTTTTCATAAACAGTTTTTTGTTTAGTTTTTGTTTTTTTTTTCTGCAATACCTATCGCTATATTGTATCATCGAAATTCACATTATATTTTAATATCTGATGATACTTCTATTGATACAACTTTCATTTCAAATAAAGAAATTGCCACCAGATACCCCGTCAAAGTGAAAAAACTAGTAATCAAAACTTCCCTGCCCTTCACTTCAGGAAAACCATCGACTAGCGTGTCGTTTCTGGATCGTGTTGATAAAATCAAGATTCATCATCTGTGATAATGTCGTAAACAAGCCGAGAAAACCGGCCTTATTGTAAACAGGCCAGGACATGCTTTTGAGCATCGATGAGGTTGTGCGGCACCCAACGCGAAAAATCCTTCTCACGCGAAGACATTCTCGTAAAATCTCGTGTTCTCTTTTTGATCAAATTCGTAATATGTGTACGTAATTCAACTCTTTTCTTTTTTATAGAATAAGGGTGACAAACGATCACATAGTCCACCTGTTGGTATTGGATGCTGTGGCCCATAGACATCTACATTTAAGAATTAAGAGATTAAGAATCAAAACTCATACATTGCCACCCCTGAGGACTAAACTTGAATGCCTAAACAACGAGGCATTCAATTTTACTAAAAAGGTTCTCCGGATCTCTACACTCACCATACGAAACACAGCAGTATTAAGCTGCTATTTTACGTTGGTATTCTGTGAATTCTCTGCAGTTAATTTTTTACCGTGTAGTGGCGGTGTAAGAATATCCACCACCACATATCATCCCGTGGGTGTCGTAAGAGGCGGCAGAAGGAAACAAATCAGGAGATTGGCAGCAGCGTTTTTTATACGTGGTAGAGCCATGCTGCAGTTATATTAGGTAGTATAGTTTTAGCACGAATGGATCGGCTCGACCGGCGAAGGACCACGCTCTCACAGAATACCAGCGTGAAATAGTAGCTTAATGCTGCTGTATTTCGTATGGTGAGTGTACAGAAACGGAGACCCTGATTACTGGAAAAGAGGCATTCCATCTTAGTCCTCACGGTTGACAATGCATCTGAATTTTGATTTGTAATTTAGGATAGATGTAGATTTCTATAGGCCGCAGCAACCACTTACCATCAGGTGGACTGTGTGCTCGTTTGTCAACCTATCCTACAAAAAATCATCTTCCTAATAACAAATAAAAATAAAAAACTGCGGTTGGTAACCCTCTTGCCAAACATGGCAACTTTGGCAAACATCCCCCTATAAGGCAATCTATGGGATGGCCTATGTTCAGCAGTAGAATTTAATAGGCTGTAGCGGCAACATTAACGGTAATTTTTTATTGCTAGCGAGTCGCCTTCCGTAACAGCCTTAAAAAAGCGACCACTTCCTTCTTCATCTTACAATTAGTCGATCGTACCGGAATTTATTATAAGGTACGTGAGGGTAATATGGTCACCTTAAGCTTTGCCGCCCTATACAATCGAAACTAGGAATAGGACAGAGATAACTCAAAATCGAATACTATATCTAATATATGTATAAGAAAAAAAAACAAACAAGCTTTGGCAATAATTATTAACACTTCAAAAATCTACTTTAAAAATTTAACTACACATACTAAAATCGACTAAAATATTTACTGTAATATCAACTGTCAAAATGGCGTCATTAAAGCATCACCCTTTTGAACCTTTAATATTTGATTGACCGATGAAGAACTATCGTATAACAAAGCCATCTATGTAAACAAAGCTGTAGTTTTTGAGATATAAGAAAGTGACCATATTTACCGGATGACCATATTACCCTCACGTACTATAACTAACGGTACATGGTTGAATTAGGATATTACCACTCGATCGATAGTTTCTACCATACCAATTGATCAATTTCATCTATCGATGGAAGAATGGATTAATCGACTTTGATGGAGCTCCTTGATTATTCGAGAATTCGCCCCGCTCCAACGACCGCTCGCTATTGTCCTCTTCTGAATACATTTTGAAACGTTTTTAAATATACTAAGCCCGCAACCACATCGATTAATTGTCGATCGATGATTGAACAATGTTTTATCGTACTGTATAATGTCGATCAGCTAAAACTACCACACCAATCGACATCGATCGATTGGTGTGCTAGCAGCTTTAGAAGGGTCTTTATCCATAATTGCCATTTAAAGTCTACTAAACCATTCGTTCGATTTTAGGCACATTTGAAATCGTAAAAAATATGTTTCCGACACAGATCCATTCAATTATGAATATAGGTAATAATACATTCGTTTGGTTCTACTTTGCTATTTAACTTTACTTTTTTAATTATTACTTTAATTATTTACAAGATACGAATGTAAATTATCGAATGTCTATATAGTTAAATCGTAGTACAATTCTTCTTTTTTTATAAAGGTTATGGGAATATAGAATAGCAAAGTAGAACCAAACGAATGTATTACTATACCTACGCAATGAACATTATTTGTAATGTTAGATAAAAATTATGACTCACGATAGTAAGTTCGTGTCATCACACGTCTGCCTCTCAGAATTTTTCTTCGGGCTTCCGCTTCCTGTGCAAGAGTGCTCAAAATAACTGTAAATATAATAAAACATATTGTTATCATTAGGATGACAAAATATAAAAAATAGAAGTTACTTTAGAAAATGACTTTTATGGTATCTACCTACCTATATAAAACAAAACTTACAAAGTAATTTGAAATTTTTTACATTGGCTGCAAAATTGACAAAAACTTGCTTACGGTGTGACCACAATTTAAAATTTCCAGTTTGTTACGACTATACGATTACTTCTTTTACGTTTACTAAATAACTCATCAAGGCTGATATATTTTTTTTTCTCTCTAAAAAAACGTTACCGCATTACACTAAAATTCCCATATATTGGAGGTGTTTTACAAACATAAATTGCACGTGACAAACATCTAAATTAGGAACGGTTATTAATAGGCCATACAAACAAATTTTCCGTCCGGAATTCGGACCCGCAGCGCCACAGCTAAACACGCTTGCCGCAAAGTGACTAAATACCAAAAAAAATTCTTAAAATAGATCTCAAATTAAAAAAAAGTTAAGTTGCAAACGATGTTTAAATTCCACCAAGAATTTGAAGCTCAAAGGTTAACCAACTGGCAAAGCCGTTTGTCTACTCTTTTTCCATCTTAGATCTAATCCGCTGTATATTGCTAATATTAAAAAATATAGCAATGCTGCAAGCGCAAAGAATATAATATGCCATACTTCAAATTGTATACAAATTCAGAAACACTCACAGATATTTTATTAATTTTATCATCACTCCTTATTAAAGTTCAACAAGTTAACAAAGAGCAGAAACATTAAATAATTATTGGATGTCGAGCCTTGCATCTTTAAACCTACCTCCGAACTTATATTCGTAACCTACGTCACAGTGTGCTCACCCCCTTGAGGTATTATATAATGTTCTGTGGTGCTCACTCATTTTTGTGGCTGACTCTATTATTGCCCCGCAATGTTCATAATTTTCTAAAAAGAGAAAATATTTTGAACTTGTCAATATTTTATTAATAAATGCCATTTTAATTGTTTTGTATTATCCTTGGTAGAAGTTAAAATCAAACAACATAGTATAGGTACCGTGAAACCTTACAACTTTGCCCTTGGGGGACATCTTTGCCCAAACACGAAAATTAACTAAAACTACCGATAGAAATTTAAATTTAACACGGGGCAATTTTGTATGGCACCTAGAGAAAACTAGAACATCTGTTTGGCAACACTGAATACTACAACCGCAGCTAACTATTATTCATCATTCAGTCAAGTCACAAGTCATCTGAAGTCATCTGTCAGCAACCTTCAAAGGGACGGTGTCGAAGGTGGTGCAAAAACATTGTTGCAGTTTTGCATCCCGCATTGCCAAGAAACGCTGCACAGGTAAGATTCATTATTATTTACGTTTAGGGCATTAATTGTTGCTGCTTTTAATCATGGTCTCTTTCTTACAATTGTCTTAGTTAGCGAGAAAATTGTGTGGGCAGTGTTGTAAGCAATTTTATAGACTGAGGTCGACAACATTGCCCAGCTCAAAAATGTTAATAGGGTTGACACTATTGAAAAAAAAAGAAAACATGTACCTAGGCATTATAAATAAAAACCATATATAATAAATTGTAAATATATAGGTATACTTAATAAAATAAATAAATGTATATAGGTATATCAAAAAAAAAACTATATAATACACAGTATAACTATTGTTACTGAGAACTAAACTACTGTTCTGATAACTATATAGGTAACTAGATGCTGTTTTATATATATTTTAAATATAATAAATAGGTATATATTTGTCGGGAATTTTTGTCAGAAACCGCTAGTTGCCCAAAAGAGAGAGCTTAAATATTCTCAGTTTCAGGCTAAAGTTTTTTAATAAGATTTAAGCGTCATTTCGTTTGCAAAAAAATTTTAAGTCTAAAAGAGAATTACGATTTTAGACATTAACGATCGCAGACAAAAATGGCCGACAAAATGGATTGGTACACATAATAGGCGAACCACGCACATCAGTGGTAACAAAATCTGTATAAGCTGGCCTCGTATTATATTAAATAAGTATCGTCGGCGTCTACTTTTCCTTACCTCAACTATCGGGGTTAATTTCTGAGATAATTTTCTAGAAGTACTTACCTAGTACTATTCTATTTATTTGCAGGATGGTGAAACCTAAAAAGCAAAGCCGAAGACGCCTCGGTGCCAGGTATTACAAAAATTATACTGATGAGATGTTAGATCTCGCAGTTGGGTACATTAAAAATAAAAAAATGTCATCGAGAGAGGCTGAAAAACGTTTTGGTATACCGAGACGGACCCTTCTGAACAAAGTTCAAGAGCTGCACCAAAAAAAGATAGGAGCTCCAACGCGACTTACTGAGGAAGAAGAGAAGAATATAGTAAAAGTGGCAGTTGCAACTGGCGATTTTGGTTGTCCATTATCAAAACTTGACTTGCGGATAATCATATATGAATATTTAAAAAAAATGGGCGTGAGGCAATTTTTCATGGAAATCTACCAGGTCAACAATGGATTTCGAGTTTTTTAGAGCGAAATGCTTCAGAACTAACAGTAAGATCTTGCCAAAACATAAAAAAAACAAGAGCCGAAAAAAGTGTTGAAGAATTTTTAGATTATTTCAAAAATTTAGAAGAAAGTATGAAAGACGTTCCCCTGTCAAACATATTAAACTTAGATGAAACAAATTTAAGTGATGATCCTGGATCATCGAAATGCATTTTTCGTAGAGGGGTGAAGTACCCTGAAAGGGTATTAAATTCAACGAAAGGAGGCATTTCATTGATGTTTTCGGCAAGCGCAGACGGAACGAACCTACCACCATATGTTGTGTATAAATCAGAAAATCTTTATTCAGAATGGATAACAGGCGGTCCACGAGGCGCAAGATATAACCGCACTAAATCTGGGTGGTTCGATTTGTCCACTTTTGAGGACTACTTCAAGACAATAGTTTTAAAATGGGCGGAAGGTTTGCCGGGAAAAAAGGTGGTCATATGTGATAACCTATCAAGTCATCTAAATGTGGACATTATTAAACTTTGCGAAGAGCATAACATATATTTTGTTTTCATTCCTGCAAACTCCTCGCATCTTACTCAGCCCTTAGACGTTGCTTTCTTTGCTCCGCTTAAGAAAACGTGGCGAAAAATTTTGCTGCAGTACAAAATTGAAAATCACAATGAAACATCTTTAAACAAAAATCACTTCCCGAACTTGTTGACGTCTTTGATTAACGCAATAGACTTTACCAGAACCAACAATATCAAAAGTGGATTCAGAGCTGCCGGAATTTGTCCTTTAAATCCACGTGAAGTGCTCAAACGGCTGCCTATTTTTAAACTTTGATTAAAACTATTTTTTTTTTGATAATCTTTAAAAACATAAACTCGTGAGGTGTATAGATTTTTCTGATGAGAAGTGTATATACTTATACCTACAATTATTAGCTAGAATCTTAAGGGTAACATCAAAGACTGTTAGTAAGTAGTTTTTTTTTTTTTAAATTTGTCAATTTCAGAAGGTAATTCTTGAACTAAGCACTATAAGGATAATGTTGTAGGCTGTTATATGTTAATTTTTCTATTTTTTGTTCTAGAAGAGATATCTTATTATTTTTTTGTATGAGGAGCCATAATCTGCCTGGGGTGCGTGTGATAAAAAATTTCTGCGATGCTTACATTTCTTTTTTTAGAAACTACTCACGCAGGTAACTAACAGGTACGCTACCTACCTAAACATTGATTTTTTTGATTTTTGTTGTTTAGATAGTTGTTTTTTTTAATTTTAAAAATAAGAAATACAATATTGCCTCAAAATCAATTTATTATTTTCCTTTCATCTGATGCACAGCCCTAGCACCTCAAATCTCTTAGTATGAAAGTGTGACTAAATGTGGTGATAACATTGCCCACCGCCATTAAAACTTAAAATGGACTTCTATTTATTTGAAAAATATATCTTAAAATCAAAATCATAGAGCTTATAGTTGCTGAGAAATTTAGGTTGAGCAAAAATGTAAGAAAGTGGAGATAACTTTGTCCGCGTCTGTTTTTGTTTTTTTCTCAGCATCTGTTAGGAATTAATTCACCTGGTTTTGACAGTTTATTTGTTGCACATAGTGTCGCTTAAAGCTTTAGCAACCATCAAAATAAAGTGGATAGTTTTTGAAAAAAGTAATAAAAACCAAAATATGTGGGCAAAGATGTAAGGTTTCACCGTACCTAATACATTATTTCTCTTCACCTTATTCTTAATACCTATATCAGGGACGAATTAAGGTACTGTTAGGTTTATGTTAATTTCTCATAGCTGAATTAATAACATCGGTAGGTACCTACTTGAATTGTAATTCACTAGATCCAGTACCAACTCGAAGCAAAACAAAGAACTATTATTATCGTCACACAGTTATGTTCCTGCGAACAAAATTTGCCAGAAAAGACAATACGTAGGTAACTAATTTCGTAACCAAACTTATCTTACATAAAGTACCTACAATTCCTTTTAGAGATCTTTAGCTAACTCAAATTTGTCATAAATAAAAATACCAAGCAGTAAACACCTAACTTAGGTAGTTTCAAATGAAATAACCAATTATCGACTGCCATAATAGGAAGAATTGGTCACAAAAATCGTCACGCCATCCATCAATGCTTCGAAAAAATAATTCACAATAACGTATAATTTACCTAAAATAACAGCGAAGTAGAACAACAAGGACTTCTTTTCCGCCATTTTTCTAGTTGATCACTGAACCAAATGCAATAAATACTTAAATTAAAACACAATTTTAGTCAAGAGTTATCCTTACTCTACGACGATAGAAGCACGGGTGTGTTTTTAGCACACCTTTATCTCATAGATAAGATAATGATTACTAATACACCTACGCTACGCTGTTACTTCGCGCTTTGGGCTTGTGAAATGGAAATATAAACACAATGTTAATATTAAAGTATTTTTTTTCAAATCATGGCGTTTCCCGACTTCTTTATAATAACGATAATCCAGCTGCACCGTTTATGATAATAGGTATTGATGGATTCAAAGGTACTGGCCTAGGGCACGGCTGCAGAGGGCATCGGTTATTAAACTTTCATAGCATTTTTACCTAGGGCACGGCTGCAAGGGCATCGGTTATTAAACTTTTATAGCATTTTTACCTAGGGCACGGCTGCAAGGGCATCGGTTATTAAACTTTTATAGCATTTTTAGGCATCAATGAGGACATCCACGACTTTTTCTGTCACCCGGGCGGCGCTATTTTGGAATGAGGTGAAATATTTGACAAATTTTATACCGCGGCAGTCAATTTCTTAGGAAAATGTAAGGGTTACATAATGGATCGTTCTATATTATTTACATTAGAAATTAATAAACGAAACTACGGATTATACTAAAAGTTTGTTTTGTGTATTAATATAGTATTCTAGAAACTGATTTTTTTTGTTTAAAATTAATTTCTCAGTTAAATAACTTTGTATAACAATAGACTTCACCTCAGTGTCAACTAGCCACATCTGCTGAGCGGAATATTATAAGCCCTCATTAACACCCATTCACCATCAGCATCATGCGGTGCTTGTGGCGTAAAAGAATTAACTTCTCCATTTTATCGAAAGGCGGTTAAGAGAAATGCTGGCAAAGTCTTACGGCTTCCTATAAAATAATACGGCGTTATACTATCTCATTTACGCCAGACATGAAATATCTAGACCAGCGACGCGCAGCAGTGTCAATGGTGCAAGTCTGGTACCTATTGCGATCGTCAACCCGCCTGACAAGCATTACGATTAAGGCAAAACATTCCCTCATAAAATATACTGTGGTAGACGTAGACCCCACAACAGCAGAGTCCAGCAATGGAGTTCTACAGGCTGGTGAAGAAAATCAACTTTAACTTATAATCCGTACATACTTACATGTTCTATCATTTAATAACAAAAAAAAAATGTCGTCTTGACACATGTCGTTTGAGAATTATCGCTCTTATTTACAATACAATAAACTAAATAAAAATTATTTTATATAGAATAAAATGTGACAAAAGAAGACTAAATGGATTTCACTGGTAACAGCGAAAATATCGGAAAAAACAAATACTTTCTCCTTTTTGGTAGTTAGTTGTTTTTAGTACCTACTGGTACTCAAAGGCAATAGGCGGTAGGTACCAATAAGAAAGATAAGAATAGAATAAATGAAAAAAAAATTCGGGTTTGTAATTTTTTTAAAATTTTTTTTATTTTAAAAAAAAATTTATTATTTAAAAATAATTTTTTATGATTCCATCAAAATTACAAGTAATTTTTAATGAACATTTTTTACATTTTCCACTCGGTTGAAAAAACCTGTGTCCTGGGAAGAACCAGCTAGACACCCAGCGGGACTTTGATTTAAAGTATAAAAAAAATTTTGTAATTTTGTAAATTATACCACTCATCCCCAAAACTCACGAGGTTATTCAGTATTATAAATACGACAATCTGTGCTTGATTGCGTTAATTTAAAAAATAAACATAATTTGCTTGATTATATTTATATAATTTGTGGAGTTAAATATTGCTGTGTAGGAATTAATTTAAACCAATTTCCTCGAAATTTTACACTGTTTCTTGCGAAAAAATATTATGTATATTTGTCGAGACCCTCCCTCTACCCCAAGTGAGATACGACTAAACCCCCTTTTCCCCTAAACACCTCACGTAATTCATGAACGTCTCCTAGTGGAATTCAATCGTGCATATAATATGCGTCTGTCGAAAACGTTACATTGGGTAAGTATTGAATGTGAGTATGACAAATTGCAATTTATAGTGTATCTTACGGGCTACGACTTCTACCCCTCATAGAAGTGTTGATAATAAGCTAAGTTATAGTAAAGTATAACCTAGTAAGTACCTGATCACTGAGTCATGTGTTCAAATCCTAGCAGGATGTATGAAAAATAACCATTCGCAGAATATGTATGATTGAAAACCATAAATAAAGTTCTTTTTTTACCCTTTTAGGTGAATTAGGAAATATCACAATCTCAATGTCGTCTAAATAGTAACATTAAAAACTTCACCCCTATTTTGCCACATTTTGAGTTTTTTTTATAGTGTAAGGGTGGCGAACGAGCACACAGTCCACCTGATGGTAAGTGGTTGCTGTGACCCATAGACATCTGCATCCATCCTCGACAACAAATCAAAATGCAGATAGCCACAGGAATGCCTCGTTTCCAGTAAAAAGGATATCCGGTTCTCTACACTCACCAAACGAAATACACCAGCGTTAAGCTGCTGTTTGACGCTGATATTCCGTTAGAGCGTGGTCCTTCCCCGGTCGAGCTGACCCATTCCTGCTACAACTATACCAATAATATAGCTGCAGCATGGCTCTACCACGTAAATATCTTTTGAGGTAGAAATTTTTTTACGAATTTATATGGGACTATCCCCGAGGTATAACCTAGAATCTTTAAAATTGGGTTTTGATTGACGATGATATTGCGTAACATACATTAAAAAATCATACAATCAAAGTGTGAACCTCCTCCTTAATAAAAATTAAAGTCGGCTAAAATATAATGTTACGAGCTTAGGGTTCGTGACAATAAAAACTGCAGATTGGATTACCAAAACTGACACTTTAATTACCGAACACCAATTAAAACTTTAACACACTAATAATCATTAATCACACTTAATACTTTAGTTCGCAGGTATATCGATTCGGAGTCTTCACTTGTATCGCCAATTCAATATGAGTCAGTCGCGCTCCTCACCAACTTTATATAGGACCTTATCCACCGAAAACATCTAGAATCTTCGAGTAGAATGTTGAAAGATCTAGAAAGATATTGACGCTCCTATTTATGCTACTCGATACTAGAAGGCGCTAGTGCCATATATCAGGTATCAACTATGGCATGCAACAAAAAAAAAAAAGAATTTTTTCTCATTGTTTATTTATTTCTAAAAATTCTACTTACATTTAAATAATAAGTAATATTTTAAGACATCTGACTAATAGTTATAAATATTTACAGAATAAAAAAATAGTTTCAAAATATTTTTACTCCTTGAATATATTTTTTAAATGTGCTTCAGCCAAAACTTGTGCGGTAACTGAATCAGGATTTTTAGGAGAAATTTTGGCATCCAACTGCCGTTCCGTGGATACAGCCGCAACAGATTTTTCAATAAGCTCATTTTCTGGTTCTCCTTCCGATTTAAGTTTTTCGTATTGTTGTATTAGTTCTTTAACTTGCGTCTCTCCTGCAGGACTTAACATATTTATTCCTATGCCATGACTCTCGGCATGAAATTTCCTGTAATAAAATCACAGAACAAAATGCTTGTATGTACTTATAAATACTTTGTATTTGTAATTTTTATAACATAGCTACTTTAAGTAAATCACGTAATAAGTATCGATATCTAATGTCCTCATTCCCGAATTTTGGTCACAGAGTCAGTCACGGACGGTCACTCAACGGAGACTAGCGATCGGTGCAGGACAGGATTACAGTGCCCAAGTGTATGCACAAGCACAGATGCACTCTCTATTCCATCACTCTCAGTCCGATGGGACGGTAAATTGACACAATCGGAGGGAGATCAGGCACAGGACCAACGGCTTTACGTGCTTTCCAAGGCACCGGGGTGAGACACCGCTATCTTCCTGACTCCGGGCAGCTACTGAGAATTTCTTGACGGAAAAACTCAATAACCGATTTTAGTCGATATCTATGAATATATTCAATCTCAAAAATAAATCTGCAAATAAGGCAAAAGAGTTAGGTAAAAGTAGGTAAGTTAGGTAATTAGGTAAAGGTAGTAGTAATTACGCTCTTGTGATGTCTTCTTTGTAAAGAATTTGTCTAATAGGTTTGCCTCAGGCTTAGGCCTAGCAAACTTCGGTTCCACGATGGAAGGAAATGTTTTGTATACATCGAACCATAACGGCCTGTCGTCAGGTTTCATCGCTCCACGTGTTAGAAGCCCTTCAACTCTGCAAATAATAAATAGATAGGTTAACTCGGTACATTACATTATTTTCATTGCATATATTAATTTCGATAATAATTAATTGTAATAAGCTACAACGTGTCTACGAATGTGTTCGTAACGATATTGCAAAAAGGTAATATTATCTATTGATCATTATTTTACAAATTGTGATAAATGAAATAATAAATTGGCATATATTTCATTTCTTGCCTGATGTTCTCGTAAACTTTATACTTTTAATAACCTTAAAAGAGAAAATCTGGTAGTGTAAGATCTGGTTTCACAGAGTTCCACGCGTACTCTGTGACAGATAACCTTTTCCACATCCATAGAAAAGTTTGATGGATGGTAGGTCAAGCAACTTGTTGAAATCATTGTAACCTGACATCCTGACCAGTCCTGGTTTCAAAAAGTTGCAAGCCATCTCAATATTGCGCTCTAAATTAAGTTACGATATGAACTTTTGTTTTTCGAAAACTAAGACCCAACAATGGCCCAATTTGCTATGGCTACCCAAATTTTAACTTTCGGGAATAAAGGAGGCATAGTTCTGTTTTTTTTTTCAGAGAGCCGCTAGGGTGAAAATGCATTTTATTAAAAAATAAATGTTATTTCATAAGTATAAATTTGGTAAACTTTTGTTATTACCGATTATCGTAAAGAAACTACTCACATCACTCGTGATAATCCGGTCTAAAATCCTTTTATATAATATGTCTATTCATCAAAGAAGCTTTGATTTGCAGATCTAATCTGATCTAATTCTGCAGATCAATCAAATCCTGGGTTATTTAGTTTATTTATACATATATATTACACATACTCAATAATAGACGCCTTCTGAGGCAGTCGGGTAATGGTCCGAGAGCTCATTACGCATTTTTCAAGAAGTGTTTGATACATCATGAAACTTTGTTGCGAAGTATCGGTCCTCTCAATAAGCAGGTAATATGACTGTTTGTCTGGCCCACCTGGGCACATCTACCTGTCGAAACTCAAATCATATCCGTCCTACTTTACGAACGGCAATAAAACAATAAATTTAGTAGGCATCTTTGACCTTGTCACTTCGCAAAGTTACAGGCTCAAGGGCAAAGTAATTGCTCAAAAAAAATTTTGCAAACGTTTAATTCAAAATTTTTGTTTTTATTTTTGTAAAATTTTTCTTTTCAGACGGTAAAAAAAGTCATCCAGTATACATAATAAAAAATTCTCACAAAAGGGCAGCCAGTTTCTCCGGGGTTAATAATTTAAAAATATTTAAATAATTCTTGCGTGGACAGGAGACAAATGTGTTACGGGTCGTAATTAGAGCGACAAAAAGCGACAATCGCCGATATGCCCTTAGTCATTTTTCGCGCTCCCATTGGTCTCGAGTCGACATAATCTTCGACCAAAATGTCTCCCGCCCTGTTAAAAATTATGAACGAAAATTGCAAAACGAAGAAAATCTCATGAACTTCGACCAACAGATTTTAATAGTTTTGTACTTAAGGAATTAATAAACACATACAGCCCACAGGCGAAATGAAATAATAATATTACAATGATTATTAAGAATTATTTAATAAATAATAATAGAAAATAATTCCTCAAGTTTATACAAAAGTGGAGTGTGTTGGTATAAGTATCAAGCACTTCATTATTAAATGTTACTAAACAAAATAAATGTAGCCACAATACAATTTTGTTTGTCAAATTGTTTGTAGAAGGGTAGCTAGATATTTTTTATAGGGTATGAATGATTTCTATTAGAATGTATGATAAAAAAATTGCAGATTTTAGTCAATCTGAGTGCTTGCTCAGCTCAGAATGCAACCATGCTATTATCAGCCATTTTGCAGCTCATGTGGCCCTAAAGATTTCTCAGAATTGTCATACCCAGCCCGAGACCTTGTATTATTGTGTGAGATAATGTACTGACATTATCTCACTTCTTTTACATCCATAAATTTACTCATACATGCTCATTGTTTAGATACTTTTAATTTGGCCCATTTTAAATATGGAAGTGTCTATTCATATGATTAAAGGACAATTACTTTTTCTTATTCATACCATAATCATGATTTATATTTTTTTTTCACCCATATATTTTAAATTTAATATATTTTATATATATTTAATTTACTCTGATACTTACTCATATGATTAGGGTATTTGTGTCTAATAAAACATTAAACCGATCCCGTAATATTAGTGACACAAGGTTAAGGTGACTTCATCGACAGTTACAGGCTTTTGGGTGGTCCTCGGGCCACAAGCCCCATTCATTATAATGGTATAAAATATAATATTGAAATAATTGAGCTTTAATTTTCAAAATTATTGGATGCACAAACATTTTTTATTTCCACAACTATAGCATGAATACCATACAATATACATATAATTAGCAACAGCCTTAAAATATATTGTCAATATGGCCTATAAATTTCGAAATTTTTTAACTTTTTCTGGTTTTATTTATTTTAAGATAATTATAAACAAAAGCATGTAGAAGTTGGAGAATCTTTTTAATCAATAGTTATTAATAGCAAGAAGTAATAAATTAATATCATGAAAATTAAAAATCATTCTGCATTGCTTGAAAGATAGTTCTTCTCAATGTTTCCCATCCACTACGTTTTGTTTCAGACACCAGTTTTTGTTGCAGTTTTCTGATGTCTTGTTCTAGTTCTTCTCCTAGTTTATCAGTCTCCATTCTATGATCAGTTTCCATTTCCTCACATCTGTTACAAATTAAAGTTTATAAGAAACTACTAAGCAAATTAAAAAATTAAATAATACATTATATATATATTACTCTTTTTTAAAGGTCGAATGAACTTCTTTTAAAGCTTTAAGTTTCTGCTTGTGTGCATTAGTAGTCTGCTGAATGCACTTAATGAATGCTCCTGTAAGATGTTCTAACTTTTGTTCATTATCTTTTAAGGCATTATAATCTGCCTCCAAATGAGTCACAATTTCTGATAAGCTCTTCAGTAAGTTTTCATTAGTTTTTTTCCTGAAATGCAAGAATAGTATAACAGTACTAAATACAACTCATTGAACAGTTTCGTACACAAATTTTCACATGGGCTTTTACATACCTTGCCTCTATTTGATGATTCATAACATTCAGTAGTTTTTGACGCGATTCTCTACAAACCTCGAAACTATCCTCCGTTTTCTTTTTCTTTAAACCTATATTATTGATGTTAACAGTATTGGAAGTGCTCTCTTCCGTTGTTTCAGGTCTTAGTCGTTTTTGAACCTTCTTATTTTTTGGTGAATCTTTTAAGAACTGAGATTCATTTATAAAATCATTTAGATCATCAGACATAAATTTAGATTTAGCAGATTTCTTCATCACGGACATTATATCAACAATTCAATTAGTAATCACTGAACAATTTCTTGCTGTTCAAAAATAAAAATCCTATCCACATGCAAGATTTTTCCCGCTTAAGAATTTTACCGCGTTTTAAATTTTTTTTTTTTTTTTTTAATGTGGAAAGAAAATATAAGGTTGAAAATTTATAACCACAAACATACCTCGTAAATATTGTTCCTAATCTCTCTAAAGGACTAGCCATATTGCAGTTATTTAGAAATTTGTAAAACAAATTAAAAGTTAAAGCAGTTATTGATTTTTAAAAGGTTAATTTCAAAAATAAACAAATTGCAAATCGACTTTGAAATTAAATTTTCAATGATCATCGATGTTTGATGATCATCGATGTTAGAAATTAAAACATCGATGTTTTAACATCGATGTTGCCACATGTTAAACATCGATGTCAATGAACCAATAATCGGTTAATAAGAACTTGTGAACAACGTGAACCCGCCAAATCAATATATACTAAATATTTCATCTCCTATTAAAGGTTTAAAATTTTGAGTAATTCAGTTTTACTAAATGCATCGATCACATAAAAAATATCATTATGTTGTGTCAAACTCCCTGTCGAGTGTGAACTGTAATGTCACTGCTTACGTTTTGTTATTTTGTGGTGTCGTTGTCGGTTATCGCTTAATAACTATTCTTCACAAATTGATATTCAAATTAATTGTTTTTTCCCTTGCTGTCTTACCGTGCGTTTGCACTGACGCGATTTTCACGAAAAAACATGTTTTAAACACTGTTTTCTGTCAATGTACCAAAAAGCGTTTGCATAGTCACTAAACATATTGTAGTTAAATATGTTTGACAGTTTATTGTACACTACATATTATAACTATATTATATCTATATAACTGCAGAAACAAAATGTTTGAAAACAAATATGTAGAAATATTGTCATGTTGAAAGATAAGTTTGACGTTAATTTTGTATTTGTAGACACTTTTTAATCGAGACAGAGAATTTTCAACAATAATGGATTCAAGTGATGAAGAGGTTTTATTTTTTTAAGTACTTTTACTGTACATTTACAACAAAAAAGAAAGAAATTGAGGTTCTGGACGCGCGTGCAATGTGTTTGACAGTGATTCGCAGTGGAATACGGGATAGAGACTAAAAACTGTGGTGCATGACGAATAAAGAAAATTAAAGAAAGTGATACATAAGAAAATTCTACCAATTGCGTAATCACATTAAAACATTAAAAGCCAAAATTGTATTAAATGTTTAGCTAATGAAAATAGAGTAAGAAAATTTTTCAAGAAAATAACATCAACATTTGCGCTGTAATTACAAGTTCAAATAGGAAATTGTAAGATAAAGCTACATGACATATGAAAATCAAAGCCATGTGGCTTTATAAAAGGTCACCCACCTGTTACAGGCTACTCAGGCTCTATTAAAGGGTTAACTCAGTACTCTTTGCTGTAGGAATCAATCGACCAGTTATTAAGGCCTGGCAGATTTTTTAAATACTATAAAACCATCAGACAATTAATTTATATTGATATTTGATGAAATGTCTTTAAAAAAATGTGATGTATAAACCAAGAGAAGATTTGATTGAAGTGTATTAGGATCATAGTACACAACATCTTCAGTCATTGCATCATATGCATTAGTATTTATGATTGTTAGTACTAGGAAGACTGAAACGGCCCATTGCCCACTATTTCTCCAATGCATTTTTAACTGCAAATCAACTTACTGTACTAATAAAAGAGGTAATTATTAGTCATCATCATCATCATTACAGCCCTTCACAAGTCCACTGCTGAACATAGGCCTCCCCCAAGTAATGCCACAAAGCACGGTCCTGAGCCACCTGCATCCATCGACTTCCTGCATGTCTTACCAGGTCGTCACTCCATCTAGTGGGGGGTCGCCCTACACTACGCCTACCGGTACGAGGCTGCCACTCGAGAACCTTTCTTCCCCATCGGTTATCGGTTCTTCGAGCTATATGGCCGGCCCATTGCCACTTCAGCTTACTAATCCGTTGGGCTATGTCGGTCACTCTGGTTTTACTGCGGATATCCTCATTTCTGAGTCTATCACGCAGAGAAACTCCAAGCATAGCCCTCTCCATAGCTCGCTGAGCGACCTTAAGCGTCCTCATACGGCCAGCAGTGAAGGACCACGTCTCAGATCCGTAAGTCATCACTGGCAACACGCACTGGTTGTACAATCTAGTTTTTAGAGATTGAGGTATACCTGACGAAAAAATATGCCGTAATTTCCCGAACGCTGCCCAGGCGAGTTGAATCCGTCGATTGACCTCTCGGTCGAAGTTGGACTTACCTTGTCGGACTATTTGTCCCAGGTAAACGTACTCGTCAACAACTTCGAGCATAGTGCTCCCAACAACTACCGGCATAGGTGTGACATGGACATTAAACATGATCTTTGTTTTGTCCATGTTCATCTTAAGACCTATCCGTTGGGAGGCACTATTGAGGTCATTGAGCATAATGCTTAAGTCCTCCAGCGATTCTGCCATAATGACTATATCGTCGGCAAATCGAAGGTGAGTGATGTACTCGCCATTGATGTTAATACCGTATCCTTTCCAGTCCAGTAGCTTGAAAACGTCTTCCAACGCAGCGGTGAAGAGTTTCGGGGATATAACATCACCCTGTCTTACACCTCTCTGCAGTTGGATAGGTTTCGAACTCTGGTTCTGTACTCGGATAGCCATCGTAGCCCTACTGTACAAACACTTCAGCACTTCGATGTACCGACAGTCAACTTGGCACCGCTGAAGGGACTGTAGCACCGCCCAAATTTCGACGGAATCAAAGGCTTTCTCATAGTCCACATATGCCAGGCAAAGTGGCAGATTGTACTCTTCGGTCTTCTGTACAATCTGCCGCAGGGTATGTATGTGGTCTATGGTACTGAAGCCTTTTCGGAAACCGGCTTGTTCGGGAGGCTGGAAGTCGTCGAGTCTGCGTGCGAGACGATTCGTAATGACTCTCGAAAATAGCATGTAGACGCGGCTCAGAAGGGAAATCGGTCTGTAGTTCTTCAAGAGAGCGTTGTCGCCTTTCTTAAAGAACAAAACCACCGCGCTTCTGCTCCACGCCTCCGGAGTAGTGCCACCATGGAGGACGGAATTGAAGAGCTTCCGAAGGACTTCAAGTACCGGTTTTCCACCCGCTTTCAGAAGCTCCGCTGTAATTCCATCCTCGCCCGGGGCCTTGCTGTTTTTAAGGTGGTGGAGAGCCATTCTAATCTCGCTCAGACTGACGTCCGGGATATCATCGGAATAGTGTCGGATAAGACTTGCTCTTGGATCGTTACTCACACTTGCGTGTGGCTCCAACGATGATGTGTACAGCTGCCCATAGAACCTCTCAATCTCACTCAAAATCTCAGGTGTCCCGGAAACGATGTTGCCACACTCAGTCTTCAGCTTTGACAGTTGGCTCTTTCTGGCAGACAGATCTCTGGCAAAGACTTTGGAGCCCTGGTTCCGCTCGATCGCTTCTTTAATACGAGAAGTATTAAAGTTGCGTAAGTCTCGCCGCATGCATTTGGAGATCTGTCTGTTCAGTTGCCTGTATGCTGTCAAATCTGTTGACGATTGCAGCCTCATCTCCTGTCTAACAGCCATGAGATTAAGAGTGTGATCGGAGAGTTTTTGTGTTCTTCTGCGGCGGGTCTTGCAGAACTTAGCTCCGACCGCATGGACAGTTTCCACGAGCTTGTCGTTCATATCGTCCACTGCATTGCAATCTTCTAGGCACTGGAAGCGGTTACGTAACTCGAGCTGAAAGGTTTCGGGATTCTGGATTAGAGCACGAGGGGGACGGAGCGTTGACTTCATTAGACGAGACCTCTACAACTTAACGTTTAGGTTCAGTGTGCCTCTAACCATTCGGTGATCGCTGCCAGTTTTCACCCTTGCGATCACTGAGACATCACTGAACAGTTGGCGTCTGGTCGTCATAATGAAGTCAATCTCATTTTTTGTCGAACCGTCGGGGCTCGACCAGGTCCACTTCCTGTGGGGCCGCTTCTGGAAGAAAGAGTTCATCATAAAGAGTCCCTCTTTCTCCATAAAGTCGGCCAGCTGCTGGCCCCTTCGGTTCGTTGCCCTACTCCAAATTTCCCTACCTTCAGCTCACCGCTTTCTCTTGTGCCTAGTTTTGCGTTGAAGTTGAAGTCTCCCATCAACACCGTGTAGTGGGTTTTGGAGGAATGTATGGCTCTGGAAATATTCTCATACATTTCCTCCACCTCCTCATCGGGATGTGCCGAGGTTGGTGCGTAAACCTGAATGACCTTACCGTTTGGTGATTCTGAGTATCAGGTACGCGACCCTCGTCGACACACTCCCAATCTTTACAACGTTGTTGACGAGAGACTTGTGGACGATAAATCCGACACCTCCTTGGGACAGATGGTCGCCCTCCCGGTGATAGAACAAGTTGCCGGACTCGAGGATTGCCGTGTCCTCCCCCTCTCTTCGGACCTCGGATAATCCAATAATATGCCAGCGCAACTTGTCTACCTCTTCTTCCAGCTCTAGTATCTTCTCGTCAGTCCTCAGGGTGCGTGCGTTATATGTTGCCAGGTCGAGTCGTCGTAGGTGGCAACCGAACCTCCACCGGAGATTCTTAGCACCCCCTGCCCCGCCGTTACCATGGTCGCCACCGTAGCCAGGAATAGCGGGGCCGCCGGGGACTGGGGGCCGTCTGTTTGTGTATTTATTCATTGGGGGGTATTTGCCATAGTTGCCACGCTTGGCGAGCGGGTTGGCAACCGCAGTTTTTTATTACGTCACAGTTGTTATCAGGAAGATGCTGCTGCCCATCTCCTGCCTGTCTCCCTCTGTCGCCTTTTACGACACCCACGGGAAGATATGGGGTAGTGGATATTCTCAACCGCCACTACACGGTCAATTATTAGTACTTTGTATGATATTTCATTTTATTTCAACAGTTGAAATAAAAGTTGATTATAAAAGCTCAACGGTTGTAAAACATATTTAATTTTTGATTTCAGGTGTTGAATCAGTCATAGCTGGCATAACTTCCAGGCTTTCAGGCTGTGATGAATATATCTGCAACAGTGTGTGACATGGACGGAGTAAATTTACAAGTTCTCTCTATCTTGTTTGTAAATGTGCAACGATTATATTTTGCATTCCATAACAAAGAGATAGTGGCCCTTTGATACGCCATATTTATTACATAAGGAATCTTGCAATGGGGTTAATGCATTTCACATTGAAATAACTTTGTTTTGCAGAAGAGAGCCATGAGAGCACTTTACAACCTAAGTCCGAAGGAGTCTTTTCAAGAAAGTTTTTTAGAAGTAAATATATTAACTATAGCGTTTTAGTAATTTTACGAAAATTTAATGTATGTTTTTTTATTAATTTTTGTTTTTTGTTTTTGTTAATTTAATGTACACAAAAGCAACAATAGTTTTTTATTAAAAATAGTAATGTATATTCTGTAAATACTAGGAACAAGTACAAGCTAGTTATATCAGTTATTCCACTTCAAAGAATAAGTTTTCCTTCATGGGGCAAAGTATATGTTTTTACAACAAGTCATAAAATATGCAGCCTATCAAAAACTAAAAATTTTTAACTAAGCAAAGTTGTTCAAAAAAAGGTTATTACAATAAAATATACGATTGATAAACCCCTGGGAATGGGGTGATTAATGTTGTTTCTAAATGTTTTAATATTTAATTGTAAAACATTATATTCTCAATAA
This sequence comes from Parnassius apollo, assembly GCA_907164705.1. Lineage (NCBI taxonomy): Eukaryota > Metazoa > Arthropoda > Insecta > Lepidoptera > Papilionidae > Parnassius > Parnassius apollo. The sequence continues at coordinate 2,007,612 of CAJQZP010001486.1, read as the reverse complement.
CATTTTGTTCAAATGACCCGCTTGGACTTCTTGCTTGTTTTCTACATAGGACACAGGCTTTTCCCAAACGAGTAAAAACATTAATTACTTAATGAGTTTTGTAATCAAGTATTCTCTAATAAGTTTTGTAGTTTTGAATAAAATTTATTCTGTTTGCGTCGTAACTGCAAGCATATAATATAAAGACAAAATTTTAAGGTTAATTTTAAATCAGGGAAATAAATAGACAACCAATTATTATCAAAATGAAATTATTATTTGCTGGTTTTACTCTGCTCTTGTGTACATGAGCTTATTTATTATTTAACTTGTTTTTGATTCAAATATTGCTATTTGAGGTATTGTAGACATGCTAGGGTTTTTAATTGTGCATGATATTATCAATACATTCATAATTGTAAATCACCTATATTATTTTGTCCTTTTTTACATAGGTAATTGAAATATTGTAATCAGTATTGATTTTTATTTTCTTGTTTTAAATCATCTAATGACTTAATAGACAGAACTAATTTTGCTAAAGAAATTTTGTCTCCTCCCTTCAGTAGTGTTCTAGTATTATGCAAGTTTGAGAAATGTTATTCTGTACCTTAGAATCACCTGCTATTAGGCGGCCAGTATACATATACTAAGCGATGTTGTCGGATGCATGGCTGTTACATTCCGTCTGGACTGTAATACTAAGCCTGTAAGACCCAACATTGTAGGCTTAGTATAACAATCTTTTTAACACCCTTTGGGTCCAGACTAATAAAATGATAAATATTGTTGCCATTATAGACATATTATATTATATTACATTATATTATATTTTTCAGAGTAATCAAATTCGTAACTTAAGCTTAAATTCATAAATGATGATATAATGTTATTGCAGTTTTTTAAAATTTCAGTAAATAAAGCTTCTTCTTTTATTTGCAACTATCCCAAATTGAATCCGATTTATGGGCAACAACGTTTTTGCCTACCGATCGACTAACATGTTTCAAATATCAGCAAGCTCTAACTAATTTTTAATATCTTTATCTTACGAGTAAACTGAAAAATTATTAAATATAGATAGTTAAAAATGCAAACTGTTAAGCAAAATAATAACACACACTCACTCCTTTCACACACACACACACACACACACACACACACACACACACACACACACACACACACACACACACACACACCACTCACACTCATATACTACACACTGGCATCTACATATTAATTTTACACTTAGTTCTAAACTTGTAATATTGGTTTATGATTAACAAATCTCCAATATTAAATGAACATTTTGCATATTATATTTTATTGTTTTAAGAAAATGAAATATTAACTGAGTCACTACTCACTAAGTTTCAATTATTTCTATGTGAAATATAGAATAAGTTCTTGTAAACGTTTACTATAACATTTGAATATTAATATAAGTGTGTGACACATTTATAGAATATCTCTCCTGCCTTACTCTTGTACCATACAACTAAATATTTAGCTATAATAGTATTGAGTCATTTGTCGGATTAGAACATAGCACATAGCTAATTATTTTACTTCTTCCCACTTTTATTCATTTCTTGATTGCGATAATATTGTTTTTATGTTTTTGTTTTTCTATTTGGTATGTATTTAATGGGGAGGGCTTAGCAGCTGTAACACACAAGGTAAGGTATCTTTAGCAACTGTGACCTAGCACAGTTGCTAAAGATACCTTAATATACTATTGAGTTCGATTTACGTCTTATCAATGTAATTTTGTAAGTATATGTTTTTATGTAGAGTATATTTGGATTCAATAAATATTATTATTATTATTTGGGGTATCTATATAGTTTTCTCATCTGGTTGGGTTCTATAAATATATAATTATAAATGAAAATGAAAAGATAAATATACATAAATATCAATGAAATAAAATAAATACAATAATACATAAATAAATAAAAGCCCAACCAGATGGAAGCCCTCAGCAGGGGAGACCAAACGACCGAGGGTTAGGGGGAAAGGGAAAGAAACCGGCGGGCGATATCGAGGAGCACCGCCTTCTGCATTTGAGCTCGGAGCGGTCCGTTACGGAGTCCCAGTCGCCTCAGATTACCCGAGAGGCTAACTGGGTTTAGCCCATTCGCAGAGACGACTACGGGAAATCATGAATGGAATATCATGTTAAATGTCCGTGTCACACCTATGTCGGTAGTTGTTGGGAGCACTAAGCTGGAAGTTGTTGACGAGTACGTTTACCTGGGACAAATAGTCTGACTAGGTAAGTCCAACTTCAACCGAGAGGTCAATCTACGGATTCAACTCGGCTGGGCAGCGTTCGGGAAATTACGACACATCTTCTCGTCAGGTATACCTCAAAACCTGAAAACAAAGTTGTACCACCAGTGCGTGTTGCCAGTGATGACTTACGGAACCAAGTGGTCCTTCACTGCTGGCCGTATGAGGACGCTCAAAGTCGCTCAGCAAGCTATGGAGAGGGATATGTTCGCAGTTTCTCTGCGTGATAAGCATAGAAATGAGGATAACCTCAGTAGAACCAGAGTGACCGACATAGCCCAACGGATTATTATACTATACTAACTATAGTAAGCTGAAGTGGCAATGGGCCGGCCATATAGCTCGAAGAACCGAAAACCGTTGGGGAAAAAAGGTTCTCGAGTGGCAGACTCCTACCGGTAGGCGAAGTGTAGGGCAACCCCTCACTAGATGGAGTGACGACCTGGTAAGACATGCACGTAGTCGATGGATGCAGGTGGCTCAGGACCGTGCTTTGTGGCAAACCTTGGGGGAGGCCTATGTTCGGCAATGGACTTGTGAAGGGTTGTAATGATGATGATGATGATACCACATTTATATTTTGTATTAAGTTATTTCGTCTCCGCTAGGGTTGATAATGTTTTGTGATGTTTACCAACTAAATTGGATAACAGAAAAACAAGATTTAAAACAAATCGCGAAATATAAAAAAACAACAGTGCGAACGCTAACGTTGACAAATCTATAGATAAACAAGTAAAATATCTATGTTGTAATCAATGCGAACACAGCTAAAAACAAATCTTGATATCTGTTGAAAATTTTACACAGTTTTTGTGAGTGCGAACGCCACCATCAACAAAACATGTTGTGTAATTTATTTTATGCGATTTGAATAAAACTAAATTTACGGATTTTATCTAATCCGTAAATTTAGTTTTATTCAATGTGTAGTGTTCGCGTAAATTTAAGAAATCATTATGCGATTTGTTTCAAAACATTACATGTTGGATGTTTCTCAGTGCAAACGTACTGTTATACACACACAATTCAATTATATTTAGCCGTTTTTTGAGCTTAGGATAACGAGTTTATTGTTAACTTGAAGTTTATAAAAATAAATCAATGCGCGATCGTGAGCATAGACAATTTCACTGCATAGTGCATTCTACAGTGCATTTTATAAACGTATGTGGATACTTACTGCTTAGGCTGCCTGATTAAAAATTGTGAACAAAGGTGACGGAAAAGTCTATTGTTTAGTTTTTGTGAAGTTTGTTAATTTTTCCTTTATTATCATATTTTTTTTATTTCGCGATAGGAGTTGTTAATATAAAACCTACGTCTAAATCGTAAATTAAGTCCCGTAGTAAATTTTTGCATACCAGATTTATTATTGTATAGGAACGTTTAAAGATCAGCCGAAAATGAACTAAATATTTGTTAAGTTTTTCTCATTTTTTAATAAATGTTTGACACTAAATGTTTTACTAATTTCTTTCATTTCATTAGTAATAAACCATAAACAACACCATAGATAAATAAATATGTAGCAAGAACAACACTACTAATATTTTTTGTTCATCTAATTTTAACCTACTAAATAGGTACATGTGCAAATATCAATAACGGCCAACATCGATGTTTTGGGTAGGATAAACATCGAACATCGATGTTAAGCTATCGATATTAACATCGATGTCAATGTAACGATGTTTTTGTAACATCGATCACCCTACTTTCTATATTTATAACAAAGAGTATGTAACTGTCCGACTATAGGCATGCCAATTGCCAACAAACTAATAAGACATGGTGTATAGAGGTAAGGAGGACAATCTCCTGTAGGAAAATGGTTAAAAATGTGTCCATCAAAAAATATCCCCTATTCAATCTATGGGGAAGGTCTATGTTCAGGAGTGGACTTTTATAGGCTGTAATGGAATAACGTTATTCTAAATGTAGAAAATTAAAAAAAATTGGAATATCCAAAAGTGCATGCTCCAAATTTATATAAATATAAATAATGAGGTCTAATGATCATCCGCCCACCAGATGTCGCTAGTTGAACTGAGTAGAATTTTCTTTATTAGGTACCTAATATCTTTTAATTAAGAAATTAGTTTTATTACAAGTATTAGTTCTACCGAATCGTCACTAGTTTTCTTGCTGATCAGAGCATCAAGGTCGTAGTAGACGGTGCATGCTCCGATTACAAGCCCATTAATGCTAATGTTCCACAAGGCTGCGTGCTATCGCCAACGCTCTTTCTTCTGCATATCAATGATATGTTGCAAACCCATAATATTCATTTCTAGTAGCACTGGTGATGCTCTGTATACCGGCCGTGCCAATATTTCTCGGGAAAACGTCTCCGAGTACCGGGACAAACTTGTGTCTGAAGTCGAGTCTTTGCTGAACAGAGTCTCGGATTGGGGGCGACTAAATGTAGTCCAGTTTACCTCTCAGAAGACACAAGTTTGCGTGTCAACCGCTAAAAAGAACCCCTTTGTCGTATCTCCTCAGTTTTAAGGCACTCCCCACACTTGTTGCCTCAGCCAGTATCGGAATCCTCGGGGTCGACATATCGAGTGACGTGCAGTTTTGTGATCACTTGGAAGAGAAGGCCAAATTGGCTTCTAAAAAGCTTGGCGTGCTCAGCAGAGCTGGACAGTATTTCATGCCGACACACCGCCTGCAACTTTATAAGGCGCAGGTTCGGCCGCACATCGAATACTGTTCCCATCTCTGGGCTGGAGCTCCCCAGTACCAGCTCCTTCCACTTGACCGTATCAGCGAAGAACGCAGAGCGGCTCGAATCGTTGACGACAGAGTGCTTTCCGATCGGCTCGATTCACTGGCGTTGTGAAGAGATGTTGCATCTCTTTGCGTATTTTATCGCATCTATCACGGGGAGTGCTCTGAGGAATTGTTCGGATTAATCCCAGCCGCCAAATTTCGTGAACCAAATACGCGGCAAACGTACCGATACCATCAACACCATCTGGATGCTTGGCGGTCTACCACTGTACGTTTCAGAAGGAGTTTTCTTCCGCGTACGACCTTTCTGTGGAATATTTTACCACCGGTGATTTTTCCGGACCGATACGACCTGGAGACTTTCAAGAAAAGAGCTTACTCCTTTCTAAAGGGCCAGCAACGTACATGCAATTCCCCTGGTGTTGCGGTTGATTATGTGCGGCGGTAGTCACTTAACATCAGGTGAGCCGCATGCTCGTTTGCCCTCTCTTCTATAAAAAAATGGTAATATTATTTTTATTATAGTTTTGCTACTACGAATTTGTTTTACAATATTCTTACGAGCTTAGGGTTCGTGACTATAAAAACTGCCGATTGAATTACCAAAATTGACACTTTAATTGCCGAACACCAATTAAAACTTAATAATTGTAGGTACTAAAACCATTCATTTTATCTTCAAAATATTCGTTGATAGAGTAGTTTGCTTTATTTATTACAAAACCCGAAAGAAATGTCTTAAATATGTCTATATTGTCAGTATCTTTGATGTTTTTGGGTGTTTATTAAAATTTTTAGGCCATACTCAGGAAACTTTTTGAATACAGGGCTGTTTTATTAGGTTTTGTACGTAGTTTGTTCCTATGTTGTTTATTATTAGCGTTTTCAAATATGCTAAAATGTTTTCTTACAAACATAGCTACTTCGAATATATGTAAAGATGGTAGGGTCAGAATGTTAAGATCAATGAAATGCGGTTTGCAACTATCGGTAACCTGCAACTGACATACTGCTCGTAAACATTTCTTTTGCGCTTTAAATGCTAATTCGCGTTTTGAGGAGTTCCCCAAAATATTATACCATATCTCAATGTTGAAGAGACGTATGCATGGTAGGCAGTTATGACCATTTCACGATTTGTATATTTTATAAGGTTATGTAGTGCATGAAGATATCCCGCACGTCAGTCTGAGCGAGATTAGAATAGCTCTCCAGCACCTTAACATAGCAAGTCACCGGGCGAGGATGGAATTACAGCGGAGCTTCTGAAAGCGGGTGGAAAACCGGTATTTGAAGTCCTTCAGAAGCTCTTTAATTCCGTCCTTCATGGAGGCACTACTCCCGAGGCGTGGAGCAGAAGTGCGGTGGTCTTGTTCTTCAAGAAAGGTGACAACGCCCTCTTGAAGAACTACAGACCGATATCCCAGCCACCTAGAAGCGCCTCAGAAGAGTCTCGTCTCAGTCCCGTCCCGGTCAGCCAAAGTCCCGGAAATTTTGTGTGTTCATTTTAGTTTATAATTTTAGTTTTATAGTTGATATTAACTTATGGCTGTTTTTTCCTTTGTTTGAATGACATGATATGCGTTTTATCTAAATTAATTTTAAGATTATTGTCATTCAGCAAGCTTATTATCCTGTATTAATTCTGAGTAATGTCTTATTCATACGACACCTTGTCCCATCCCGTGAATAAGACTGTGCTGTCATCAGCAAATGTCATAGGGTGCACTGTGTCACTTGGGGCAAATCATTGATATATATTAGGAATAGTAATGGACCGAGTACGCTTCCTTGTGGCACATCATAGGTTGTTTGCTTTTGTTGCGAAAGATATGTTATTTCAATATTAGTACACGGACAGATCTTTTTAATTTTATGAATTTGTTTCCTATCATTCAGGTATGACGTAATAAGTTTTAACACGTTACCTCGGATTCCATATTTTTCCAATTTAAGCGCCAAGATATTTAAATCAACGTAATCAAACGCCTTGGCCATGTCAATGAACAAGGCGGTTGTTGGTGTACGATTATCCATACCAGTGATCACTTTTTCCATAAACCCATACATGGCCATTGTTTACGCCAAGTTATGGCATTTGAAGTGTCAAAGCGCGCGTCCCGGGGTGAGGAACCGGTTAGCGTTGCGCGGGAAGGGGGGGGTCTTGCTGTGCGTGTACGGCGCTGCCAGCAGCCCAGTCGGCAGGAAGCTTGGAGCGCTGCGGCCGTGCCGGTTAGACGTCGCACATCGGCGGCCTCCATATTGTTGTATTTGGCCGTTAATATTGGTACGTGACAACGAGGCTTTTTAGCGTTTAACTGACTATTTTAACATTGATCGCTATTAATTTGTGTCGACGAGTGGCTTGTGTAGCTAACTAGAGTTAATCTAAATTAGTTAAGGTGTACGAAGGAATTTTGCTTTGTTGTGTGGAACGTTGAACTTTGTGATCCGGGTGTAGATCGCACGCGATTATAGTTCGTGCTGTGACGCTGAACTTGAGTTACGATAGCGTGAAAATAGGAGCAGAAGCTTTCAATTGTTGAACGCTCTCCTGGAGGGATCACACATTTGGAGAGAAGCAGCGCCTTTGGATCGGCAGTCCTGGATCAGCGGGGCTGTCAGGTTACACAGTGTACACACTACTTACATGCACATCACTTCCCACCTGACAGGTATCTCGTGGTCAACCCTACCTCCGCCAATCGGTAAGTGGTGCTTACGTATTAGCCGTTTCTGGAACCGTTATCCATAGGCCACTTGGGCACTCCCCTCTGTTACTCGTCGAATTGGGTTACTGTGGGCCCTAGCTCAATCGACCTTTGTCGAGGTAACTCAGGGCCGTAACAGCCATTTTTATGTTTTTACATTTTCTAAAACCATATTGTTCGTTCGCTAAGATGTTATTAGTTTCTAAATAAGAATATAAGTTGTTATATATTACTTTTTTTATTATTTTGGAGAATATTGGAAGCAAAGCGACAGACCTGTAGTTTTTAGGGTCGTGACTGTCCTCGTTTTTATATAAAGGACTTATAACGGATATTTTTAAACTACTAGGAAAAGTATCATTTTCTATACATAAATTCACTACGTAACTTAGAACTGGAGAAATTTCAACGGCCACTAACTTAACTACTTTTGTGATTATATCATCATTACCGGTGTTGGCGCGACTTCTAACGCCGCCTAGCGACGCACCGGAACACCGAACTTTTAGCTACGAATCAGAGCTCGTCATTGTTAGCAACCAATCATAGCACGTCGTGCAATTAGTTATAAGATCTGTCTGTTTTAAATTTTGATTATTACCTGATACACACTGTTAGCAATAAGATGACTTAAATATAACCAACAAACGTTCAATAAATCAATCATTGAAGAGCACCTGCCTCCCGTTCCTGTACATAAAGTGGTCCTATCGAGCCGAATAAGAGTTCAAGCTTGGAATCTTCGAAGATTCGTCGCATCAAAATACTGCAACGATAAGGCATCGACAGACAGGAGTGGCAGGTTTGAACTTCCCGTCCGTTTCCCCATCTCATCCTTCGATAGGTGTTGATTTCGTGCTGATATTCCATTTCCAGTGCTCAAGTGGCGGTACCTACCTTGCGCAACGGCACCCACCTTGGTTCGCACGCATTCTACAAATTTGCAACTGTAAGTACTCTTGATTTCCTTAATTCCCAAAATGAGTGAGCCCAAATTGTCAGATTTAATTAAGAAAAGAGGAGTTTTAAAAGGTCGATTAACTCTGTTTGAAAATTATGTTAAAAAGTTCACTTTACCCTTGACTGAACAACAGTCATTAGAATTAAATTTACGTGTCGAGAGTACTTCGAGTTTGATAGAGATGTATAGTGAAATACAGACTAAAATTGAAGAAGAGGTAGCGGAAGATCTCGATCTTTGTAAAACAGCTGGAAGAGAGAGATCGTTTCGAAAATCAATTTTATTGTGTTGTAGCTTCTGCAAAACTTTTATTGAGAAAGGAAGTAGCTGACAAGTCTAGTATTTCAACATGTAAGCCGATAGGCATAAAGTTACCCGATATTAAAATACCTTCCTTTGACGGTTCATACGATTGCTGGCTAGAGTTTAAAAATTCTTACGTTAGTATGATTCATGATCGCGATGATTTAGGTCCTGTTCAAAAATTTCATTATTTAAAATCGTCATTGTCCGGTACCGCGGCACACGTCATAGGTGCATTAGAATTTACGGCTCACAACTACTATCACGCATGGGAGCTATTAGAGAATAGATTTAATAATCCGCGACTATTGGTTCATAATCATGTGAAGGCATTATTTAAAATTCCATCGTTAAATAAAGAGTCCGCTTCGCAGGTTAGGAACTTAATAGATATTGTTTTGAGAAATTTGCGTGCCCTTAAAACGTTAGGTGAACCAACAGATTCATGGGACACTTTAATCATTTACATGGTCGTTTCCAAATTAGATCAGGCCACTGAACGCAAATGGGAAGATTTTCAAGGTACAGCTAGTTCGTTAATTGAATCGAGGTCAGCTTTGAAACTGGATGACTTACTTAAATTTCTTAAGGACCGCGCCGACGTTTTAGAAATGATAAAAGTCAACCATAACAAATCCCACGAGAACAAAGGCGGCGAACAAACGCGCTCTAAGAAACAATATACACATACTCATGTTGCTACGAACGTTACTAACAATAACAATAAGGGTAATACGAAACTAAAACAAAGCCGCGTGTGTGTGATGTGTCATGGTAATCACGCGATTTATTCCTGTTCAAGGTTTCTTAATTCGTCTATCCAAGAAAGGAATAAGATAGTTAAAACGCATCAGCTGTGCATCAATTGTTTACGCGCAACCCACCCACTTGACGAATGCAAGTTTGGGCCATGTAGGTTGTGTGATAAAAGGCACAACAGTTTGCTTCACATTGATGGGCAGGTAGACGGCGCATCACAGGTGAGCGGGTCGAGTGCATCAGCACAGCCGGTCACCGCTAACGTCTCCACTGTCTCGTCATCATTACACGTTACGGCTAACCATTCAGAATCGCAAAACAGTAATCAGGAATATTCGTTATTACCCAACGTTTTGCTGTCCACAGCGTTAGTGGACATAGCAGATTATAATAACAAATATCACACTGTACGCATTCTGCTTGATAATGGTAGTCAACATTGTTTCATAAAGAAATCGTTATGTGAAACATTAAATGCACCGTTAATACAGTCCACTTATCACGTGGCTGGGGTAGGTCAAATAATTTCGCAGTCCACCCACATTTGTAAAATAAAATTACGTTCAAGGTTAAATTCGTTTTGTATGAACATTGATTGTTTAGTGTTGCCGTGCATTACAAATCAATTACTCACATTTAGTGTCGATGTAAATAATATGAGTTTACCTGATAATATTCAACTTGCGGATCCGAACTTTCACTCACCGTCAGACATCGATATACTGATAGGCGCGGATAAGTTCTGGGAATTATTGTATGATGGCAAAATTAAGTTGAACAAAGGACCTTATTTACAAAATACAAAATCTTTATCTAGTATATTAAAAAATATTTTTTGATTTTTCCGAAAACATTCCATAATTCGAACATTTTCTTGCAACAATTAGCTCGAATTACGGAGATTGCACTGTAATTATAATATCGATTGCTAAAACTTTCAAAAAGAAACTATTCAGGAGTACTCGTGTAATTTTGCATTTTTGAATACTAAACTACTAATAAATAAAGTCATGATTGGCGTAATTTATCTATCTTTGCTAACTACGAGTACAAAACTAAAATTTAATAAAAAATAATGTACTTACTTTTCTCTAGCACTCTCAAACAAAATAACACTGACTCACTATAATTTGTGTGATATACTATCTGTTTATTTTTTTAAATATTTTCTTAGCACTTTCCTTTTCAAGATTCAGGAAACGAATAAACGTATTTGTCCCACATTCGTATTTATAGAGTGACGAATTTAACAAGTCAGTGCAAGGTAGCGAAGCTCTGAGACTGCGACTCTCAGGTTTTTACAAGTTCAAAATGTATTGCGGCCACAAAGCGAATACCAACATCCTACAACTTACACAATTTTATAAACATATATAATAATTTTTTTACTTCGTAGGTACTTTTATAAATAATGTACATGTTTTGATATTATAAGATAGTATGATGTAAGTAAATTGGTACTATCAGTGTATGTGTTGAGATCCAATATCGTGGACCCCCATTTTCATTTCATGGACCCCCAAATTTTTTTTCGATGACGTAGACCCCTTGTAGGTTGTCATAGACCCCTAGGGGTCGATATAGACCACTTTAGGAATCACTGGATTAAAGCTATGAAAGCCCAAAACTCTCAAAATATGTAAATGTGGCCAGATCGTAGAATTGACCATATTATCATGAAGTGCTGGACCACTTCAAATATCGCGATCATTTCATGATAGCCTATTATTACTGACCATCTCTCCATAGTATAAGACAAAGTCGCTTCCCACCGTATGTATGCTATCTTTTAAACTACGCAACGAATTTTGATGTAGTTTTCATCAGTAGACATAATGATTCAAGAAGATGGTTTATATAATACATATATATATAATCATCCTTTCACGGTAAATGTTGATCCATTGTGAAGTTAGAACAATTGTTGATCCACCTATTTGACGTGTTTGTTCAGCTCCAACTTGATGCGCGTGTGACGTCGGTGGATCTGCACTAACAGGATTTCAATATACTCGTCAGCAATTTGACCAACATTTGTTGATCTATCAACGGTCGAAAAAATCATACTGAATATGATTTTTTAGATCCAGAGTATATTTAATTTATATACGACATTTACTTAGACTAAATGGATCTGGAGCCATAATTGACGAATAGGTACTCGAACATGAAGCGGCAACGTCGCGTTCTGTGTGTGACAGAGAACCCAGAAGGCTACTTCCTTATAGTAATAAGGTAAGAAAATACGTTATCTGCTGATTTTGTGGATCAAACTTTGGCAGGTTTTATTGCGGAAAGACGTTTGTTCGAGTTTTTGTTATCGTGTGAGTGAATTTGTGTTATTTTATTCATTTTTCATAGATCAATTAGAAGATGATGGATAGTACTTTATTACAAATTAATTTGTCACTCGAGTGTGTGTGTGTGTGTGTGTGTGTGTGTGTGTAAGGGTGGGGGGTGCCATTTAGTTTGCGCGCGTGTGTTTGCATGTATGTTTGCGTGTGTTTGTGTGTGTTTTATGTGTGTGTGTGTGTGTGTGGGTTTTATGCGAGTTTTTGTGTACGCGTGCGTGTGGGTGTATGTGCGTTCATGTGTGTTCGTGTGAACGCATGTGCGTGCGCGTGTGTGTGCGTGTGTGCACTATTGTGTTTTTAGTACGTGTGTGTGTGTGTGTGTGTGTTTACCTATTGTTTGTGTACGTGTGTGCGTGCATGTGTCCACTGTTGTTTTGTGTTTGTGTATGTGCTTATGCGTGTATGTATGTTCGTTCGTGCGCGCGCGTGTGTGTGAGTGTGTGTGCGGGTGTGTGTGTATGTGTGTGTGTGTGTGTGCGAGCGCGCACGCGTATGTGTATGTGTGCGCGCGCGTGCGTGTATGTATGTGTGCGCGCGCGTGTGTTTGTATGTGTATGTGTCTGTGTTTGTGTGTGTGCACGCGTGAGTGTGTGTGTGTGTGTGTTAGGTGTGCGTGTGTGTGTCTGTATTTATGTGAGTGCGCGAGAGCGCGCGTGTGTGTATGCGCGTGCGTGTGCGTATTTGTGTGTGTATGTGCGTGCGTGTGCTTACGTGCGGGTGTGTGTGCGTGCGTGCGTGTTCGTCTGAGTGCGTGTTTGTGTGTGTGTGTGTGTATGTGCGCGCGCGCGTGTGTGTGTGCCCAGAAAACGGAGGCGGAGAATGGAGACGTGGAGGCGGAGGTGAATGCAGCGTAGTATGTGGTGAAGGCGGAGGAGAGGAATTTGTGGTGAAGTCGGAGATAGTGGAAACGGGGAATTGTGTTGGAGGCGGAAATAATAGTGACGGCGCGTGGTGGTGGCGGCGGAGGGAGCGGAGTTTATTGTTGAGGCGGATGGAGCAGAGTTTATGGTGGAGGCGGAGGTAGCGAAGGTGGAGAACGAAAGCTTAGAGAGGGGTGCGGTGATAGATGTGGAGGCGTAGGTGGCAGAGGTGTTGGTGGGTGCACTGGAGTGCAGTAAAGTGGTTACCGCGTGAGGGCAAGTGAGGCTCATATAAAGGACAGTTGGTTACAGCGAAAAACAGTATGGCTGGTAAGTGGTAAGTATATCGATACTGCCCTAACGATGTTACTACGAGGTTATTCATTTTTCCGACTATCAGCTTGGATGCCTATTGGTACTAGAGACAAAATGAAAAGAACTTTTGTTTTGTGACGGTTTCATCATAACTAACAAAGCAAACCCAAACTCGGCATACCTAGTTCTACTAGTCCAGGTGTTACAGTGTTAGTTACCGAAGTACACCTTCAGGTCACTTCAGCAAGTCCGGAGGTAAGGACTCATCATAACTAACAAAACGAGCCCAAACTCAGCACACCCAGTTCTACTAGTCCAAGAGTTCCACTAGTAATCCCGAATTACATTTTACGGTCACTCCATCAAGACCGGAGGTAAGGTCTCGTGATAATATCTCATGTAATAGTTCGATTCTATACCTATCAATTTTGTAAACGCGTCCTTAAAAATCTTGATTATGAAGATGTAGAAAACATGTTAACTGGTTTATTGTAAACACACACACACACACACACACACACACACACACACACCACGCACAAACACGCAAGCGCGTGCGCAAACATGCACACATACGCACACGCACAAACGCATACACACACACTCACACACACATACACACACACACGCACACACACACACACACACACACACACACACACACACGCACACACACACACACACACACGCGCAAACACGCACTCAGACGAATACCTTATGTCACCGTTGCCATCACTTCTGTTACATGAAGGGGCGTTGTCGAGTAATTCGTTAAAAAAGTCGTTTATTTCGACCTCAAGGATCATAGATGTTAGTAATAATACAAACTTAAAACTATTTATATTTTAAGCTGGGCCTTAATGGATTTTAGGAGAAATTTTGGCATCCAACTGCCGTTCCGTGGATACAGCCGCAACAGATTTTTCAATAAGCTTATTTTCTGGTACTCCTTCTGATTTCAGTTTTTCGTATTGTTGTATTAGTTTTTTAACTTGCGTCTCTCCTGCAGGACTCAACATATTTATTCCTATGCCATGACCCTGGGCATGAAATTTTCTGTAATAAAATCACAGAACATTATTATTCATAGAACAAAATGCTTGTATGTACTTATAAATACTTTGTATTTGTAATTTTTATAACATCGCTTTGGTGCTAAAACGAAGCACGTATAGTATCGATTTTAATGTCCTCGCCCGAATTTCGGTCACGGAGTCAGTCACGGACGGTCACTCAACGGAGACTAGCGATCGGCGCAGGACAGGATTACAGTGCCCAAGTGTATGCACAAGCACAGATGCACTCTCTATTCCGTCACTCTCAGTAAATTGACACAACCGGAGAGAGATTAGGCACAAGACCAACGGCTTTATGTGCTTTCCAAGGCACCGGGGTGAGACACCGCTATCTTCCTGACTCCGGGCAGCTACTGAGAATTTTTTGACGGAAAAACTCAATAACTGATTTTTGTTGATATCTATTAACATATTCAATCTCAAGAATAAATCTGCAAAAAAGGTAATTAAGAGAGTTAGATAAAAGTAAGTCAGTTAAGTAAAGGTAGTAATTACGCTCTTATGATGTCTTCTTTGTAAAGAATTTGTCTAATAGCTTTCGCCTCAGGCTTAGGCCTAGCAAACTTCGGTTCCACGATGGGAGGAAATGCTTTGTATACATCGAACCATTTTTTTATATTTTTTTATATTTTAATATAAGTTATACGTGAATAATAAATTGGCATATATTTCATTTCCTGCCTGATGTTCTCTTTTGGCTATATTATGGCGAAACGAGTAATGACAGGGACCCACTTAAATACACACAAAAATTTCATCAAAATTCGTTGCGTAGTTTAAAAGATAGCGCACATACGGTGGGAAGAGTATAGCGTATAGTATAGACTTGGCCTGTTTAACAGAGATGTTTACAAAATTTAATATGGTTAATTTGCAATTACAAGGCGACAGTTTAAATTTGATTAAAACGAAGTCCATCTTATCAGCGTTTCTTGCCAGAGTTCTATTGAAGCAAAATATTGGACGGGGCCAATTTTCTCAGTTCCTCGATTTGTCACAGACAAGCTGCCAGAAAGACGACGTTTCAACTTACGTTCAACATTTAAATGCCCTCTATTCAGATTTTAAATCTAGGTTTGAGGATATTTTGACTATGGTAATACCACCGTGGATAATTAATCCATATGGTGACATAGAAGAAACGAATGTCATAATACAAGACTGAGCTAAGTACAAACGAAGAACTTAAGGTTCAGTTTAAAAACGGATATCAGCAATTCTGGCTGCAAAACAACATACCCGTTACTTGTCCCGTATTATGGAATATAGCGAGGAAATTTTTAATTTCCTTTCCATCGTCATACCTAGTGGAAAGAGGGTTCAGCGCTGTTACCAATCTCCTAACAAAAAAAAAAAGAAACAGACTGGACATCATTAGGCGAGGAGATTTAAGAATAACCCTTACAAAATTGACGCCAAATGTTGATAATTTATTAATAAAGCATCAGGTTCATCCTTCTCACTAAAAATATTGACTTATTGCTTATGTTATTTTATTTATAGTTTATTTTATGTTTATTTAATGCTACGTATATTTTACATAACAGATACAAAATTTTATTTTGAGTAGTTTTATATTAAATTCAATTAATAAATGTATAAATTAACATGTGTTTTTACTTTAAGTTTTTAACACTAAACTTCACTACAGTTAGAAATTTACAGGAAATCAATATCAGGTAAGTAGGGGGTCTACTTAACACGGAAAAACATGGAAGGGGTCTACAACACAAAAAAGTTTGGGGAACTCTGCTTTAATCTAAAGTTAGCGCCATCTATTTACTGCTAAATAAACTAATAATAACTAACTGATAAGATTAAATATAATGCTACTGAATACTTATTCTTGCAGGATCAAAAACTTAAAATATCCATCCATTATCGGGATGATTTACCGTAATTGCCACGTTTAGCAAAATAACTAAGTAAACTGTTATACTGGATACTGTGTATACAAAACTATGATTAAAAGAGAAACTTTTTAGTAACTTCACGTATTGAGTGTATATCGGCATAGCAATAATTTCACTAACTTCCTTTGGTACTAAGTTATCCAATGTAAGTTTTTATCTCTATTTAATGGATTAGTGAATATATAAGCAACTATTTTATAGTGCCAATCAATATTCAATAGGCCAATGACATAAAACAAATATCGCAAAAAAACACTCTGCCATACAATAATAGAAGACAAGGAAACTCGACATTTATTTGGTCAAAATTAAATTACCATAATTTATGATATTTTTGTAGGAAAAGGGTGACAAACGAGCACACAGTCCACCTGATAGTAAGTGGTTGCTGTGGCCCATAGACATCTACATCTATCCTCTTTTGCGAATCAAAATAAAGATGCGTTGTCAGCCTTGGGGACTAAGATGAAATGCCTCTTTTCCAGTAAAAATGGTCTCCGGTTCTCTACACTCACCGTACGAAACACAGCAGCATTAAGCTGTAATATGTAGCATAAAATGTAATGAGTAAATAATGTAACTTTGAATCAAAGATAATTTACCCTTATTAAAGATAACTCGGAAGTCATGACCGATATAAAAAGTGACAGGGGTTGCTAGACGTATTTAATGCAATTCTAAAAAAATCTACATCTAATAATCTCTAAGAATTCAAAAGATATCACTTGACTAACAAACGTGACATCGAGGCGACTCTACAAGTGATCCAACTTTGTTGATTTTGGTATGGAGCAGTATTATTGATGTTCCTCAACGGAAGCCCACGCGAGCGAAGCCGCTCACAAAAATCTAGTAATATAATATATATGTTAAATTTCATTACAAACGCAACGCACGCACGCACACGCACAAATACACCACGCGCGCATGAGCGCACACGCATACACATACATACACACACACCACGCACGCACGCACACGACTACTATCCAGCCACAACTCCACCTGGCCTACTCCACTTGTCGCGATCCTTCGACTCCCTGCGCCAGTTGGTGTATTTACCCATTCTTCTCAGATCCTCTTCCACATTTTCTACCCAACTTTTTTTGGCCTGCCTTTTGGTCTCTTTTACTGGGAGTCCACTTGGTCATGATTTTCACGGCCCCAGAATCCGGCATTCGTTCCAGGTGGCCCGCCCATCTCAGCCGCTGTGACTTACAGAACCTGACGATGGTTTCACGTCCTATAAGAGCATCAAGCTCGTGATTCATGCGCTGACGATATACGCCATCAGATTCTCAGACTGGTACAAATATGTTTAGAAGTTTAGAAACCAGGGTTCCATTCAATTGTTAAAAGATTTGTGGCAAATAAATAAATTATTTATTTAATAATTATTGGTCAGCTAAAACACAAAATAAATTAGGTACTTTCACTGTTTATTTATTTCTAAACATTCTACTTACATTTAAATAATAAGTAATATTTTAAGACAACTAACTAATAGTTATAAATATTTACAAAATAACTTTCAAAATATTTTTACTCCTTGAATATATTTTTTAAATCTGCTTCAGCCAAAACTTGTGCGGTAACTGAATCAGGATTTTTAGGAGAAATTTTGGCATCCAACTGCCGTTCCGTGGATACAGCCGCAACAGATTTTTCAATAAGCTCATTTTCTGGTACTCCTTCTGATTTCAGTTTTTCGTATTGTTGTATTAGTTTTTTAACTTGCGTCTCTCCTGCAGGACTCAACATATTTATTCCTATGCCATGACCCTGGGCATGAAATTTTCTGTAATAAAATCACAGAACATTATTATTCATAGAACAAAATGCTTGTATGTACTTATAAATACTTTGTATTTGTAATTTTTATAACATCGCTTTGGTGCTAAAACGAAGCTACTTTAAGTAAATCACGTAATAAGTATCGATTTCTAATGTCCTCATGCCCGAATTTCGGTCACGGAGTCAGTCACGGACGGTCACTCAACGGAGACTAGCGATCGGCGCAGGACAGGATTACAGTGCCCAAGTGTATGCACAAGCACAGATGCACTCTCTATTCCGTCACTCTCAGTAAATTGACACAACCGGAGAGAGATTAGGCACAAGACCAACGGCTTTATGTGCTTTCCAAGGCACCGGGGTGAGACACCGCTATCTTCCTGACTCCGGGCAGCTACTGAGAATTTTTTGACGGAAAAACTCAATAACTGATTTTTGTTGATATCTATTAACATATTCAATCTCAAGAATAAATCTGCAAAAAAGGTAATTAAGAGAGTTAGATAAAAGTAAGTCAGTTAAGTAAAGGTAGTAATTACGCTCTTATGATGTCTTCTTTGTAAAGAATTTGTCTAATAGCTTTCGCCTCAGGCTTAGGCCTAGCAAACTTCGGTTCCACGATGGGAGGAAATGCTTTGTATACATCGAACCATAACGGCCTGTCGTCAGGTTTCATCGCTCCACGTGTTAGAAGCCCTTCCACTCTGCAAATAATAAATAGGTAGGTATATTACATTATTTTCGTTGCATATATTAATTTCGTTAATTATTAATAAGCTACAAAGTGTCTACGATTGTGTTCGTAACGATATTTCAAAAAGTTAATGTTACCTACTGATTATTATTTTACAAATTGTTATAAAAAGAATAATAAATTGGCATATATTTCATTTCCTGCCTGATGTTCTCTTTTAGCGCACTTATTGTTCTTAGATAGATTTCGTAAAATTTGTACTTTTAATAACCTTAAAAGAGAAAATCTGGTAGTGGAAGATCGTGTCACAGAGATTAAAGCGAACTCTGTGACAGATCACCTTTTCGACATTCGTACAAAAGTTTGATTTATGGCAGGTCGTGCCAACTTGTTGAAATCATTTTAACCGGACATCAAGGCCAGTCCTGGTTTCAAAAAGTTGCAAGCCATCTCAATAATGCCCTCTAAATTAAGTTACGATATGGGGTATGTTCCGAAATGTTTCTAGTATACTGGCGAATGCAAATGACGTCATTAATTGACACTATATTCTTTATAACGAATACCCAGTATGGCGTAGATTTATGACGACATTTGCATTGGCCAGTATACTGGGTTCTATTTCGGAACATACCCTTGGTGTCGCATATCCCGCCATATTAAAACTTTTTTTAATTGTACGTTGAATGAAGCATGCCAGAATCTGTTTTTATTCAAATACAAAAATTTATAGAATTATTGCTGATATCTCCATTCTTCACAAATTAATTGAAACAGGATATAGCAACTTTTGGAGCACAAAACGACATAAAATAATGGCCAACACTTTTCCAATATGGTGCAAATGTATGATGTCATATACTGGCCAATGTTTTGAAATTAATCACCAGTATGGCGTCGATTTATATTGTAATTTGCATTGGCCAGTATACTGGGATTTTACCTTTACCTTTTTCGGAACACATCGAATGACTTTTGTTTTTTTCGAAAAACCAAGGCCCAATAATGCCCCAACTTGCTATGGCGACCTAACTTTAACTTTCGGGAATAAAGGATTCTCGAATAAGACGTCTCGAAACGAGGGTAGTATTATTATTTATTATGTGACGAGGGTTTGATAGCTTCAGCTTCAGGGCTACCAATAGTTCTGTTTCTTCAGAGAGCCGCTAGGATGAAAATGCGTTTTATTAAAAAAATAAATGTTATTTCATGATTATATATTTGGTAAACTTCCGTGTTATTTATTACCGATTATCGTAAAGAAACTACTCACATCACTCGTGATAATCCGGTCTAAAATCCTTTTATATAATATGTCGATTCATCAACAAAACGCAAGCTTTGATTTGCAGATCTGATCAGACATTCTGCAGATCAATCAAATCCTGGGTTATTTAGTTTTATATTTTGCCGATTTAGCAAATGGGCCAATAGATTTAAACGTGGTAGGGCCATGCTGCAGTTACTAGTAGTATAGTTGTAGCACAAATGGGTCAGCTCCGCCGGAAAAGGACCGCACTCTCACAGAATACCAGCGTAAAATAGTAGCTTAACGCTGTTGTGTTTCGTATGGTGAGTGTAGAGAACCGGAGACCCTTTTTACTGGAAACGAGGCATTCCATCTTAGCCCTCATGGGTGACAACGCATCTGCGCTATTCGTAATCGAGGATAGATGTAGATGTCTATAGGGTCACGGCAACCACTTACCATCAGGTGGATTGTGTGCTCGTTTGTCACTCTATCCTATTAAAAAAAAGATACCGCTCAAAGTACGGTTAAGTCAACCTATGCTGCTAATTTTATAACGTATATAATAATTTTATAAATAGATCTGTAAGTAATAGATCAGCTGGCTGGCTGATTTTTCATGTAGTTAATTTCCATGTTTAGATTCATTAAAAATTAAACATATGTTGTTAAGGAATACAATCTTATTTCATAATTAGCTTCAAGCTCTATGGTTAAAATAGTATTTTAAAAAACCAGATTACGTAAATAATTTTTACAGAAAAGAGAAAAAATTTATACCCTTTTTCACTACTAAAGGCAAATCTAAAGACATCCTATATGTTAATAAAATTCATCAAGCTCACAGCGAAATATATTTATACATACTATACATTAGACGCCTTCTGGGTCAGTCGGGTAATGGTCCGAGAGCTTATGAAGTGTTTGATGCATCATGAAACTTTGTTGCAAGGTATCGGTCCACTCAATAAGCAAGTATATTATGACTGTTTGCCTGGCCCACTTGGGTACATCTGGTGCCGCGCTTACAGGTAAGTTGCAAAAATTCACCCAAAAAGTGTGTTGATTCAAATAATAATACAGATTGTCCTTTAGCTAAGTTGATAAATAATTAAGAAAAAATAAATGGCAGACAATTCAGAAGGGGTTGATATAGGGGCAAACTCCCGCAAAGTCGTATTTTTAAAACATCCAAAAAAATGGTTTGATTTAATCCGCCATTTTTAGAGCGTGTTTATTATACTGGATGACTGGACCTTTTTTACCGTCTGAAAAAAAAATAGAGTGTAACATGTGAACGGAGAAGAAGTCTATAGTTATAAAAGTAAAATTAAATTAGTAAATTTAATTATTAAATAATTGTTAATAAGTTAAAATCTATCGAAATTAAAATCATATCCACTCCAATTTACGTATGGTAATATGACAATAAATTTAGTAGGCATCTTTGACCTTGTCACTTCGCAGGGTCACAGGCTCAAGAGCGAAGGGCAAAGTAATTGTTAAATAAATTTGCAAACTTTTAATTCGAAAATTTTCTATTAATTTTTTGTAAAATATAAGTGCTATAGGTTTCTACTCCGTTCACATGTTACTCCCTATTTTTTTACAGGCAGTTAAAAAGGTTATACAGTATATAATAAAAATTCTCACGAAATGGCAGACAGTTTCTCTGGTTTAATAATTTTAAAATATTTAAATAAATCTTGTGTGGACAGGAGACAAATGTGCTACGGGTCGTAATAAGAGCGACAAAAAGCGACAACCGCCGATATACTCTTAGTCATTTGTCGCGCTCCCATTGGTCTCGAGTCGACATAATCTTCGACCAAACTTTCTCCTCTGTTAAAAAATATGAACGAAAATTGCAAAATGAAGAAAATCTCATGTACTTTAAAATCAATGGATAGCTGTGCAAGTACGACCAGATTTTAATAGTTTTCTGTAGGAAAATTTTAAGGTATAAAATTTTTTTGATGTTAAGGAATTAAGAAACACATAGCCCACAGGCCAAATGAAATAATAATAACTATTAAGAACTTTATAATAAATATAATAATAGAAAATAATTCCTAGTTTATACAAAAGTGTGGTGTAAGTATTGAACATTTCATTATTAAATGTTACCAAACAAAATAACTGTGGCCACAATACAATTTTGTTCGTCAAATTGTATGTTGAAGGCTAGCTGGATATTTTTGATAGGATATTGAATGATTTCCATTATAATGTATGACGTTAAAAAATTGCAGCTTTTAGTCAATCTGAGTGCTTGCTCAGCTCAGGATACATAAAACCATGCAACATGCAATTCATATTATCAGCCATTTCGCAACTCTGGCTCTAAAGATCACTCAGAATTGTCAATCCCAACCAGAGATCTTGTAGTGTTGTGTGAGAGATAATGTACTGATATTGCTTCTTTTACATCCATAAATTTACTCATACATGGGGTGCGTTTGGCAGAAAAAAGCGCTAGCAAGCGCTTGTAAGCAAAATGGCGAAACTAAACAGTTTTGTGCCAGGTTCCGTTTGCTAACTTCAGTAGCGCTGACAGAATCCGCCATTTTGCTAATTTAATTTGTTACTTTTGAAGTACAGTTTATAAGTTGTTTTATGCAATATTAGTTTTAAGTAATATAATGACATGAATAACCATATACATGTTATTAAAAATTCATGATTGGTAAGTTTTTAATATGAATACTTTACATATATTTAAATTAGGTTAGGTTCCCCGGTTGAAACTAACTTTAGTCCTAGAGGAAAATAGCTACTTACGATTTGACAGGGTTTACCGCTTACGATCACCATTTTGCTTACAAGCGCTTTTTTCTGCCAAACGCAGCCATGCTCATTGGTTAAAGATACTCTTAATTTGGCCCATTTTAAATATGGAAGTGTCTATTCATATGATTATAGGACAATTACTTTTTCCTATTTATACCATTATCACATAATTTATTTATTTTTATTCATCCCATATATTTAATTTTATTTATTCATATACTCCGATACTTACTCATGATTAGGCTATTTGTGTCTAATAAAACATTAAACCAATCCTGTAATATCAGTGACAAAGAGTTCAGGTAACTTCATTGACAGTCACAGGCTTTAGGGTGGCCCTTGGGCCGCAAGCCACTTTCATTATAATTATATAAAATATAATATTGAAAGAATTGAACTTTTTAACTTTCAAAATTATTAGGTGTGTAACCATTTTTATTTATATGACTATAGCATGAATGTTAACCATACAATATACATATAATTATTAATTAGCAACAGCCTGAAAATATACTGTCAATATGGCTAATAAATGTCGAAAATTTTTAACTGTTTCTAGTTATAAATATTTTCAGATTTTCAGATAATTATAAATAAAAAAAGGCATGAAGAAGTACTCTTTTTAATCAATAGTTATTAATAGGAAGAGGTAATAAATTAATATAATGAAAATTAAAAATCATTCTGCATTGCTTGAAAGATAGTTCTTCTCAATGTTTCCCATCCACTACGTTTTGTTTCAGACACCAGTTTTTGTTGTAGTTTTCTGATGTCTTCTTTTAGTTCTTCTCCTAGTTTATCAGTGTCTGCTCTATGATCAGTTTCCATTTCCTCACATCTGTTACAAATTAAAGTTTATAAGAAACTACTCAGCAAATTAAAAAATTAAATAATACATTATATATACATTACTCTTTCTCAAAGGACAAATGAACTTCTTTTAACGCTTTAAGTTTCTGCTTGTGTGCATTAGTGGTCTGCTGAATGCACTTAATGAATGCTCCTGTAAGATGTTCTAACTTTTGTTCATTATCTTTTAAGGCATTATAATCTGCCTCCAAGTGAGTCACAATTTCTGATAAGCTTTTCAGTAAGTTTTCATTAGTTTTTTTCCTGAAACACAAGAATGGTATAACAGTACTGAATACAACTCATTGAACAGTTTGGTACACAAATTTTCATGTGGGTTTTTACATACCTTGCCTCTATTTGATGATTCATAACAGTCAGTAGTTTTTGACGAGATTCTTTACAAACCTCGTAACTATCCTCCGTTTTCTTTTTCTTTAAACCTTTATTATTGATGTTTACAGTATTGGAAGTGCTATCTTCTGTTGTTTCAGGTCTTAGTCGTTTTTGAACCTTCTTATTTTTTGGTGAATCTTTTAAGTACTGAGTTTCATTTATAAAATTATTTAGATCGTCAGACATAAATTTAGATTTAGTAGATTTCTTCATCATTGACGTTATATCAACACTTCAATTAGTAATCACAAAATAATTTATTGC
Source organism: Parnassius apollo (assembly GCA_907164705.1). Classification (NCBI taxonomy): domain Eukaryota; kingdom Metazoa; phylum Arthropoda; class Insecta; order Lepidoptera; family Papilionidae; genus Parnassius; species Parnassius apollo. The sequence goes on along the minus strand of CAJQZP010001486.1, from coordinate 1,983,308 downwards.
TGTTCAATAGTAAAAATCCTATCCACATGCAAGATTTTGCCGCAAAGAATTTTACCGCGTTTTTAAGTTTTTTTTTATGTGAAAATATAAGGTTAAAAATTTATAACCACATACATACCTCGTAAATATTGTGCCTATTCTCTCTAAACGACTAGTAGCCATATTTCGAAGTTATTTAGAAATTTGTAAAACAAATTAAAATTTAAAAGTTATTGTTTTATAAAAGGTTCCTTTCAAAAATAAACAAATTGCAAATCAACTTTGAAATTATCTTTCATTTCAATATATTTATTTATAGCAAAGAGCACAGACAGAACACTATTACAAGGCACAAAGAGTATGTAACTATCGCTCTACATATTTATTTATCTATGCTGTCGCTGTCCCACCCACAGCCACAGAGTACCTTTGTATAAACTGAAAGAACAGCTCACCTTTTTACTGGCGGGAGGAAGAAGCGCGTAATTTTTGATTAAAATTTCAAAAGTCTAATTGTTTTATAATAATTGTGTAATAGTTTCAACTTCTGAAGGTAAACTAACAATTTTTATACGAAATAAATAGAAATGCCGTCTGATAGTGACGGCATCAATAAAGCCATGGATCAAGACGCGGGCGGTAAAAGAAAACCGCCAAAACGTAGTCAAGACATGCAGCGGGAAAATGATGATTTTTATAAGCCATTTTACAAATTAAATTAAAAAGAGTTTTTCCAGAGTCAATGAGAATGGCTGAATACACGGTTTTTATTGAGAGTCGTAAAGAAGGAGTTAAATTAGGAAATGCGAATCCCTTAATATTGGTGGGGATTTTCAAAAACGAAACCAAATAGTCACTAATATAAGAAGAATAAATGCTTCTAAAGTAGGGGTGGTATTTGCGCGCGATTACCGCCAACGACTTTTTAAAGAATGAAAGCTTCCTAGAGAAGTATGATTACAAGGCATTTATACCAGCAAGAGCGGTGGAAACAATCGGAGTACTCAGGTATGTTCCCATCAGCATAAGCAATGAAGAGATTTTTAAAATACTATCATCAAAATATGAGCTCGTCGCAGTGCGTCGCTTCACAAAAAAAGTTAATGGATAGATCAAACTGTTTAGTTCTCTAAGTGTAACATTTTTGTCAACTAAGTTACCTGACTTTGTACATCTGGATTTATTTCAATATAAGGTGCATCAATATATTGCCCCGCTTTTACAATGTTTTAAATGCTTTAAATTCAATGACGGAGCGAAAATTTGTAAATCAGTGCAAAGGTGTTCAATTTGTGCAGATGAACATAGGTACACTGAATGTAAGGAAAACGCGGTAATTAAATGCATAAATTGTAGTGGCCCTCATGTCGCAATTTCTAGAGATTGTCCAATAAAAAAGCAAAAAATTGATGAAAAATATAATAGGTCTACTTATGCTAAAGTCTTACAAATAAAACAAACTCAAAGTTTATACAATTATAATGCAAATTTTCCTTTAATGCCTACAAAAAAAATACAATGGATTCAAAAACAGTAGATCAATCACAAGTTAAATCTAATGACACTCCTAAAGTACACAAATCAAAGACAGAAACTACCCAAACTAATACTACATCTAATAATAATAACACTCTTATTGGCCAAATTATAACAAATGACAATATTTTGAAAGCAATTATTGGTGCATTGGTGGCCATGGCTAACTCAGGCTGTAAAATGACTACATCAAGTATAAAAGAAATGCTTATTACTAATCTTAAAAACAATGAATAAACAATTTATTCGAATTTCACAATTTAATATACAATCAGTTAATAATAAAAAGCCTTTGCTTATTAATTATCTAGTTGAGAATGATATAGATATTTGCCTGTTAAATGAAACTTGGCTGCGAGAGAATAGAACTATCAACATTCCAAACTATAATTTCATTAATCAGAATGGAAAAAAGGTGGAGGAGTAGCAATATTAATTAAAAATAGTTTCAAATATTTTGTTGTCCCCACAATGTTCTATGATTATATGCAGTCTGTAGCTATAACCTTTACTACAAGTCTCGGTAATATATCAATTTTATGTGTCTATGCCTCCCCTAGTGAAGGGCGCTTTAAGGTTAGAAGATTATAACAAATTATTAACAGTCTACCTGCGCCACTGTTGCTCTCAGGTGACTTAAATGCTCAACATATTGCTTTTGGATGTCTCATAACAAAAATTAGAGGCACTGATATCTATAACATGTTGGATGAATGTGATCTTTGGATATTAAATAACGGATCTCCAACTTCAGTAGGAAGTATTAATTTTAATCAATCTTCTATTGATCTTTCATGTGTTAGTCCTTCTTTAGTTCCTTTATGTGATTGGCATGTACATGATGATCCTATGGGTAATTATCACTATCCAACCATAGTTGACTTATATACTTGTGTTGAAAAATATGATATAAAAAAAAATATGAACCTTGTGAACGTTTCAATTATAAAAAAGCAGACTGGTCAAGGTTCCAGGCTGAAACAAAAAAAAAAGTTTGAAAACTTCACAATTGATACAACCAATTTGCTTGATACTTATGAAAACTTCTGCACCACACTTTTTGAAATAAGGAAAGACTGTATACCTATAATTTCCAAACCTAATGTGTTTGTTATGAGAAAACCAGTTCCTTGGTGGGACGCGGACTGTTTGGAAGCTGTGAAGAAAAGTAAAAATGCTCTAAGATTTTACAAATTAAATCCTACAATAGAAAATTATATAGAATATAAAAAGATTGACACCTTCAAAAAAGATTAATAAATGATAAAAAAGAAAACAAGTTGGAGACGAATTTGTGATTCATTTAATAAATATACTCCAATAACTTATATCTGGAATTATATTAGGAGATTTAAAAGGGTACCTGTATATAAGCCATCAAAAATGATGATTGGATCTTTCTTAGATAAATATGCTCCCATAACAACACCACCATCTGAAAAGTAAATAGTATTATAAATTTAAATACAATATTTAATCAGATAGGTACTGACAGTAGCTCTTTTCTCTTGAAAGAATTTACTTGGCATGAATTTACTGCAGCTATCCAATCAAGGAGAGATTCCACTCCAGGATTGGATGATATTCCATATAAACTTATTAGCAACATGCATCTTAATGGACAAAAAACTATTTTAAAAATCTTTAATATGCTTTGGGACAATCAATATATTCCAAAGTCTTGGAAAACGCAATGTGTGACATTGAGTAGGGTACACAGAACACTATTACTCCTATCGGAGGTAGGGTATGTTCCGAAATCACAGAACACTAATACCCTTAGGCGGGTCCGAAATACAACGCAGTGTACTGTCCAATGCAAATGACGTATCATTTGACACTTTATGGTACTAGCGTGCAGCCGCCATATTGTGTCGGATATCCGGTCATAATAAAACAATTTTTAATTGTGTTTTTGCCGAATGAAGCATGCCAGAATTTGTTTCTATTATTCAAATACAAAAAATTATAGAATAATTGATGGTATATCCATTAGGAAGATATAATGATTTTTGAGCACAAAATGACAAAATAATCGCCAACACTTTTCCAAATGGCGCAAAAGTATGACGTCATATACTGTCCAATGTTTTGTATAGCGTATAGTATAGCGTCGATTCATGACGTCATTTGCATTGGACAGTACACTGCGTTGTATTTCGGAACATACCCTATGTACTACGTACTAGAGAAGACGCCTCAACTCGAATGTTTGTAACACGCGTTACGCCTTTAGTACACCTACGCATTCGTATGCGGTAGCGAAACAACGAAAAAACTGTTAGTAGTGTGGCAGGTTTTCGCATATGATATGTCTCACTCTAGCACATAGATAGATGAAATAGTTGCGTCCTTGTCAGTATTGTTTCGCAAGGACCTGCGAAATGGCCGTTACACAGACGCATACGTTTCGCTAGTGATGTTTCGCATCGCAAAGCGTCAGCTCGCGTTCTGTCGGTGAGGACAGATTTTCGCGCCATGGATGCCGAAAATACTGAATTATTTTTGCATTCTATTCGAGATTATCCCGTATTATACACAATTGGACACGCAGATTATAAAAATAAGTACAAAAAAGAGGTAGCATGGAGAAAACTTCAAGAAAAGACTCGGATAGATGGTAAGAAATTTATTGTTTATATTTCATACATTTTATGTTTTTAATTTTCTTTGAAATAATTTACAAATTGTGATCGAACATTAAACGTTGCTAAGTCTGCTCTATGTCTATTGGCATGCATTGGTACGAATGCTCTTAAAGTGTCCGAAAATTGTTTATTTTCGTATGTGTGTGCACCTTCTTGTATCTGCAATAAGTTATGCAAGCATACTGTAGCTTTAACAATTTTAATAGTATTATTCAAATCTGTTTCAAAGGGCCTCAAAAATATTCTAAATTTTTGTGCTAAAATGCGAAACGCACATTCTACTACTACTCGTGCCCTACTTAATGATTTATTAAATCTTTTTTTTATCATTGTCATTCATTGCTGCGTCTCTAGTGAAAGGTCTCATTAGAAATGTTTCTAATTTAAATCCTCCATCTGCAATGAATACATGTGGTGTAGTCTGTTGGAAACCTGGCAAAGGTTTTTGGAGCTGGCAAATTCAGATCCCGTCCACTTTTTAAAAGCTGATAAAATGATGAGTTCTCAAATATTGTACTATCGGAATCTTTACCATATGATCCTACATCTATGTAAGTAAATTTGTAATGTGGATCAACTATTGCCAATAACACAGTAGAAAATCGTTTTTTATAGCAATAGAACAGTGAGCCGCTGTTAGGTGGACATTTAATAACAATATGCTTGCCGTCAATACTCCCGAGGCAATTAGGAAAACCCCATATTGTTTGAAATGCTTCAGCTATTTCCAACCATGTTTTAGTAGAAGGAACCGGGATGTACTCTGGCTGTAGTATCTTCCAAATTTGTTCGCATACTTGAGTTACTATCTTTGAAACAGTGCATTCACCCAAACGATAAGAGAAAGATATTGTTGTGTATGTGTCACCAGTTGCTAAAAACCTGAAATATTGTTACAGTTAAAGCTATGAAAAATAAATAGAGAAACCTAAGGGACACTTATAAAAAATATAAACAGGGTCAGCAAACAAGCAGTGGACAAGCCGCGAAGAAGCTTGCTAATTGGCAATGGGCTGAACAGATGTCGTTCATAGATTCATCCACAAACTTGAGACAAACTGAAAGTACACTGGATACCAGTACTATATCTATAGAGAATGATTATGAAAATTCTACAGAAGCCGAACAGGTTTCAAATAATGAACAGAACGAGCTCGTCGTTCAAGAACTGGAGACAGCACGGTCTACAGCTGAAACTACAGCTGAAACTGCAACTGAAGTATCCCGGAGAAGACGACGCCGTGTAAGCAACGACGATCCTGCTGAGAAGATTATAAATTATTTAAAGACTCGAAAATCGGGTACTACGGACAGAAACGCTACAGAAAATCTTGTCAAAATAGCGTGTGATCGAATGGACATGCATTTTTTAGGTTAAATTTTCTCTACGAAAGCAAGCTATTATTAAACTTCAAATAACACAAATTATAACTGAGGCTCAACTTGAAGAATTGAATAATAGCCGGCCAAATTCTAATTTCAGCAATGCTTCATCCTCTAGTACTCCCAATTTTTACTACGTCGATAACGACTGGAACATTTCAAGATCGACACCATCTGAAGAACTGCAAACACATTCCATCCCAGACACTCAAAACGTTTCAACTGCACAGATACACATACCTAATACTCAAACACATTCTATCCCAGGCACTCAAAACGTTTCAACTGCACAGATACATATACCTAACACGCAAACACATTCAATCCCAGACACTCAAAACGTTTTAACTCCTACACTGATACACATACCCAGTGGCAGAAGAATTACACACACCCAAGTATCACGACAACAAAAAAACGAGAACACAACACAACATCAAAAAATATACATGAATTTCTTTGTAATTGGAATGAACCGTGAATAAATACTTAAACATTACCTATAAGTAATAAATTTTCTGACCTTAAACAAAGTGCCAGTCATTCTTTTGTTGGAATAGCCTCTCTGTAGTTTGTATTTTTCTTTTTAATATGAGGTTCAAGAAGATTGTGTAAATATTCAAAAGTTTCTGGCTTCATTCTGAAATAGGTATAGAAACGATCTTCATGTGATTGAAGTTCTAAGCACAGTTTATTTTCTCCAAGTTTCCGTCGTTTCTGATTTATTTCATGCACCCAGATTCTACGCTTTCTCTTTAGTACTGACACCAGCAATAACAATTCTTCTTCTTCAGAATCTGAAAGCGATGACTGAGATGACATTCTGAAATTACGTCTGCACCTGCAGTCGTCGAAAATTACAATGGCATATCATTGTGAAAAAGTTGCGAAAACATTGCTGTGTACTAACGTTCCGCAGATATTTCGCTACGCAGTAGTTCCGCAGAGACTCGCTGCCGCATACGAATGCGTAGGTGTACTAACGCCTTTAGAGCGCAGCGCACGCACTCCAACTCACTTAGTCTGTGTCAAGCAGTTGCCGCAACGTGAGACATTTGAGAGAAGAATTGTTTTTAAATTAATATGCCTTCGTGTGCATTGAGATAATGTTCAAACAACTCGAGAAATATAAGGAAAAGTCAAGAAGTGACTTTTCACCAGTAAGTTCAACATATTATCTTTAAAACACGCTTAATTTAATCATATATTATCAACTGTAACATATACGTGAATGTCAAAGAGTAAAACATTTTTATGCGCAGACTTGACACTATCGACGTATAATGTTAAATAATTATGGACAGTAAAATATTGATATATAATCACGGTAGGAAATGTTAATGCATTAAAATTAATATTTTTTTATTATTTGGATTTATAGGTTTCCTCGGCCGTGTCACGACACAAGAGAATCATGGATCAAATTAGTTCAGAAGAATTGCAGCAAAGAAACGTGGTTACCGTCAGATTATTCACGCATATGTTCCGTGCATTTCAAAGAAAACGAGAAATATACCACAAAAGCAGGAAGAGTAATTTTAAAGAAATTGCAGGTTTCTTACCACCGTACCATGTGATAATGTAATTATATTATTATATAACATTGCTGGTATTTTTGTTATATTTTGTGATTAGACGCCGAACGATGTTTTTATAATATTCAGTATATTTACGGGACTTAAGAGAGGCGGATTCGTCGGCGCGCGAGTCATACTAGTATATGGCAGTTTTTAAAATTGTTACGCTAGAATTTTTACGGGTTTCCTAAATCACTATTATCTTCTTTTTTTCAGCTAACAAAATGTGGCGAACAGGAAGTATTAGAACCGTTGTCTGAATCAGTAAGCAGTTCAAATTCAATTTTTGATAGTCCGAGAAAAATTGTACTTAAAAATAAATAACGCAAGAGGTCTGTAGCTAGAAAGAAACTTACTGAGAAATTTAAGAAAATAAAAAGATAAATCTATGATCTATGAGAAAATAAAAAAATAATATCTTAAGAAAAAATGTGCTTCTTACAAATCAATTGTATAAAATTTGAAACATAAATTCGGTCTCAACTTAAATGCTGAGGATGATTTAATGTAAGCAGAAGTTTTGGAGTTACATAAATCTTTAATGAAAAACAACAAACTGAGCACGCATATTTATTATACACTGCACCTTTACGTAAATTCGCATTAACTTTACACTATTATTCACCAGCTGCATATAAATACGTTATAGAATGCTACAATAAAGCTTACCCACATCCTCTGACAATTTGCAGACGGTATTCAACGGTTAATGCAGAACCCGGTTCTACAACAGAATCATTTACTGCTTAAAAACTAAATCCCAATCTAACACAAATTCCAATAAACCTGTACTCTGATCATTAATGTTTGACGAAATAGCTTTAAGGAGACAGAAACTAAATCACAACAATCAAATTTGGGTGCAGTTTGTTTTGGAGCAGGTCCTATTCCTATACAAGGTGAAGAAGATGAGACTGTGACAACTGGCAACGCAAGCTTTAGTATTTATGCTGGTTGCAAAGGAAAATTTGATAAAATATGCTTGCAAAAACGCCATGAGGCTGGCGTACATAGTTGTAAGTCTTGCAATTGATGGTAGTTCTGCAAACTTCGGTGCAGCTGAAATTTCGGGATGTAAAGTATCTTATGTCAATAATATGAAGAATTATTTTCCTCATCCATGCATGGGAGAAAAAGTTTGCATTTTCATAGACCCTTGTCATGTTATAAAACTAATAAGGAACACATTCGAGAAGAAAAGACTGTTGTTCAACAATAATGACAAACAAATCAAATGATAATTACTAATAAATCCTAAGCTTCAGCAAAATGAAGGTCTTAGATTCGGAAATAAGTTAACACCTCGTCATATAAATTTTCAACAACAGATTATGAAAGTAAAGCTTGCAACACAGCTGCTGAGTATGAGCGTAACAAAAGCTTTACTTCTATGTAATGCAGTTTTGAATTCAAGACCGTTTCAAGATTCATCAGGAACAGTGAATTCCATAACTTCAGTACTTCAGTACTTTAAGTAATCAACAGTTTGATCTCTCAATTAAACTTATATTATTTAAAGGAAATTAAAATATTTTTACGGTTTAAATACTTTTTCATTTATTACCCGAGTAAGTACACACGTAATAAAAACGAAGACACGTGGCTTCTTACAAAATATTATTTTATCTGCTGCTACCTGCACAATTTCAACGGTGACTCAACTGTCAAGCGGCCCTGCTACACACTCAATCTTACTTTCACAAATTCTAATTTGCACAAGTAAGCATGTATGTTAAGCCGGCAAAACGGTATACCGTGCAAATGGTTAGCACATATGCTTAATTTTCTCTTATTTTAATATAAATTTATATATTTGTAAATAAATATAATACTATATATATTAATATATTTGTAAATAAAAGTAATACTAATGCTAATGATCTTTGATATTAAATGTATATTTTTATATTTCACATATTTACCTTTTAAATATTAAATAAAATACCCTTAACATGTAATTCTGACATAATATTATGTTATATTATATTAAACTAGCACATATACAAAATAAAAAAACAATTAAAAATTGTACTCGATATCATTAATAATACAATCTAAATAAACAATTAGTACATACTGACCATTCTACTTACGTATAATCTATATTAACAGAAACTGACCGCGCAGGCGCAATGTGCGTTTATATCAATTGCGCATGCCGCGATAACACTGTTTCCCGCGCGTGCGCGAAACATAGAGTAGCGCACATTTTTTGTTTGGAATAGCTTCTCTCAGTAATAGTGTTCTGTGGCTTCTCTAGTACGTAGTACATAGGGTATGTTCCGAAGTACAACGCAGTGTACTGTCCAATGCAAATGACGTCATGAATCAACGCTATACTGGTGATTCGTTCCAAAACATTGGACAGTATATGACGTCATACTTTTGCGCCATTTGGAAAAGTGTTGGCGATTATTTTGTCATTTTGTGCTACAAAAATCATTATATCCTCCTAATGAATATACCATCAATTATTCTATAATTTTTTGTATTTTAAATAAATAGAAACAAATTCTGGCATGCTTCATTCGGCAAACACACAATTAAAAATTATTTTATTATGGCCGGATATCCGACATAATATGGCGGCGGCACGCTAGTACAATAAAGTGTCAAATGATACATCATTTGTATTGGACAGTACACTGCGTTGTATTTCGGAACATACCCTATAACTCAATGATGTGTGATACCTATTTTGAAACCTGTAAAACCAGAACATGACTTCAACTCCTACAGGCCAATTTCACTTTCCTCTTGTGTAGGAAAATTATTTGAATACATGTTGAAAAACAGACTAGACTATTACATAGTAGCAAATAATATTTTACCTGAACAACAATTTGGTTTCCGGAAAGCAAATAGTGCTGCAAAGAGTTTTGCCTCTTTGATCTCAGGTATAAATCTAGCTTGCTACATATTTATTTATCTATGGTATAAATCATTCATTTACCAGTCATGCAACTACAGTTTGTGCATTTATCGATATACAAAGTGCATTTGATAATGTAGATCCTTCCATATTGGCAAATATTCTGTGTGAGCTTGGTATTCCTGGAAAAGTATGTAAATGGATTTTTAATTTGATATATGACCAAACTATGTATGTTAAATTTAATAACATTATATATGGCCCTAGAAATGTATACAAAGGCACTATGCAGGGTGCTACTATATCTCCCTTGTTATATAACATATGTACATTTTTAATAAATAAATATATTACAAATAGAAATATAAACTATTTGCAATTTGCTGATGATTTCCTTGTATATACTGTAAATAAAGATGTAAATATAGCGGTAAACAACTTAAAATAGGCATTAGAACAAATTCATGATTTTTATTCAAATAAGTTGAAACTAAACATTAGTTCCAATAAAAGTGGAGCTCTCATTATCTCCAAAAAATACTATTCATGCGATATTTTTGTAAAATATAATAACATACCATTGCCTTGGTTAGAGAAAAAAATTTTTTTAGGAATATTGCTTGATCAGAAGCTAACTTTCCAAGAGCATGTAAATAATCTATGTAAAATGCCTGTGGGGGTCTCAATGTGTTAAAATCATTAGCAGGTGTGCATTGGGGAGCTGATACAAAGTTGTTATCAATGCTTTATAAAAGTATAGTTCGAAGTCATTTTGATTATAGTACATTAGCGTACTTAAATGCAAACAAATTGATTTTAAAAAGATTAGATATAATCCAGAATAAAGCATTGCGTATAATAACTGGGGCTATGTGCTCTACACCAATCCATGTAATGGAAGTAGAAAGTTAAAGTATTCCTCCACCTTTATTAAGAAGACTACAAATTGATGAGCGGTTTTGTATTAAATTAATCAGTTCAAAAAATAATTTAGCTTAAAAAAACAATTCCTTTTGAAGTTCCTGAGTTTGATGATAGCTCATACATTAATGTAAATATGCTTTTATCTGGTCGATTACCAGACATTCTGAGGATTGTTATATCGGGTGTCCCAGAAGTCGACGTTAAGCCGAAACATTCTGATAGGCGAGGAGGATAAAAAAATCTAAGTCATGTATTTCAGAAATTATAGTAATTTTCTTTTTTTTTTCGATAAAATGTACACCATGAGACAGTTTTTTCATTCCTGTTGCTACAAATATTTACTTTTTGCCAATTTTTTTTTCTCTTACGTCATCCTGAATAGTGCTTCTGTAACCTGTAATCCTAAACCTTGTGCCGATCACTCCAGCTTAAAAAAATATAATTTTATACCGAACCAAGTTTTCAGAATTAGTTTTTCGCACTTTCAAAATAATTGTACTACGCCAGTTTGGCAAGTACCTTTAAAAGTTAGCGCATTTAATAAGGATTCTAACGTGGTATAACACTTACTCTATTATTTCTTAGATCAGCCATAAAAATTTTTTTGTTAAACAAAGTCAGTTTTTAACAATTTTTTGGAACTTACATTAAAACGATTCTAGTGCACCAAAGCGTTCCTAATGACCACTGCGTGGTTTAAATGCGATAGAGAGAGACATTCCATAACGTGTGAGCGAGACAGATAGTGACGCTAATGAGACACACACGCAAATGAGTGAACAAGACAGAGAGCCATGTTAAGTGTGAGCAAGACAGGTAGTGACGCCTCTTATTGGTATTGGTACACGCACTGCAAATCAGTCAAGTACTCTGTGAAATCAGTACGCAACGCTATTTCGTTTCCTACGCATCTTTTCGTATTCGCTGGTGATATCTTGTGTTCTTACTACTTTGGCTTCGTTTACTGGACTTGTTTGCGTGTGTTTTGGATTTGGACATTTGTGATCTCTTTACGATGACCTTGGCTTTTCCCAGGACTAACGTGTTATTGTGTATTTGTAATATACCATGGCTGTGTACACCACACAGGAATATGCCAACATGCACCTCATTTATGGGGAATGCCAATGTAATGCCAGTGAAGCCGCTAGACGGTATCGCGAGAGATACCCTAATGCTGATCGCTATTCAGATCACAGAGTTTTTACCAATGTGCACCGTCTACTCTTCTCTGATGGCCGACTGCCAAACCAAATGCATGGTGAAGGTAGAATTTCATTACCTTACGAGGAAGTAGTCCTTCAAGCAGTTGATGAGGACCCAAGTTGTTCGGTACGTGGAATTGAGGCCAGCACAGGTGTCCCCAAAAGTATAGCTCACCGAATATTACAAAAAAAATGAGCTCCACCCTTATCATGTACAGCGAGTACAAACGTTATTACCTCGGGATTATGAACCTCGGGTTGCGTTTTACCAAACCATGATTCAAAAACACCGAGAAGACCCACAATTCTTAGAAAAATTTTTGTAGTCGGATGAATCAACCTTTAAAAAAGACGGCTACATGAACGCTTAGTTCGAGAACACCTTAACGAGGAATATCCGGACAGATGGATAGGGCGGGCTGGTCCGATCTCGTGTTCCGCCCGCTCACCCGATTTAAATCCTCTAGATTTTTTTTACTGGGGAGCAGTGAAGGAAAAATTATATTCCAAGCCAATTGAAAATGTAGAAGAGCTTAGACAGAGAATAGCGGAAGCAGTTGAATTTTGTAATAATGAAAAATTCGCCCGCCTGATTCACGATCTTTTTTAAGAAGATGTCGGGCTTGTATTGCAGCTCAAGGACGGAAATTTGAACATCTTTTGTAAAATAAGTAATAAATATCATAAAAACGAAACTGACTGTCTTAATTTTATAATCATTATTTTATTACTTTAGTTTGTATTTGCGTTTGTGTCTCATAAGCGTCACTATCTGTCTCACTCACACTTTATGGAATGTCTCTCTTTATCTCATTTAAACCACGCTGTGGTCATTAAGAACGCTTTGGTTGTACTAGAATCGTTTTAATGTAAGTTCCAAAAGAATGTTAAAAACTGACTTTGATTAAAACTACTTTTACGGATTTTATCACGTTTAATTAAATACTTTTAATTATTTTTTTAAATTCCCGACGTTTCAGGTGCTTTCCAGCACCCATGGTCACGGGGGACTGAGGTGACTGACGTCCCGTTGTCATTGTTAAACCCGGAGTACCTTCAGCTTTTTTAATTATTGTTTATGGTTCGATCTATGAAAAATGAACTGATTATGTCCTGAGGTCTTGCAGTGGTATGCTTGGGTTTAGTTTTAATTTTATTGATTATAGGGTCCCAAGCAGGTGGTAGTACCCATCCTCCTTCTCTATTGAAATTAAAAAATCATTATGTAAAAATGACTTTGTTTAACAAAAAAATTTTATGGCTGATCTAAGAAATAATGGAGTAAGTGTTATACCGCGTTAGAATCCTTATTCAATGCGCTAACTTTTAAAGGTACTTGCCAAACTGGCGTAGTACAATTATTTTCCAGGACGGTCAGTTGAAGTAGTGCGAAAAACTAATTCTGAAAACTTGGTTCGGTATAAAATTACATTTTCTTTCAAGCTGGAGTGATCGGCACAGGGTTTAGGATTACAGGTTACAGAAGCACTATTCAGGATGACGTAAGAGAAAAAAAATTGGCAAAAAGTAAATATTTGTAGCAACAGGAAGGAAAAAACTGTCTAATGTTGTACATTTTATCGAAAAAAAAAGAAAATTACTATAATTTCTGAAATACATGACTTAGATTTTTTTTATATTTTTCTGTTAACTAGTATGGCCTCGCTTATCAGAAAGTTTCGGCTTTACGTCGAATTCTGGGACACTCTGTATACTCACAGACTCAAACCAAAAATGTGTATCAAGGTAAACCATGGCCTTTATATAAAATAGATTATGATGCATTAGTGAACATTAATGTTTCTGTATGTCAAGAAAAAGTGAATTCTCAAGTGGAAATGTCAAGATATCGAGCTGCTAATGATTATTATACAATTTATACAGATGGATCAAAATCTGAAGAGCATTTTAGGATTCGCAAAAGAAAATATCTAAAACTTTTAAAATTCTTTTACAATTTATGCTCTATTTTTACAGCTGAATGTTATGCAATCTACTTAGCTATATTGTACATACAAAACATTGCGAATTCAGTTTCTAATTGTAACTGATTCAAAAAGTGTTATATTATCTATTGAAACTAACAAAATGGATTATAAGAAAAAATACATTATATACAATAAAGAAAATTACTAAACAAGCTTAATAAAGTAAAGAAGAATGTTACCTTTATGTGGTTCCCTTCACACTCTGGGATAACTGGGAACGAGATAGCAAAATTTGCTACTAGAGATGTCTCATCATCATCGTGTTCAGATCACTCCTCAATGCTGCAAATACTATTTACAGATATATACGCCTTGTTTAGCAAGAAATTGAAATCCTTGTGGAAGTCATACTGGGAAGAAATAAGTAAGTCCAAAGGAATTTGGTATTATAAAATACAAAAAAACCCGCCAGGCACTCCTTGGTACAACAAAAAAGGGATTAATAATAGAAAATTCATAACGACTGTAAACCGAATGAGATTTGAACATAGCAGAGTAGTCGCCCACCTGCATCTTCTGGGAATGAAAGAAAATGCAAATTGTGAATATATTGTGGTGACATGAACGGAGACCTAAAACATCTGGTTTTTCAATGTTGTCAATTTGGTTTGAATAGAATACTCCTCATCAATTCCATTCAAAATATTAACAATGATAAAGTTCCCGATACTCTTCAAAGTCTATTAGCTGATGAAAAATTCTTCCAACCGTTATATTCCTTCCTTTCTGGCGTTCAAGATACATAAAAATTAAAACGTGATATTATTGTTAGAAGCTTGAGGTTCGACAATAAAACTGCCGATTGAATTACCGAAATTAACACTTTAATTCACTTTACACTAATTAAAATTTAAAACGCTAATAATTAATCACACTAATTCACTTTATTCCGTTCCGAAGCTTCACTTGTCCAGCCAAATTCAATACTTCCCCGATCGCACCTTGCAGCGCCTATAAATACACATTAGCACCGAAAAATCCAGAACATTCAAGTAAATACGCGCAAGGCATCGAAAGTTCGAGTGTCGGCTTCTAGAAGCTTAGTTCTTCGTTTCGACACTAGATGGCGCTGTCGGTTGAAAGATTAGTGATGTCATTTTCTGGAGCGCAACACTGCCCCCTCCTTAAGACATGCTCGTCCCGAGCATTATCGGCCCCATAATAACGCGCCAAGCGATCCACATGGACGATCTTAGTAGTCCCTCTTGCGCCTTTCTGTATCCGGTAGGTTATCGTTGATCCTGGTTACAATCCGGTACGGGCCATCCCATTTAGCTTGAAGCTTATGAGATTTCCCTTTGCTGCGGACTGGATTGTGCAACCACACTAGTGAACCTTCGTCGAAGCCTTTATTGTTCATTTTGCGGTCGTACCGGGTTTTCATCTTCTCAGACATTTGCTGGCCCGATTGTCTGACGTGCTCATAAATGTCATTCATTTTGTTCCGCAAGTCATTTGCATAATCGGTTATACTGCGTGGGGCATCAGGTGGTATCCCGGTGATCAGGTCTGCAGGCAGCCGTAATTCTCTTCCAAAGTTTGCGAAAGCTGGTGTCACTATTGTACTTTCGTGAACAGCGCTTCGATATGACAACAAAAACGGTTGTATGTGCTTGTCCCAATATCGTTGTCTACAACTTTTGCTAGGTACCTCTCCAATGTCTGATTAAATCGTTCTACCATTCCATCAGATTGCGGGTGATAAGAAGTCGTTCTTGTTTTGTGAGTACCCATAATGCGGCAAGTTTCCTGGAATATTTGAGACTCAAAATTCCTTCCTTGATCGCTGTGAATCTCTAAAGGTACTCCAAAACGACAGAAGACTTCATGAACTAGCTTATCCGCAACTGTTGAAGCTTCTTGATTTGGAATGGCGAAGACTTCTGGCCACTTAGTGAAGTAATCCATCACAACCATGAAATACTTGTTACCGCTTTCATTCTCCGGAAACGGCCCCGCCACTTCAATGGCTATGCTCTCCCATGGTGCACCAACATTGTACAACTTCAATGCACCTCTACTATGAGTCTGAGGTCCCTTTACAGCCGCACAACTTGTAAATTTGCGACACCAGTCCTCGACATCGTTTCGACAGTGGACCCAGTAAAACCATTCTCGGATCTTCAGTAGAGTTCGTTTAACTCCCAGATGGCCTCCTGAATAATCATTATGGTACAGCTGTAGAATATCCGGTACTTTAGCTTTAGGGACAACCATTTGCAAATGACAGCTGTCTCCCCAAACATTTTCCCATTTACGACACAGAACTCCATCTTGAAGCAGCAAGCTATCCCACTGGGCCCAATAGCTTTTAGTGGTCGAACTCATTGCTGAGACGTCGCTCCACTTGGGCTTGGGAGCAATGGCCTTTATCCATTCCAGAATCGGCTTGATATCCGGATCTTCCTGCTGTGCATGTAGTAAGCTGTCCTTCCACTCGTTGCTGAGGTGGTCTGCCCTGAGCATCCTAACGGATACCACTTCCTTATTCTCTTGCCTAGTACAATGTTTGAAATCTTCAGGACTAGGTCTTCTTGACAATGCATCTGCGTTGCCATGAGATTTCCCGCTGCTATGTTCGATCTCAAAGTCGTATTCCTGCAGTAGTTCAATCCACCTCGCAACTTGTCCTTCTGGATTTTTAAACTGCAATAGCCATTTTAGTGCAGCATGGTCATTTCGTAAGTGAAATTTTCGTCCCAGAAGATATTTGCTAAAATGCTGCAACGACTTTACCACAGCTAGCAATTCGCGTCTTGTGACACAATAGTTCCTTTCCGGTTTTGACAACGACTTGCTGAAGTACGCTATCACGACCTCTTGGTCACCATTCCGTTGAGACAACACACCGCCAAGTCAACAACACAAGCCAAGATTAAACGCAACACCAGGCGAATTGTAGGTGCGTTGCCGGCCCTTTAGAAAGGAGTAAGCTCTTTTCTTGAAGGTCCCCAGGTCGTATCGGTCCGGAAAAATCGCCGGTGGTAAACTATTCCACAGAGAGGTTGTACGCGGAAGAAAACTCATTTTGAAACGTACAATGGTGGACCGCCAATCATCCAGATGGTGTGGATGGTATCGGGGCGTTTGCCGCGTAGTACGTTCACGAAATTTGGCGGCTGGTATTAATCCAAACAATTCCTCGGAGTACTCTCCGTGGTATATGCGAAAGTAAATGCAAAGAGATGCAACATCTCTTCGCAGTGCCAGTGAATCGAGCCGATCGGTATGCACTTGGTCGTCGACGATTCGAGCCGCTCTGCGCTGGATGCGGTCAAGTGGAAGGAGCTGGTACTGGGGAGCCCCAGCCCAGAGATGGTAACAGTATTCCATGTAAGGCCGAACCTGCGCCTTCTAAAGTTGCAGGCGGTGTGCCGGCATGAAATACTGTCCCGCTCTGCTGAGTATGCCAAGCTTTTTAGAGGCCAATTTGGCCTTCTCTTCCAAGTGACCATGAAACTGCACGTCACTCTATATGTCGACGCCGAGGATTCCGATACTGGCTGAGGCAACAAGGGGAGTGCCTTGAAACTGAGGAGATACGACAAAGGGGTTCTCTTTAGGGGTTAACGCGGAAACTTGTGTCTTCTGGGGGTTAAACTGGACTAGATTTAGTCGCCCCCAATCCGAGACTCTGTTGAGCAAAGACTCGACTTCCGACACACGTTTGTCCCGGCACTCAGAGACGTTGTCCCGAGATATATTGGCTCGGCCGGTGTAAAGAGCATCACCAGTGCATCCGCATAGCAATGAATGTTACGGGTTTGCAACATATCATTGATATGCAGAAGAAACAGCGTTGGCGATAGCACGCAGCCTTGTGGAACACCAGCATTAATAGGCTTATAATTGGAGCTTGAACCGTCCACAACGACCTTGATGCTCCGATCTGCAAGAAAGCTGGTGATCCAATCGCACAATTTCTCGGGAAGCCCATAGGAAGGGAGCTTCGAAAGAAGCGCTTTGTGCCAAACCCGATCGAAGGCCTTCGCAATGTCCAAACTAACGGCCAATGCCTCCCCCTTGGATTCTACTGCCTCCGCCCATCTGTGAGTTAGGTAGACCAGAAGATCACCAGCTGACCAACCACGGCGAAAACCGGCTTGACGGTCACTAATCAGCTGGTGATCCTCAAGGTACCTCATGAGCTGGCAGTTTACAATGGACTCCATTGTTTTGGAGAACAAGGAGGTGATGGCGATAGGCCGGTAGTTGACGGGTCTGAGCGGTCGCCTTTTTTAGGGATCGGGTGGACGAAAACCGTCTTCCATGATTTTGGGACTACGCCTAGGGAGTAGGAGTACCAGAAAAGACGCGTTAGAACTGGTGCCAACTCTGGAGCACACGTCCTCAGCACAATTGGGGGGATTCCGTCAGGTCCACTCGACTTGTGGATGTCCAGGGAGAGGAGTGCTTTGCGAACCGAGCGCTGTGTGAATTGCGCTTCCGGCATGGAGCACTCACACCTCGGCATGGGCGGCGGCGTACTCTCCCGTCTTCGAGAGTCGAGTTGGACGCAAAGAAAGAACCTAGAAGATCGGCTTTCTCCTTTGCGGTATGGGCCAGTGAGTCGTCATCCTTGTGCAGAGATGGAAGAGATGGCTGACAGAAACTCCCCTGGACAGCCTTGGCGAGAGACCAGAATGCACGGGTTCCAGAAGGAAGGCGAACGAACTAGTTTCTCGCCAATTCTGCCTATGTGCTCTGACTTTGCCTTGGAAATGACTCTTTTGAAGGACCTAGAGGTGAAATTATACTTCTTTTTTAGAGCGCTGGTGTTTACATCCCGGGACGCTGATGCATCAGCCCAGGCTTGGTAGCACTCCTGCTTATAGCATGATGCTATTTTACAGGAGCGACCAAACCATGGCTGAGATTTGCCTCTAATGGGCACCACAGAGGAAGAAATAAAAGGTTCCATACCCTGAAGTA
The DNA here is from genome assembly GCA_907164705.1 of Parnassius apollo. Lineage (NCBI taxonomy): Eukaryota > Metazoa > Arthropoda > Insecta > Lepidoptera > Papilionidae > Parnassius > Parnassius apollo. The sequence continues at coordinate 1,964,264 of CAJQZP010001486.1, read as the reverse complement.
GCACATCAGCGACAGAATCCGCAACAACGATGAGATAGTCCGGCGAGAAGCAAACCCGCCCCCAAGGGTAGGATGCAAAGAAAGACCGCATCACATCTCAATCCGCTGACCTATAGTGCCAAACTCGGCGGCAGCCTGCAGAATGCAACTGCGATTTCAGCGTGAGTGGCACCACACTCCTGACAAGACAATGGTCCGAGGAGCCTAAAGGTGCGTTGACGGAAATCTGATATCTGTCCCGGTGAGAGGTCAGCAGAAGGTTCAACAGGGAAGGTGTATGATCCTTCACATCTGGAATCCGCGTAGGTGGTGTAACCAGTTGTGTCAGACCATATGCCAAGGCAAAATCATGAACAGATCTCCCCGCATGATCGGTTAAAGGTGAACCAAGCCATTTGGCGTGATGGGCGTTAAAGTCGCCGAGGATCACGATCTCTGCGGAGGGGATCTGCTGTAGCAACGAATCTGTAGCCATTTGGACGTTGTCGAAGAGTCGGGCTGTTTCGGCATTACCGCTATAGGACTTATAGAGGCACCCGTAGACGCGCGGATGGTCGTCGCTGTCTACGCGTAGCTAAAGGATGGACAGGTCCAAACCTTCAAGTCTGCCGAGGCGTCGAGAACAGATCTCCTCTCTGACGTATACGCAAACTCTGGCTCGAGGCACAAAAGAGGGTTCCAGTTTGTACCCCGGGCAGGAGAGATACGAGACATCAGCCGGAGGACACCTGCGTCTAGGTCAGAAAGAGCAGAGCCGGCCTCGCCGTCTCGAGATGGTAGTGGACGGCGTTTAGGTTAGAGTGAAGTCCCCTGATATTGCAGAAATTCATGTACAGCGTGGCAGGGGTCGCCTTGGTCTTTTTGCTCCGTTTGGCCCGAGCAGTTGTAGTCTTGAGCGGAATTTTGCCCCCCCCCCCCAGTATACGCTGGGCAGCCTGAGCACCCACGCTCAGAAGTGGAGAAACATGGTCGTGGATGCTCAGCGCGGGATTCTCCGGGGGTGCTGGTACCCTCTTGGGGTAGTCTATCATCATTTAATTCCGCTACCATGTTGATGGGGTGGATTTGGGCCTCCGGCCACCTGCACTCACCAGACGGAACGCGGAAACAGAGCTTCCACTTCACGCCGGTATTCTGTGAGATCGTGGTACCACCCCGGTTTGAGCCGGCCCATACGTGCAACTATAAAAAAATAAAAATTGCCGATAGAATTACCTAAATTAACACTTTAATTTTCTCGTCACTAAACACTAAAAATTAATCACACTGATTCACTTTATTTCGCTCTGAAGCTTCGCTTGTCTCGACAAATTCAATACTTCCCCGATCGCATCTTGCAGCGCCTATAAATACAAATTAGCACCGAAACATCCAGAATATTCAAGTAAACACGCGCAAGGGGCCGAGAGTTCGAGCGTCAGCTTCTAGAAGCTTAGTTATTCGTTTCGAGACTAGATGGCGCTGTCGGTTGAAAGATTAGTGATGTCGTTTTCGGGAAAGCTCCCCTCGCTCTCGTCCCCAACACTAGATGGCGCTAGTGCCGGGTACATGACGGCAAATTAGGCGCGTAACATTATTTACAATTTTTACATTTTTATTTAATTTATGTACATTTTGGCTTATTGATGGTAGGGTCTTAACAATGCTGCTTAACTGTGCCGGTAAAGACGGAAAATCAGATGACGTAATTGTATTAGCTACAGAGGCATAAGTAATTTTACCCTTTTTTTTTCAAGTATTTTTTTCATTTTTATTAGGCAAGATTTGGAAATGGCCAGGTGAAGGCCACTGCAATTGACACAACACAGGTTCTCTTTTTTATCGCAGTCTCTAAAATTATACTCCCCAGCACATATCGAGCAACGTTGTTTACCATTACAAATTTTCGCAGGGTGGTTGAACCTGAAGCACCGGAAGCATTGCTGTAACGGCGGGACATATTCAAACAACCTGAACGAAAATAGGCCATATTGAATGTTGTCGGGAGAACATTTGATAAGAACGTTATATTAACAGTTTCGAGACCTACAGTACTTTGACCGACTTTTTTCGTGAATCTTCTTACTGAAATAATTTCATAGATCGAAGACAGTTTCGTATATAAATCCTTGTTCGAAATGTTGGTAGGCACATATCTGATGATTCCAGTTTTTTCTATCTGCGCTGCAGGAATATGTGCCTTCAAGTTGTGCTTTGTTAAAAAGTCTGTATTTGTGATGAAATTATTTGCATTGTTGTATTGTTTAAAAACAACCGCAATTTTGATGGAATTGTCTCTGTGTAAAGCTACCACACTTTTCACCTCCGAAGTAAGAATATGATTTAAGTAAACTGGGCTTTTATTTCCAATTTTAACCTGTTAGTCCTGGCTTTCAATAAAAACTTTGTAGTCCGTATTTGTACTAGGGTGCACTAAAAGTATCGGGAATGGAATGTTTCCACTGTTCCTGTCATATTAAAATCTTTTTAATTGAAAACTCCATGGTTTTAAAAATCGAATACCATTTATTTATTTAAAAAAAGATTCTCGGTCTTGTCACAAGGTTTTGTCAAACTTGTTTAGTCGTTGAGAAAATGGAATTGACTCGAGAAAATTCAAGAGCGATGATTTATTATGACTTTCGAAGTGGTTTAACACGAAAACAGTGTGTTGACATATGACATACCGCGAAATTGAGGCAACTTGGCATGAATCAAATACAAATAATCTTGCATGAACTTTTAGGTGTAAAAAATTTGTTTTCCCGACGGATACCGCATTCGCTATGTGAAGAGCAAAAAGCGGCTCGCGTTACTTGGTGCGTCAGAACAAAAGAGATTTAAATATGTAATTATATACACCATAGAGCGGACATTGGGAACATTTACATACAAAAACTGTGACCACGCACATGTATTACACCCTCTAGCGAAATATAGCAATACTACACTGAGTATTTATTTAGAAAACATTTTAGCTATTTCCCAGTAGGTGACGCTACTAAACATAAGATAAAAATCCGTTGTGGGCACATCGTTAATCACTAACATATTTGTAAATAAATAGTGACGTTACTGGATAACAGAGGGCACTTATTACAATACTTTTCCTTCTGGAACAATCTACTAGAAATAATAAAATTTAAAAATTATTTGGTAAATACACATTATTCTTACGATAATAAACCGAAATCACATTAATTTTTTGCTCCATATCGTGACTCACAATACTTTAATGTACAAGCGGGCATATTTTTTTTAAATATTTCTTAAATTTATGAAACGAATGCGTCTTGACCTTTTGACGATGTCACTTAATGACGAAATTAATAACGAATATTAGACTAAATGACGAAAATCGGAGATATATAGGACAAAAGTTACAGACGACAATTTTGTTACTGATGTCCAGTCTATTACTACTACCTATTTAAATGTCTTTGGTCAGAACTCTCGAAAGATTCCACGCAGGATCCTCAAATGCTGTATACAACATCGTATCAGGTGACGAATCCTGGATATACGCGTACGAACCCGAAACAAGAAACCAGTCACGAGTTTGGGTGTTCGAAAATGAGTTAAAGCCAACAAAAATTGTTCGTTCACGGAGTGTTGCTAAAAAAATAGTGGCCACGTTTGTCTCCAAAACCAGTCATGTTACAACTATTCCTCTTAAGGGACAAAGAACGGTTAATGCAAAATAGTATGCTAGCATTTGTTTGCCACAGGTCGTTTCTAAACTCCGTAAAGAGAACTGCAACCGCCGCATCATCCTCCATCACGACAATGCGAGTTCTCACACCGCACACAGAACAAAAGAGTTTTTATAGCAAGAAAACATAGAATTATTAGATCATCCGCCGTACAGCCCCGACCTAAGCCCTAATAATTTCTATACATTCCCTAAAATAAAGAATAAATTGCGTGGACAGAGATTTTCATCACCTGCAGAAGCTGTGGACGCCTACAAAACAGCCGTTTTGGAGACCCCAACTTCCGAATGGAATGATTGCTTCAATGATTGGTTCCATCGTATGGAAAAATGTGTGAAATTTCGCGGGGAATACTTCGAAAAGCAATAAATACATTTTTAAATAGTAATGTTGTGTCACTTCCTTGATTCCCGAAATTTTCAGTGCCGCCCTCGTACAATGTTCAGGATAAAGTCACAGATAATCTGGCTTAAAAAAGGAAATAAAGTCATCCTCACCGCCGCCTACTTCAGGTCCACATTACTTCGTAAATCTTTTACGAACAATTTTGGATCGTTTCGGATTTCTACCTGGGTCCTCCGGTTCATTCATTTTAATAATTAACACAATGTACATTTACACTGACTAAAATAAGTTTTACTAAAACTTATAACTAAAACTTTTTTTAAACATATTTACACAGGATATTTTAACGAAAAACAGTAAAAATTATTATATCGACCGCCACGTTTGGCGTTCCCGCCAATTTCCTGTTTCGTGATTACGTAACGAGAGAATGTTGCCAGTATTTCTTATTTCTAATGGTCCAAGATTTGGGTAATTAATTTTAGGCTAAGTTATAAAAATATATGTAGTCAGCGTATTTTTTTTAATTACTTGTTATTGTTACATCAAATTGAAGTCAAGGTAATTATTTAATTTTTTAAGTCACTGATTGTTACGGCTCTGAGTTACCCCGACAAAGGTCGATTGAGTTAGGGCCCACAGTAACCCAATTCGACGAGTAACAGACGGGAGGGTCTAATGACCTATGGATAATTAAATTATGACGGCTAGATACGCAAACACAAAACTTACCGAATTCCAGAAGTGTAGGGTCTATCACAAGGTGGCGTCAGGGGCAAGTAAATGGTAGTGTATGTGTAGTGTGTGAGAATTGTGTATAATGGAACCTGACGTCACCGATACAATCAGATAGCAGCACCACGTGCGCCGACCGCTCCACAAGACGCTCACCACTATCGGAACTCAAGTTCGGCGTCACTTAGCACGAACTTTAATTTCGCTCGATCTACACCCAGATCACAAAGTTCAACGTTCCACACAACAAAGCAAAATTCCTTCGTACACCTTAACTAATTTAGTTGAACTCTAATTAGCTACACAGGTCACTCGTCGACATAAATTAATAGCGATAAATGATAAAATAGTCAATCAAACGCAGAAAAGCCTCGTTGTCACGTATATTAACGACCAAACACAACAACATGGAGGCCGTCTATTCGAGGGGGCAATTGTTAGTAAAAACTCGCGACCTCTGAATGACACGGGTCGCTCACCAAGAAGGGTCGAGACGCGTCGGCGCGGCTGTCGGCCGCACAGATCAGTCTCCCCCCCCCACGGCCCCGCCATCAAACCGGTATCCCGCTCGAGAATTTCCGTTTTATTTGTTGAGTACTTACAAAATATTTTACTATCAAGTTTTTAGGCTACCAACGAATATTTTAATAAGACATGAATTTTTTACATGGTACTTATGCTGCAGTTATACGATTAGTAGTATAGGTATAGTACGAATGGGTCGGCTCGACCGGGGAACGACCACGCTCTCATAGAATACCAGCGTAAAATAGTAGCTTAATGCTGCTGTGTTTCGTATGGTGAGTGGAGAAAACCGGAGACCCTTTTTACTGGAAACGAGGTATTCCACCTTAGTACACTCACGGTGACAACGCATCTGCATTTTGATTCGTAATAGAGGATATATGTAGATGTCTATGGGCCACAACAACCACTTACCATCAGGTGGACTGTATGCTTGTTTGTCACTTTATCCTATAAAAAAATGAAGGGTAGCTGCTATTAGACTGAGCTGAAATGAACCAAAATGGCACCCATCCTCTTGACTTGACAAGTGGTAGAGCCACGCAGCGGCTATTGATATCGCATGGATGGACTAGCTTGAATCGGGGTGGTACCACGACCTCACAGAATACCTGCGTGAAGTAGAGGTTTACCTCTGCGTTTCGCTTGGGCTGGAGGCCAGATTCCCTCGCCCCTTGACAAAGAATCAAATAAAAACTACACCAAGAGGTTATCCTTACTCCTGGTGACGGAGAATCCCTCGCTGAGCATCTACTACCAAGCTACTTTACTCTTCCTGAGCGTGGGTGTTTAGGCTGCTCCGCGTATTCTGAGGTGGGAGCGGGGTGAGGGGAATTCTGTTCGCGACTAAAACTGCCAGGAGCAAGCGGAGCAATAAGACCAAGGCGACCCCTTTCACGCTATCCGTGAATTTTTGCAACATTAGGACACTTCATTTCAATCTTAATGCTGTCCACTACCACCCGGCTCTTTTTAACCGAGATTCAGATGTCCGCTCCGGCTGATACTTCATATCTCTCCTACCCGGGGTACAAATTAGAACACTCCTTTGTGCCCCCGGCTGGAGTTTCTGCTATTTTGTATTTACTAAAATATTTTTTTATTTTATTTAGAAAAGTACATTTTTAATTCCATGAAATTTTATTTTTTCTTCCAACTAGTTTTTTTATATTAAGTTATTTTTTATAATAAATATATTTTACATTACATATGTTGTATATTTTATCGATGCTTACATACTCACTGGACAATTATCAAGAAGACTTTTAAATGATCTACAGACGCCTACGTGCTTCATCTTTTTTTGAATTGTCAAATTGTTGAAATTTATTAAAACAGACAGATAAACTTTTGCATTTGCATTGCATATTACTCTTATAGTTGTAGTATTGTATCTCGATTATCAGGAACTTTAAAAAAAGTGGCAACACTTCTCTGACTCAGACAAAGTAATGCCATTAAAAACATAACTTGTAAAAAAACCAAGTCTCGCAACTCAGTTCTACTGTAAAAAGTTGTGAGATCCATGTAATACCAAGTCGGTTAATTTATTCAGTTCCTACCTAAGACTCCTTATGTTTTAAGTTATTACGTAATTAGCTAACCTAACAACATTTTATAGTGACCATATCAATTTTAAAAGTCTTTTATATTTTAAATATATAGATTGACTTGGCAATCGCACTAAGCAATCTAATATAGTATGTATTTCTTGTGAGATACATTGTGGTTTCATGCGATGGCCAAGTCAATTTATATATTTAAAATATAAAAGACTTTTAAAATTGATATGGTCACTATAAAATGTTGTTAGGTTAGCTAATTACGTAATAACTTAAAACATAAGGAGTCTTAGGTAGGAACTTTTTACAGTAGAACTGAGTTGCGAGACTTGGTTTTTTTACAAGTTATGTTTTTAATGGCATCTCATTTCTTTTTGTATATAAGATAGTCCTAATTTTTTACCTTTCCGGTACCTTCTACTTCTTGAGTACCAAAAACGTACCTATGTACAAGTGTAATACATATAAAGTACACTGATTCATTCACTGCAAATTTAACTTTGTAATTCTATATATTTATATGGGATTACAAAGTTATTAATGCAGTTGGTGTATCTAGAAAACTGGACCGAAATTGAAAAATATTTTAGTTTTTCCTTGATTTATACACTACATACTAATTGTATTCTAAATTTGAAGTTTCTATGTCTGCTAAAAGTGCCTTAGAGTTTTGATGATCGGTCAGTCAGTGAGTGACAAAATTAAGAAACTTTGACTTGTTACAATTCTTAAACTACTGGTTCAAATTGAATGAAATTTGAAATATACCATGTTTATACAATGCTTACTCGGTTACTGAAAATTCAGGCTTCTAGATTAATTGACTACGAAGTTATAGGGGGTCGAAAATGGCCTGAATTGCTTCGAGAAAAGATGGTACGGCCGTGCCGCTTTTTTGCTCGACTTGGTGGGGGCACTACCGTGCCCCCAGATAAAATTGGTTACATTTTCTTGTTCTAGGTGCGATATCTACCTTTTTTTACTTCATCTGAGGCGATAAGAGCCAGCGGCCATCGTGAAGTAATAAAATGTGTAGGCATAACGCGCCCTCTATTAATGCAAGCAATAAGCAACCCTATGTCCACACGCTTAGTCTTTTCTCCTTTGGATATTGTCATTATGTAATCTCGAGTATTCTAGTACTTTTCGTTTGAAAGAGTGGAATGACTTAGATTGATCTAGAAAGTTTTACATATCTTTTATTGACTATAAAAGCGTGTGCCGGCGATCGGAGACTTAGTTATTTCGGGAATGCGAAAGTGAACTCTACTTCATAAGCGAATATGATATTTTGACCTATGACATCTGCAATTATAAAGGACCTCACCGAAGAAGCTTAGCGTAATTGTATACTTAATGTGTGTGGATAATCTAATCTCATTGGCATTTTACTCACCTCGCACGTAACAATATAATAAACCTCAAGAAAAGTAAAAGAATAATTACTAATTGCATTTTATTATTGCATTAAGAAATAATTACAAAGTAAACACAACATATTTAAGGTAGTATTCTTTCTTTTTATTAAAACATATTTATAAAAATTAGTTAATTACCAAATTTTTTTACACTATGTACAGATCATAAAGTCAGAGTTACACTCACATCACAGATGCCATTATTTTAAAGTGTCTATGCGATTCTTTCGTACAGAGTGCAACCTCTATTATAAATAATAGCAAGGCTTTTATTATTTGCTACGACTGTGATCGATGCTTCCTGAAGCACCTTTTGTCTGCTTGTCGGGTTAAAATGTCAGACACAAAATTTCTATGCTTAAATACTCGAAGGATGTCCTCGCGTGCTTCTTGTATACCTTCACAAACAATCTTACTTCTTTGAATGTTACCCTGCAACAAGAATGTTTTTATATAAAAAGAAATCAATCTTAAAACGCCTATTTACTGTTACCGTACCGTTATAGCCTACTAAAGTACATTGCTGAACAGGCCTCCCATATAACTCATAGGTGGGATATGTGGCCACGCGTGTTGGCAAACACAGTTTTTAATTTTTAGTCGTTATTAGGAAGACGGTAAAAGAAGACTGTAAAACAGCAACTTAATACTTCTGTGTTTTGTATGGTGAGTAGAGATCCGGAGACCCTTTTTAACTGGTTACGAGACATTCCGTCTTAGTCCTCAGGGGTGACAACGCACCTGCGTTTTGATTCTTAATCGAGGTTAAATGTAGATGTCTATGGGCTACTTCATCCACTCACCATCAGGTGGACTGTGTGCTCGTTTGTCACCCTTATTCTATATAATATATATACAATATGTAACGTAATTGACGCACACCCTCAGACACCCCAATTAGTATATAATGTTATAATCATAATACATACACTGAATTTTTAGTTAAACATTTTTATGCACTGATTATTTATCAAATTAGTCATACTAATTCCGGAAGAATGTTGTGGTCACAGTACAAACCCACGAACGCAAAGACTTTAACATGCTTGAAATAAAGTTCATTTTTCTTTATTTTTATTGAATGACAAAATTAGTAATAATACAAATAAAACTGCACTCTTAAAAGTTTTATTGCCTTAGGTTACGGTCCACTTCAGTTTGTTTTGACTGTACAGGTTTAGTGTGGCTGTAATTTACGTAGTTATAATTATTTTTGGGATAAAAAATTACCTATATTAAAAATGATAGGAATCGATTCAGTAAACGATTCTGAACAAACTACTTTCTCAAAGTGCGTTAATTATGTTACATGTTGTATATATATATATTTTTTTTTTATATATATATATATATATATATATATATATATATATATATATATATATATAATATAAGACACTGCTGTCCATCGTCTTTGTTTACCTCTGTCGCTTCTTACGACACCCACGGATATTGCGAGGTTGTGGTTATTCTTACACCGTCACTAGACGGTCCCGATTAAATACGATTTCATTCTTACGAGATAAGATGTACTACTTAAATGCACACACACACACGTCACAATGAAACAGTGACGCTTGTGTGCGTGAGTTTTCTTTCATCATAGATTGCCTCATTGGGGGGATATTCGTCTTATGGTTCATAAAAGATAGCTTGATCTCTGCGACAGCTGTCAGTAAAATCACGCCTATGAAGTCCTGAATTTCTTAGTAGTACAGACAGTACCTGTCAATGTCATACTTTATGGGCATGCACGACCTGGTTAGTGCATGCCCACAAAGTATAACATTGACAGGTACTGTCTGTACTACTAAGAAATTCAGGACTTCATAGGCGTGATTTTACTGACAGCTGTCGCAGAGATCAAGCTATCTTTTATGAACTATAGTTGCTTGGCAGTCGGGTTGGCAACCGGTGTTTTTGAAGTAAAAACTTCTTTAGCGGCGTTGTACACTTTTTTTGTAATGGGTAAAAAATGTTAAACTCGCGTCAGGACACGTGACCTGATCGAAAATTCGTAAGACGTCGTCGAAATTATGGATGGAAGTTAATTATTCTGCGAGATAAACTTTTTAATGTAATATTAATTGTCAAGGAATACGTTGTGGTGGGATGATGAGGTGCGGTTGGAAGTTGAATCAAAGAAGAAAGCATGGTTAGATTTACTAGCAACTAAAACTGGTAATTCTGGTGGTATGAATGATGAGATTGAAAGAAAAAAGGCAGAATTTAGACGTCTAAATAAGAGAGTAAAAGAAGTAGTTGAAAGGAAAAAGAAAGAAAGAAAGAACGGATAAGAATGATAGAAGGATATCTGATAATTTCCAGGCTAATATAAAAATGTTCTGGAAACTCGTAAGAACTGCGAGGGGAAAAAAACAGCCTATAATTAACGCTATAAGAGACGAGAATGGATGTATTCTGAATGATGAAGTTTCGAATTTAAACAGATGGAAGGAATACTTTGAAAGCGTGTTTATGAGTGAAGAGTTGTCTGAATTAAATGAACAGGAAATTCCGAAAGAAGTGGAAAGGGGTATGGAGATAAGTGTAGATGAAATAATGAAAGCAATGAAAAGCATGAAAGCAGGTAAGGCAGCTGGATATGATAGAGTATCACTCGAGATGCTAAGGGCTGGAGAGGGAGTGGTGGCAGGCCTGCTGTACACCTTGTTTAATTTATGTTGGGAATTAAAACGGGTACCGGATGACTGGTGTAAAGCAGTTATAGTACCAATATATAAAGGAAAAGGGTCACAGCAGGACTGCAAAAACTACCGTGGTATCAGCTTGCTTAGTATTGTGGGTAAACTGTATGCTAAGGTGTTAATTGAAAGAGTTATGAAAGACACTGATGGAAAAATTTGGGATGTGCAAGCGGTTTTTAGAAAGGGAATGGGGTGTACAGATCAAGTCTTTTCCATGCCCATGATTGCGGAGAAGTTTTTGGCTAAAAACCAGAAAGTTTCTTGTGCGTTCATGGACTTGGAAAAGGCTTATGACAGAGTGGACAGGAATGTGTTATGGCAAACACTGAACTCATATGGGTTGAGCGCTGGTTTGATACAGGCATTGAGGTCTCTTTATAGGGATTCTAGTGCTTGTGTCAGGATCAATGGGGTCTACTCGGACTGGTTTGGCATCCGAAAGGGTGTCAGACAGGGGTTGCCTTCCCTTTGGCTGTTCAACCTATTTATGGATAGGTGTTTGCAAACTTTGAAAGATGAAGAATGTGGGTTAAGAATGGGCGAGTTAACCGTCAAATGCCTTTTGTATGCCGATCAAGTCATATTTTGCGTCATCGGCGGCTGAGTTGCAAATGATGGTTACATTAATGAACTGGGCATTAAAAGAAAGGGGAATGAAAGTGAACGCAAGTAAGACGAAAGTGATGGTTTTTGAAAGAGAGGAAAGCAAAACGGTATGTGAAATAAGAATAGAAGGAGAGTTAATTGAGCAAGTGGATGAGTTTGTGTATTTGGGATGTGTTTTAGCAGGGATGGTAGATATGATAAGGATATAGAACGACGAGTAAATGCAGGGAATAGAGTGAATGGGGCACTACACTCTATTGTGAAGAACCAGAATGTATCAAAAAAAGGCACGTATGGTAATTCATAATGCTGTGTTAGTCCCTACTTTAATGTATGGCAGTGAAAGCTGGGTGTGGCAGAAGAAGCACGAAAGTAGAATAAATGCTGTAGAAATGCGGTCTTTAAGAAGTATGCTAGGGTTGAATCTGAATGACAGGGTGAGAAATTTCATGATAAGAGATAAATGTGGTATGCAAGATGATGTTGTGACCAGGATTAAGAAAGGAATGCTTCGGTGGTTTGGTCATGTAGAAAGAATGAATGAGGAAAGAGTGACAAAACGAATTTATATGGGAAATGTGAACGGCAGAGTCGGGAACGGACGCCCTAGAAAAAAGTTTATCGACCAAATTGGCGATATTTTGAAAATGGGCCACGTTAAAAGTACCCTTAACCGACTAGCATGTATGCGTAGATATATGGATGTAAAGGAGGCGAAAGAGGTATGTCAGGATCTTGCCAAATGGAAGTCCGTGGTATCTGCCTACCCCTCTGGGTGATAGGCGTGAGTGTTTATGCTATTATAAATTGTCATGTTTGTGTACGATAGCGCAATAAATAAATATTGTATATAAATGATAGTACTTTTATACTGATACCTAAAGCAAATCTTGCAAAATTATAAAACCCTAACCATTCCAAAATATCAAAAATGCACAACGTTAATATTCAAGTTTTCAATCCTGCCGGCACTCCCGTAGTGCAACCCGTCGTTTTTTTTATTATGTGTTGTTGTTATCAGGAGGATGCGGCTGTCCATCTCCTGCGAAATAGTGTGAAATCCCATGTCGAATTTCTTATTGCACAAACTCTAGTTGTTTGTGTGCAGTTATACCAATGGAATAAAGTTATGAGTTATGCATTTAAATATTTTTTGAATTGTCTCAATCATATCGGAAAAGAAAGCTAAATTAATAACAGCCAATTCTTGTTTTTTCTTAATTGCGATCATTTTATATTAAATTATAAGACTACTTTGTGCTGTCATCAATAACATTTTATGCTCCATTATTTTATCATGCAATCACATTTAATTGATGGATTACACATATCATAGTTGGTGGTGTGTACTTTTAGTGATGAATTGGAAAATATAAATGCGTACAGTTTCCATCCCGTTTTTGGAAGTTTGTGTGTCAGTTGTGTTCAGAACGCCATAAGCAAATATGAGGTCAAAACAGATAAGCATATAACAGCTGCATTTTAAAAATTTAGAAACAAATAGAAGAAACTAACAATTAGGATAAAAATAGAAGCGTCGTATGAGGGTTCTGGTATTGTGAAGCCCACCTGTGCCAACTCTAAAAATCTTCGGACATTTTAGGGCTTCTAAATATAAGAATATTTACCTTAATGAGTTCTAGTAGAGTATGTGAATGGGGCTTTATCGCAGTCAGAGCCCGCCCAGATGCATTTTCAAGGGCTCTCAAGACGCCGTCCAACTGTTCACCAACGTCCGCTTCCAGTGATACCTACAGAGAAATACATTTTTATTCCATAAGGTAATAACAATGTATCAAAAAAGTTTTGGAACCAAGTAATAATGAGAAGTGGGCTTTTGACTTTATGATAATTAGCTAATCTAATTTTATAGGTTACCCATATAATCATTAAGGCCTAAAACGACGGGCGAGCTTGAGAGTAGCAAGACAGTTTCGTGGCTCGTCACTTTAAAGAACCTCCTTGCTCGTCAGAGTATCAAATAAGACGAGCCTCCAGTAAAACCGCCGTTATCTTTACCATAAGCTTATGGCTCGCTGGTCAATCAGAACCTTTAGTGAGCAAAAGGCATTAATTTAGAGGTTTCGATTATTTAGCAAATTAAAAGTAATTAATAGAATCATGTATTACTTTGTATCTTTGGAAGGGAGGTGGTGCTTTTTAAACTAGGTAAGATATATAATTTAGATTTAGTATAGATAAACAAAACTACAGATATCTCTAAAAGTAGGGGGGATTTAAAAGTCAGAAATGTGTAAAAAGTTAAGAGCACAGCGCTGAAGCATTATTTTGAATTTATTTATATATATACAGGTTGTCCTGAAACTCAACGTCAAGGGGGTACGGAGTGATAAGTTAGGTTGTAACAGTTCTAGCAAAAAAAAAATCATGTTACCAGGTTTTTTTTTGTAGAATAAGGGTGACAAACGAGTACACAGTCCATTTGCTGATGAGTGGAGCTGTGGCCCATAGAAATCTACATTTATCCTCTTTTATTTTTTTCTTTTTTTTTCTTTGATTAAGAGTCAAATCGCAGATGCGTTGTCACTCCCTAAGGACTAAGACGGAATGCCTCGTAACCAGTAAAAAAGGGTCTCCGGATCTCTACACTCACCATACGAAACACAGCAGTATTAAGTTGCTATTTTACGCTGGTATTCTGAGAGCGTGGTCATTGGGTGCGTTTGGCAGAAAAAAGTGCTAGCAAGCGCTTACTAGCGCTGAAATAATTTTCGGCCAGGACACGATTGCTACTTCAGTAGCGCTGACACAATCCGCCATTTTGCTTATTTAATTTGTTTGTTTTGAATTAGAGTTTATAAGTTGTTTTGTGCAATATTAGTTTTAAGTAATATAATGACATGAATAAACATATACATGTTATTAAAAATTCATGATTGGTAAGTTTTTAATATGAATATTTTACAAACATATATTTAAACTAGGTTAGGTTCCCCGGTTAAAACTAACTTCGTGTCCTAGAGGAAAATAGCTACTTACGATTTGACAGCGCTTACCGCTTACGATCGCCATTTTGCTTACAAGCGCTTGCTAGCGCTTTTTTCTGCCAAACGCAGCCATTGCCTTCGTGCTACAACAATAATATAGCTGCAGCGTGGCTCCTAGGTTCAGCGTGGTGTGTCAGGTATACTTTTGAAAAAGTTGAAAATCAACACCCTAGATCATATATTTAGGTACTGTGATCACAAATTTTTAAGGGTATTTTAAATGTAATCTTAAATATCTATGCTATTGATTGCAGCCACAAATCCAATAATTAATATTGTGAGTTTAGTAAAAAAAAAGTTAAATTAAGTCATGGTTAAAAACATTTTAACATATAACTTTGACGCCGTGCCTTTAAAACAATGTACTATATACTACCAAAGTCAAGTCGAGTTGTCACAATATTAATTATTGGATTTGTGAAAAAACTTAAATAACTTTATATCAAACGCAACTTTTAAATGACCATGACACTGCATATCAAATAAGTTCACTTCGGTTCTAAATAGCGAGATCTGGAAGTTACGATCGGCTGCAGTGCCACTTACGTGGTGCAGCTTCCAGCCCTCGGCGCTGGTGAGCACGTGGGCTGGTTGGCGATGTTAGAGCACTAGTACAGTAGATCGTTAGCGTTATGGTGGGTAGCAGGTCGTCCATCTGCGCGGTGAGGTGGTGTAGCTTCCAGCCCTCGGCGTTGGTGAGCACGTGGCGCTGGCTAGTAATGTTAGAGTACTAACAGTAGATGGTTAGCGTTATGGTGGGTACCAGGTCGTCCATCTGCGCGGTGAGGTGGTGCAGCTTCTAGCCCTCGGCGCTGGTGAGCACGTGGGCTGGTTGGCGATGTTAGAGCACTAGTACAGTAGATCGTTAGCGTTATGGTGGGTAGCAGGTCGTCCATCTGCGCGGTGAGGTGGTGTAGCTTCCAGCCCTCGGCGTTGGTGAGCACGTGGCGCTGGCTAGCGATGTAAGAGTACTATACAGTAGATCGTTAGCGTTATGGTGGGTACCCGGTCGTCCATCTGCGCGGTGAGGTGGTGTAGCTTACAGCCCTCTGCGTTGGTGAGCACGTGGCGCTGGCTAGCGATGTTAGAGTACTATACAGTAGATCGTTAGCGTTATGGTGGGTTCCAGGTCGTTCGTCTGCGCGGTGAGGTGGTGTAGCTTCCAGCCATCGGCGTTGGTGAGCACGTGGCGCTGGCTAGCGATGTATTAGAGTACTATACAGTAGATCGTTAGCGTTATGGTGGGTACCAGGTCGTCCATCTGCGCGGTGAGGTGGTGTAGCTTCCAGCCCTCGGCGTTGGTGAGCACGTGGCGCTGGCTAGCAATGTTAGAGTACTATACAGTAGATCGTTAGCGTTATGGTGGGTACCAGGTCGTCCATCTGCGCGGTGAGGTGGTGCAGCTTCCAGCCCTCGGCGCTGGTGAGCACGTGGCGCTGGCTAGCGATGTTAGAGCACTAATACAGTAGATCGTTAGCGTTATGGTGGGTACCAGGTCTTCCATCTGCGCGGTGAGATGGCGCAGCTTCCAGCCCTCGGCGCTGGTGATCACGTGGCGCTGGCTAGCGATGTTAGAGCACTAGTACAGTAGATCGTTAGCGTTATGGTGGGTACCAGGTCGTTCATCAGCGCGGTGAGGTGTTGCAGCTTCCAGCCCTCGGCGCTGGTGATCACGTGGCGCTGGCTAGCGATGTTAGAGCACTAGTACAGTAGATCGTTAGCGTTATGGTGGGTACCAGGTCGTTCATCAGCGCGATGAGGTGTTGCAGCTTCTAGCCCTCGGCGCTGGTGGTCACGTAGCACTGGCTGGCGATGTTAGTGCACTAGTACAGTAGATCGTTAGCGTTATGGTGGGTACCAGGTCGTCCATCTGCGCGGTGAGGTGGTGCAGCTTCCAGCCCTCGGCGCTGGTGAGCACATGGCGCTGACTGGCGATGGCCAGGATGTCACGCGCGCGCGGTTCGCGGCGCCGCACGTCCGCTGGCCGCACGAAGTGCAGCGCCGTGCCGCGCCAGCCGCACACGTAGCCCAGCGTCGCGCCTGCCACCACACATGCACCGAATTTAGGCCAGGAAACCTTATAGGTTGGGGGTCGATTGAAAGTCATTGTTTTCGCCCTTTTTTGCGTTTGCTTCCAATTCTCATCTTCTATGGCAAGATTGAATTGGATAATCTTAATTTAATACTTCCTTTGTTTCTCGATTGCAAATGCGAGCACACAGTCCACCTGAGGGTAAATGGATGCTGTGGCCCATAGACATCTACACTTATCCTCATTTAATAATCAAAATGCAAATGCGTTGTCTCCCCTGAGGACTAAGATGGAATGCCTCATTTCCAGTAAATAGGGTCTCCGGTTTTCTACACTCACTATACTAAACACAGCAGCATTAAAGCTGCAATTTTACGCTGGTATTCTGTGAAAGCGTGGTGCTACCCCGATCGAGCCGACCCAACCTGCTACAACCATAATGTAGCCGCAGCGTGGTTTTGCCATGAAGAAATGACCTCCCCATAGAATAACCGTCCTTTATATTTACCGTAGTTGCCACACTTGGCAGGTACATGGCACACTCATTCACTTCTAGTCACCCCATCACTCAAATATTCATTCGTCTTACGAACCGGGTAATTCGGATCGATCATTCAGATTCTGTGAACTGAGACCAGCTCGATTATGATGATCGTCGGACACTACTATACTCATTGGTCGTAGATCCTGTCAATCATTTAATCTGAAGCATTCAAAAAATGCATTGCAATCATTAATACTTTGATTGGTGAAATGAACGAATCACTGACAATTGACACATGTCTAATGTACTGCACCCGCGTCACCGACATGTTCACTATTTTACCACGTTTTTATTAAGTCACTTCCACAATATGCCTGTCATTCCGGAAGGTATTTAATGATTTAACCAGTGGAATTTAAATAAAAAAAATTGCTGAGCTGAAAACTTAAAATTTTGAATATAGCTCTGATTCGGATGAAAATATAAGAATATTATTAAAAAAAAAAAGCGTTGTAAATTTAAAAAAGTATTTTTTTTTAATTTCAATTGTTAATACAATAATTCCCAAATAC
The DNA here is from genome assembly GCA_907164705.1 of Parnassius apollo. Lineage (NCBI taxonomy): Eukaryota > Metazoa > Arthropoda > Insecta > Lepidoptera > Papilionidae > Parnassius > Parnassius apollo. Next base: position 1,946,577 of record CAJQZP010001486.1, on the reverse strand, counting down.
TCAAACACTACCTACCAGATCTCTACACTCACCATATGAAACGCAACAGAATTGAGCTGCTATTATACGCTAGTATTCTGTAAGAGTCCTAACACGGTCAAGCCAACCCATTTATGCTTCATCCGTAAAATAGCTGCGGCATGGTTCTACCACATATAAAATTTTCTCGGTTGTACTTGGCTAAAGTGCGAAATAATAAAAAAAAATATCCTTTGTAATATTTGGTTTTAAAAACTTCTTCACACTGCTGTTTCGTATGGCGAGTGTAGAGAACCAGAAACCTGAAAATTAAAAACAAGGCAATCCATCTAGGTCTTCAGGAAATGACAACGCATCTGTATAAGCAGCACAGTATCCACTTACCATCAGGTAGGCTTGGACTGTTTCGTTGGTCTAGTGGTTGTAGTTGTGCGACTACTGATCATGAGGTCCTGGGTTCCAATCCCGGGTCGGGCCAAAAAATCAATTATTGAGTTTTTCTGTCAAGAAATTCTCAGTAGCTGCCCGGAGTCAGGAAGTTGGCGGTGTCTCACCCCCGTGCCTCGGAAAGCACGTAAAGCCGTTGGTCCTGCGCCTGATCTCTCTCTGGTCGTGTCAGTTTACTGTCCCATCGGGTTATGAGAGTGAGGGAATAGAGTGCACCTGTGCTTGCGCATACACTTGGGCACTATAATCCTGTCCTGCGGTGATGGCTAGCCTCTGTTGCAGCAGGCCGCCGTGGCCGAAATTCGGTCTGGAGGATAATATTATTACTATCAGGTGGACTGTATGGTAGATTGTCTCCCTTCTTCTGTGAAAAAATAGCAATATAAAAGAAATCTCATTGTAAAACGTCACGTTCGTGTTACACCGTTAAACGTGATATGTAACTACTCGTCTCCACGCTTACTGCGGCACCCACGACTTACAGCATTGTGCAAGTAGCGTGCGTCGAATCTCACGTTTATATGTAAATATATGTTAGATATTTTTATTCCTTTTAAAAAATCAATTCTTCAATTTGTTTCTTCAGATTTTGTTTTTTCTGTTATATTTATAACCATTTGCTCTAATAAAAATTAAATTATCATTTTTGAATATTACATCTGACAAAAAAACAATGTGTTTCAAATGGAATGTTATACAATAACATATATGGAGCTAGCACTACTAACAAACAAACTGCGATATCAATTCAACCGCTTTCATTCAGGAAACTTTGACCTCACAAACTCTGTATTGTAACTTACGTTTAGGCATAGGATTTACTGGAGTAGGCGGCGTAGGTGGTGCATCTTCTGCTGTAAACTCGCACTGCCGCACTTCATTACTCAACCTGCAAAGAAGCCAAATCTTAATATATACAACACGTAACATAATTAACGCACTTTGAGAAAGTAGTTTGTTCAGAATCTTTTACTGAATCGATTCCTATCATTTTTAATATAGGTAATTTTTTATCCCAAAAATAATTAAAACTACGTAAATTACAGTCACACTAAATCTGTACAGTCAAAACAAACTGAAATGGACCGTAACTTAAGGTAGTAATATCAGTATTATACTAATTCTGTCATTTAATAAAAATAAAGAAAAATGAACTTTATTTCAAGCACGTTAAAGTCTTTGCGTTCGTGGATTTGTACTGTGACCACAACATTCTTCCGGAATTAGTATGACTAATTTGATAAATAAAAATGTTTAACTAAAATTCAGTGTATGTATTATGATTATAACATAATATACTAATTGGGGTGTCTGAGGGTGTGCGTTAATTACGTTACATATTGTATAAATTACGTGTTACGTTGTCTGTCCGCGATGGACTCCTAAACTAATTAACCGATTTTAATCAAATTTGCACACCGTGTGCAGTTTGGTCCAACTTCAGAGACAGGATAGTTTTTTGCCCATAATTTTTTTTGCGAATTTAAGGATTTTTAATAGGACATGACAAATTGTCGTCGAAAAAGGCTGAACAAAGTCTGCCTGTGGCAAGTATTAAAATTAGAACAGTCCCCATTCTCATTTTCGCAAGTATCTTAAAAATATAAAATCGATAATTATTCTGTACATTTTACATTATTAAAAAAAATTAAGTAATATTATGGTTTTTTATATTTATCTCTGTTCTTATTCAATTGAGTGTTTGTAAGTGCAGATATCAGACAGTATCTTTATTTTTCCTATCAGGATTATCAAGAGTGATTTAGGCTGCATTTTATTAACTAATTTTTTTGTGAAATTGGGAAACTAAAGAAATGGTTTTTGGTTATCTCGTAAACAATAAGAGATATAAAAAGTTTTAAACAATTTTTTTGTTTGCAATTTTACTTATAAAGGCTGTGGCATAGGTGGTGTGTATTAAAAAAATTTTTATGTTAATGTAAATTCATTTTATATATAAATAATATTTTATATAAAAATATTTTTGGTATAAATTCAACAGCTAAATGTAAAATTTAATTATTAATCATTTAAGAAATCCTACTTATTAACTTTTCCATATGAATCGTCCAATTTATTGTTAAGGTTGCTCTAGTCGATGGCACGAACTAAGTGGAGGGCGGGGTAAAAATGCATGCTATCTCAGCCGACATCACGTGCGAAAGGGATAGATGCTGTGATGAGCAGTAAGAAGCTAGTGCGCACACACATACGCACTCGAGTGACGCAATGCAGACGGCGTCATCGCGTACCTACCTATGCGATTCATTTTTGAATAATAACATAAACTCAAACGGCAATTTGAGCTCCGTATCGCAGTGGCTTAGCAATGAGGCTGCGCTGGGCGCCGCGGGTTCGAATCCCGCACGGAACAAATATTTGTATGGCCTACAAATAGTTGTCGGATCTGATGATGGGATCTTGGAGAAATCGGGGGCACTCTTCAATAAATGACAGCAAATCAACCGCGATTGCTGCTATCGCCTATCTAAGCATTCTTTACACAATCACACAATATAATATCACGCCTGTACCCACTAAAGGGACATAACTCTCAACTAAAAACGGTAACATAAAAAACTTATTAAACTTATTAAACTTATTAACTTAACAATTTCTAAAATAAACACAAAAAAGATTATAGACAAGACATAATTATGTTTTCTTTATGTTTCTGTATTTTACTGTAGGTTATGCAAATATTACTGTAGGTACTATGTATTCTAAATAGGTATTTACTTTCCATAGCTAGTTAGCTATAATAGCCCACAGGCAACTCCCCGAAATATATGTCAGCCAGTGTCAGGATAACTGCTTTTTCGACAGCGCGATTTTAATGTGAGTAGGGCTTTTATATAGGTTAATTAAATAAATAAAAAATGTTAGTTTGTAAATTGTTTATTGATTGTTTGTGTTCAATAGCGGTTTGAAATATTCTCTTAGTACTTAGAAAGTTATCAACAATAGGAATTGTGTCACTGCAGGGACAAGCACAAACGTCTATCAAATTAGTAACGTATATAAACGGAATACTAACAGCACAGACTTCCTTACAGAAGTCCAAAGAACACGTCTAGGCAAGGTAAGTAATTAGAAGAAAACTACAATTTAGAGATCGATTGTAAATCAAATTCACAGTACAGACACAATTAGCGAAATATGAATAAAATTTTGATTTATTTTATAATAGATAACGCTAGTTGAAAACTAAACACTGTATGGGAATGGCATCACTGAACGAGTCAGGTGGTCAGTCCAAACAAATAAAAGGCGCGATTGTAGAAAGAGATTCGTTATGAAACGTTTGTAGGCTGGGCTTGGCCTGCTAATGCTATTCATAACGAAGGCTATAAAATATGTAGATACAACTTAGAAACTAAATCCAATGTGTACTTATCTGTATTCATAACCCAATATCTAAGGTAGGTTGATGCGCTCCTTAGTTTTTATATAGTTCGTATTATTCTGTAATAAATTAAATCTAATCCAAAATATACTATAATACCATAGCAAAGCTATTACTATTTTATTTAGTAGTAGCTTATATAGTAGTATAGTAAATTATATATAAAAGAATATGAGTATGTCTGAGGTAAGGTTATAAACAAATATTTTTCCAAGTGCGAATCGGACTTCCGAGCTTCCGAGATTACAAGATTTAAATACCTATACATATTACTATCAATCAAAAAAGCCAAAATACACGTTTCTTTTTCTGGTAGAAAATCCTTTCATTTCAAATTTATTTTTACCACTTTCTGTTATAGCGGCAACAGAAATACACGTTCTGTAAAAATTACAACCATCTACCTATTACGGATCATGAGATACAGCCCGCTGACAGACTGATACACGGACAGCGGAGGCTCCGTAATAAGGCCCTGCTGGTTACCCTTCGGGTACGGAATTCTAAAAAGTACTAAGTTGTCCACTCACATCTGTATGATTCTTTCTTCAAAGGACCATATTAGCCTGGTTCTCGTATGACATGACCAATGTAATATCTGGACTGACCTCTCTGAGTTTGTTTCGGCAGATCGGGTGCTTCTTCTCAGTTTCATGTTTTTGTTGTGTTAAAGTGTTTTAAAAAAAAAAACAACTTACAAAACACATTATCTTCTCTCTTATATATCATTGACTGCCCTTCTTAGATTATTATGTACTTACATAAATTACATTAGGTATATTAGGATATGAGATTTCTATACGTAAGCACGATTATCGAAAATCTAAAAATTACCTATTCTAATTAAATTAATAGACAATTTTAAGATTTTCGATAATCGTGCTTATCTACCTATGAGATGTTTTCGTTAGTTAGCAAATTAAAGTAGTTAAGTACCTAATGTACTACCTGTATCGAAAGTTCATTATTATGTACTTACCTGTTTTCAATTTTAACTAAATGTGCTTCAACAAACTTATGTGCCCATTTTAGCAGCTATATTCATCCCGGCTTTAGCAATGGACACGAACAAAAGGAAGCATTTTTTCTAAATAAAGATGTAGATATGTAGGTATTACAACCATAAATAGATAGCAGCGGCTAACCTAGTGAGTATGTTGTGTGGGTGCACGCTGCGCCCCCCCCTCCGTCCGTCCCACTGATCGGGGAAACAATTTGTAGCGAAAGGCAAGATGTTTTATAACAAAAACGGGCGCGCGAAATTTTATAAACAGACCTTTGGTAGTCTGGATGTCACGAAAAATCTATTGAATGTATCTGTTTAAAATAAAATTATTTGCATTTTTGAACAACTAATCTATTCCTGTATGGTAACTGTTTTGCAATTTTCGTTCTTCATTTATTTCCGCCTAAATATGTGTGTGAACTAGTGTTGAAATTCGGAATTTTCGACGCTTATAACTTCTAAACATACTCTTTTTTTACTTTTTTGTTTCCATACAGGGCTAGATAATTATGAGACAAATTGAAATCATTTTTTATTTTAAACGTACACCATCAAACAGTGGAGTAATCGCCGGACTACATTTCTATGGAAGAATAAGCGACTAGTGTACCCTTAACAATATTTTTTTGTATCGAAGTACTTGTGCCTACTTTACCGGTCAAGTTAGTTAGTTATGATATGTATTCACTGCGGGAGCTCGCACACCACGCTCGCCCTAATTTCTCCGCAAAATATAGTAATTGCAAAATAATAATAGTATATAATATAATAGTAATAGTAAGTAATACTGAATTGAAAGTGTTGTGTTAGTAAATAAATAAACTTGTGTGCAGGAATAAACTATTAGAGTGTCTGTTTTATTGTAGTCAGGCTAATATACCTAGTCAGGCTAATATGTAAGTACAACAACGCCGGTTATAAAGGCTTTATCTTCTGTAAAAATGTTTTCAAAAAATACGGCGCTGCTACTTCTCTAAAACAAATACTGCGCTGCCAAACTCATAGCTAAGCCAATGCGTCACGGAGACATCTAGTGAATAAATTAAAAAAAAAAAGAAAAATGGTTACATCTGTTTCCTGGGCTTCTTCCTGGGCGAGAGGTCTGGCGGCGGACGGTGCGGCGGGCACTGCGGCTCGGGCTCGTCGTGTGGCGGCTCAGAGGACGCCGACATGGTGGTGGAGCCCGAGCCCGGGCCCGGCGCGCCCGCCGGCACGTCCTCCCAGCCCGGCGTGCCCGCGCTCACGCCCGCGCAGTACGCCACCCCGCCGCCACCGCCCGTCACCACACCGCTCACCAACTTCGACGGCGAACTGTAAACGATAATGTCCTCCAGACCGAATTCCGGCCACGGCGGTCTGCCTCAACGGAGGCTAGCCATCGGCGCGGGACAGGATTATAGTGCCCAAGTGTATGCGCAAGCACAGGTGCACTCTCTATTCCCTCACTCTCATAATCCGATGGGACGGTAAACCGACACAACCGGAGAGAGATCAGGCGCAGGACCAAAGGCTTTACGTGCTTTCAGAGGCACGGGGGTGAGACACCGCCAACTTTCTGACTCCGGGCAACTACTGAGAATTTCTTCACGGAAAAACTCAATAGTTAATTTTTTGGCCCGACCCGGGATTTTAACCCAGGACCTCATGATCAGCAGTCGCACTGCTACTACCACTAGACCAACAAGGCAGTACTGTAAACGATATTCCTTTCACTACAAACCGTAGAGCCACGACACAGCTATATTATAGTTGTAGCACTGTAGTGTGTGCTTATATATATGTAGGATAGAATAGGAGAGAGATTTAGTAATAAATCTACAGTCAAGACCACTAGACATATTATCATTTATTCCCCGAACCTCCCAACATTACAGCACGAATGGGAGTAGGACCACAGTCTGAGAGAGTACCAGTGCAAAACAACAGCTTAATGCTATGGTGAATGTAAAGCACGGGAGCATTCATCATTTACTGGAAACAAGGCATTTTATCTTAGTTCTCAGGGGTGACAACATATCTGCAATTTCAATCTTATTTGAGGATAAATACGAATGTCTGTGAGTCACAGAATCCACTTACCATCAGGTGAACTGTGTGCTCAATATCACCCTTATTCTATACAGTTTAATATGAAATAGTTCAAGGTAACCTTCGTTAACTATGACATCAGAACATCAAACATCTCTACCCCGCCATGACCATGGGTGCTGTAAAGCGCCCGAAACTTCGGAAGTTAAAAGTTAAAATTAAGCACGATAAAATCTTTAAACTTAGTTTCACTTAGTAATATAAATCTTCCCAGCGGATTTTGACTACCTTCACAATAATGTCCACCAACACCAGGCAATCTTAACGAATACTAGCCACCTGCGCAGGACAGGACCATAGTGCCGACTGTATGCATTAGCACAACTACACTCTTTATTCCCTCACTCTTATAATCCGATGGGACGGTAATCCATCACAACTGCAGATATATCGGGCTGTCCTGACATTCAGGATGACCTGATTTGTCCTGACTAATGGCTTAACGTCATTTTCCGAGAGGATGAAACACAGCTAACCTCTTGACTCGAAGCTGCTACTAAAAATTTCTTTAACATAAAAAGGACAATGGCGAATTATTAAGCGTCTACTTAAGTCACCATTACAGATATCAATAAAATAATTTACTTTGTGTTATCTTATCAAGATTATGGCCTATTGGTTAAAATTCTCTATTTAAAGTTGGGGCGTACTTATGTCATTTGAGTATAATTAATTATGTGTTATCTAATCAAGCTTATGGTGTATCGAAGTCTGGAAAAAATCATCATACACAATTCAAAGCTTATAGTCAACTAAATCTAAGAAATACATTTTGACAGCTGTCAGACTTAATGCACCAAGCACGCCAACCAAAAAATTGGAACGTACAATATTCGATTCTTATAAAAATCAATATCGATTATTTAGAGTTGATAATCATTTACAGTTTTGTTTTAATAATACCAGAATAAATTAAAAACGGATAATTTAAAACACAAGATGTATCAGTTTTTTCGTATTTGTTGTTACCACTTATTTCTAGAGGCACAGTTATAAAAATTTAAGATTGAAACTAGAGTAAAAATAAATGTATTCAATCACTTTCAGTACAACTAGTGGAGATGTCGTTTTTTATATTAATTATTATTTGACTTTCAATAATGCAGTCAAAATTAATATCTCTTTCAGTCATATTAAATTTTTTGGTTTTTTCTACCGCTTTTGCCCAATCATTCTTTGTGACATGGGCACATGTTTCAACGAATTTTTTTATAGCATTGGGTGACAAACGAGCACACAGTCCACCTGATGGTAAGTGGATGCTATGGCCCATAGACATACACATTTATCCTCAATTAAGAATCAAAATGCAAATGCGTTGTCATCCTTGAGGACTAAGATGGAATGCCTCATTTCCAGTAAAAAGGGTCTCCGGTTCTCTACACTCACCATACGAAACACAGCAGCATTACGCTGCTATTTTACGCTGGTATTATGCAAGAGCGTTGTCCTGCTCTGGTTGAGATAACCCATTCGTGCTACAACTATAATATTGATTTAGCATGGCTCTACCACGTACAAAATGTTATTATAAAAAAAACAATCCAAAAAGTTAAAGCAAAGTCAAAAATCACAAAATTAAGCACAGTAAGCTCTCATAACAGAAATAGAAACAGAAACTTGTTTATTCCATATAGATTATAAATAACACATATTGAAGGTACATTTTTTTCGTTTACCACTGGTTCGCATAAAAAAACCTCTGTCCTGGGAAGAACCAGCAAGAAACCCAACGGGACTAGCTTTTTTCAAATAAGAGCTTACAATCACGCGTGTTACAATAACCAACACAAAACAAATTAGAAATAGCTTGGTAGCGATCACCCTTCCCAGGGATTATTATCATCCATAAATTCCTTAATATTAAAATAACCCTTTCTACACAAACTTAGTTTAATAAAGTTTTTGAACTTTGTGTACTTAAGTCAAATTTTGTATATTTTCTGGGATTTTGTTGTAAAGGCGTATACATCGCCCCAAGAATGAATTACTGACTCTGTGGATTCGAGTAACTGGTACCGATACCGATATTAAAATTATGTAGTGATTATTTTAGCACATATGAGTTTTTTTTGCCTACATAAACTTACTTTGACAAAGTAAAAACAATAAATTGTTTTATTCATGTAATTTAAAGAATTTCGAAAATAAAATTTAATTTAACAAATAATACATTAAAAAAATTAATATTTCAATTATTTGAATTTTTACCGATTATTTTAATATTTTGCCGATTATTCGCATAAAAATGAATTTTAATCATCCAAACACTACGATAATGTACATAGCGATATATCATTGAAACGACGTAAAGTAAAAAAAGTTAATACTGGTTATTTTTTAATATTTCACTTTGTTTGAAAGATTCGAATTTAAATTAGTGATAAAAAACTATACATGTTGTAATGAAATATAGATAACTTCATAATTCTTCGGATTTACGTAAAAGGTTATTTTAAATCGTGTGAGTACGCTTGTGCAAAGTTATTGCGGAATGATTAGTGTGAAACGTCAAAAGGTATTTCTTAGATTTGGTTGACTATAATTGACTATATGTTGTAGATGTTACGATTCGTCAGTTAAGACAGGCAAAGGTCTTATACCATACAGCCGAGTTTGACGTGTATTTTATTCAGAAAACTTTTCTATATATACTAATGCGTTCTTTAAGGATTTCCTTTATGCTAGTAATTACCCTAATTATACATATATGAAAATTATATTGACTTGTTGCTGTTGTAACGATTTGCCAATTAAGGCGTTTTATATCATATAGCCTAGTCTGATTTTTCTTTAACCTCTTTAATTAGTGCCTTCCTGCAGTAATATGACCGAAGAAAAAAAATGTTCAGGATTTAAAACTCTATATTCTTCTTGTGTCTACAAATGCAAAATATTACATATTACAAAATATACATTTGCATTTGTAGACACAAAAAAAATTAAAAAAAATTTGTTTGGGAGTTCGCCATTATCCTTTGACACGACCAGGAAGCTCATCATCAGCAACCGCCTTTACCACTAGATCAACAAGAACCGAGGTCGAGGATCACATTCACAATATAATTACATAAATAACTAAGGATTTTTAAATAAAATCTTACCCATCAATTTCGCGTTTTCTCAATATAGATGGTCTTGGAAGCACAGTTGAATTGGGAACGGACGTAGGCAACTGACGGTTTTCAGTCGGAGCTTGAGAGGTATTTACAACACTCACTGTAAGAAATAAAGATTAAATATGTGTTAATCTGTACAATGAGGACTGTACTTGTATTGTAATAGCTAGCCAAATACAAACCTTGCACAGATGGCTGGGTATGGGCGTAAGGCGTTAGAGGACGTGGTAATGATTGAATCTGTGTGTGATGTTGAACTTGGAGCTGAGGAGCTTGGTGTTGCACTTGAAGTTGGGGCTGCTGTTGAATTTGATGCTGAGCTTGATGTTGAACTTGGTGCTGGGCTTGATGTGGAACCAGGTGCTGAGCTTGTTGGACTTGGAGTTGTGTTTGGTGTTGCACTTGATGCTGAGCTTGATGTTGCGGCAAAGAGTGCTGAGTGCCACGGGGAACTTCATAGTATAACTGCGATGGCGCACTATTGCCAACTACACCTCTGACTCCCACGCTAGCAACTCCAACGACCTTAAAAATAAATATAGTTATGAGTATAGTGTAATGTGAAAAAGATGTTTGATCTGATCTAATGTACTCTATAATATGTAACTCATAAAAATTTTAGGTTTGTATATTAAAGAAGCTGTATTTCACTTCCAATGCACACTAATACTTATATAAGAAACAGCTATCCATTACACAAAATATAACAGCAATATGGAAATACAGTCTATGGATGTCGAAGACAAGTCTTATCTCATTGTTATTCATAACAATAAATGTCCTTGTGATTCATAACAAAATCATAAATAGATAGTTGTCATCAATTTCTTTTTGTAATAATAAAACAAAATATTTTGGTGTTAATGATTTTTGGGATCTGTATAGTCACCACATTGTTCTTGTCTCTCTGTGCTGCAAAGCTAAAACAAAGTTCACAAACTGTGTCTTTCTGTGCTGCTTTAAAATAATAATTAATGATAATGAACTGAAGAAATATAGTGAACTAAAACATAGAGTTTCTTCATCCTTACACAATCAGTTTAAAATGTCTTGCTTTAATATTTTTCATTTTCGCGGAACGTGCCAAAAACCGTCACGAAAGAAAACTACTAGTCGTCAAAACTGACATTAAAATATGTAACATAGGTAAATACCAAAGCATTCTTTCTGAACTACTGTCAAATGCTACTCAAATAGTGTATTATTCAGTTAGTATTTTGTATAAGTAATTTAATAAATTGTATTGTTATTTAGTTATAAGGTACAATGGGAGCGACATGTTAAAAATAACGAAATTCCGTAAGTTAAAAAAGAATTAAAAAAATTAACACCGTTTACATTACTGACATTATTCAATCAATACATATACAAACAAAGTTCCCACACCATACTTGTCTCTTTGTGCTGAATATTATAAATATGTCTGTAATAAATACAGTGGTATTATAAATTGTTTTTTTGTTTCATCAAACCACCAGTTCTAAACATTAACTTACTATTTATTTTATTAGTGTTTAATAACCAGTAATTATGGTTTGAATGTTATTTATGGTGTATACTGGTGTATACTTACTGATCAATCAAAACCTATTAAAAACAAAGTCTTGACACGGCGCCTGCCTGTCTATCTATTGTACTTTTAAGGGACTACTTTGGAAATAATGACTTACAATTATAAATGCAGTGGCGTTTTACTTTGTATCTCTTATATTTACTTAACCAGTTTAAAACATCTAAAATATCATAAATGGACATATCCCTTTGTCATCTTGACTTTAATAATTTTTCTTTAATTACTGTAATGGTGTTTGGGATGTACATTCACTAATCAATTATTACATGTAAAAAATAGTCTCTACACCATGTTTTGCCCGAACTACTAAAAGGATTTTCCATCTATCTTGAAATACCTATAAATGCTGAATGTCCTTACAACTTTGTTATAAACTATTAATTATTTAACAGTGCACTATTTTGACTTAAAACAACAGTGAAGACCACTAGACAATCGCATTTAGTTTGTTTTGAGGTTATTGTGAAATTCATATTTTAATTTTTATTTCTCAGTATTTCCGTTAGATGAGGTGAAAACTAATATTACTATTTTAACGTATAGGTTATAAGAAATAAATCGACATGCATTACATAAATGTCACTAAAATTTGTGGTGTGCACATTATACATACAAAATGAAATTGTCTCCTTTAGCCGTGGTAACTCAGATGGTTAGCGCTCATTGTAAATTTCACAGTATGCAAGCAACCCGGGTTCGAAGTCCGCCGGCACCAATGAAATTGTTAATACCAATTTTAGATGCTGATTAACCACGTACTCGGCGGTGAAGCAAAACATCGTGAGGGAACCTGCATGTCTGAGAAATAAGAAAAAAATATTTCAAAGACATGCGTGGTTCGCCAACACGCATTGGGGCAGCGACTTATTAGCCAATTTCCTTGCCCTAAAACCCTCTCAGAAATTAAGGGATGCCCGTGCCCAGCAGTTGGATGAATATAGGCTGTAACTTTAACCAAAAATGAATTAAGAAAGTACAATATCAGATATTATACAATGCAAAGTTACCTTAGTGGGCTGATAATTCCTCTGCAGAAGTGGCAACGGGCGTGGTGTAGCAGCAGTGGGGATCGGCGTCGGTGTTGTAGTCCGAGGGGCGGGACCGCGTACAGTGTTCGATATCACACCACTTGCTAAATTTTGTACAATAATTAACTCAAATGTGATGATATAATGTCATTTACAAGGCAAAACAGGTAAAAGTTAACACCCCTGAAGACTAAAATAGAATAGCATCCTTACCAGTAACAAGGGTCTCCGGTTCTCTACATTCACCATACGAAAAACAGCACCATCATTTCGCTGTTTCACGCCGATATTCTGTTAGAGCGTATACCCCGGTTGAGTCGTACTTAGTCTGGATATTTATGGCGGCGTTAAGAAATGGTCATACCACCATCTATTGGAAGCCATAAAATTAAACAGGCATCTCTCATACGACACTTATGGGCCGAAATAACCATAGGCCTAATGCTTGACTTCAAACTCTTTTGATGGTAAGGGGTGATGAAGTCCAAGACGCACTTTCTAAGCGTTAATAAAAAAAAATCGCCTATCCTCTTTTATTATGAAGACCCACAGATTGTAATGATGGATGGAAAGATAGACAACGGCAGCTTATTCTACTCCCTTGTTGAAAGAAACCCTTCCTTTGCTGAAGAATAAAAGATGAAGCAAACAGTTTTGTTTGGATGCGTGGAATATCGACTACAAAGGGATGAAGACTCGACGACCGTCCGGCTCTCCGATGGTTGCATGCACAAATAAGCTGTCTGGATTTACCAGGCAGTGAAGACCAACAAAATATGTCTGGCCGTTATAACGAGACCAAGAAACTCCTCTGCAGGCGACTTGGCAGAGAGCCTAGTGTTTCATACTAAACTATCTATATACTCTATATTTTAATATTTTGGATGTCTGGTAAATAATTGATAACCCGAGAGGTGCTTGCAAGTGGCTCCATAGCCTTTTAGAAAAAATATTATATTGGATCGGAGATAGGTAGTATGGAAGTTATGTGATATTAAAAAAGTAGCTAGATTAGTACCCTTGATCGCATTAATCATTAGTTCTGGGTAGTACTAATACTACAAATTAAGGAATAATTAACAGTATTTTTTTAATTTCAAGGCTATAGAAAAACTGTTTGAAATTTTATTTTAAAAACAGCCACTTCAAATATTAAAAGGTCAGACAGACAGACATACTTAGTGGTGTAGCATTTATATGAAAGTAAATTCGATCAAAGAAAGTCCTCTCTACATAGGAAAGGCCTAATTAGTGACTTTTACGGGCTGATGAAGAAGAAGTCCCTATTGCAAATTGTTTTCAATAGAATTTTAGTATAAAATTGGTATTTCAGGATAATACTCACATGTGAGAACAGTGCTACTAGGTAAAGTGATGATAGTTGAGTGTGGAGACTGACTCGGCTGTGGTGTGGGCGTTGACACAGGAGCTGGTGTAGGGGAGGCAGGTGTAGGAGTTGGGGTACGGGGTGTGGTACTACGTGGCAAAGACCCGCGACTCCCGTATACTAATGCACTTCGACCTCGCCCACTGCTGGACCAAGCACCACCACCTGAAATAATATTTCAAACATTAATAATATACAAACGTTCTTAGTGTTGCGGCAATTTTAAATAAGCTTTGACTGCATAAACAAATAAGGTAAAAATATTATATCATCACTTTGTATTTTAAACCTCTTAAATAAATAGGGTACTTAACAGGTGACACAAAAATTAAATCAAAAAGTAGATATTATAGCATAACTAGTCTGGCCATAAATAATGTTACAACTTTTTAAAAAAAATCTGAATTCTAATTTGGAAAATTATCGCTTACGGATTGTTGCTCGTTTTATTGTTTAAATAATGGTTGATGATGAAGTGGATTTTGATAAGTGAAAGTGATGCAATTTTGTTTTTGTATTAAGTGTCTGCGCATGTTAACTGTTAGTGCAAACAACGAAATAAGTACTCTGATGTTGATATAAACCTCAAGTTATTTTGTTCACTTAGGCGCCTTTAGCGCTTGTGATGCTGTCGTCATCGACATGCCATAGAATTAAGTTGTCGTCAAAATCTTCCAAGAACTTCTTAATGTGACGCATCGACGTATTGTAAAGGAGTTTTGAAACAAAATACAAACGATAATTTCTTATTACTTGACACCGGCAAAAGTATTTCCATACGAATTATAACCAAAGAAAGAAAAAAAAAACTTCCATCAATATGCCGCGAAAATGGCATATTATCCTTTCACGGTCTTTGATAAATAATTTTATCGAGTGAGGCGTTAAAGAACATAAAATTATATTTATAGGTTTGAATGAAGTGGGTAGTAGTCATCAGTCATATTTATGATGCTCTGAAAGCTCATCCGAAACCGTATACAGATTTGTATACACATTGAGGTAAGAGCAATTTATAATAATAACATTGCTATCTCGACCTCAAATCTAACACCTCGCTGATCATAAACAGTCAGAGATATTGCAGAGAATCAAGTGAGAATCAAATTTGTCGCACAATAATCGACCTCACACTTACAACAGAAAGAACTAATAACGGGATGCCATATGTCGAAAGAGGCTTCATGCCCAGACCATAGATGAATCTGTTGCATATTACAGGTTGGATTAGATATGTGAAAGGGAATTAAAGGGGTCGGCGCTAATGAACTTAGCGCTACACGATGAACAACACGCCTACAGCTAAATTGACAAAATCGGCACATCACCACGTAATAACAAAGATTGAAGAGGCTATCCAAAACAAAGTAAAATGTCTAGGCTCCTTCATAGACATAGGAGGTGCTTTTGACAGAACAAACTTCTTCAGCATAAAAGGTGCACTACATAAGTAGACATACAGTTGAACCGGCACTGATTGATCTGGTAAAGATGCTCAGCACACAATCAATAAAGATTGCTGGTGAAACTTAAACAATTCAGATCAAGAAAGGCTGCCCGCAGGGTGGGGTTCTTTCAACTCTCCTGTGGAATATGGTCATTAATGAACTCATCAGCAAATTAAATGCCAATCATTTCTACACAATAGGTTATGTAGATGATCTAACAATACTGGTTTCTAGAAAGACAGCACGCATGGTGGGCGACATGACCCAAGCGGCTCTCCCTATAGTGGAGAGATGGTGCAGGGAATATGACTTAACCATTAATCCAAATAAAACAGTCCTTGTAATGTTCACACAAAAACAAATTCTGAATAACTATCATCTCCCAAGTCTTTTCAGGACAAAACTCCAGTTATCTTCTGAGGTAAAATACTTAGGTCTTACCTTGGACAGTAAACTTAACTGGAATAAACACATAGAAAACAAAATCAAAAAAGCTAGTATAACTTTGGCAGTGCGGTGAGTTCGGCAAACTGGGGGGTATGATGCCGAAAATGGCTCGACAATATTTCTGCCACACGCAAAATACGCGCTTAGTTGCGGAAAACAGCCCATCGTAAACTAACTACCTAATAATGAATAAAAATGTGGAATACCTATTACCATAGTACAGTGGACCCCCAGTAGTCCGACAAACATTTTGCAGAGCAGTGTGGAACTATCGAATTTGTCGGATTATAGAGTACTGCCTAAGACCCCTATAGTCCCGATTTTTTTACAAAAGAGTATCTAGTAATCCGACAAATTACAGATCCAAAGTACAAATAAAGTAAAAATACATAATATATATATGTACTACATATAACATAATGAATTATGATTTGTACTCTGAAGTACAAATTATACTTCATTGTGTATGTCTAACTTACAATAAAAAATACAAAAAACCATAGGCAGAAAGTTATGCTGAGATACATTTTTATGGGAATCTATAATAAAAATTATTAGGGATTGAAACTACATCAAGAAAAACTTTTTTTTCTCACTTAGTTAAATCTTCATAAAGTAGATAATGATATTAGATCATAAAACTTATAACCAGTAAAAAAACATGCTGTCAGTTACTGTAAATATGTTCAGATACATTCTTCACAAATATTTTTACAGTGCCTAGGGCATACATTTTTTTTACACTTCTAGCACAGTGTAAAATATTTTCTGTCCATTTGGCGAAGGCAGTGTACACGTCGTTTCTTTTTCGGTTGCGGTTCGTCTTCATCTTTCTCTATTTCTTGAACTTGAGTTGTTACAAAGCGCATTATAGTGTTAGATAATTCTCGGGGCAAATTTTCACCGTGCTTCGGCACTTTAGTTGAGTTTCGAATAATAAATAAGCTAATTAAATAGACTTTATAAAATCCCTGCGCGTAAGACTTGTGTTAGGATTTAGGCCGTCGAATATGATATGCGAATTCACAACACTAATATCAAGTAAAGTAAAAAATAGACATAGTGGCCATCTATAACAAGTATGTGCAAAGGTGTAGTTCAACTTCAGTCGATCCACAATGTCAAGCCCTCCTTTTGTATTATTATAGTAGAATGGTATCATAGTAATTTTTGCGGTTTTGCGTTGTTTACTGAAGAATCATAATGCATAGTTGAAAGTAACAGAACTACTTCATTCTTTTTGGGGTAATATGATACTAAGATACTATGATGCTTACCAAATCGAAATAAAAAACAAACCACTTGTCCCTTTCTTTTGAAATCGCTAGGTATTTCTCGTTTTTTTTTATTGATCCAGCAAAAGTCAAATTGTGCTGCGTCACCAAATCTTCAGCTAGTGGAACACTAGTGTACCAATTATCCATGGTGATGATATTTCGACCCGTTCCAGATATTGGTTGAATCATTCGCTTTGTGATAGCCATCGTAGAATTGTCCTCAGCATACGGTCCTGCAGGTTAAACTCCCACTTATACCTCTAAATTCAGGGTATAAAATAAACAAGCATCAACCAATCAATGCCTGTAATTTTAGACCATATTTTGTGGGTTTGTTAGGCATATATTGCCTGAAACTACACTTTCCCTTAAAAGCTTCTAACATTTCGTCCAGTGTTACATACTCACCAACAGTATAACACCGTTGATAAGCCTGTACAAACTACTCCAACAATTCTCTTACGGGCGCGAATTTATCTTCAGCCATTCGCTCATCACGAGTATTCCTGTCGTCGAATCTGAGATTGCGCAAGAGAAATTTAAATCTTTGTACCACCATTACAACTCTACAAATATCCAATCCAGTCCCATCAGGGTTGAAATCGTCCGAGATACGTACGTGTGATGATTTGTTGTGTGATACAATACGTAGAGAAGCAGATACTGCTGAAAACATCCAGGCTTCTTCAGCAGTATCTGCTCCTCTACATATGGCTTTAGGTCCTGGCAAATGGGTCACAATGTTCTGACTGCGGCTGCGACATGTTGGTGGCGGCGATTGCTTTCTCCATCTGAAAATTACTTCAGTCCTACCATTTCTTAATTTTTTGTGCACCATTTAACACCGTGAAGTATGCAAGTAAGACAAGGGAACGTCGTCTTCGCTACTTGAACCAATGCTCCAATTTTCAGTGACAGCTTCTGGTTCTGAATCGCATTCTTTTTCTGTATCAGTTTCGTGCTCACTTATTTGAGGCTCTATTTCATCACCACCTTCATTATCTTCCCCGCCAATTACATCTTCATCTGATTCTTCTTCTAACCAGTTTCTAATATGTTCCTCTTGTGACACACTCATTTATCACTTCTAATAATTACACTTTTATATCGTCGTTGGTCGCGTGGGATCAACTAACGCCCGTGCACGAAAATACATCCGTAGCGTTCAAGTGCACGGCGCAAACAGAAAGGTCACTCGTTTGTGTCGCGTATTCAGTCGTTATAGGAAGGTAGCTAGAGTTTGAATGCGATAAAAATATTAGTATTTTAAATATTAAGAAAATATTTGGCGGGCGTTTATTCGCCCCATGCGGCCAACGGCGGGTTAAGCTTAATTACTAGCACAGAGGGAATCTTTTGCCTGTCTTAACTGACGAATCGTAACAACTAGTCAATTAAGTTTTGAATTGTGTATGATGATTTTTTCCAGGCTTTGATACACCATTAGCTTGATTAGATAATACATAGTAAATTAATCTGTAATGGTGACATAAGTAGCAATAATTCCATCGAGAATTTTCCCCAACAACTAGTCAATTTAGTTTTAAATTAGGTAAGATGATTTTTTCCAGACTTCAATAGGCCATAATCTTGATTAGATAAAATAAAGTAAATTATTTTACTGATATCTGTAATGGTGACTTAAGTAGACGCTAAATAATTCCATCACCTATTATTTCGCCATTGTACTTTAGTAAATTAAACAACACAATAGGCAGCTTACGTTTTATTATAAAATTAATGTCATTAATGCTATAGAACTTTACATTAGGAAATAATTGTGTACAAACAAATGTATGTACTAAAATAATCAAAAATTATGAATTAATCAATTTAAGAGCTTTATCAAGAAGCAATAACGCTTTTTGAGGAATATTATAATCTTTCAACCATTTTCAGAAACAAATTTTTCAATCAGAACCAAAACAATACCCTACGCGTCGAGCAAATTAGTGGTGGTGTGTACAAGTTAAAACTTGTTCAATCATGTATTAGCGAAGATTGTCAAAAAAAATTCAATAATAGATAATAGAGCATGTCAGATAACAGGGGGTGCTGGATTAGACAGGGGCCAAATTACCGGGGGTTCACTGTAGTTATAAATAGTAGTTTTGAATCCGTACCAAATAATGTGATAAGGGGGTGGAAAGGGGCCAAATTCGGGTCACTGTGGAATAGAAATACCAAATAATGCTCTTATCTCTCATTTCATTAGAGCCTATCAGGTGTCCACTGCTGAACATAGGACCTCCTTCATGATAATCTATAGGGAGATTTTTACCTTAATTGCCACCCTTGACAATTAGCATCAGCAGTTTTTTTTCATGTCTCATACATAAATAAAATATACAGGTTGTTAGTGTAAACACCGTTATCCTTGAAAGCAGTGGTTTGGTTTCACTTATAGAATGTAAATTCATTGAAAAATACCAACTTTTTTTTTGTAAAATCTCAATTTTTGCCTGTCCTAAGCCAGGATGAAAGTATGAAGGAAATTTACATCACAGGTTATGTGTGCCTATTTTGTTTTTATTGGAATGTTGTGTAGATAGCTAGCGCGGGCGGTGATCTTTACAGTGATTACGTCACTCAGGCGCATAGGGTAATCCATGAATTTACGGACAGTGTCGGACAGAAACTTTTAAATTTTATGAAAGAAAATAGCGTTTTTTTAATTCATTGAATTTACGTTCTATAAATGAAACCAAACCACTGGTTTCAAGGATAATAGTGTTTACACTAACACCCTGTATAATAAGTTTTCAATATCACTTTTTGCTGTACCTTGGTTTGCAGATGATTGTGAAGCAGCTAAAGGTGTGACAGGGCGTACTGCAAGTGAGGCACCAGCAGCCAATCCTCTTGGTACATGACTTGTTACCCCTTTGTTCACTAATACTCCACTTGCTGTACTTACATTGACGCTTGATAAAACTGCAAAATTAAAAAAAAATGTTTGCACAGACTGTTTTAGTTTCAGACATAATAAAAAGTAAACAAAAAGTGTGTAATTTTTAAATATTGGTTGCAATACTTATAAATACATTTTTAGCTAACATAAATCTTTATATTACTATTTATTTTTATGAATAGTTTCTTTGTTTGACTTGTGTTTGTTTCTATACCATTTATCTAATTGTAATCAGAAAAAAAATTATAATGAAGTAAAAACTAACAAACAAAAATGAATACCGTAAAATGCCCTAATTTGACCTACCAAGCCTCACTTTGCCTAAACCTATCATTTGAATTTCATTAGTAGGCTATTAAAGCTAGAGACTTTATTTTATGGTATGATTTTTGTAGCACGCCAACGCTTACTTTTGGTTCTGGCAAAAAAGTTGTGAAACATCTGTGAACGTCAAAATTGTGCAAATGATGTTCGCAGATATTTTGCCTATAGTTCAAAATTTTATTATGTGAGAATTTTAAACTATTTTTACAGATTTGATGAACCATAGTAAACGAAAAATAGTCTCCTATCCTTCTCTCTATGTTTTGATCTTCTACAACGAGTTTAAGTTCAATTCAATCAAAGTTCAATCAAGACAATTATATGTCGCTTTTTATGTAAAATCAACAAAACTTTGCTTAGGGGTAGGGTTTTCAATTATACTTTGATAATAAAACTAGTGAATAAAACTAGCGGTTTTATATGCGCAAGCGTGCACGTAGTTAGAACATAATATAACCTTTATGTTTTACATAAATATCCTAAAAAACTTATTATTGTTATACAAAAATAAGTTTATTGCATTTTTATTTGAGAATATACACATTTGACTACCATCTATTTGTTAAGATAGATACCAACATTTTAGAACTTACATAGTAAATAGTCTTAAATGTACCTTATAATTGTTAAAAGGTAGAAGGTGCCTCGAAACATGAAAAACACCAGTTCCAAAACAAAAATAAATGAAAAAATCGTCAGCAGTACAAGAATTATTCTACCAAAATGCTAAACTTAGTGGTTACTTACTTACTTACTTATCTTCACGCACAATCCCTAATGGGGTAGCCAGAGAGAACAGATCGCCAAGTGTCACGATCCTTACATACCTCTTTCGCTTCTTTCAGGTTCATTAACTTCTTCATACATGCACGTCTAGGTATCCGAGTACTCTTGACCTTCCCCTCTTCGAGCAATTTGCTCACATGGTCTTCGAAAGTCAATCTCTGTCCACCTCGACACCTTTTAATATTTACTTTCGCTCTATATATTTTCTTCACCATTCGGTCTTCACTCATTCGTTCAACGTGCCAAAACCATTGGAGTACGCCCCTATCAATTTTTGTGATAAGGTCATCTTTCAATCCTGCCATATTGCGAATCTCTTCGTTTCGCTTTCGGTCGGCTAAGGTAACGCCACACATTTTACGAAGAGATCGCATCTCCACTGCATTCAACTTGTTTTTATGCTTCTTCTGGCATACCCAGGTTTCGCTGCCATATAACAAAGTCGGTACCAACACTGCATTATGTATTGCAAGGCGTGCACTCTTCACCACGCCTTGCCTTTTTACTAATGCATTCAGGGCACCATTGACTTTGTTTCCGGCAGCGACACGCCTATCCACATCTAAATCACATCTTCCATACCAGCTGAAAGCACTCCCCAAGTATACAATTTCATTTACCTGTTCTAGACATTCCTGATTTATCCATATTTCACATTTCGTTCTCTCTTCGTCCTTTTCAAATACCAGAACCTTAGTTTTATTAGCATTCAAACGGAGACCTTTAATTTCACATTCCTCTTTCATACACGTGACTAATGCCTGCAGTTCTGCTTCTGATGGTGCAATAAGCACTGCATCATCAGCATACAGCAGACAATTAACTTTTATGTCACCCTATTTCACACCCAAACAGCTATTTTTCAGCTTCTGTAAACAGCTGTCGAGATACAGTATGAACAGCCAGGAAGACATGACACAACCATGTTTTACGCCCGCTTGGACGCTAAACATGGGTGACAGGTCATGCCCTACCCGCACACAGGCTTTACAGTCATAGTAAAGTGACTGCACAGCCCTTAACAATCGACCATCCACACCATATCCCGGCAACAGTTCCCACATTTTCTTCCTTATAACCTTATCAAATGCTTTCTCCAGATCCACAAAAGCACAGAAAATCTTCTGGTTAGCACTCAGAAGCTTCTCCGTGATCATGCGGAGAGAAAACATTTGATCCGTGCATCCTCTTCCAGGTCTAAATCTGCATTGTGCCTCCCATAAGAATCTTTCCGATTTCTCTTGCATCCTACGTGTCAAAACCTTCGAGTAAACTTTACTTGCTAAACTGGTCAAGCTGATCGCCCGATAGCACCCGCAGTCAAAATGTGAACCTTTACCTTTATATAAAGGCACAATGACCGCGGATCGCCAATCATCCGGGACATCTCCCGTCCGCCAGCACAAATTACACAGCATATGGAAGCTGTCCCAGACGCGAGGCCCACCGTACTTGACCATTTCAGCAGTAACTCTGTCTAGTTCCGCAGCCTTACCACATTTCAAACTTCGAATCGCACGTTCAATCTCTTTCATGCTGATGACCTCAGTGTCATCGAGGTCCGTGTCTGGCGTGCCAGTCTCGGCGTCATCCCCGGATCCTTCACTAAGATCATGACACGCATACATTTCTCTATAAAATTCACTCCATCGCTGCATGACGTCCGATTTTTCTGAGAGGACGTCATTGGTTCTCGAAAGCACTTTGTTCATTCTTAAGGCTGTCGCACCACTCCGGGACCTTCCAACCTCTTTCCAAAAGAGTTTGGAATTTTCCCTAAAGTTGTGCGACAACCTCTCGTCCGCTTCCATTCTACACCTTTCACGTACTTCCTCAATCAATGTTTTCGCATGAACTTTCTGCAGCTTATATCTTTCTTTCATCTTCTCTCTCATATGCTCATCATTACTAGAGGCCAAGTAGTCTAACCATGCTTTTTTCTTCTTTTTTTACAGCTTCTCTCACTTCATCATTCCACCATGCATCTCTTCTTTTACTACTACCTCTTCTTGTCGTACCACATACTTCTTCCGCTGCACTTACCATTCCATTCCTAAGGTTCTGCCATGTTCTCTCCACACATTCTTTCCTGCCATCGATGGTGTCAAGCTTTTCGGCTACCCTCGTGTGATATTTGTCCCTAGTATCCGCTTCCTGAAGCTTCCAGCTTCGGATGCGAAACTTAGTGGTTGATCTCATAAAATTTAAGAAATTATCATCATATCAAAACAAAAAGCAATTCGGGATTTCCAGGCGTACCATTTTAAATAAAGGCAATATACTAGTTTGTTATGAAAAATCCTGACGAATATTTTTAATGCAGGATGAATATAGTAATTATTTTTATTGACTAATAATTTTAGCTTATAAACATAATTTTTAAAGGTTTTTAAGTATAATTTGTTAATTTAGCTATTTATGTACCTACCTGCATTATCATATTGATTTATAAGCCTAAAATCATGATTTTGACATGCCAAAGTTGTCAAACTATTATAACCTAATCTGAATGTATCCAATTGGAATAGTAGATTACATATGCACTTAATTTTTTTATTATTTTGTAATCATAAATATTATTATTTAGTAAGGTTATTATTATTGTAATTATTGGGTAAGTACAAATTGTTACCTTGGTACTTAATAAAAAAAAAAAAAAAGTAACATTTATGATGTTGGAATTTTTAATGGGTTAGTTATTCCATTTATCCACCCTGAGATGTATACTACTTAATAATAAAGAACATATTTAACTTATTTTACCTTAGGGTGGATAAACGGATTGACCCTTTTTAACAAATAAGTTGTTTTATTTTCCTATGGTTATAAAATACAACCCTGAAAGATTTCCCATAAAATGACTAATGTTCAAAATGTCTGCTTAACATTGCCTACCTTCTTATTAAAAAAAAAGTTTTACAATTTGTCATGGATAGGTAGGCATAATAAACCAACACCTTATGGGAGCGAAATCTGTTTATTTGAAAAAGCATTTTAAACTGCGATTTTTTTGCCTAGGCAAATGGAAATACCATTAACTTTGCCTGGATATCTCGAAGCTTATTTCTCAGAAAATATAAGGTGTAGACTATAGTGGGGTTATTTTCGCACACAAAGTTCTGATATACATTTTTTCTTTATATATGATAAGTCATTTTTTCTATGTATACAGTATTTGTTTGCTTATTCTTTTTCTATAATATGCACCTATAAAATTCATCTACTTGCAAGCAATGTGTTGCATGCTGGGCACAGTTACCAAGATAAGATATAGCTATACAGGGTTATTTTTCAAAGAGTAGCCAAATTTTAAACTTAAGTTCAAATATATAATCAAATATATATATTTTTAAATTAGTTTTTCTTCACCATTTGCCTATATTACTTATTCTTAACCGTCTCTGCAAATATGGCCTGTTATTGCAAAATAACCATGTATATAATAAATTCATCAATTTTAAAAAATTTATCATGTTTAATTATTTAATAAATAAATGCAATAAATTCCGTAAAATTAGATTTACTCTATAAATAAATAGATTTCACAATCTCTATTGAATTTGATTTTGTTTACACACAAAAAACATATAAATGATATACATAATATAGTGTGTATGTAGTAGTTTACTTCAATTGTAAGAATAGAACAATTTAGATATTTTACTTCATTCCATCATTTTCCTTACTGGTTATTGCTTACCTGGTCTGCTGTTGTGATGTGGAAGAGGGGGGAGCACTCTAACACTAGGTGGCAGTGTTCTCACAGATGAGCTGACTACTAAGTTACCAGATCCACTTACTAATTGACCACCAACATTCAGCACCTGAGTTCCACTAACAGGTGACGACACACTTGTTTGTATATTGTTGTTAGACACAGAATTGTTTGAATTTGAAACTTGTGCAGACAACTGGGTTCCTTGGCTGATGATCTGAGTTCCTGGACTTATTATCTGGCCACTTGGACTTAATAACTGTGATTGTGATATGATCTGTGATGTTTGTCCTATTAACTGAGAGCCTTGGCTAACTATTTGAGTACCTTGTATGATCGGTGGTCCGCTAACAATCATCTGAGGCTGTAAAAAAATTACAAGCTTTTAGGGAAATCTAAATAAATAATATTTTATTTCAGACTTAACATTTTCATAGAGGTTAGTAAAATAGAAAAACTTATCTCATGAAATTAAAGATGTGTTTTATTAAATTTAATTATAATTTATTAAAACACATCTTTTACTAACTTTGTTTTAAATTGATTTATAATTTAGAATTATAAATCAATTTAAAACAAAATTTAAAACTGAATAGATGCTACTGCATGCTTAAATTGTACAACTAAAAATATCTATGGTACAATTAATTTAAGCTTGCCATAGCAACTACCACCCAGTAAGGGGCAATCACATTAGCTCCCAAACAATTTCATAACACTGTTGTTGCTGTAACTACTCTTAAAAAGTAGGGATGATACTTTTTTACAAATCATTTTGTGAAAACATTAATTATGCACATTGATAAACATCTCCGACGTGCTGAAATATTGCAGAAGCCCCAACAACATCCTAAATGCATTATTATATTGTAGGCACAGGATGTTATAGGCTCACTTTATACAAGGCTGCCCATGTAGAAAGACAATATACTTAATAAAGAGATAACTTAATTTACTTTATACACTGAGAAAAAGCTGCTGGCTTACATATTACTCCTTGCCACTAAAAGTCTGCAGCCACTCTCAATATCAAGATCATATTTTAGATCACTTGATACCGTATGTCAGAGATATTTAAATTTATTCACCCTTTGTAAAACAGAGCCATCAAGTACAACTGAGGGCATATACGATGGGAAAAAAGTTTCAGTATTAAATATAAGCATTTCACTTTGAGTTGTACCTGAGACCATGCACTATTGTGTACTGCTCACAATTGGAATCAGTTTCCTTACACAACTGATTAACGAAATCAGCAGCACCATATTGTCAGCAAGAGATTATGCAAATAAATTTAGGAGCTAATGTAGTTTCAACTTAATTTTATTCATTTTACAAATTCATGTAATGTTTTAAAGTAGTGTTTACTAAAATTTTAAGTTTAAGAGTAATTTTTATATAACCTACCTGAGAAGAGACGCCAGGAGTTATTATTTGTGCAGCTGTACGCATTAAGCCAACAGGACCAGCATGAGTGATTAACTGTCCGGTACCAGATGTCTTCGGTTGACCGGATATTAAATGTGCCATTTTTACCTCCGTATTGGACATACCCTTTACAATAGTAACCTTTTGTGGTGCTAAATCTATAGGATACATTTTTCCAGTTGAGCTTGATCTATCGTTTTCTATGTTACTGCTCATTATGACAAACTATTAAATAAATCATGTAATCAACATGATTTTTCATTAAAAGACTGAATTTTCGTCAACCACGCACAATATTGTATTAATTTCTTTAAAATTATAAATACAAATTCGAATTTTAAGCACTTTAAGTGACGGACTAAAGAAAGCTTTCCATAGACTAAATCTGTTCAATATTGCCACATTGAATTAGCGTAGGTCTCTAGCCAGCCACCGAAAAGTCCCTAGTTATCAATAAATGTACTAACAAAAAAGGTCCCCAAATGTCGCTAAAAAAAATTTTATTAAAAAAACGCAAAACAAAGAAAAATCGAACAATATATATATATATATATATATATATATATATATATATATATATATATATATATATATATATATATATATATATATATATATATATACAACATGTAAACAACACTGTGGTTCCCGTTAAGTGCGTTATCAGAATCAGTATCCAAGTGTACAGAAATAGGGAGTCGGGGCTTAATGATGTTGTATGAAATTATAAGTGTCAAAAAAAGAAATTATTATTATTATTGTAAAAACGACATACAGAGAACCTTTGTTTCGGCACTTTACATTTTATAATTTCTTTAACGTATAGAGTATAGTATTCCTTACGCCTAAACGACCTTACGCCTAAAGTAGTCAGATGGTAACAAAAATTTAAGTAAGTGCAAATGTCGCTAAAAGTCGCCAGAATATTTTTTGTCGCTAAACATTGAATTAACAAAAAACTCGTTAGATTTAGCGACAAAGTCGCTAAAGTGGCAACACTAAATCTGTTATTTCATTGTTTTTAGTACGTTAGTACTCTTATTAGTTTGTGGTTTTTAGTAAGATTTTAAGCTTGGATGGTTGATTTTTGAGCCTAATCTTCATTTCATTGGGGATCTTCGTTTTAATAGATTTTTTTCTTCACAATACGCTGATGCTTCACATCCCAAGTAACATTTTTTCCGAGCCTAGGTTGTAAAAAATGCCTTTAGGGTTTAAAAAAAGTTTTAAAAAGGTTAATGCTTTGATATCTGGCCATATCAAGTACTTGTGAACGATTATTAAGCCCTAACACTAATTGTTTATTATTACAACCTTAAAGCTGTTGACAAGAGTTTAAATTAACGTTATTTTGACTTGTCTTTCAAGAGGATATAGACCTAGGATCATAAAGTTGTTATTTACTCCTTATTAAGTAAGTAAAATTTTTAACTTTCATATTACCATAAGGTTGTAGATTGTTGAAATCGCTTATAAGTAATTCCAAAACCTAATTCGGACCTTTAGGCTGTATTAGAGTTGTCTGTGTAAACAAATTAGGACTGTGTGATAAAAACCCAAACCAGTAAGCTGTTCTTAAGAGTTGAAGGTACGATTTAAATCCTACAAGAATATTTTAAAGCTTTACAGACGTCCTCAGAGAATGTCAGTTGCGTCCGCGACTTCAAAGCAACGATTGTCTTGCAGGATGGACCGGCACAGGGTGATACAAAAAACGAAGAGGAAATGTTAAACGTAAATTGCGTAAAAATTTCTTAAGAATAGTTAGTACACCGGTAACGTAAAAGTCGGTGCAATTTTTTTTAGTTTCCTATTTTCGGCAATCTTACCTTATAAACCTGTACCTGTTGAAAATATTTTCAAAAGCCATTAGGTTGTTGTATGCAATCCATTCCATATCAGGTTTCAAACCGTTAAAGTTAGTATAATTAATTATTTTTTTACAGGAGTGACGAGTTCTTAACATGGTTGTCATAAATATTCTATAGAGGAAGAGTATACACCCGTGTCCCACACTAATTACTATCCGAACAAAATCTTCCCGAATAGGACTGACTCGCAATAAATACGATGAATATCATCACAAGATGGATTTCCCTCTTTTGAAACTTCCGATCAACATGATTGACACCCTTCCAGTAGCAGAATCGTTACATTTGATAGATCTGCCTATAGTAAAAAGGCTTCTCACTGGTTGGCGTGATGGATATTTCAAAAATAAGTCGTTGAAATGGCCTAGTAAAACAAACAAAGAATTATCTTTAAAAATGCAATTCCTCAAATTGTTTAAAGAGCTACACAGTAAAATAAGAGTATTGGATTGCTTATCATTTTGGAAAGCATTGGAATACAGAATTTTTATTATATTACTGGATTGTTGTACTAAAAGGGGTGATACGAGACGACTGTTATGTGCAGTTACAATTTATTCGACAGATCATTATCATGCTTATGTAGTTTCAATACAATTGTGCCGGCGCTGTCGTCGCGCCACAAGCGAATTACACTGAAGCCTAAATCACGCTATCAACATTCTGAATCATAAACAGTATATATAGAACATCTCCGAACTATATCATGGAGCGTTCGCCGCTCCCCGGGCAGAACACCTTGCCCGGCGGGAGATCTCCCCTTTTCCTTCCACGGCCACACAATCAATAGCCTACTCATTTTAGTCAAACTTATATGAAATCAAAAATATGTTTCGTAGCGGTAATAAGCCCTTAGCTCAAATAGCTAACTGACTAATAGAGATTCAAAAATCTCAGTATGATGTGCAAAAAGATGTGAAAAGTGATGTAGGTATATCCACAGTTAAAATTCGTCATCAGCAATTGATCATCATGAAATTAGTTACGTGATCAAAGATAATAATTCAACGCCTATTTTAATGCTAATATTAGAGGATGTTTGTTTTGAAGGAAAGTAAGAAAATTGTTGGATACTTACAAAGAATAATCGCGTCGTTCGAGTGATTGCATTTTGTAAACTTGACAAAGAATTTATTTTTAGTCGAAAGGAGATGAAACATTGCTCGGTTTTTTTTAGAAAACAAATTAATTAATCTGAACTAAACGTTTACTGTGTCGATATATCTACTGTGCATTCAAATGATTTAATGTCTTCAGAATCTACTTTTGAGTTGTCAGACATATAATGCAAACTTGTCAGGGTTTCATACAAATTCATTGTGTTTATTCCACTATTATATACGTTAAATTTATTAAATAAAGCCATTTAAGAGTTTAAGTCTTTTTATTATTTTACTTTTATAACTTAACTTTTTATTACAATCAGTTCTTTTAGAACTGTAATTAAAGAAAAATTGACTTAAAGAATAATAGAGAGGATACTGGACGGAGGACGTTTAAATTAGATTTTTCTAACAATACAAGTCAACATTTTCATTATATTTGAAACAAGATAGAATAATATTATTATAAAACTTCAAAAAACAGTCAGTTCTTTTAATTACTTTTATTAGTTAGTCTCTAGTAAGTGTAGTAAGTACTATATAAGTGTTATTATTATAGAGTAATGGAGAGAATGCCACGTAAGCATTCATTAGGCTTTCTCAACGCAAAAATTAGATTTTTTCTAACATTTATGATTTCTATTAATGACTACTAATAATATGAATGTGCTAATGAAATTCGGTGAAGTTTATTATTTAACATTATTTCATGAAATTCTAGTGAACGAAGAATGGTTCATTGCTATGCAACACTGGTTGAGGGCTGTTGATATTCAAGTTCGTCTGCAGTTGGCTCTGTGGCGTCATTTTGTGATTCAACATTGGACATTTTTAAGATTTTTAGGCGAACTTACTGAAACGGGCTTTAAGGTCGTCTGGAAACGTTGTTTAGAATTTTTTATTATTGCTTTTATACAATTATCATTATCTAGCTGACCTACAGTACTGTCAGCATTTTGTATTACAGAGAATCTGATGAATATGCGTAAAAAATTTGTATGCAATCTTTTCATTTTTGTCCATAGAGTTGCCACTCCAAGATACCAATGTTAAAAACTCTCCGGAAAAAATTTTTTGTTTCTATCAATCAAAAAGATCAATTATCTTGTAGCAAATATTGGCCCCTTTGGTTCCTAATCCGGGAGAGCATAATGTTGGCATGATTTTAAAATATTTGCTACGGAATTCCGGATTCTAATTTATCCTCCAGCTCAAAAAGCTGCTCTACTATTTTGAGTGGAGGAAAACGTTCTTCCAAGGAGTTCTATTGATTGGTAACTTTTACTGTGTATAATTCGTTTAATAGAACTACATGCTTCGCAAGCTGCTGCATTCTTTTTTTCTTCGTCTTCACTTCGTCGTTAGCATTTATTTAGGATATACAGTCCGCCTGAAAATATAAAAACAGTTATTTTCACTCAGTGACTTCGCGCCATCCTCGCGAGGACAACTAGTTTGGTGGTAGTAGTAGGTGTAGATTAATTTTTTATCGCCTTTCATGTCATTTCTAATTAAAACCCAAAATCGATGAATCATTAAATTGATTCGGTACTTACTATGTATATACTATACTTACTAGGTATGTGGTTCGATTCTTTTTTTTTAAAAGGAGGAAAGGGATGATACGAGGGTGGATTGAAAAGTACTCGGCCTAACCAAGAAAATGAACACATAATAAATCAGTTATATTTTTATTTTTCTACATAATCACCATCAAGTTCAATACACTTTTGCCACCTCCCCTTCCAAGCATTTAGACCGTTGAAAAAAAATGATTCTTCCTTAAAGTCAAAATATGCGTCTACAGCTGCTTTGACCTCGTCGTTTGTCGAAAATCTTTGACCTCCCAAGTGCTTTTTTAGGTTAGGGAACAGAAAGAAGTCTGATGGTGCCAGATCAGGTGAATACGGCGGATGCGGTAACAGTTCAAAGCCACAGTTGTGAATTTCAGCCATTGACTGTACTGACGTGTGAACACGGGCGTTATCTTGATGAAACAGGACTTTTCTTCTGAGCATTCCTCGACGTTTTTCTTTTATTTCCTCTCGTAAACGACGTAGTAAGGTGCAGTAGTAATCATAGTTTATAGTCTGACCCCTTTCAAGATAATCAATCATAATCACACCTTTCGAGTCCCAGAATACTGAAGCCATCACCTTATTTGCCGACAAAATCGACTTAGCCTTTTTAGGGGTGGTGAACCGGGTCTTCTCCACTGTTTTAATTGTTGTTTTGTTTCCGGTGTACAGTAATGAACCCATGTTTCGTCCATAGTAACAAAATGATTCAAAAAATCATCTGCATCGGCTTCAAATAACTCCAAACAGTCGCGTGAAATAGTCAATCGCGTCCTTTTTTGTTCAACTGAAAGCAGTCGCGGAACCCACCTCGCAGACACCTTGTGGAAACCCAACTCGTTGACAATGATGTTTTGAGTTCGTTCATAAGAGATGCCTATAATCTCCGCTATCTCTCTAATTTTTAATCTGCGGTCTCCCATTATTAAATCAAGTACTTTTTTAATATTTTCGTCAGTAGTTGACGTCGAAGGCCTTCCAGAGCGGGGTTCATCTTTCACACTCTCTCTACCACGCTTAAATTCTGCTATCCATTTTTTGACGGATGAATATGACAGAGCACAATCGCCTAATGTACTGACCATGTCATCATGGATGGCTTTTTGATGATAACCCCTTCTTATGGAGGTACTTAATGACGGCACGCTGCTCGATTTGCTCCATTCGCGGAAATTATGTCCGATTACTTTGTTAATAAATTTATAAAATCACAACTAATTATCGCACACGTTTCGAACTTCACACAATGAACTAGTCTGAACTGAACTAAATAATTTAGGTAGATTTGGTTTTTAGAATTGAATGGATCTGTGTTAGGCCGAGTACTTTTCAATCCACCCTCGTATATTTCACAAGAACTCCTTGTGAAATCCCTTTCCGTCGTTCATATACCTACAAAACATTAAAAGTAACAAAACCAAAATTCTAACTTACTTTCATTCGAAGAACAGCCTGTATTAGTTCGCACACTTTTATAACCGTCGATCGAACGCAAGTCGGGCTACAACCAAAACTTGAAAGCAACTAATTGTGCTCAAAGGTTGTTTTTGCGACTGGTAAGTCTTGAAATACTCCTGGCGATAACTTTTAAGTTGTGAAAACAGCTTTATCGTTTTAAGTAGGTCCGCCAGATTACCTTTAGCTCTTATTTTGGCAAACATTGAGAGCTTTAAGCTTTTGCAGTTTTAAAAAAGTTAATTTTAATTCCTTAGAGTAATTTCCTCACGCCAGCCATATTTTTTCACGAAAACTAAAAAAATTTAATAAAAAAATAAATTTTTTTGTAGATTAAGGAGCATGTGCGTTTTTGCTTATTCACAATTTAGTGTATGTTTTTTTATTAAAATAGAAGTTTTATTTATAATGCTACTTTACATCAACTTCCGCATTTTATGTTTATTATTTCATTAAAATATCTCCAAAAATTGTAACTTTCGAAAGGCTCGTATATTATATAGCAATATTATCTTAAAGTATCACGATAAAGTGCCAGTCGCACTACATTTGGTCTGAAAACAAGAAGTTAATTGCATAATATTTTTATGAATATCATTTATCTCGCCATTTTGAAACTTGGTACAATGACAGGGAATGGCGAGAGAGTTTTGTGTCAAAATATTTTACTTACACAGAAACATTCTAACACCAAGACTCCTTGAAAAGCATTTATTCACAACCATCAAAAAGCTTATAGGTTGTCGAAGAGTTACAACCAAGATTACTTTAGAACTTAGAAGCTACTTTGATAGGTTGTATTAACGTTAAATTAAGGTTATGAAGGTTTTATTTGGGTTCTGTGAAAGTTTTGAAAATTTTGGGTTCTGTGTTCTGTGTGGGTTAGATAGGTTCTGGATTTGACCTGTAGGTTTTGCTATAGCTCTCAGAAATGTTGTAAAACGTGGGCCCTTTTTGCACACAGGAGGTTAATATAAGGTTATTAAAACGTCATTGAGTCTATTAAGACTTACGAGCGGATTTCCATATAAAGGTTCTAGAACCTTTTCAAAACCTTTCTAAAACCTAAAATGTTACTTGGGATTGCAAAGTTTTTGGGAGATTTTGACGACAGCTTAACCCATCGGACTGGCGATTACTCGTTCAAAACGGCTATAAATCAATAGCACGCTACAGACTATAAGCTATAAATTTCTAGCGCGCTATAACATAACGTATTGAATAGCGCGCTAGAAATTTATTTATAAGAGAGCGTGTGGGATGCCGACACGTGCGTAAAGATATGCAGCACGCTAAATCTCATAATAGGTTACATTACATGTCGCTCGTTGGATAGACCGCGTGGTACGAATATTGTTACGCATTTTAGACTAAATGAAATTATACTTTCATACTGTGGGCTTAGGACTGTCTATTAATGTAAATTAAAAATCAATTAAAGGCGTATTTACAAATTTATTGATTGTATTTATAAAAATCAACCATTTACATACAGTATTATATACTTTTGTATTTATAGTTTATTTACATTGAAAAACATTGGTTCGGCTACTCTTGTGGCAGATAACCGTTTCCTGCGATCACTAATAAATATACAGTATACGCTAACTAACCGTCTAACATTAAATGAGGTCGCACGCGACGAATAGCGTGCTGTTAGATCAAATTTGGGTCATATGCCCATCAGCGCGCACGCGACAGCTAAATACCAGCGCAGCTGCTAGAGCTAGTTTCCACTAGATATACAGTGCCAAAGCGCCATAGTACCATGGGTATTAATTACATAGCACAAGTTGTGCACTATGGAAAGATAGTGCGCTATAATATTACGCTATGCGTTATATTAACAACCATTAGATGACGACACTCAGTCAAGTTCAGTCAGTCAAAGTAAGGCGCGTAAGTGATCAAAATAACTTGAGGTTTATGTCAACATCGAACACTTTGTTTCGTCATTTTCTCTAATAGTCCACAAGTGCAGACACTTAATACATAAGATCGGATCACTTCTTTATGTCAAAATCTACTTCAAACCATTATTTAAATGATAAATCAGACGCAACAATCCGTCGACTGTCAAGTTCCCGCCAAAATCTTCACAAAAATAAAAGTATGGAGTGTAGAGGTAAGGAGAACCGTCTCTGTATTAAAAAGTATCCGTAGGAAAGTGCTAAATAAGGGTGGCACCAAGAACTTTTTTAAACTTCTTATTGAACAAACTTTCACCATAATTATTTTTATAATAATTTTTTGCTTTCAAAGTTTTATTTTCAAAATAACTCTCAACATGTTTCTCGGTGACTTTTGGTAGGTTATATTTACTAAATTATTTTAGACAACGTGAGTAGTTGAGGTTTTAAATACTGACGTTTCATCAACTACTCTAGTCGCCAAAAATATTGAGTTCCTCAACTCAACACACCTCACTCCGTCGACAACTGCTAAGGTCATTTCATACCCTCTATGTACTCCAGCGCTGTTGTGGATAGTTTTTGAACTGTTATTTACTGCTTACAGAAGGATAATTTTTCAACTATTCTCCTATATGAGACTGTTCTCCTTTCATCTACACTCCATGATTAAAAGTCAGTATCAATAGATAATTATCAAGTATTTATTAAATTACAGGTTATTAAATGACTCTATACTAAAACTGTGACTAAAAAGCATAAAACTTGTGAATTGTCGTCCACAGCAAATTAATTATCACGTAAATGATTTGTGCTATAGTACTCAATAATAATTTAATTTAAAGTTTGTATAATTCTAATTATACTTGTACATATTTTGAAAAAGGCACAATATTATAGCAGATTATTGATTTCCTCTATTACGTGGATTAATTAATTAACAATAAATTATTTACTAAATTATATATTCCTTTATTTTATAGTACCTACTCGAGTTTTTTATACTCATTGGACCTTTTTAAACCTATCGAATCTACCATACATACCCAATGGTGAAACTCGGAAGAAATCCCGTTCTATAATTACATTATTAAACTAGTAGTGTCAATTTTTGGTTTATATAAGGTACAAATCTTGTGTCTAAGATATAAGTATTAATTGACTATTTTATTTATTGCATGGTATTACAAAAATTAAAATTGAAACGGGCCTGCGTATCTTTCGCAAGCGTTGATTGGCTGTGTGTATCGTTCGCACGCGCTGATTGGCTCTCCCGTTGCATTCCCCCGTACCCGTACTGATACGACTTGCGCAGCTATCCCCTCCACGTTTCGTTAGTGCTAGATTTACGTGCCGTGACTTGTAACACCATTATGAATCCTTCTTTGTTACGCTTTGTCAATATATAATAATAATAATAAATAATAAATACTTTTATTTCTCAAAAATTTTAAACATACATGTCTTTGAGACGCCCTAGAGAGTAATTTCCATACTCGTATTGGGGATGCGTCGCTCTTCAACCCATTTTACAATTTTATAAGAATTAAAATTATTTACATAAACAGTGAGGAAAAAGTTTATAACATAAAAAAAATTAGAACATAAAAGAAGATTAAGCTTTAAATACATAACTTGTGAGTGTGTTTATGTGTGAGAATGTGTGTGTGTGTCTGTGTGTGTGTGGGTGTGTGGTTGTGTGTGTGTGTGTGTGTGTGTGTGTGTGTGTGTGTGTTCGTGTATGTGTGTGCATAATATGTGTGTGTCAGTCTCATTGGGTGTATGTTACTTATATAATTGTATTTATGAGTTTCTCTGTTTCATCATAACTTAATTCTGATAAGAAATTAGTTAATATTCTTTTACAATCATATAACTTTTCCGGGTATATATTTAGTTCTCGATTTAGAGTATTATATAAGTAAGCGAACCGTGATGTCAGTTGACGGCGAGCAAAGGCAGTACGTACTGCGCGAGACGGTGCAACTTTTTCTATACGTCTTTTATTGATATTAGCTTTACTGTGGTCGAAAGGTAGTTTTTGGTGGAGGTGGTAAAGAAGAAGTTTCAAAATATATAATTTTGTTACCGATAAGAGTCCACAGGTACATCACCTTCAAGAGTGATCTTTGACTTCTCTCTAAGTGAAGAAATTTAGTTTTAGTCGCACCACCCCACACAGGAATACAGTATGTGAGTACGAACTGTGCAAGGGCAACGTAAACTTTGTTTAATAAAGTACTGGACATCACATACCTTAAATTTTAAAGATCCAGATAAGCTTACAAATCTTGCCAATAATCGTTTCAATTTGACTATGCCAGGAGGGGCTTTGATCAACCATAACACCCAAGTATTTGATGCAGCTAACTTTTTCTATATTTGGACATAAACAACTACTGTCATTTAGACTCGCACAGGTATGAACCTTGAGCCGAAACTTAGCATCTGGTTGAGTTCTCTGATCGAGAGAAAAACATACGTATTTAGTTTTTGCGGCGTTCAAGATTAGTAGATTAGTGTTCAACCAGTTGGCAATAACTGCTAAGCCCTTTTCAGCGACATTTTGTACTATTTCCCAAGAACACCTGGAGAAAACAACCGTGGTGTCATCCGCGTTTGAGAAGATCTGTCCTCCACAGTTCCTTAAGTTACACAGTTGGACCGAGGACAGATCCTTGCGGAACACCATAAGATATACATTCTTCTTGACTTATGCTAGTGCCGATTTTAACCATTTGTTTTCTCTCAAGCAGGTAGTCTTTGAAGAGAGCAATGGCTTTGCTCCTTATTCTAATGCTCTCTAGCTTAAGAACTAGTCTGGGGATAGAGACGGTGTCAAAAGCCTTTTTTAAGTCAAGAAAGATGGCGAGACATTTTTCTCCTCGATCGACCTTTTCTATAATTAGCTTTGTTAAATCATATACTGCGTCCTGTGTAGATAGACCTTGTCTAAAGCCATATTGTGAATTTGATAGAACTTTATTATGGAGCAAGTAACTGAGGAGTTTTTTATTCAAAAGTTTTTCTATGATTTTGGAGATACATGGCAAGACAGATATAGGACGGTAATTGTTGACATCGCCTTTCTCCCTGTTATTGAATACTGGCGTGACCAGTGATCCGTTCAGGGCCCTTGGAAATACACCTGTTTTGAAAGACAGGTTGGCTAGTTGGCTAATCAGTGAAGCCACAAAATCTTTACATCTTTGCAGAAACAATGTTGGTATACCATCTCAACCAGGAGCACTTCCAAAGTCAAGACTCATGAGTATATCAGAAACTTCCTGTGGGTCAGAGTCCAATAAAACAAACGAGGTTAGATTTGATTATACAAATATAACTTGATTTGATAAAATTAAAATATGATATATAAATATAACTTCAACTTTTCTGATAATGTAATGATTTTCCCATAATACTAACTATATTTATAATTTAATCAGTGCGATTCGTATAATATGCCATTATATACATCATAAAACTTCGTAGTTAAACTTTGTGAAAGAGTTCTTATAAACTTTGACTTTATTATTACGAATACTCGTATCCTAATTTTTTTTTAATTAAATTAAGTATCTATGCAAAGTAAGTTTATATTTTACAAACAATACATTAATTCATATTGCCTTAATACCATAGACGTATATAAAACATATGGACCTGGCATACCTACAAGAAAAATGTGTATACCTACACTTTACTGAGAGGATAAATTGGCTGTTAATAGGGCAGCCCATATCGATATTTCTACGATAATAACATCGATAAAAGATTGTGAGAACATGACAGGGCATCTGTGGATAAAAATACCCCAAGTTTTCTAAATTATTTATGCCTTTCATCTAAGTTGTTTCTAGGATCGTCATTTTTCACATCTAAGTCGTAGAACTTATTTTTATGGTGGTTCCGTCAATGGCCGTAGATGGTATGTTTTTTAATGAAATATAATTATTTTAATAATAGTTTACTTTTTGTCGTGTATCACATTATGATCCACATACGAACTAATACAGAGCTACAATTTGCAAAAAAAGGCGTATGAAAATTTGAATTTCACGGACTACATTGGCAGAACTACCATCTAATATTATAAAAAGATGAAATTTGTTGGTATGCAAGGGGTAATCCACAAATACGTATAAAAAACATCTTGGGTAATCTATGGAATTACCAGTCGGATTTGAAAAAATATTTTTGATTAGATTAGACCCTTTGAAGCTAAGCAAAAAGAAAAAACGTCAGAAATAATGTTAAGCGAATATATAGTGATAGCGCGGGTAGGTACTAAATGAGTCGTCAACACAATAAATTTCTCGCTAAGTCGTAGGCAGAAGCTAGTAATTACTATTTTTGATGTTAATTTTCCTACACCTACCTTTTTTTAACATGCTGATGATTTTGGGTTTAATTAAAAGTCAACAATAATTTTATTAAAGTAAACAAAATTGTTTTAATAGGATTTTAATTGGTTTTTTACGTTAATTTAGTTACAAGTTATAACATATAAATTATTACGTCAAAATGTGTGAATAATTATTAAATATAACAATCTTTATTATAGTGTAGGGATTTAAAAGTTAAATAAACATGGAAATAAAATAAAATTTTGTTATATTTTAGAATACAAAGCTCGGCCTTTGATCTGGTGAAAGTGACACGGGATAGGAATGCCATATGGGAAGAAGAAAATGTCAGATTTATAATATTATTAAAATGAACAATTTTTTTCTTCTGTTTTCTAACTTCCTTATTAAGTCTCTCTATCTTCATGAACTGTTTCTGACATTTG